>CM021767.1:24628174-24847728 GCA_011076525.1 Nettapus auritus
CCCCCCCTCCTTCCCCTCCCCTCATCCCCTCGGGCTGCGGGGATCGGCGCAGCGGGGGGCTCGGAGCTCGTGGAAAAAAAAAAAATAAGAAAAAAAAAGCATGGCTCGGCTCGGCTGGGGCTTCCTCCTGTGCGCTTGGGCGCTCTGCTCGCCGGCGCTCGGCGCTCCGGAGAAGGGCAGGCTGAGGAGGATCGCCTACGTGCTGCACCCCGGCCAGGCGGGCTCCTCGGGCAGCCGGCACCAGCGCCCGACCCTGCTGGGGGGCCGGCAGCAGCAGCGCACGTTTAACGTCCAGCTCAACGCCCGCTACGGCACCGGCACCGGCAGCCTGGAGCGCAGCCGGCGGATGAGCAAGCCGCCCGTCCCGCTCCGCCTGAGCCCCGCCGGCCCGCACGGCCCCCACAACCCCGCCGCCTCCTTCGCCAAGCCGGCCCGCTTCGGCCCGCGGCACAAAGCTCCGCCGAGCCCCCACGGGAACAGCAGCAGCAGCAGCGCCGGCCTGCCGCTCCGCCAGAAGCACCAGCTGCCGGGGTAAGGCGCCCCCCGCCGCCGCCTCCCCGAGGGACGGGGCACGGCGGCGCTCCCCGGCTTCCCCCGTCCCTCCGGAGCTCGCCCCGGCGCTTTGAATCCTTCCCGCCCTCTCCCTCCCGGCCCAGCGCCCGCCCCGCCGCCCTCCCGGGGCTGTGGAGCGGGGCCGGGGCCGAGGGGACCCCCGCGGACCCTCTCCCGCTGTGCTCTCCCCGCAGGGTGAACGTGTGCGGGGGGCAGTGCTGCCACGGCTGGAGCAAGGCCACGGGCTCCCAGAGGTGCATCAAACGTGAGTAGCTCGTGCGGCTCTTCTTTGGCATCGCGCGGGGTGCTGGTGCCAGATCCCCGCTAACTCTTTGCTAAGGATGGACGGCGTCTCTCTGGGGTCTGTCCTCGGCACAAAAGGAGAAGGAGCTCGGCAGGAGGCAGTGTTTGTGGGGGGGAAGCCCCGAGGTGATGCTTTGGAAGGAATTTTTGTTGGGCAGGGGCGTAGTGGGGTAAAGAACCTGCTGGAGAAGCGAAGGTGGTGAGCGGGGAGTTGCCATGTGCACACGCTGTCCTGCTGCCAGCAGTGTCTGGTAATCCCGTGTCTAGGCTGTACATAGTTCTTGAAGCGATGAGCAAGGCAAAGGAGATGGGTTTGCTCCTGTACGGGAGTGTGCTGTTACTGGGCTGTCTAGAAACGCAACACATGTCCATAAAATAGCCCTGCATGGCTAGTGCTGTCATAACCAGGTTGTACTTTCTGATGCAGAACAGGAAGGTTCTCTGCTAATTTGGGCTGACTGCAAAGGGCTAAGCAGGAGTTCTGTTGCCATGAGGTCAGGGAAGAGCTGGAGAAGGGAGGAATGGCATCCCTCTTTGGGAAGCCCCGTTAGGTGTCAGTGGGATCCCACAAGTCTTGGCACATCGCTGTAGTTCAGCAGGACAAACTGCTGTCCCTGAGAGAGCTCAGTGTTTTCAAGATGCAAACCATGTTTGGGGGCTTCTACAGGGGTTTTTGTCCCTGTGTGGGATTTTTCACAATAGGGAGCAATGTCATTTGTAATCCTCAGAAAGGTCAAGTACCTTTGACCTGCATGGAGCTGTTGCTGAGGGCTTTATTACAGTAGGCTGTAAAACTGCACAATTTCCATGACCAACCTAGATATGCCTGTAAGGTAATCGTCAAAATTAACATTTCAAGTTTAAAGCAAATGCTGCCCTGTTAGGTTAGCCACTTCGTTTTTTCATTTGCTTAACACATGTGACAAGTGCTAGAATGACTTCTTTCAGCTTACGTTGCTTGGGACATAACTTTGAGGCTAGCTGCAGAGCTTACTGAACACATACATGGGATGAAAGACTAACCAAAGTGGAAGAAAACAATGTAATTTTGGGATATTAAAAGTCAAAAGCTATTTAAACTACAATGCTATTGTCAATCAATTTTATTCTTGCTATCCTGAGGGGAAAAAAAAACTTTTTTGGCTTCGAATCAATCTGTCTTCCAGTAACTTTTCTTTCTACATAATTTCAATGCATCCTTCTAAACGTCTGCTTACAAATTAAGTAGTTTGCTTTGTTTTCTCTTCTTTAAGTTCCATGTTTTCAGTTTCCCCCCGTTGTCATCCAGCTGTTCTTTCTGTCTTCTCTCGTTATTCATTTCTATTTTTAGTTTCTTCAATAAGGACTAAGGCACTGTGATTTTTGTGGGATAGCTCATTTAAATCCATCAGTAACTGTGGGAATTAAAGTAATTCGAGGAATAGGGCAGCAGATAAAGAGTTAAAGGAAAGCTGGGGGGATTTTTTGTTTGACCTTTGTTTCTCATTTTGTCTCTGCTATTGGGCCCTCCTTTGCATTAAATACTTTTGCTGCCTGCTCTGATGCCTCCCAGCAGTGGTAAAACACACTTGGCTTGAATCGTCTTGGTTTTACCCCTCTCTTGGCAAGCCACAGGAAGCACTGAATGGCCTGAAGTTGTCTGTTTTGTAACTTAGGAAAACCATGAGATAGCATTGACTTGATTTAGCTGTGGAAGATGAGTCTCCCAGTCATAAAATCCAGATACCTCCTTTTCTTGAACCTCCCGATGTTTCTTTCAGAGGAACAGAAACCCTATAATTGAACAAATGTTAACTGCTTCGTCTCCTATAAAAATAAGTGATTTTTTTCAAGTCAGATAACAAACCGTCAGTTTTTGAGGGGATGGCTCCAGTTGTGGATTAATTGTGCCACAAATGCAGGCACACCTGAGCTGACTTCATGCAGAGTCAGTTTGGATCTGTCAGGGTTTATTAGCTCAGGCTCAGTATTGTTTTAATAAGCTATTTGGCCTCTAGGGCCAGCTTATATTCTTTCGCATGGTGCAAAGCCTGAGCTAATAAACCCCAGACCCGTACTGGCTCTTTCCAAGGCCAGCCTCCATTTGTCTGCATCAGGCTTCCAGCACCGGAGTGCTGAGAGCCAGCTCTGATCATGAGGCTTATTAGCTCAGGTGTGATTCCAGACTGCAGCAAGCACCACGTGTTTCTGCTCTGCTGCACCTGTGTCAGTAAGCCTGCCTGTAACCCATGGAAATACGGGTCGGACTGAAGAGACGTGGTCTTGCAGCCCAGGCGTCATTCGTCTTCCCCACTCTTTTCCTCTCGCTGGAGGTGTTTGCTGGGTCTGTTTCCTCATGCACAGAGCTAGGGCTGCAGCTGCTGTTCCCCTAGGGACTCCTGTCCCAGGCTGGTGGCCGCCTGGCTGCTCGTAGCAGCAGCCGTGTTGTGTTCCCCAGTCCCAGTATGCGAGGTGTTTCTGTGCAGCTCACAGGGCAGCATGGAGGAGAAACGTGGAATTTTCAAGTCCTTTTTGTAACTTGTAGTTCAATGCTAAACTGCCTGTTGTGTTGACAGTCCTTATGTTGAAGTCTTGTGGTCTGTCCTCAGAAGGTGAGCTGCTGTGTTTCCTGTAAGCAACCTGGGTGAGAGTGCCTACCGTACCCAACTCAATGCATGTAGGTTTTCTCCACTCTGTGCTTAATATTTAAGTTCTATGTTCTATAGCTTTATCCTGAGAAGTTTTTCAAACTTGGCGTGACTTTGCTTGTGAAGAGCTGCGTAATTCTAACTACAAACACAAAATCATAAACCTCAATCTACAGAATATTCAGAATTGTTTTACCCTGGGAAAATGACTTCAAGCCTTCCAAGAAGACCTTTTCAAAATGTTCGAAATTTGGAAATTTTTGGGTAAAGATGAAGGTGGCAAAAATTCAACCACGGCAATCAACACTTTGGAAGTTTTTAAGCATGTGAAAGGGTTTATGACTGATTGTCTTACAGCTGTAGTTATCAGAGGTTATGATCTGTGTAAGAGCATAATAAAATACCACCAAGGCTGGAGACATTGTGTTTTGTTAGTACTTGTTGCATTATTAGAGCATTATACAGACGTTAATTAGCTCTCTAACATGGCTGTAAGGCAAGTAAAACCTAGAGTGTGGGTTTTAAATTATTTATTTCATTTATGGAAACTGAACCATAGGTTAAATGCAGCCTTGGACAAGTTATAACAATGGACTGGAAGACCTAAGCTGGAAATTAGCAGTTCCTGTCACAGCTTTATGCTTATTCTATTAAAACCTCTTCTCTCCTATTTACTTGCTACTAGATTTGTATTGTTTAATATTACTTCCTATGAAATATGCTCTTCTGTTTGTCTTTTTCTTAATAATTACAAAGAATTGTATTTCATGTTGGGAAGTCAAGAAATAAATTTCTTTCTGGAGGAGTTCGAACTTTTGCTAAAATAATAGAGCCCTGCACCTGGGAAGGAACAACCTGAAGTATCAGTACAGGCTGGGGGACAACCTGCAGGAGAGGAGCTCTGAGGAGAATGACCTGGGGGTCCTGGTGGACAACAGGTTGACCATGAGCCAGCACTGTGCCCTTGCGGCCAAGAGGGCTAATGGGATCCTGGCATGCATTAAAAGGAGCGTGGCCAGCAGGTCAAGGGAGGTGATCCTCCCCCTCTACTCTGCCCTGGTCAGGCCTCACCTGGAGTACTGTGTCCAGTTCTGGGCTCCCCGGCACAAAAAAGACAGGGATCTCCTGGAAAGAGTGCAGCGGAGGGCCACAAAGGTGATACGGGGCCTGGAGCATCTTTCCTATGAGGAAAGACTGAGAGACCTGGGTCTGTTCAGCCTGGAGAAAAGAAGACTGAGAGGGGATCTCATCAATGTGTATAAATATCTGAGGGGTGGGAGACAGAGAGATTTGGCCAACCTCTTCTCAGTCATTTGTGGGGATAGGACAAGGGGCAATGGCCGCAAGATAGAACACAAGAAGTTCCACACCGACATGCGAAAGAACTTCTTCACGGTGAGGGTGACGGAGCACTGGAACAGGCTGCCCAGGGAGGTTGTGGAGTCTCCTTCTCTGGAGATATTCAAGGCCCGTCTGGACGCCACCTGGGCAGCCTGCTCTGAGGGACCTGCTTTGGCAGGGGGGTTGGACCCGATGATCTTTCGAGGTCCCTTCCAATCCCTACAGTTCTGTGATTCTGTGATAATGATGTAAATTAATAAATGCTAGTGGGAAGGAATGAGCTGGTTGTTAAAGGAATGCTGAAGTGTGTGAGCTCCTGTGCAGAGCTGTAAGGAAGTCTTATAGGGCAAATGGGTGAGAAAGTGGGCTTGGCAGGGTTACGTTCAGTGTGAAGTTCATACAGGGAGAGGAATGACTGTAAAGATGCTGAATCCACGTGCACCATCCTTGTCAATTAAGCAAGGAAAAAGGCTCCCATCTTTTTTAGCTGAGGGGGTTGTGTATGGGTATGCATGTATTCTGTGGATGGGCACATGGTGAGGATTTGGGAGCTGGAGCCGGGCTAGGTTCTCTGAATGGGGCCATGGGCTTCTTTCCTTTCCTTGTTGTGTGCCCAGACAATGCAGAAAATAAGACAAACAATCTGTTGTCTCTTTAATATTAAAAGATTATTTTGTTTATTCTCTATTCTTCTGAAAGACCTCCTGACTCAATGTTAAATAAATGTGCTAGATAAGCAAGGCCTGATTTATTTTTTGGAATAAGAAAATATACAACAATATAGTCTCCCTTCTGCTGGAGGCAAGAAAGCTGTAGTAAAACTTGCTCTGAGGAAGGTCCCCTTTGTTCACTTCCCCAGTCTGCATGGCCTCTGCAGTGTATTGCTGTTCAGCTGTCCCGTCCCTAAACCTTCAGAGCTATGCTTCGGGCTTCATGGACTTCACAATCGACAGCTCCATCTCCTTCAGGCTGAGGGCACGTCGGCTTAGCTGCTGCTTCCAGACACCAGTTGTGTCGGCCTGGCTGGAGCATGCATGAGGCCACTTCTAGCTTGTGCCCCCGACTTCTCTTGGGGGAGCTGAGGGAAGGGTTGCAGGTCTTGTTCTGACCTAGGGCTTTGATCCACGCCTGGAAACTTAGAAGCATACGTGGGTCCCACCCGGTTTAGATGTAAAATGGTGTGCACTCAATATTTTCATATTGGTGGCTGAGAATCTCCTCTGTCTTCAGTTCAGCTCTGAGAAGTGGTGGCATCCAGGACAGCTGTACTTCTGATCACTTCAATGCGTACTTCAAATGCTTGCAGCTGTGTTTCTTGAAGATTTTCTGGTCATAAATGGTTCCCAAGGCTTGTGCTTTATCAGTGTTGTGGCTTAGAGTTTTACCAAGTTCTGTTTATTTACATTGTGTATACAAAGCCCAGCTATAACATACTCTTCCCAAATGCTTCTTCTTCACATTTGGAGATCATCATCTCAGTAAAAACAGTATCAGTTTCCTTCAAGTTAGGTCTAAAGTTATGTCAAAATTGAGTGTTTGAATTTTAAAGAGACGTAACTTCTGTGACCTCATGTGACTCACCTATGCATTAGTCCCTTATAATTCGTTCTTTGATGTTGCTTTAAAAGACCCTGAAATTGAAAAACTGAAAGCCATTACTTGAGTAGCTTATTTTTTGCCTGTGCTGTGGCTGCTACTATAATATATAAGTAAAACTTTTAGATTTTGTATATGAGGAATAGCCTGGCTTGCATGGCGAGTCAACCCTCCGTGACAGTTCCACGTCACTTTATTGTCACTTACAGTCCTTGGGAAGGAGGAAAGAAAGGGAGGCTCAGAGTTCCTGCCATCGCTGGCTTTGCCTGCGTGAGTGAGCAGCATGGACTGATGGAAGCAGATCTACAGGCTGGAACCCTTGCTTTTGATGACCCGAGCCCCATGGTATACCCATTTCTGGGTTTAGTATTTATTTTGAAGTAGGTGTAGTCTGCTCTCACGGAGTGAGTGCCAATATGAGGCTGAATTCCATGAGATGCATTCTTGGAGCGTTCACACTTTTGATGTAGCTGTTTAGATATTTTTTTCAAGTATATTTTGTCAGGACCAAAAATATAGTGCCTGTGCCTGAAGAAGGCCCCAAAATGTGAGTAAAACCTCAGCAAGTGTGACTGATGGAACTTGCTTCAAGAGAGGATCCTGGTGCAAGCAAAAGCCTGGTGCAGGCATGGGGCTCCCAGCCACTTGCAGGAGTAGGAGGAAAAACCCACCTACTGCTTTCTTCGTGACCCAGGTGTTATTTTACCGGGAGCAAAGAAGGTTATGATGATACTATGGCCTTTATCTATTTTATACAAGTACTAAGTGTGTGTAGATTAAAAGGAAACCAAACCCACAACAAAAAAATGTACAGAAAAAAGAGCCTTCAAAGACATTTCTGTGGGGTTTGTGCTGCCGTACTGGAGCAGAGCACAGATTTGTTGACAAGAACTGCTACAGCCAGAAGCAGAACATACGGTACAGCTGTGGTGAATCTGCAGTGGACAAAAAGTCTCGAACGCCTTCTTTGTTAAGATAGTATCAGAGGGAGCCCAGAAAACTGGTTGTGTTTCTTTTTTCCCTCTTTCCCCTTTCAGATTTGTCAGCTGTGTTTACTTTCAGTGTGTCTGTAGTTTGGAAGCAATGCAGAAAGCTTTGTGGGCTCTGGGTGAGCGCTGCAGTGGATGTAGCAGTGCCATGGTGCTCTCCTGGCTCTGTTTGAAGCAGGGGCAACATCACTGCCGGCAGCCATGTGACCCTTACAGCACCCACCTCACGCTCACGTGGCACAGCTTGGAGCTGTTCGTGCCTTCAACAGCTGTGCCTCTTTCGTCCCATTTCCCAGACAGTGGCACTCGTACTGTAGGGCTGCTCTTCCTGGAAGCAGCGTGCATTCTCTGTGATGTCCCTCCTCTCCCATGCAGGTGGGAGCACAGTGAAGCCTGTGGGATCAGCAAGCCTCCTGACCTTCGGAAAAGAGTGGATGCAGCAAGCTGTAGGGTTCTGCACTCCATCAGGTCTTGGGAAGAGGCTGGGTGCAGCAACCCTAGTCTCTTCGCAGGCTCCACTGTGAAGTGCTGCATCTTAGAGACTGATCCTGCCTCAAAGCAGGCGCAGATGCCTTGGGAATTGGGGGGTTGGTGGAGAAGGGTGCATCCAGCCCTCAGCAGACTCCTTGTTCAGGTATCACTCTGCCCAGTGTTAGCAGACTGTGGGTGGCTCATGTTGGCGGGTGAGTAGCTTAACTTACTCCCAGAAAACAGATCCCCTCCATGGACTACAGAAAGAGCCAACATCTCCACATTTGTCACTGCACACAGGACACCAAGGACTTCATGTTAGCAAGTTGAGATGTTTATTTAAATACAGAGCTAATAGTAGATCTGCACAGACATGTTCTCTTTGTGAAAAGCAGGCAGTAATCCCTGTATCAATCCAGGGTTCTGGAGAGCTGCTCCACTGATTTGGCATTTTATTAAGGGGCATTGATTTGTCCTTTATTAAGACTTGTTTTTTTTCCATAATTCAAGTCAATTATTTTATTATCTCTAGATGGCAGTTTAGACCTGGATTTCTGAAGAAGCTCAACTACACAGTGAACTTGTATTGATAATTGGTTGGGTTTACAAAAACTTTATTGTTTTTAACATCTTAATTACTCTGTTATGATTAATAGTCCTTTCTCTGGTATTTCTTTTCTGTAACACTTCAGTTGTCTGAATCCTGCATCCAGTTAAAATTTTTCAATTGTTTCTTTATTGAGTTTCTGTTGGTTCATTTGAATTCCTGTGTATTTCTTACAAAGTATTTTGTAACAAATTGAATAAACAATGTAATGAGAGAGGTTAAAACAATTAAAAGGATTGCAGACTGGAGTGTTAATCACAGAAGGCAAGAACAGTATCTAACATGTGAATCTTCTGGTTTCCTTAGCTTAGTCCACTCTCTAGTGAATTACTTTTTGCTGTTGTTGATACAGAAATTAAAGAAGGATGTATATGGCATGTGAGAAATTAAATTTTGTTTGTATTGTCAGCATAATTCCAATCTCAAAATATTAAATATTTAAAACGATCTCCTAGATTTTGCAGTCTAACTTAATTTATCATGAATAAACTCCAGTAAACACAATGAAAATGCCAACTAGCAAAATGTGTTTTTCTGACTGATAAAATATCCTTTTTCAAAAGCCTAACTTCATCTGTATTTGAGTGTAGTTGCCATAAATTTCTGATGTATTGTAGCATTTAAAGGTAATTGCATGAAGATACATAAAGTAATAGTATGTTATGTGGTCATTATTCTGGGAGAGAAACTTGACTTTTTAAAAGCACTGTGTATACCAAAGGCCTTGTTTTTTTGTTTCCCTCCTTTCATGGAGTTCATGTTTATGTAGTCATCCATGTCAATATAGGAATGCTTCAGATGTTTGAAGCGGACCAGTCAAGAATTCCTATGTGATGCCTGCTTTTATTTGAAGTATATTTAGGGAAAGAATTTCCCTAAGACCACGTAGTTATGATAAGAACAAAGTTCCTGTGTAGGAAGACACAGATGGTCATAGTGTTTCCTCCATTAGTCATGGAGAGGTCATGCAGGCTTTTTGAAGTTAAATAATCAGCAGGAATGGCATTAAGTAATTTTAACTTTTCCTAGGATGCTGTCACAACGTGGTTGTCTCACCTTTGGTCACAAGTGCCTCTCTCCTCCATCCTCCATGACTGTGTAGACATGTTAGATGTACTCTGGCTAAAATTCAGCTGTTGAAAAGTGTTTGAAGAGAGATACTCAGATGCAGAAGTAGATCCCTGAAAAAGCACTAGGTGGTGAGCGCCAAATGGTCCTTCAGGTAGCTTTTGGGTTTCTAGTCTCCGGTGTTGCATCCTCAATTCCAAGTTTTGCAGTGCTTACAAAGACTTAAGACTCAACGTGGTATCCAGAATAAAAGCCTAGAATTATGTGGTGAGCTAATCAGTAGGGAGACCGGGGGAGCAGGAAACCATTGCAAACTTTGCCCTTCTCCAGGATGTCGGCACCATATTCAGATTTCTCTGAGGGAGCCCGGAAAATGCCTCTTCCCATTCAGAACCCTCAACTCGTAGCCTCTCAGGAGACAAGGGGCCCTTCCCTGCCTTTCTTCTGCTATCAGTAGGGGGGTCATCTCTCTGTCTTTCAACACAGCGGGAGTTGGAGGTGCCTTTGTACCATGGATTTTTATTTAGGATGCTCACTCAACCAAGATGTGCTTAGGTTTGGTTTTCTTGTGTCCTTGAGGAATAGTAATCTTGAATTAATGAAATGAGACGGTATTTGCTATGCCTTTAACAGCCTATTCCTATGTTGAATGTAACCATAAAGGATTAGCAGTATGTCATGGGCAGCATGGACGATGATATATACAGAACCAGTGTTTGCAGCGATGAAACCTGTTGGAAGTTGGTGCATTCTGCTTAAATTGATGCTTGACTGTGTGGTTAAGAAGGGGAGAAAAAACAACAAACGTACATAAAAATTTATGTTCAGGCAGAAAGGAAAGATCTACTGGATGGGCTCACTAGCCTTACAACACTGTTCGTTGTAGTGTAAACCTTGTATGAAATTATTAGGTACTCAGGAATGACCATGGCAAATGTTTGTGATCATTTAAGTACAAACCAACAGCACTTGCGTGATAAAGGAGATCCTTAAAGGTGGAGCTGAGCAAAAAATTTAAATATGCAAGAAGCTTTTGGGACCATTTAAATTGTTTATTGCGCGTTTCTCATTAGAAAGTACTTTTCTCTAAATTTCAGTTCTCCAAATGATCTCAAGAGGCAAGAAAATAAGATTATGAAATGTTATTTTTTTAAGAAGGTAATTAAATTAATGTAAAATCCAAGTGATGAGCATCTGTATGGGAAGGCTTAATGATCTTAAATGGAAAATTTGTTAGGAATTCCATATAGAAGTGACAAATGGACTTCTACCTTTGTTTTGATTATCTAGCAAGGTGTGAAAAAGCTTTGAGTAAAATATTAGAACATATTGAAATTTTTATACTTACTGATTTTGTATACAAAATTTTGCTTAATTTATTAAGTCTTAGTACATTCCATAACGACGTATTTTCAAGCTGTTATAAACCTTACATTTTAGGTCTTGGTCCTGCAAATGTTTATATATTCTTTAACCAAAATGACGTGAATGCATGCCCTGAAAAGTGCGTATGTAAATCAGTACAAAATACTACATGCAGATGTGTTGGAAAGGTCTTCTAAATCTGAAGCCTCAGGGTAGTGTTGTTGTTTTATGTTTGTTTTTCTCAAAGAATGTCATAAATACAGCTATACCAGGCCAGATAGGTGCCCCTATAGCTCGGTATGCTGTCTGTGATGGCAGCAAGCTAGTTCATTAGCAGAAATGCGGAGGGATGAGCGTTTTGGTATAATTTCACAGAATAATGCTTTCAGTGTCTGGTGATTCAGGAACTTCAAAGTGATCCTAGTACCACGGGTTAATCACCCCCTCTCTGCCACATGTGCCACATTGAACCTGTCACTAGCTGTGTCTGCATGGTGCTCTTAAGACAGAAGAGTTGATGTTCACCTTTTTGTTCTTACTTACGAGTTTGCAGCCTTTTGCCATGCTTTGTTTTCTGTACTGAAGAGCTCTGGGGAACCTTGGCATGGCTCACACAAAAAAGCTGTTTCCCACCTTTGATCATCCCCGTTGCCCTTCCAACAACCTTTCCTGGATTCTCTTGCCAGGAAATCCTTTTCAAGATGAAAACACCAGAATGGTATGCAGCAGTCCAGGTAGGGGGAGCTATGGGTGCTTGTGTACAAAGGGGCCTTACAATGCTGTTCTGCGTTGTTACTCTTGACTCCTTATCCAACAATTCTTAATACTTGTGTTTTTTTCTCATTGTGTCTGAGCAATGAGCTGATGTTTTTATGGAGCTACTGACAACAGTTCATTTGCGAGTGGTAGTGGTCTGCTTGAAGATCAGGACTTCAATGTGAAGTTAGGATTGCTTTTCCACAGTGTGTTCACATTTATCTACACTGAATGTTATCTGCAGATTTACTGCTTAATTGCTTGAGGTGTCAAGTCTTTCTGCAGTTTTTCACAGTTCATCTGCATCCTCACTGACTCAAACAGCTTGCTACCTGATGAACTCAATACAGTTCATAACTTAGACTTGGTTTGTATTTGCATAGCACTCTGTATTGAGGAAGAGCTGGAATGCTTTGGCCCCACTGGGGATGGACAAGGCACAGGGATGGGCAATTCCTAAATGGGCTCCAGGACTGCACATCTCTAATTCAAGTTTTGCTGCTGTAGAAACTCTGAGAACAAATGAAATACGATGGTGCATCAAAGACAATAATGAAATGCAGTGATGGATAAAAGCTTTGTTCAGAGAACAATCATAGCTTATAATTAAACAGGTGCAGGATGAGTATACTGCAACTCTGAGAGAGCTGAGCAGTATGAAATGGGCTGGTTAAGCAACAGCAGCCTGTTAGTCACTGTTGATTGCTGTGTGCGTGACTCAGTCACGTTATGAAGGGATTTAGAACAGGGTGTCTCTGCGGGTGTGATTTCCCCTAAAAAAAGTCCTTGATATGTATCTAAAAGGTGTTGTTACATGCACAGGAGTGTATGTGATGTTGGACATGTGCTACTCTTCTGAAACTGCTCTGGATCATTTTCTGTTTATCAGAAAAGATTCCTATGCAAGTCTCTTCTAGAACTGCCATAGGGGTAACTTAAAGTGATCGTTGTACTGTTGCACTGTTAACTTCACAGCTGTTTTTGCCAGGAACTGTTGGTTAGTGCTGTTTCCAGATGAAAAGGTAAAACTCAACAGCTACGCTCTGTGGAGAGTCGCTTGCTGATCCATGGGTGTGTTCCCACGGTGCAGCAGTTGCTGCTATATAACCACACAACGAAAAGTCTGTTGTCCATGACCACGGCGCAGGCAGGTGGGGCTTGCCTCACTGGGAGAAGAAAAAGCAAGGATGTTAAGAAGCAGGCATTTACTAATTCTGCCGCATATGGGTCAAACTTTATTTTTAGTAGGTACAAATTGCATGGTCTTAAAACTCCTGAAAAACAAACAAACAAACAACAAAAAAAAACCCACAACAACCCAGAGAAGCCCTGTGTTCCTTCACCAAGTTATGCCTATGGGAGGTGAGTTGAGGTTAGTTATGTTGTCTGTGCCCAGCCTTCTGAAGTGGCCAGCTTCCTTGTCACTAGAAGTTTCAGCTGCTGAAATGAACAGGTTCAAAAAGCAGATCAGTGAATTTCTGGCAGAAAATTATCTTGAGAGCTATTGCTCTTGCTCAGAAATTGCTGAGCCTCTCAGGCTGTAATGGTAGAAGCTTTGACTGCTTCTCACCCAGTTCTTATACCCATCTTGAAGTAGCCACCTTAATCATGGGAGAGAGAGGTGAAGTGCATCTTTGATCAGACTCAGTAAGGCCAGGCTCATTGCTTGCATCTTGCCAAGCTTCATTTTTGAATTTGTAGTCGTGACCCCAGCACCAAGCTATTACTTTTAACAGGGCCATATCAGCCCATTTTTCAGTTTTCAGCTTAATTCTTCCATACTCCAGCTTTTGGAAGCTTAGCTTTATGGAAAATGATGGTGTTTTGAGTTGGATGTGCCATTATTGTTGTCTTCAAACAAAATAATTAGGTCATACATTTGGCACATTACAGCTTTCTTGAACATTTTTAAAAATAAACTGCTGTATTGTATCAATTAAATGTTCATTTTAATTCTTTCCTAAAAATGTGATCCTCTTCTTGATTTTGTGATCTTCTGTTATACAACGTTCACAAAGAACTTTGATCAAAGCGTCGATTGTTGTGAAGAACTAATGGATCACTTTCCAACCTGCTGTCACCGATCACATAATTTGAGACAAATGGAGTCTAACATATTTGCTGGACCTGCTGATGCTTGTTTTGTTATAATGCCAGATGTTAGAGTAATGCACTTCATCCTGCAGAGCTTTGTATGCTTTATATATCTAAATAAGTGAAACTCTGCTTATGTTGCTGTCAGTGAAGTAAAACTCCTTGAGTCTGATTAAAAATAATAAATCAAAAAATTAAAAAGTAATTCCAAAACAGGTCTACTTTCACCTGCATAGTTTTAAACTCATTGCAACCTTGTTAGGTTCACTTTGATAAGTGATTAAAAAGTTTTGTTAGGCTTCTGCAGTATAACTTTGGTTCCTAACCACAGTAAAAAACAACAACAACAACAAAAAAAAACTGTGTTTTTCACAGAGTTGTCTTTTATGCAGTTATAAATTTTTATTTCACATGTTTTGAAAATTAGGAGATAGCAGACTGGATATTTCATTCCACTGACACTGTCCATTGCAGACGGACTTGTGAGCTTAATCATGTTTAATTTCAAGAAACTTGTTGAGAAGCCTGTAGGTGAATATGGATGCATGCCCATAAATCTCAAGAAATATACTTTCAATATGAATTTTTCCCATGTTGTAAAAATGGGACTTTTAAAGCTAATTTTTGCAGAAACCTTTCATTCTTTCTAATGGGGCACTGCAGACTGTGCCCAAACTGTTTTCCTGTGATCTCTACACTGTTCCTACAGATGACCAGGGTGATGGGGTCACTGTTCAGGTATCAGAGTCCCTCCAGAGCCTTTTATCGTAGTGCTGTCCTCAATGAGGAATAATTATTTATGAACACATCTCTTAGATTTGTGTTACCTGGTTATTTCTGTGTGAAGATACATATCTGTGGTGTCACTATCTGGTAGCATATTTCTCTCCAGACTGAGGAAGAGAAAGTCGCATCAAAAACCTGGCAGACGAAACGACCTAAAATGTGGTGCAGATTGTTGTTTTCACTGTATAGCTGTCAGATTTAGCAGCCTGTTTTCAACGTTTCGCACTGCAGTAGAGAAAGAAGTTGTTAATGCAGCTGTTTTCATATTACGTGGAGTAGGAGATGCCATGTTCTTTGCTTCCTTTTTATCTAGGCAGCAGGAGTAGCAGAGACCTGTTAGCCAGCAGCAACAAGTTCTTGTGTGCTTTGTTCCAGTGGTGATCATTTTTTTCCTGTTTTTTCCTTTTGTCTTTTTTTTTTTTTTTTTTCAGAGCAATTCTGAACAGGGACCTCATGCATAGTTGTGGAGGAGGTGTGTTGGAGTGGCCTGGTTTGCCTTTAGTCATATGTAACTAGAAATACAGGTGTCCCCTTCAAAGAGCCACATTGAAAAGGATTTTGAAGAGGTCCTGCTGAATGTGTGCTTTCTTTTTCCATGTGTAAAAAAGAAAGCTTTCAAAGGGTCTTGTATTCTTAGATCTTTAGTTGTCCTGAACTATTTCCTTTCAACAAGTACCAGTAGATTGGAATAAGGGAAATCCAAGGGGTGTCCAAGGCTGTGTTCAACAGGTGTGTGGTTCCAAGCACAGGAAAGGTTGCACTCTGGCTTCCCTGGCTTCTGTGGCTTTCTGGTGCATCGCAATGCTTAGGGTAGCTAGTTTTTTTTTTTTTTTTTTTTTTTTTTTTTTTTTTTTTTTTCCCCCAGGTTTTTCAGCAGTTAGTATTCAGTTGTGGCTCATGACAAATTCCCTTTTGCTCCACTTCTTTGGTCAATGAAACTTCATTAAAATGTAAGGTTTCAGAATGTTTTCCAAAGATATAATCTGTTTCAGTCTTGTGTGAATTTTTACTGTTCGTATCAAAATCTGTCTTAAAGGCAAGATGCAGGAAAGAGTTTGTTTATATATTATAACATATGCTTGTTGTAAATCCCGTCTCACGTTTACAGTGAAAATTTTCAGCCTTCTGGCAGTCAAAGGCAATATGTGCTCTCCAAATAATCAGAAATATAAGTAAGCAAATGACCACTTTTTATTCCCAGGGAGACGCTCAGTGTATAATTCAGCTAGTTCAGTCAAGTAGCATTCAAGAGGAGATGAGATAAATTCCTGAACAGCACATGGAAGGGGGGATTACTTGTGAGAAGAACATCATGTAAATGAAGTTAAGTTGTGTGTACGTAACTTTAGTGCCCTGAGCACAGATGGTATACATGATACATCTGTACCAGCTGGTATTACCAGCTGACAAGTTGCGCCAAGTTAACACAGTTCCAACCTAGCAAGTTTTTTCATATGTATGCTTGTATGTGTACTTGATTTTTTCATATAAATGCATGTATAAAAACTAGATCAAAGTGTCGAGTGCTCCAGTTTGAATTTATTTGGAACAGGGCTGTGTACTTCTTTCTAAATTACTTTGAAATTGGATATACCTGAGTATGGTATAGTATCATATGTTATGGCTTACGATATGGTGTTACCTATTTTAGTAAAACCTTTACCTTTTGATCTGGCACATTGTTTTGTCTATGTAAAAAGATCTGTAACAACATTAGAGGTATGCTCCGTTTGAAGGGGCAAAGTATGTTGCTCAGCAGTGTATCTTCTTATAAAAGCTTCATAGTATACCATCTCTAAGAAAAATGAAAAAATAATTTTGATAGATATTTTAATTCAAATCGTATTTTGCTATTAAATTTTATCCTCTGGATAATAGAAGATATTGGTTTTGCTATATTTGTGTTAATATTCTCTAGATATAATAGCATTGTAAGATTAAACATCCAAAATAAATCCTGAAATGAGGCATACCTTTCCAGTATTGTTTGTACATATGATCAGCAGCTGCTTTTCCTTTTTGTCTTTTTGTCTGTAAGATTTGCTTCTTCTCAGTATTTCTTACTCATTCGGAATGGAACCGATCCTGTTTTAACTAGATCTAGGAGATGGATGCTGAGAGTAGGCTAATTATTCAGACTCCCTCTGTAGCCAGTGGATAGAGCAACACAAGCAGAGCATAACTAATCCTGTGTGAAGCTGGGTATCTGAAAGTGAATTGGCTTTTGAAGAAACTTATCCCTCTGCACTGGTGGTACAAAAGAGCATACAGCAGCAAGTGCAAGATAATCACAAACACCTGTTTGTCGCAGCCCCTAGGTATAGCTATGTCTTTGTAAGATCAGTTTGTGCATCTGCTTTTTCTTTTTCCTTTTCTTTTTTTGTTATTGTGGTGTTAATTTCAGAAGGAATTGCATCTTGGCTTTAGAGGGGGAAGGGTTGAATCGTTTCATGCCTCTGCATCATTTTGGTCATCTCTGATGTGACTGTAATGATTCATTCTAGGTGCATATAAGGGATCTGTGATTTTAAATAGTAGTAGAATCAATCCAATCCTGGATCTGCAGTAAAATTGTATAATCTGCCTACTTTTATTTTTCATCAGTATGCATTTTGGTTGTCATAGTATAGGGAGGCAGCATGAAGGAAAAGAGTACAGAAGACTAATAAACGGATTTTAAACAGTGCTGTATTTCTTCATCTTTACTTGCACATTTCCTATTTTTTAGCTCACCAACATTTTACTTTATTAAACTTTCCAAATGTTGTGCATGTATTATGTAGGAGAGCAGTAAAAGCCATTCCAACTTACAAACTCTTTTGTGGAGCTTAGCAATGTTCATATTATTCCAATTAATGCTAGCAATTAACACTTTTTTTTTTTTTTTTGAATTGTGGGGTGGGTTTGCATTTCCTGTCATCCTTTGTTTCACAGGTACTTTTTAAAATGTCTTTTTGTAGCTAACTGTGCACCACCATGCCAAAATGGAGGGATGTGCCTGCGACCTCAGCTTTGTGTGTGCAAGCCAGGAACAAAAGGCAATTCCTGCGAGGACACGGTCATGCAAGACACTTCTTCCACTGAAGTCCGGAGCCCTGTTGCTCCCCCGTGGCCCATACCCCAGCAGGCTGCCCAGCAGACCTTCTCTCGGAAGGTGCAGGTCCCACCAAAGGTTGGCCCTATGACTCAGATGGCTTTCACCATCAAGCAGAAGCCTCCTGTTGGATTACCTCAGCAAATGCAACCACAGTAAGTGCTTTGTGTTTATTTTTGCTTTCCAAGAAGTCCAATACATTGGATTTATAAAATATTGTTCCTTGCAAATGTTTTCTTATAGTCACACTTGGAAGCTTTCACAGATTTTCAAAGAACCTTTTAACTCTAAGACTTAAGCGGATTTTTACATTTCTGTTCCTTGTGGGCTAGATCTTCTCACCTGAATAGAATATCCCTTAATAGCATTCAGCCTTATTTTCCTTAGAATGACAGTGCTGCATTAATTTCACAGGAGTTATTCTTAATTTACACTGCTGACTTCTTGAGTTTAACCAACAACAAATTCCCAATGCTACATAAATGAGGAGAGTAAGTGTGTGGTTGTGGGTGTGTTCTGGTTTCTCCCTTCCACTATCAGTATACTTGTGTTCCCCCTGCCCCTTTTTTTCCTAGTTGTGTTTTTAGTTTTATTACAATGGATACTTCTGTTTGCTTGCATTTGAGGTTTAGGACTGTAGCTGTCTGTCATAGGTAGCAAAGAAACACCCCTATTGTTTGAGAGTTTTTCCTCTGCCTCCAGACTTCAATATTCCATTAGTTGAAATACTTCAAAATAATCTGAAATTTCTCTAACTAGAATGTTGCTTATTTTAATGTGTCTGACCTTAACTTGTTCCAGGGTTGCACATAGTGTGGGGGGAGAGAGATGCACAGAAGCCTGGTGATCAAACTGAGTTGACAGTTTTAAGGTGCCTGCAGCAGCTGCTGTACTTCCAGATTCAGGTGAATCAGGCAAAAAGTGTTGCCCTCTGAAGAAGTCGCTTTTATATAGCTGTAAGCAGTATATAATCCATCTTGCTTTTAGCCTCAAGAGCAAGATTATTGGGACTGGGAGATAAACTGTTATTTCCCTTGCCCAGAATTATAAAAAGTGAAGCCAGAAGGGCAATGTGGGATTATGCAAGACTGCACCTAAGTAGTTATATGCTCCTGGTAACAAAGCACATTCTGCCACACCTCTCCAAGCTGCTTCTGAGAATAGAGGCAACTGGGCACTGCCAGTGA
This sequence comes from Nettapus auritus, assembly GCA_011076525.1. Classification (NCBI taxonomy): domain Eukaryota; kingdom Metazoa; phylum Chordata; class Aves; order Anseriformes; family Anatidae; genus Nettapus; species Nettapus auritus. Next base: position 24,647,011 of record CM021767.1, read on the forward strand.
TGTCTGGTGCTTTCTGGTTACCTCTATTGCGTTCCTTCCTCCTAAACCATTCTGGTTCCTTCTAATAGTGTCCTAGTTTGTCTAACTGTGAGGTCATAAGTAAAAACAGGTTCATGCATCTTGTGTGTAATAGGAAGAGGAGCTTAAATATTTAGAGTTCTGCTGGAGTTCTTAACCCCAAGCCAATAGGTTATTTGAGAAATGTAGAAGATGAAGCGGAACAAATACACTTAAAGTCGTGAAGGAAGAGAAATTGCCACCCAGTTTTAGTATTTTGAGGTACTCTGAGCTCACAGTGAGCAGGGTTATTGGAGTGATTAATATGAAAGGGAAATTACCAGTAAAATAATAAGATTTCTCTGCTCCCTCTCATACAAGCCAGCAGGACTACTAATCCTCAGTACCTGGCTTCTGTGCTTAGCCCCACAAAGTGCGATAGAGCAAATCAGTACAACGAGGCCAAACAATTCCTATCTCTTCAGTTCTGATTCCTGTGGAGTATACCGTATGTCTTTCTGCCTCTTTCTTCCTTCCTCCACACAAAAGCATTCTCGAGGAGCTTATCCTCCTATTGCAAGAAACACTAGTTTTCCAAATTGGGCAGTAAAACAAAAAAAAACACAGGCTGTTCTTGCTTGGAAAAAAATAAATAAATCCATCCTCTTTCACCCAGCCAAACTGTATTTAGAAGGGGCTTGTGGATGGTTCCAGGGAAGACTTGTTTGTTTTCATTAATTCCTGGAAAAGCTGAGTTCATGGATAAAGGGTTCCCTTCGTATGAAAAAAGACAATAAACTGGTATTTTTCCATGCTACTGTGGGTTGCCAGGCTTTGATGCTCAAAAGTGTTTCTAAAGGGTTCTTGCAAGGGTGCCACACTTCACCAAATCTGTTTCTGATTGCATGGGACAATGTACCATATGTAGAGGAACTGACTTCAGACTGAAAAAAAGTCACGTTGTCTACTATCCAAAGAGCCTCTGCATGCTTCTGCAAGCAGTGCAAACCCAGGTGGGCTTTGTTAATGTGACCCTTCTTAGCCTAAGGATTTTCTCTTAGATTTAAAGAGGCTTTATAAGGTAAATTGAATTGTTAGTCTTTGAAAGCACATGAAGATAAATCACTTTCATCCAGTTCAAAGACAGAGTGGGAGAAAGGGTAACTGAGTTTTCGTAGTCATGGGAAATCCAGCTCTGGCCTTAGCAAGAGCCAGACACAGGAGCCAGGAGACGGAGAGAAAATGAGCTGTTTGACAAACCTAAGTGCTTGTACAAAGCAAGAAGGTGCATGTTTAGATATCACTATTGAAATAAATGCTAGCAGTAGTTCTCATGGGCTACTAGAGCAATTTACAGGGCTAAAGGATCCTTGTTAAGTCAGGGCTCTACCATTCATGCAGAGCAAACAGGCTAGTTCCTGCCTCAGTTCCTCCTTTGAATGTCTTGTAATCTCTTCTGTTGTGTAAGGCTGTTCAAATCTTGTAGGAATGACTTTTTCCTGTTCCCGCTCCTAGAAACCTAGGAAAGGCTATGGCAGGTGTGGAATCATCTGCTGTTGGTGCAGTTGATACGCTAATCTGAGCGCTGCTGCTATGCTAGGCTGTCAAGGACCGGTGAGAGCCAGTGCAAAACCCAACCTGGAACACCAAAATGAGCTCCTATGAGAAGCTTGTCTCTACAATGCTTTGTTTTGCCATCCTCTCTTAACTCTTATGTTTTGTTTATGAACACAACTTTCCTAATTTCAGTCACTAAGATGTGTTCTTATGTGTTTTCATGGAATCATGGTAGCAATGATATTTAGGGAAGTAGGAAGTTCACTTATTTCTTCCCAGAGATATCTTTTTGAAGAATAGGGTGCTGAACAGAAGGAAACCTGGAGAGAGATTAATTTCCAGGAATATCTTGGATTTAGAACACACAGGCACTGTCATAGCCCTGGGCTGGGGATGGATGTTATCAGGGACAAGGTCTCATCTTGGAAGAATGCTAGCAGAAGATGTAGATGGCTGTAATTGAAAACAAGTGGTGTCTTGGAAACAAAAATCTGCTTCTTATTGGAACCTGTTGGTAATTCTGATCTCAGTAACAGATGCGCTTTCTGGTCCTGACTTGCTGTGATAGCTCTCCAGGAACTCCAAGTGTTCCCTTCACATCTCATTCTCTCACATGCTGGCAACAGCATAGCACCAACAGCTTGATTTTCTGCATTTACCAGCTGTGGGAGTAGAAAATAATGCTTTTTTTTTTTTTTTTTTTTTCTTTTTCTTTTGAAGTAAGCTTTCCATTACGGTTTTGAAAATGGTCACCAGAAAGTACAGCATCAACCAGCCAAAACTCTAATACGCTGAAGTTTCACAGCAGTGTGCCTTCAGCCAATAGCAGCAACTTTCGGGAGGCAATCGTTGATGAAATGTGAACGTTTGCTTTTGTACTGGGCAAAGCGAAGCTCATCAAAGGAGGAGAGGTGGATTCACAGCCTTTAGGTGACAGAATTGGGATTACCGGTGTGTCTAATGCACCTGTCAATGCTTCCTAGGAGGTCCCCTCCAAAACTGTGTTCTTGGCCATGTTTTTACAGGCAAGCAGATAACTTGATAATTTTAGTGAATCTGATCAACCTGTGTATTATTTTTTTCCTTCTGTACAAGAACGTAATATTTTTTTTCCAATAGTTCGTTAATTCTTACTAATTGAATAGGAATAAATGTGAAATTAGTGTGAATTTAGATTTTAAAAAACAAACCTGAGAGGAGACTTGGGCATGCTGTTGTGACCCTACTGAAATCAATGCAGCAATGAACAGATGCAGCTCATGCAGTCTGCTGGACTCACCTCACTCTGTCAGCATCTTTATTAATTTGGGGAGCCTGAAGCCGGATATAGTACAAGTTTTGAGATGCAGTACAAGTTTTGAGATGCAGTCTCAAAAATGCCAAATAGGGGGGAATAACAAGTCCCTTGACCTGCTGGCTATGCTGTTGCAATCACAGCCCAGTATATGATTGGTGTTCTTTGCTTCAGGGGTATGCTGATGACTTGTGTTGAGCTTGTCAAACAAAACCTCAGATCCTTTTCTTTGGGGCTGCTTTCCAGTCATTTCAGTACCAAACCTGTGCTTTTGCACATGGTTGATGCATTTCAGATACAGGACTTTGTGTTTGCTTTTGAGTTCGCAAGCCCCTTTCTCCAGCCTGTCAAAAACCTTCAGCCCTCTGGTATAACAGCCAACTCCTCCACACTGGAATTGTCTGCCTACTTGCTGAGACTATTCATTTCCCCTAGACAAGGGAGAAAAAAAAAAACACACCACATTGAGCAATATCAGTCCCAATATTGATCTTTTCAGGAAAATACCTAGTTATTCACTTAACCTCCTGCAAGTTGGACTTCGTATGACTGATTACCATCTATATAGCCAGGCAGTCCAGGCAGTTTTTTACCTGCTTTATAATCCAGTTATCTGAGTTTCATCATTTTTTCTCCAAGAAAAAATGGTTAGAAAGTAAAAAAATGAGATTCTACAATCTAACAAGAGACTGTCAAAGCCCTTGCTAAAGTCTGGCTTAAAAACATCCATCACACTTCTTTCATGCACTGAGCTAGCCATCTCATCACAGAAGTCAAACAAAACCCAAGTAAACAAACCAAAATAACTTCAAGGTAAACTAAAACTAGAAAATCTGTGATGGTGTCTTCATTTCTGAAAGTTGTAGTTGAGTTGTTTGTATTCGCTGTTGGTGATGCTGTTTCCCTCCAAATCCACGAACTTGTATGATATTCTGCCTTCTTTCTTCCAGAGAAGAGACCATCTCTTCTTCTCTCAGGGAACACGGGGAGCTGCAAGGAACTGAACTGTAATTCCAATGATGATACCTTAGAAAATCTTTTTTCCTTCTAGGCAAGATATTACATGTGAATATTCCTAAAGCTGCTTTTTTTTTTTTTCCTTGGTGCAACTCAAGTTTTAAGCTGCATACTTAGGCACGTGTATGTGTGTTCACTTAGGACTGATGTACCTAAGTGCATACTTCAGGATACTGAATATATAGAAGGGCTTGAACAAATTCTTGGTTAAGAGCAAGCCATGACTATGGTCTTTTAGGTGCTGTTGCAGACTTTTACCTTGGTCTTCAGAGCCTTTGTCATGGACTACTAGGCTCTGTGCTCCTACAAACCAGTCCCATAGGATTTATTCTAAGAAAAGAATATCTAAATGTTGAGATAGGATCAGTACCACATGCTTCGCAGCATCAGGGAACTTCTGCTTCTCAGGCTTCAAAATTTAACTCCAGTGGTCAGAGGTGAGGTTTGTCCATCAGTTCTTGAGCCCACTATTTTTGTCACAGAGAGGTGGAAAATTGGTGGTCTGTCTTCAGTGGTAAACTGATGGCTGCATCCCTTTAGTATAGGCTTCTAAAAAGTAATGTACTCCTGCACTTGTTACAGGTTCATTAATGCTAGGTTCATTAAGGCTTCAGGGAGAATCAGGAAAGTTAGCTTTCCATCATGAGCTATTTGGAATGGATTCTGAGGTGTCTTTGCATAATGCTTCTACCAAGAGGCCTGCCAAAGGGAACTGCAGTGTACCGAGGTATTGATAAGTCATTAGGTTTTCTTCCTAATCAACTTGAAAAGCATATATGCAGGCTGTTTGTATTGCCCTGTAAGGCTCATTGTTTTTGAGAGAGTATCGTTGTACCCTTTGTTGTACCGTACTTCCTTCCCATGGTCCCAGCAAATTGAATGCACTACATTCAAAAACACTATAAGTGAAGGTGGCCTTCACTTTTAAATTAGCTTGAGTTACTGTCTACAAGTGCTCATTCAACATGTTCACGTTAATGTCTTTTAACAACAGCAAAATAACTGTGTAATGATGTACGCATGTTCTCTGTATGTAGAAATCATTGCCTCTGCTTTTGAAACACTGCTTTCCAGGAAAGGTCATTATTTCTAAAACTATACTGATGCTTTCAGTTTAGCTGAAAACAGGAATGTAAGCCACCAATCCAAACATTAGTGTTTTTCAACATTATTTTTCCTAGCTGAAAAAACATGCGCCTGGCCGTTCAGTGTCTACATGAGGATGCGTAATAAGTGGATTTAATGAGGAGCTTTCAATGCTATTTGCCGTGTTGCGAACTGTTATGTGATCTCCCAGTGTGGCTTTTTCACTTCATAATTTTTTAAATCGTGCTGCTATTACTCTCTTCCATTTATTGAGGAAGTATTTCAAAAGATGTTGACAAACAATATGTGGTTTAATGCTTAATAGTCCCTAAAAGTGTTGGAGTTTTAATATGGCAGAGCTTCACTTTTTTCCCAGTAGCTTGCTGGGACTAAGGTACGTGGCTTTTCATGGGTAGCATGACAGCAGGTTTTCAGTTCCAGCAAGGAGGGTTTACTTTTTTAAATTTCAGGTTGGGATAACGCTTTTGTCCTTCCAAGACAAAAGTCTTTCCAAGCATTCAAAACTCTTGCTTTTAAAAAGGGTTGCTCCATTAGTAACTGTTAGTAACACCAAAACAACTATTCAGTGATTTTATACTTGCAGGGTGCTTTTTAAGCTGCTCAGGTAGAAGGAGTGAGACATGCGTTCCTAAAAGCAAACTACTGCACAATGACAGTGGTATAGGACATGGATGAACTAAAACCATTATTTCAACTAGCTGTTTCCCCTGGGGCATGTATGAATAATAAGATAATGGGAATCATTTTCATTCCCTTCTCTACACAGCTGTAGGACTAGATCTCAGGAGGCCGATTTGGAAAACCAATGCCTATTGTTAAAATACATCTGTACCTTTAACATCCAAAGAAAGAAAACCAAATTGAGAACAGGGTTTCTTGCTGGTCTCAGATATATGATTTAACAGTATTCTGTGTTCAGGAAAATCTGTTTTTTTTTTTGTTTTGTTTTTTGTTTTTTTTTTTAGTGTTATTATAATCAATGAACCAGGAATGTTTTCTTCTGTTTTAGGGATATTGAACTTGGAGGAGAGGCTTAGTATGTTTGTAGATGTCTGCCTTTGTTCTTTGTATCAGCAATTTTGCTTGATATTTGATATTCAAAAATAAGATTAGCTGCAGGTATCATCTGATGCTTTGTCTTGGATATTAGTATAGCTTTTGTTGTTGTCTGAACACTTAGTCTATAGTGGGGATTCATTCTTGATAACTTTATTAAATAGATAACAAAGACACAAGGAACCCCTCTTCACAGGATTTACTTAATCTTAGCATTTTGCTTGTGTAGCAGATAACTAGGTGGTTCAAGAATCTTTATTCAGAGAATGATGTGGGCTGGCCTTAGACAAAGACAGACATGTTTTCAGGATTGGGCCTGTCTGATTAATGACAAATGCCTCATTGATTTCTCATCTATGAATAGCTTGCTTGGCTCATGACTTAGGATCCCCAAGAGACACATACTTCATCTCTAGTAAACTCACTCTCTTCTTCAGTGCTAGGTTTGAATATTTTTCTTCACTGTGAGCCATACTTTTTCCTCCTGAAAAGCAGTTTCTATTTTACTGAAGCTCCATGAAGGTTTTGTATGACATACATCCTTGTACTTCGATACATTCCTCCCAGGAATTCAAAGCTGTTGGATTCAGTTCAATGTGTAATCAGTTGTTAATGTAACCACTGTCATGGAGGTTTATTACTCATGTTGTCTAAGGTTGAATTTTGAAGGTTACTGCTCATCAGTATATGGTGAGACACGATTTTTGTGTGTGTGTGTGAGATTGTATTTAGGACATGAATGTAGATTATGAAGAAGGCTAGGCAGTTGGAGAAAGTGGAATTTTCTCTTACTGTTTAAACATTCGATTTTTACCAACCAGTATTCTGCAAGTGGGGGGTCTTCTGTAAATACTTGTTGATTGCCCACTCTAGCAAATTTTCCCAGAATTATCTCATAGGGTTTTAAAGAGAGGTGTTGGAGGACCAGAGGATGGACTGGTGGTTAATTTGAAGTGTCTTGTCCACATCACTGTATATGAAGATACATTTTCTAGTGTGCTCAGAAGTAAGCAATTGAATCACAACTACTTGACTTTAAGTAGCTTCCTATGCTAAGCAAAGGACCTATTGCTATTCAGAAAACACCATTCTCCTAAAATACAGCATGTAAATAACTGCAGGCCAGTAGTTCACCAAAGCATTGCAATTATTGAAGAGAATTTCCCTCTGCTTGTGAACAAAAAGAAGACCCATTTCTTCAGCTGATACATAGAGCTTCCAGGTTGAAGGAAATGTTTTCAATAAATCAGCCTTTGGTACAGCCCTGTTCTGTTAGTACTGCAATCTATAGCTAAAATAAATCTCCTTTATAGGTGTTTACAGGAAAAAAATTTCTTACAGGCTTTGTCTGTTGTAATATATATATTCTATTTGAAGCATGTTCTAGACAGAAAACATGCCATCCAGCAGACAACAGTCTATTAGAGCCCATACCACCACTGGATGATATTAAAAGGAATTCTCTTTCAGTTTGGGTGCTGTGATAACAGATGCCTCAGACTTCTCAGGGATTTTATAAACAGCTTAAAAACAGTTTAAACAAAATACTGCTTTGGGGTGCTTTGGGTTTTTTGTTATTAAAAAGACTGTGGAAAATGGCATTTTTTACGTATTGTGTCAGGGAAATGAGTTTCAAAAGCAAAGTCTGTTAAAAGGAAGGATAGACAATACTAGTACATACTATTATGTTGTTGGGCAGTAGGTGGCAAGCTTTGCTTTTCCTTCTACTTAGAGTTTATTTTCGTGCTGTAGAATGCCAGAATTTTGAAAAGGGTGGTTTGAATTCACTGTAATATGTCATTTATTGGCAGCACATTCTTTAAACCATCTATGTTGTTCATTGTGTGTAATTGTCTTTCTACTGAATGCTGAAGTGAATCCTCTTTTCTTCAAATGGCAGATGGACACAAATCAATACGTGAGCTCTATTGTATTATGGCTTCAGTAGAAAGATTACTAATACCAAAATTAAAAACAAATGAAATGCAGGCACAGTCAACCCCAAATTATTTACTTTGTATGTTTCTCCTGTTCTACTTTTATTGCAGAGCACATTGCAGCTAGAGGGGAGATAATACACAACACTTTCTTTTAAAAGAAACAAGTTCCCAAAAGGGGCTTATGCTTCTAGTTCTGCAACTAGTAACTGAGAATGTTTGGTGCCTGTCCCCCCCTCCATGAATTGCTGGTCTGGCAGAGCTGTCCTCACAAACTCAGCCTGTGCTGCTAGCATGTGGGGTTAGGCTTGGGGGCAGTAAAGCAACATCAAAGTGCCTGTCTAAAACTGAGGGTGTGTAGAGGATGAAATGCTTCATGCTCTCATCCTTAGGTACTTTCTGTTGTGGGTTGCTGTTAATACCCCATCTCTACTCAGACTTCTTGCCTAGAGCCCATCACCTGGCATTCAGTGGATTAGCAGCCAGCTGTCTGTCTGTACCAAGGATACGGTGGCACAGATCTTCACCTGTTAGACAAGTTAATTTTTGCTGAGTTTTCCCACAGTGGGTGAGCTGGAGTTCTTAGTGCTTTGCTATTAAAGTTTTTTTTTTTTTTTTTAAGTTTGTTCTGGATTTAAAAAAAAAAAAAGTGACACCCCTCACATTCTCCTTCTATATCTGCTGCACGTAATAATTCTTCTGAGAAAAATCAGCTGTGTTGGATCTTCTTGATATCAAACTTAAACATAGTAATATAGATGGTTATTTAATTATGTCATGCTAGAAATTACAAAACAGTAATTTACATTTTTCTAAATATGTCATGGTATTCTGCACAGGGGTCTCCATATGTAAATAGAGTCTCCATATGAGTTTACATTTTCACTGGGAGGCTTTGTGTCCTCACATGTTCTGATGAAGATCAGAAACATTTGGAGACTAGTAAGGTGGTGCTGAGCAGTTAGTTGAAGGCATGATTGATTTAATTGCCGCAATGGCACTAGGCATACGTCAAGGATCTCTGGCGTCAACCAAAGTTGAAACAAAGTCTTTTGAGACCATTCTGATACTGCAGCTATTTTCACTTCTGTAGTCTTTGGCAGTGCTGTTGATGTATGTGTGCTAGAACAAAAACTGGTTCAAAGGTAGTTACTCATCTCTTCCCACTGCCAGGCACTGAGTCAGCCCTCAAGAGCACCTCCATTCATCATTCTAGGGGAATGCAGTCATCAAGCTGCAGGAGCTGAAGTCACTGTTTAGCAGGGATAGCTGGTCACCATCAGGACTGGGATCATTTGTGTTGGCAGGGAACATGAAGATGATTTTGTGATGACGGTGATTATCAGTCTGAGTCCTGGTGTCTTTTTAGAGCTGCGCTGGCACACATTTCAATGCTTCTGGCCACAAGGAGTGGGAGTGTTTATAAAGGTAACTTTGCAAGTTCCTATCATGATCTTCAGACCTCTGGCTTTCCCACCACTGCAGCACAAAGACATAGGGTCTTTTGTTCAGCTTACTGAATTAGAGAACCTTACTCCAATGAAGCATATCCTCTCTGTGTGCTTCAGCCTTTAGTGGTTTTAGGCCTAGAGTGACAACCTGTAAGCTGGCAGATGATTTGTGTTGGACTCTATTCTTGCTGCCAGTTAGACTGTAATGGACCCAGGTCTGAAGCAGAGTAGTGGACCATAGCTTTCCTTAAGTGTTGTGTAAAAGGTAAACAAACTGTAATTTGCTGAAAAATAGACTAGCCATTTGATAGGTTTGTTTAGCTCACAATGGTAGGAGAAGTGCACAGATTATTGTTTGCAAACTGTTTTGAGGGAAGCCTCGGATGTTTTGGTGGACAGAGTCCAGTCTGTTGCTTTGGCTTGTTTATAAGATCTTCTAGATCTGAACGTTTGTGATTTTTACCACACCTTTATCCTTTCAAAATTCCTTCAAGCATATCTTTGTGTTTTTCTGGTGAATAGAGGCCAGTGTACTGCTGAAAGGTCACTCGCTGCATGTGCGGAGTATTTTGTGCGGCCAGATGCTTTCTAGCTCCAGTCCATCAAAAGGAGTCTGCTGAGCTGAACAACATACGTAAGCTTTCAGCCAGAAAGATTTCAATCTCTATCCACGAGAAAAACAAACATCTCAGAAGGGATTTTGAAAGAATCGAGTATCACCACTGTACCACCACACAAGACATTCACAAGTTTGAGTTGCACAGTCATACAGTTTGAATTATTAATGTTCTTGAGATGGTGCAGCCTATTGGTGAGGGAGCACATTGTTTTATCCAGATTTGAGCAATCATCTAGTGATGTGAAGGTCTTACAAACAGGAGTTAGAGGATGTTCAGTGTTTTCATTAATATCTTTCACAGAAAAAGTGCTCTCAGAAAGAGAATCTCATTTTGATGCAGAGGCTTAAATTATAGGGAGCAACTGGGATCTCAAACCAGCCTTAATCTGGAGGTTTATCTGTAGTAGGAGGTTAATGGTTGTGATGGCAATAGCTGGTTGGTTTATGGCTTCACGTGGCTTCATGCCACCACTTGCCTGAGGAGAATTTTGGTGCAAGAAATGGCTGATCAGTCCTGGCATAGTATCAAGGAAATTGTTGTCTGGCTCTTCAGTTCACCTCTACTAATACTGTCTTCAGTGGGATGGAAGAATCAACTGAGTGTGTTAAGGGGCATCCTCCAGCCCCTGCCACGTTGTTCAGTCATGTCTCAGCTGAGCTAGGAAGCCAACACAGTCAGTCTTCATTACCATGGGAGAGAGAACAGCTTTAGTCAAAATTTATGTCCAGCTTGAAGAGCTCACTGTGTTTGATTTGCCTCTCCAGGCATTGTGCATGGATTGTGACAAACAGTGTTAAAAACATGTCCCACACCAGCAGTAAGGCAAATAAAACCCTGTCTAGTGCTTTTTTATACAGCGGGCGAAAGTTACCGTATTCAATATATATGCAATAGAGAACTATTGGCTTCTCTTGTCCATGAGTGCTACGTGGTAGATAGGTAGAATTTGGCTTAAATTTTAGAAGTGTGGGGTGAAAATTATTAGGTTTAATGCCCTCTTGGTGTTGACTGACTTTTCTATGATGAGCTCTGTGCTGTGATTTGAATTGGATTGTGAGAATCCCTCATAAAGAAAGGCATAGGAACCTTTCTAAACATCTTCATCATGAACACAATTGAGATTTTCTTCTCTGGCCTTTTCTCTGCATGTTCCTTCAATACGTTGCTTATTGGGTTGAAAGACTTTTGGGCAGGCTTTCAGCTCATTGATTTTTTTTTTTTTTTTTAACTAGCTTCCATTTTATGTTCATTCTTCTTTTTTGAAACTCTGAACTGCTGTAATGAATCTTTTGCCTTTTGTTTCCCCTTCAGGAATGTTAACTGTAAGCAAATTTTGCTCACTCTTGCAGCATGTCTTCATTGGTAGCATTTAAATTGTATTCTATACACAAATTTGGCTAAACCAAGATTTTGTTCCCTTCTTGGTTCCTGACTAGCTGATCCATGAAGATGTTGTTAATCTAAAAATTTATTTTTTGTGCTTTTGCTTGGGTGTAACTGGAATTTCATATTATCACTTCCTGTCTTTGTAGCTTCAGTGATATGATAGCTGTCGCTGTCTTAAGCAGCTGGTAATACAGTCTTACTGCTGTGTTTCCTCTATGGGAAGTTACAGTCTACAGAGATGCTCTGTTAGTGATTGATGTTTTTAATTTACTGACCTATTTTGGGAGGCTTCTCCTTGATAAGTAACATCAGTCTTCTAGCTTCCACTTATTTTTCCCGATCCCCCTATTTGTTTTCCTAGGTAGGACTACTTCTTTCCTAATATGCCTATATAATGCTGGCCAGTCTTGACCACTCACTGTCGTGAACTTGTGCCGTTTCATGTAGAAACAAAGGTACTTAACAGTTTGGCTGCCTGCTCTATACCTGTTTAAAACATACTGCTTCTTCTAGCTCTTCCTCACTGTTACCCATTTGACTGGTACCAACTTTGGCTGTCTTCTTTGAGTACGCTGACTTCACTGAAAGTATGACTGTGTTCAGAGCTGTATACTTTCTTTCCCATTCTTCAATTTAAAAATTCCACTATGATATTTTTAGACAAGCCATCAACATAGTTCTATTAAACTTGACATGAAGTCTGTCTTTTCTGTAAAGCTTCCTCCATACCAGTTCCTGACAAATATCCCTCATGTTTATACCACTTAGAGCCACATACTGAAACAAATAGTCTACATCTCTGGCTCCTTGGTTTTGCATGCTGTTAGCAAAAAGTTTCAAACTTTAGGGCATAAGACACATACATAAGATAAATTTGCTGCTTTTGTAATAATTGTCAATGATTACTTCTGGACAGCAGTATATGACTCTAGAATCCCTTTATGTACTTTTAGAGTGTGACAGTTCTGGGGAGTAAAAAGTTTAATTACCTGTCTTTCTCTGTACGTGTTTTGTACTGGGAGAGCTCTTTCCTTTTCATGTTTTATAGCTTGTATATGCTTCTGAAAAAAGTATCAACTGTACAACTGATGAATGACTTAATGACCTCGTTGGTACAGATTGCCTTCTGGATTCTGTATGGTGGGTGAGGATGGTTGTAGAATTGATGCTACTGGCAAATTAATAATTAGTGTGGGGCTCAGCGTGTGTGTGCTTTGTACTTAAATTGTGATAATCTATTACTGCAGCAAGAGCTCAAGTGTCTCTCTCGCTTCCTGCACTAGAACCTTGAAGCTCTAAGGTGGAGGACAATTGCTGATCACAGTCCCAGCTGTGCCTCCTTATTGCTTTGAACAGCTTTTGTTATTATATAATGCCTGTTTGGGAATTCCAGCTGTTGCACATATGCAGGTCCTTAACAAGAAGTCAGTCTTCTCTCATCTCCCCTTTTCACTGTTTCAGAGGCTTTTTGCTGCAGGGAATGTTTTGCATCCTGAAATGTTTTTCTTCTGCTGTACACTGGAGGGCTGTATCCATCATTTTTTTGATGGACTATTTAGAAATCCAGCAAATTCATAGATTGGATTGTCTTTTGATCTGCTTCTGGAAGTAAGATTAGAAAGAGATGTAACCCACAGCTGTATACTAAGAACATTTCTAATGGGAATTCAGGTGACAGAGACTGAAGAGAATGAATTTGTTTAAGGAAAAAGGTGTATAAACTTAGTGATTTTTTCTCCATTTCTTTCAATTCATTGCCAAATTTTGCTATTATTAAAAGAGCAAAGAGGAGGAACAACTAATTCTGTGTGCAGTAGCCCTGTAAGGAGATCCTTTGGGGCTGATTCCAGAGCAGTCAGTCCATCAGAACTTCTGTAATAGCTCGTCTGTTTGGGGGGGTGGTATTTAACCCCCTTTTCTAGTTCCCATTAGAAGAGGGAGATGTGCATCCTACCTAGCTTCGTATTTCTATAGCTAGGTTGTCATTTTGTTGGGGAGCAGGTTTTCTTTCTAGCTGCTTAGGTGATTAAGTGCTGCATCCAGGTCTGGAGCCCCCAGCATAAGAAGAATGTGGAGCTGTTAGAGCAGGTCCAGAGGAGGGCTACCAAGATGATCAAGGGGATGGAGCCCTTTTCCTACAAAGAAAGGCTGAGAGAGCTGGGGCTGTTCAGCCTACAAAAGAGAGAGCTCTGGGGAGACCTCACTGCAGTGTTTCAGTACTTAAACAGGACTTACAAAAAAGATGGGGAGCAACTCTTTGTTCAGTCACATAGTGACAGGATGAGGGGGAAAGGTTTTAAACTAAAAGAGGGGAGATTTAGATTAGAGGTTAGGAGGAAATTCTTCACTCAGAGAGTGGTGAGGCACTGGCACAGGTTGCCCAGAGAGTTTGTGGATGCTCCATCTCTGGAGGTGTTCAAGACCACGTTAGATGAGGTCCTGAGAAACCTGATCCAGTGGGTGGCATCCTTGCCTATGGCAGGGGGGTTGGAACTAGATGATCTTTGAGGTCCCTTCCAACCTGAGCCATTCTATGATCAAGGCCTTGCAGGAAGAGGATGTATGCACTTGTTCATAGTCCTCCTGACATTTTGCTGTCAAGTAGTTACCAACACTTCTGTGGAGAACTGTTTCAGGTGGACATTACTGTTTCCAACACTTCTATGGAGAACTGTTTCAGGTGGACATTACTGTTTCTTCTTGAGTGCTATGGTATTAGAGTGCTTTGAATAACTGACTTGTGGGTGCAAGTGAAGTCTTCCATGCCATATCTGGGCTCACTGTTAAAAATGCATTTATCTCAATAATGCTTGCATGTTTTATGGCAAAGCTCCTTTTGGTGTTGTCATGGGGTTAATCTTCAGGCTACTGGATTCTCTGCTGGGACATTAAATGAACCAGGGTAACTGTATAAATACTATCTAGCTACTCTAACAAGTGCTTTAACTTTTTCCAAGGGTAAGATGCAGCTTGGCCTGGTAAGTACGGACAGAAACCTAGAGTTCGTTTAGCTTTCACAACATCCAGGTTGCTCTGTACAGGGCAGAACCACCACGAGGATGTTGCTCTCTGTAATGTGAACTGCACCTTCTTTTTCTACAAGGTTCATTGTTTATTCATACTAGGATGAGGTGATGCAGCTGTTATCTACTTAACTGATACTTATTTATATTGTGTTGTCATTGGTGAAAATGGAAGAAATTGCTTATAAAAATGACCTGAGATCTGCTGACTAATTGTTGCTCATCTTCTCTTTTCGTTTGGGAACCCTGTTCCTCTATTGGAGCTCTTCTTCTTTCATTCCAACTTCTTTTTGTATTTGACCTGTGTTATCCTTGCACTGTAATTTCTGCTTTGCTGTTTATTTTTGAAGTGTTTCGCATGGCAAGACTGGAATCCTGTTTGGGTTATCTAAGGGTTATGCTATATTCAGTAGTAATATTCTAAAAAAGGTAAATGTTAAAATATAAGCAAACAGCAGGTAATATACTACTTTTCTTTTGAAAAAGTTTAGAACAGCAGCCACTGTTAATCATTGTACTTGCTTGTAAATGCTTTCAAGTAGCTTTTTCTTAGAACACCTATTTTAGTTATTCATAGTAAACAAGGTTGTTCTAAGAAATGATCAAGCTTACAATTGTTTAAAAAGTAGCTATGGAAACTAGTTGATGATTCCCAATTTAAAAAGCATTCTTTGCTTTCATTGGCTAAGCTCCCTTCTTGAAAATGTTATGCTTCATGTGCACTCTGCAGCATTTTAAATTAATGTAATTTTCTTTATATGGGCAAAATATTCATCCTTATTAAGATTATATTAGAGTTTTAAAACATAAAGCTGCTGTGTTTTTTTTTGTTTGTTTGTTTGTTTCTTTTAATTTAAGGTATGCAATCATAAAAATAATCTCTTTTTTCTGTTCCAAGCTGGAAATGCTAAAATCCACTCCTTTTCAAGTTTGGCAAAAGAAAGTTTCCTTCTTGAAACAAGACCAAGTGTGCCAAGTTTTGGCTTGAGTCTTTTAAACTGAAGGATTCTTCTCAGCAACGGTTACAAAATATGTCCTGAATGCTGTAAAGAGTTGTGAACCTGAGCTTTGAGGTGCAGAGTTCAGTAGGCATAATCTTCAGCTTGGTAGACTACACTGTAGACAATGCATCTCTATAGCAAATGATTATACACACTGCCATTTGATTTAGATTGTGGCCATTTAAATGTACTTGAATAGTCTGTTATTTTCTCTTTAAAAAAAAAAAAAAAAAAAAAAAAGATGGGGGGAAGCTATCCAGCCTAAAAGAATGAAACCAAAGAGGTAATAAAAGCTGGTGATTGCCACATATTTCTGCTGAGTCTTTGGTGGCTGCACTGTTGTAGATACAAAATTCTGTGGGAATGCTTGTGAAGTGTTTCTCTTCCCACAAGTACAGTTCAAAGTCAGAGTTCCTTTTTGATGCTGAAAGGGGTATGTTATAAGTGTACATAATAGTTGTCAAGTTGCTTGAGATATTGAAGTTGGTGTGGCTTTACTAAGTTTGTGTCTCTTGATAATATACATAAAGTTCTAAAATACCAGTGACTCATTTCGGAAGTAGTTCATGTTCTGATTAAATGTCCTCCTGGTACACTGAGTACCATACAGCTCTAGTAATCGAAAATATTTTGAAACTTTTCTATCTATATAGAATACACTGCCCATGTGTTTTTAAAATCTTTAGCTTCTTAAAATGATATTTAGCTTCTTGCTATAGAGCGCTTATTTTTTGAGCTTTTTAGCATGCTTGGCACAAGCTTTCAGAACTTTTTTCAGTTGTACATTTAAACACATGCAGTTAGTTATAGGGAGCCACAGCTGGTTTTGACCTTGGTTATGCGCCACAGGTATTGGTATAAAACTATTAGTTTCTGTTAGAGTTATATGTATTACCGTGATGTTCTTCTGAAAATATATCATTTTAATTGTTGAAGTTATTACATGGAGTTGAATTTTATAATAAATTCATTTCTTCAAGTGTCAGCTCCTGGCTTTTTTATTCCTTCCTGCTTCACTGGGGAAAAAACGAACCAGTTTAAATCAGTTGTAGTTGTTTGTACAGTCTATTTGTTATCATCTTTCTCTCAATTAATTTAGAGAGCAGGCTGGAGTTAAATAAAATCAGAGTTTGCAGGCAAACTAAAAAAAAGTCAGTTTGCTACTAAAAGTCTTCATAGAAGTTACAGTTGAGAAATCAAGCGATCGGTAGTCAGGAAAAATAGTTGTGGCTAAAAGCTCAGCCTGAACTTTATCTTTCTGAATGTTGTTTTTAAAATGTTTTTCTTTTTGATCATTATGCATTATTTTACAGTTAATAATAAAGCACTTGAAACTGTGGCACTACAGTTTCATGCAACACATCGTAGAATGGAGAACTGCGGGCGTTCACACAGTAAGATGCAGAACAATGCAAAAAAAAATTTAAAGTTATTCTTTAAAATCTGAATATTCTCAAGATCCATCTGGTTCATTTTCATTTTAGTAGGAAATTGGGCACCTGTGCTTCTGAAATTGGGTAAACTTTTCAGGTGCTTGTGGATTTTTGTTTTCAGTTTTATGAGGGAAGATACTTGCTGTAGTTTTTTACTCAACAAAGTGCCTAAGCGTGCTTCTGCTGCATTGAAAGTTATGCTGAACTGGAGAAAAAAAAAAAAAAAAAAAAAAAAAAAAAAAAAGCTGCTCTTTAAGAATAACTGTATGTGGAAGATGATATTTTGGTGTAAGTAGATTGCTTTAGGTATGAAAATAAGCCTTTATACTGTAACAGTTTCTATCTACCTGTATGCAGAAGTGAGGAAAAAGCTTTTAAAAGCTAAGAAGCAGCAAGGATTTAACGATTATAAAAGGCCTGTCTGTCTGTTCTGCTCAAGGCCATCCTTGGCCCATAACATAAGTATACAGTGGCTCCTGTGTATGTTATTTTTCCTTTTTTATTTTATTTTTTTTTTTTCCTCCCAGTCTTGTCTACCTCTCCCCATTTGCTCAGTTGTGAAGTTAATATCAGCAAGAGAGCCTCATCTTCTGCTCACTAACACCATCGGTACAGTTGCCTGTCATCTTCCCGCCTACTCAGGCAAAAGCCTGATGTGAGCTCATGGTTTTCCCCCTGTCCTAGTACAGTTTCTCTCAGTGAATGATGACTGAAGTTTTGGTATCTTCTCAGAATTCTTTCACATTCAGAGCAGATGCTTTGGTGCTCATCATGCTGTTGTGTGAAGCCAAACCAGCTGCTCGCATAAGATATCCAGAGAAGTTGTAGATGCCTCATCCCTGGAGGTGTTCACGGCCAGGCTGGATGGGGCCTTGGCCAACCTGATCTAGTGGGTGGCATCCCTGCCCATGGCAGGGGGGTTGAAACGAGATAATCTTTAAGGCCCCTTCCAACCTGAGCCATTCTGTGATGCAGACATCTTGCAGGCCCTTGTTTTCAAGCACACGGCAGCCTGGGAGCCAGTCTGTTTCTGGCTGTCAAAATTGCAGACCCAGGGCCTGCAAGATGTCTGTATATCCAAGATGTCCAGGCTGGTATTTGTGGGTGCTGTGGTATTCAACACCTTTCTCAGGACCTCTCCTTCTCTCAAAGATGCAAATGAGGAAGGAAAGGAAAAAAGTACTGAGCCTCTTTCACAACATCATAAATCTCAGTTTGAAAGCTCCACACACAGGCCAGGTGTATGTTGAGTTTTTGTCATCCCTTCTTTAGAAGGCCAGAGATGATTGTCCATGATGTTACAAACTGGCTGTGAGGAAAGTAGTTGTGCCTTCAAGGAAATAGCATCAGGAAGGAAAATCCATGTCCATTGTCCTTCTCTTCTATTTCTTCCCGGTGATAATGCCTTTTGGACACAGGTATGAGAGCTGCAGGCTGGGGAAGCCAGACCTAGCAATATCATGCAAGGATTCAGCTGATGTGGTCTATCACATGATAGCTCAATACCAGCATGAGAAAAACTGAGGAGTGATTGTAACACAAGTGTAACATTTTCTGCAATCAGAGGCATTGGTTGAAATAGAGGATTTTCTGTGTTTACAGTGTTGCTGATCTGTGCTTCTCTCTGGTATAACAGTGGTTTCTTGCCTAAGCTGTCACCTGTCTCAAGATGGAAGGCTGCCTGACCAGCAGGTACCAAGAAGAGATTGTAGGACTTCTGCACCCTCTAGTTAGCCGAAAGGGGTCAGATGCAGGGCCTTCATCACTCAGACCTTTTGTCTGTTTAGGGCAAAATGGAAGCTCCACCATGTACTCTTTCCTGATAACATTGTACATGATCTGGTGTGCTTGAGCCTAAGTCAGCAGCAACGGGCTGAGGCATTTAAACAAGCTAAACACAAAGCAGCATTTAAAGAATTGGAGATGAGCAGTGACTGCTCCATCTTTTACCTTTCTTTCAAAAGTAGTACATTAAGCCCAGAGGTTCCATACTGCTATTCCTTTTCATTATTAAATGGTGTGTAAAGGTAGGTACCTACACTGTTTGTTGATGGAGTTTCTAAATATATCTTTGAGCAGTGGGAACTGCCAAGGGACTCTAAATGTGTTGAGAAATACCAGGCAGCTACAGGAGTGTTTCAGTGATGGAAACAGAAAGAATGTGTTCTGCAACATCATGATTCAAGGTGGCTAAATGACCTGGAAACATAACTGTGTATCTGACAACACCTTGTATCCACAACTTTCTGAAATCTTTGTTTTACTAAGGTAAATTGTGATTTGCTTCCAAAGGACTGCAGAATTTCTACAGGCTGTTTGGAAGTGGTGCTAGGCACAAGCCTCAGGAAGGTCTGTTTGGCAGGAGCACCAGTTTCCAAAAGTTAGTGGAACAAGTTCTGCCGGGCTGCTGAAGATGTGTAACTCACAAACCAGCTGACACTACAGATTTAGATGTGATTCATGGTTTTCAACATACATGCTTCTATCAGAGGGGTCCTGAGGTGGTACAGATTTATCTTGCTTGTATTTCTACCATGACAAATTATCTCAGCAGATTGTTTGCAAGATGTATATTTTCTAGTATGTGTATAAGGTCATTTGATTTGGTTGTGCTTTAACATATATTAGCCAATACAAAACAGATTGTTTACAATATTTGTGTAGTTTCTGACAGTAGATTGTCAGTGTCAATCATCTGATTTGAAAATGCGCATTGAGATTTGGTTTATAATTAAGCCCAAAATATAGCTGCATCAAGGATGTTTTTTTAGTTGTGTATAACTTTTTTTACCATTAAGGCAATAGCAGTTTGGAATACTGTTTTTTAATTTCAAAAAAAATCTATAATAGGACTCATCCTTGTAAATGGAAATTCTGTGCCTAGATTTTATTTGTAGTTAAGCTACCAAATCCAGATATACCAGATGCTAGTTAAAAATGATACTCAAAACTGGTGAGGTTGTAATTGGAATTGCACTTCTGAATTGCTTCATAACAATTTCCATAAATGTTTGCTTTTTAAATTTTTTTATTTTTTTCCCAGGAAACATGAGAGCATAAATAGTATGCCATAGCCCCATTTGAAAAAATGTATTGTGTAGTTTTAAGTGTTTTTTTAAATCTAGTTTTACACTGCTAGGTTACAGTGGGCCTGTAGCAACTTTTAAGAAATTCCTACATATATGTATTGATGGTATAGTTTAATTAACATATTTGTTTTTTAATTGTGCATGTAGTTCACTAACTGTTTTTTCCAGATACAGTCTGATTTTTCTGGTTTGCTGAGCAGTCACTGGGTGTTTAAAGATAATTTAAATTAGTTGAATGTATTTAGGAGTTCAAGCATGTATTTCTTTGAAGTTATTAATGAGGAAAGAGAAAAAGAACTCTAGCAGACATTACAATACTGAAGCACATAAATTAAAAGAATGTGAAGAGAAGCTGATAAACTGAGCCCTAAGGATATAATTTCAAACACCTTAGAACCTGTCATTTTTATAGTTTAGACTTGTTGGAATGACAGTATTCAGCTTACATTAAAAAAAAAAAAACTTATGCAACAGAGGGGGGGAAAAAAGTACTGTGAAATGCGGTTTGCCTTATACCTGTGTATAACATAACCTGTAAATCAAACTTCAGCGTCTTAGAATGTATGCAGAAATAAGGCCTGGGAGTCAAAATTAAGGACTGGGATGGGATCGGAAAGAAGGTGTGGATAACAACTGAAGATTTGCAAAAATTCACACAAAAATATTTCTTACAACTTGTAGTTCTAGGGAAAGCAAAATTTTAAAAGTAGAGAAAAAGAAGCAAAGTGAATTTTTGAGGAGAAATCAGAGACATCCTTAAAAACCAGAGGAATGCCTCACAGACTTCAGATTTACCTACTGCAAATAGGAAAACAAGCTATTCCTAGACCTCTGGAATGCAGTCTGGGCTTTTGGTCACAGTATTTTTTTTTATTTTTTTTTTTAAGTAGGCAAAGTGGTTTGGAATAGGAGATCAAGTTCTTCCAGACACTGTTGGTTCAGCCGTATGTCAGAAATTCTTCATAGCTGCTTTCTTGCAAGCTGAACTGAACTGTAGCTGGACTTCTTTTTATAATAAGGAATTAGATCATTTTCACATACTTTATCCGTGTTGATCATGGGCTGAAGTGAGGGATACAGTGTTAAGTTTGTTTGCATTTCACTGCATTCCAGGGTGACAAATGTGGGTTTCAGGCACTAGAATGAGGAACCAAGAGGAATCTCTACTTTGCATTTGAAGACTGGCTAAGGGCAGTTGAATGTAGCATCTACAGGTTTTAAATCTAAAGATGCAAAGTTGTGTTTGACAACTAGCAAAGTTCTGGGATGAAATCACAGATAGCAATGAAGTAAATGAGTTCTTCTGTTGACTTTAGTGGAATCAGGATTTTATACGAGCGTCTGGGCAACAGATCATATTAAAACCAGTTTAACTGTTTAATATTCCTTTGCATGTGTATAGACCACTGTGCAATCTTAAAACCTTTCACTGTTAAATATTTTGCAACATCCTACTGAGTTGTGATGTAGGTTGTTGTTTTACAGATACAGAAGTGGAGATGAGAAAAAATGAGTACCTGTTCTAATGTTTTTATCCTAGCTTCTCTGTCTCTGGTGTATACTGCATTTCCTGAGTGGCAAGATCACTATTAAAATTGAGATATGAGACAGTTAAGTTTTTATCACTGACCTCAGCACACAAGATAAGCTTATAATCTTACCTTCTACAGAATTATTTTAGAAATAAGAACAATGCAAGATTATATTGTTAATGGTAACATTCATTGGATTCATCACCAGTGTAAGGGTGAGTCACGAAATCTATGGACAACTTTAGATGTATAATTTTTGCTGAAAATCATGAGTCTGTCTCAGAAATATTGCTATCTTTGTATCATTTGGGTTTGATTTCTGAAACAAATTTTAACACTGTTCTCAAGCAAACAATTTTTTGTACTATAAAATTAAGCAAGTAAATGAGAAAAAGACAGTATATTTAAATAAAGATTGTTCGCATATTTTTTTTTATTTACTTGCCATATAAAATGTAGTGATCTATATACATGCTGAGTTTAATATATTAAACTTTTTTCTTCCTTTAATATCTGAAGTTAAAATTTATATATTGTGCCTTTCCTGGTTCTGGGGTGCTAATCCAATAGAGATAGTCTTTAAGTGCTGCTCCTGCTAAGCCTTAAAGTAATTAGCTATGTAGGTAAAATCAGCTATATCTGGTCTTCATTATTAAATAAGCGGATAGTAGATATTTGGTAGATTTTGATAGATAGATTTTGGTGGATTTTAATTATTTGGTTTGGTATCTCTAGCAGAGAAATCAACATGCCTTATTTATACTTCTTAATCTGTTGTCTAAGTTCTTTGTCAAGATTCTTTCCACAGAGAAATTTTCCAGGTCGTGACAGTGAATAAATCTTTATTAGTTCCTGTAGCTTTAGTCAGATAGCGCTGCTTTAGTTGGTTCTTTAGCTCTGCTTAAAGTGACCTTTCTATATCAGGGATCATGTACCAACACAAACAGGATTAAAGCTACCTCTTATTTATCTTTTAAAGACATAATACCATGTAGTATCAAGCACAATTTCCCCAAATGTTATTCATCTGAAAATCCATGATAATGAAAACAGTTACACTGCATAACATGCACTAACTTCTACCAAAAAGTTATATGACAATGTCAAGAAATAGCTAAAATTCACTAATAACTTTGGGAAATTGCTGTCATCTTGTCTTGCATTAGATTACCACTTTGATTGTTCAGATAATGTATTTGTGTGATTTTTGTACTCAAACTATTTGTTAATGTGTCACAAAGTTTTGGAAGCTACATATCCCTAGAGTTAGACTTCCTAGTAAGTGTAACTGCTTGCTGTTGTCTCCCCTTTCCTGGTTCTTATTGCAAATAGAAACATTCCATTTTTGTGATGAGTTTAAACAAAGGATGATCTTTGTTACTCAATTTTGTGGTATAACAAATAGACGGTCTGAGTTGTTTATCTAGTTCAGCTAAGGAAGTAGTTGTACATTTTGAAAGTTTAGATGTTAAAAATGTTCTTGGCCTAATATAAATGTTACTTTTACCTCCAAAGCTTTTCATCACTTATCTTTTCACCATCAGGACATATTTTTCTTTTTCCTTCCTTCCTTTCCAGACTTCCCAGATGTGGCCAGCATCATGCTGTTGTTGCATCACTTGACTTTAGGTGGCTACTCTGGAGGAGAACTTGTACAAAGATTTTGATTTTGCTCTTCCCCCTTCTCCCCCCCGTCGGCCTCTCCGTCTTTAGGATTGCTAAATTCTGTGGCATAATTTAGTAAGAGCAGTCCCTAGGGAATTGCAGGGAGTGTATCCTCTAGCCAGTACAGTCTGTTAGAGCTTCTTGCTGCTGATATAATATGCCAAAAAGAGCTTCTGCTGAGAAATACACATACTGAAGCTGGAGTCTGGATTTAATCTTGAAATTTTCTAAGCTTGCCTGCCATAAAGTACTATGCATTTTTACTCTTTTTTTTTTTTTCTTGTCAGTTTAGAAAGCCTTCAGTAAATGTGGTTCAGATGGTTGTCACACAATAACATCTCACTGTTCAAACACATGAAGGCATAATTTTTTTCTCATATAATGAGCACATCGCGCTTTCTGTGTGTAGCACTTGGGAAAAGTCAGTGTCTTACCACATCTGCTAGTAGTTGCATACATCTGAAGTCAATGTGCCTTACAGAGGGATAAAATGCTCTGACTTGCACATTTGTTGGCACATCCTTGCAAGGAGAAAATTAAAGGTTATTTACATTGTTTATTATTTAGGAAATTCATTTCCTTAAGCACAGGAATCTTTTTTTTTTTTTCTGCAATCTTTTCATAATAAAATTCTAGCTGTGCTCATCATCCATTTACATTTGTTGCAGCCGCAGAAGCAATTGCGATCTGTATCTTGTGATGGTTCTTTCCACAAACTGTGCAGTATGTCAATGCAATTCCTTTTTAGTCTTGTTTATTGCATTTTATTTGGAATTCAGGGTTATTTTACATTTTTATCATACCTTCTCTAAAGAATTGTATTTCTAACTGAACAGTCAGAGCTTGGCTTTCCTCTGCATGGGTGCTTCATTGACTCTGTTTTAACTTTATTCATATAAATGCCTTTAAAGTCCTTCCTTGTTATTTTCTCTCAGCCCTTTATATGTAGTAATGTTTAGAGTTTTATCTTTTCATCCAATTTTGTACACTGGAAATATTCACCACACTGATGCTGGAGACTCTTGGTTGGCTGCAGTCAATGTAAGTGTCAGTAAAGCACATGACAATTTCTCATCATTTCTGATTGTGTTTCTGATTTTATTGATCACAGTCCAGGTACCCAGACTGAGTTCTCTCTTCCTGTCGAACTACTAGTACTTGTCTTTTGTGCATTTTTCTATTTGTACACAAGTCTAATTTATAAACAGGTAATAAACGTATAAAGTATTCCCTTTTTTGACCTCTTCTGAGAAGCTGTGCTTACAACTGTGAGATCATACTTCTGAAATAGTTGCCTTAACATAAGCTGTAGTGACAGAACTTTGATAGCAAATCTGTACCTACACAAAATCCTGATGGTATAGTTACTTGCTCGTTGCATTATTTTTTTCATAATCACGACTATCAGAATCTTGAGGGTAGACAAAGATTTTTTTTCTTCATTGGCATATTTACTTTTATTTAGTTGTTGCATTCCTATGACAGACTCCTGCTTAATTCAGACAAGGGCATAACTGTATTCTCAGAATGAACTTCTGTTGCTTAAATAAATGCTATATGTAAGACCAAATTAGATTTGAGGATTTTCTGAAGTACTGTAACAAAACTTCATATACTTCTAAATGACTTACTTAACTGAAGCGGGGTGATACCAAACCATGTATGTGGTGGTAGACTTCAAAAGGACATACCATAATGTATATCCAAGAAAAAAAAATGTGCATCTGTTCTGTTCCATCTTTTTGCCCATTTTAAGCTTGCAACACTGTTTTATAATTTGGAGTTTCTTACTAGCCTCTTGTAAGATAAGTCTTTTAAGTCTTTTCAAATTTCAAGTAAATTATATCAACCGACTGAGCTCTTTGTCTGCTGATTTGTTTAATATGCTAAAGAATTTGAGTAGATTAGTGATGCATGGTTTTCCTTTGCAGCAGCTGTGCTCATTTGCCTTTATCATATAACATCCATTGTGGGAGTTTGCATTTCTATTTTTAATTGTCATTTCAGCATACTTTTCTAATATTAAAGTCTGTCTGATGGGTGGGTAGATCAGAAATTGTCACTAATTAATGCATTTTTCTCAGAGTAAATTTTTTTAATTGCCTATAATGTCAGCATAACATTCAATAACGTGCCACTAGCACTATGATAAGAAAAGCAATTTTCCAATATAAATGAAATGTGGATCAGGGAAAATATATCATACATTCATTTAACTGAAGATTGTGTATTGAACTTGCAGCAAAGAAGCTCTCAATCTGGTTAAGTATGTTTGCCGTTAACTACTGAATTTCATACTGAATCACTATTGCAACGTATCATTGAAGGTCAGATTTTTAATGCAGATATTTGTGCAAATGCAAATCAATACAAATCTTTTAAAATCTGAATTAATAATGAGCTTGATACCCTTCCAGATTTCCAAAAAAACACTCTCAATACATGTGAATGTAGTACCATCAAACTTATTGCCCTGGAGGAAGTAAATATGTAAATCTACCAGAACAAGTCAGCAAGACACCTAGGTGGTGTTTTTTTTTTTTTGTTCCTTTTTTGTCTCCTTGAATTTTGCTGGTAAGAGATGCCTGGCAGGATGAATATATGTGTATGGCTGAGAACCTGTATAAAATCATTTGCATATTGAATCAATTCATATGGAATCATGAAAAGTTTCACTGGTTAAATGTCAGTGAATGTATGCATAAGATAATGAGTCATTCGTAGCTTCTAGTTCACCATTTTGGTACGTGAAGAGGAGAGTTTGCAAATTATTGGTGTGAGACTACGTACTCATGCCTATTTCTTGTTTATTTTTGTATCATAACTGATTTTTCTGATCTTTCTGTATGATGTTACCTCATGCATTGATTTCCTTTGAGGATAGTTAATACTCTATGAAGATTTTGTAGATTTGCAGGAGTGTCTTGATGACACTTTGGGAAGGAGGTAGACCAAACTTTCTGTGCTCATTCTGACGAAAAGATCTAGTAGGCAAGCTTTTTTTTTTTTTTTTTTTTTTCCCAATGATAAAATTAACATTTATATAATTTAACGCCTTTTCAGATGGATTGTTCTCCACGTTTAATATTTGCTTTTATTATATGAGAACTGCTTATTTGCTGCTGCATAACCTGTTTGCAAGAACAGTAGCTTCCATTGTGTTGTGTGAATATGCATATCTATTTTTATTTTGTATCTGAATATTCAACCAACATTTCTTTTGCTTTAAGACCTTTTCTGATTTTTGACATTTAGGGAATAAATCATTGCTTATGATTCTGGAAAACTCAGTATAGTACCTCTGTTTAGAAACCTGGAGGAATGTTTGTAAATCTACATGTTTCAGTTTCTCATGTTGTGTGCAGAAGATGTAATGAATCAATGGAGTCATAATTTCCTAGCTTAGTTTGAAAACACTTAGTTCATAGAGCTTTGGTTTGGCTATTACACCAGTTCAACAAACAAAAGGGTTCTAACCTATGAGCAATTTGGGTGAGTCTCCAAATACAGGGCTAGCTTTATTAGTCAGCACTTGAGAGCAGGTAATCCCTGCAAGTGTCTTCAGCAAGGATTTGACTGCTGAAGTCATGTTTTACTAAGTTGAGCAAAGCTTTTAGTTACGGATGAAAGTTCATGTTTTACAGTATTTGTGTGGGTATTTTAAAATAATTGTGATTCCATGCTTACCTCTCTTTAAGTCTTGGTGTAGATGAAGTGTCTTTATTAATCTCTAGTAAGATTTGTAGTATCGTTGTGTTCAAATAAAATCTAGTATGTGATGTAAATAACACCTTAGCCTATTTAGTCGGGGGAGAGGAGGCATGCAAACAACCAGAAACTAAATAACTTGAAGGTGTTGTTTGAAAACAGGTTAGTCATATCCAAACAATGATCTCTGCAAATTTTAGCCTGGGGAGAACTTTATTACAAAGACATAAAGCTAAGGCAGGTTTATAACAAAAATACAAATGTAACCCAAGTTATTATTGGACAGGTAGTTTTCAGTGCCAGCTTTTTAATGCTCAACCTATATTTTATTGACAAGATTTTGATTATGCATTAAAAATACATTTTTGTACTTAAAATCAACTTTGTACAGAATTTTGTGCAGAATCTTTGAGATGGTGAGAAGAAAGAAAAGCTTAAACACTTCCTCTCTTTCATCTTTTGTGACTGGTAGTACATTGTGAAATAGGCCACGCTTGATTAATGTTGGGTATGATAATGTAAAGGGCTTTGAAGAAATCCTGTATGTTCATAATCAACTGGGAAGTTAAACTTTTTCTTGCATCTTAAAAAAAAAAAAAAAAAAAATCAGACAAGAAACCTAAGGAGGAAACAGCTGGCAAAGGTCAGGCAGAACTAGCAACTGAATTTTAATAATTTACGGGGCAGGGGGGATTTTGTTTTATTTTCATGCCTTTTAAACTGTCCTGCATATTTTCTTTATTATCTCATAATTTTAGAAAATGCTAGGTTTTCTTCTCCATTTGGCTGTTCATTCTGAATTTGAGAGGAGGTAGAGAAGAAGCAATTTCTAGGTTTGTATAAAAACAGTATGCTAGCTATTCAGATTTTTTTTTAAGTATCGCTAGCTAGGAGCCAAGAAGGGAGCATCAGACTTACAGTAAATAAAATGAAGAAAGCAGCCTGAGACAGGCTTGTCTTATTTAGTCTAGACAGTACTTTTCATGCCAAAAGTTGCTGGTCTCATTTCTGCTTGCCAGAGTTACTCTGATACATAGCATTCCTGGTCTGCTTGTATCAAGCAAGAGAGCTTTCTTTTTGCATGATGGCTAGTTGAAGAAGTTTGTTCTCCTTTTGCAGTGCTGTTATTAGTGTCTGTAATTTTGTTTGTTGAAAATGCGATTAGACATTTATCTGCCTTTTGTATACTTCAGCTATGGAAAGTTTTTGTCAAGTTTATTGAAGTTAAAGTCAGTTTGGACCATCAAATTACAAACTACCAGATAATTTAGTGACATAAGCCTATGTCATACAAAAATCTTGTTTAGTCTTGGCTGTTTCGTGCAAAATGTAAAGATTGGAGCTAACCATTGCATCTTTTTAATCTGTGTTACAGGGAACATTAGTACTACGTCAATATTTTGTATTGCAGTGACCAGGCCCTCAACCCAGTTGTGCAGTATTCAAGTGTGCAGTAAGCAGCGTGGTAAAGCTGGGAAGCGTTAGAATACATTTGCTTGTGGTGGTGTTTGTTGTTAATAGATGATAGCTATTTCTTACTTAACGTTAAGTGTAGTTGCCATAAGTCAATGAGTATGCCTTTCATTTCTCTGTTTTAAATTATACATGTCTAGTGAGGAGTGTTTGTGACCTACTCTGAATATTCTCTTGTTGGTTGTAGTAACATAGCACCACCTATTTCTGGTGGCCTTGAACCTGGGGTAGTTGTAAAGAAATCCTTCTATCGTGATACTTTTTCTTTAATTTGGGGTATTCAAACAATGGCACAGTCAGTGTCTGGCATTGCTACTTGATGAGCAGCAAGCTTGGCTGTTGCTTTGGACCAGGGGTTCATGGTGCAGCAGATGTGAGAGTGGATACAGTGCCTGGGCCCCCACGCAAAGACAGGACCCTTGAGAGGGGCTCAGGCAGAGCTCTAAAACTTGGCAGAGGCTACCCTTTGGGAAAAGGAAAGAAGCATTTGTACTCCTAGGCTGGGAGGAGGGTTATTTGGCAAGCTGGCACTAACAGTCATGGCACCAAATGCTGCTTCAGGGGGTTGTAGTAGAGCTGCTAAGATCTTTTCCAAAGATGTAATAGGCACTGGAGTGATATTTGTTACCAAACTAGGCCTGAAATGTGTCCTTGCAGCATCTTACACTTGTATTAATCTTTTTCAGCATTAATGTTACTTGCCTTCTCTCTGAACCAGCACAAACTCTCCTCTGTCTTCTGAGGTCAATTAAAAGGGATAGTTCTGAAGATTTCTTTCACAGGGATTGATACAAGGAAAAAATGCTCTCACTGTATTACAGCCCACCAGAAATCTTCTTGTCTTACTTAAAAGTTCTGCAACACGGAAGGATCCCCTCTGTGCTGGTCTAAGAAAAAGAAAACTGGGTTCTCCACTAGCATCTGTACCCAAGCCGTTGATACCAGAGCTGTGTGCTTGGTCTCATATGGCTCTCATGATGTAGTTGAAAAGTAGTATCCTTGATTCTAGGGGAAGATGCAACATCACAGTTAGCTGTGCAATGTCCTTTGCATTATAAACTGACATCTTTAGGAACTAGGTCATGTTGAGAAGAATTTGAATATCAAAAGAGCAGTCAGAACAGAGGGATCTCATAAACGCTTTGATATTTGACCCCATCAATCTTCTACCGGAATTGCACTCGAGCAAAACTAGTCGAGCTGGTCAGATGACTAGCAAAAACATGCTGCCAGTTAGCTCACATCTACACTAGTAGCAGATGCCCAAGACTGAGCCGTTTTTAAAAATGTGGAGTGCTTTTATGCATACCTAAAGTCAAGATTCTTGGTAGTTATAAACCAAGAAGATCAAAACTGAGAGAAAATGTTCAAGGGTCTAGACAACTCTTAACTTAGGTGCAAACTTGGCTTCATCTTCTGCTTTTCAGTTTTATGCTGCAAACTGTTGTAAGCATGCACCTTAATGTATGAGTAGGGGATTTACTCCTTGCTGAAACTAAGAGTACCAACTCACACATGAGGCGAAGGCATTTCCCTTAAAGAACAAGAACTTCTGGAGCAGGGATTACAGCTTTCCTGTATACTTCTCAGTAAACCACTCTTTTGCAGAGCAAAGCATACTCTTCTACTGCCTTAATATTAATGAGTTAATAATTAATATAAGCTAAATCAAGAAAGAAAATTGCAGTACCTGAGAAGGAAGGACGAGGCAACATTTTTAGATTCTGACAGTAGATCTTAGCCTCCAGTCTGTGGCATTCCTGTCTGGTATGGTGCGCGGGCTCTTTTTTTATTTTATTTCAATTGTTGCAATGGACTCTGTTTTAAGTTGATAGAATTGGGCTACAGTGTAGCTGTATATGTGATAAAAGGTAATGTTTTTCATGTTATAGCCTTAACAGAAGACAGGCATTTAAATGGCAGTGTCTGTGTACAGTCAAGAAGGAACACCATACAACATAAAACACATATAAGTAACTTTTAACAGGTTGCTGTAACGTGGACTTTTGTAGTATGTTGACTTCTGCTGTCATGGGATGCTTACACATCCTATCAGAAAGATTCAGCATAAGCCCTCTTATGTCGGGGTACAGAAATGGGTGTCCTTATACGCAGGCGTCAAACTAGATCTATAGAGAAACCAGGTTGTGAAGGAAGAATTGTAGTGACCCTTCAAGGAAATTCAAGTCATTATGTAAACAGTATTGAAGGTGGTGTCTTCGGCTTTCTCTCCAGCTGAGGCATTCTTGGTGAGAGTGTCAGCTTGTTTTGAGTTCTGAGCCTGACCTCCAACATTGTTGATGTCTCTCTTTGATCTAGTATGTAGGAAGCCTAAACACAACACTGAAAGTATTCTGTCCTCATTTGGGAACGGACTTTTACTGAATATAATGAGACTGTGTAAGTACTGTATTAGATAAATTTGGTTTGAAGATTGTCTGAGGATTTTATGTTTCTGTTGCATGTGAGAGTCATAGAATTTCTGTACTAACAAATGCACTTTTCTAAAACTGATCCAACTTAATAAGAGTCTGTGTAGGACAAAACACTATTGTCTGTTCTAACCACAAATCCACTGGCTACAGCAGTTACTAAGCATCCTCAAATAACATAACTAAGGAATCAGGCTTTGCTGTGGAGATAGGGTCTGGCTCCTACTCCAAATGTAGGAAAACAATGCTGTAGTCATCTGTCTTCTTGCTCAGCTGAAACTTCTTCAGTTTCATCACTGTGGGGAAGTGCTGCCCAGAATCGTCTATGATTTAGGGCCCATGCCTTATTCTGAGGACAGATATTTGCCCTACAGAGCTATGACTTTTTGAGGGATCTCTGTTAAAAATCCTATAACTTTCCTATATTTCCACTTCTGCTGAGCGAACATACTACAGACCCTCAGTTGAGAAGAGCATGAGGGATCACAGCATCCCACTCCTTGTGCCTTCAGTTGGGCAAAGGACAGTGTAATCCTAATAGCCACCGTTACTAGGTTAGTGATTGATAATATTCTCGAGGACATACATCTCTGCAGTGTGATCTACACTACCTACAACTTCTTGATAATTTGCTGTTACTAGGTTTATTAATTGAAGACTTGTTATGACTTGCTAGGCAGTGGCACCATGCAGCCCAGGGACCCAGAACAGTTTGCAGTTTCATTGCATGTGACTAACTATGTAATTTTCTCCCTTGCTTGTTTATTGTTGGGTGGTACTGTGGAGGGTGGGAAAGACGGCTTTTTGGTTAGAAAAGAAGTGGTTTCTACTGCTAGTGGTATATGGGTAAATAACATTGGTTTTGGGGAATAAGAGAGGAATTCCTACTGAAAGTTGGCAAGGTCTTGTGCAGTGAGAAGCCAACAACAAAAGTAAGGAACTGGTAATATCAATGAGAGAATCAGTGAGCTTGAAGGAGCAAACTCCTGTTTGACAAGTAGGGGAAATAGTTCTGCTGTGAAGGGAAGCTATGGTTGTGGGACATCTGTCAGACATGTTCAATAGTGCAGGGAAGGAGAAAGTGGATGGGGGAAGTAATATGGAGTTGGGAAACAGGGACGGACCTTCTGATGAGATGGGGAAAAGACTGAAGAAGAGTAGCAGTGTTCTTATGGCTAGCGGGGTATGGTGGGGAACGGAATAAGGTTTCTGGGAACAGAGGGAAAGTCAGCTGGGCATAGGTTCTACTTTCTGTATTTAGTGTAAAATAACATTTGTAGGAAATGGGAGTTTAAAAGCACTGCTGCTTGTCTGACTGGTCTGGAAAGCTATGTGTCTAACAAAGCTGAGCTCCAACTCGTGATTTTGAGAGGGCTTTTGCCCATTCCTCCCTGTTTTCTGAGCTGGTACTTTTTATCAGAACAGAGGTAATATAATCCCTGTAGTCTGTATCAGGTTAGTAAAGTGTTTGTTGAGCTGACACAACAATGAGAATGCTAAATGCGTGGAAAATCACATGCTTAATCTGAAGCTAGTAAACTTCCCTGCTTTGGCAGGGGGGTTGGACCTGATGATCTCTCGAGGTCCCTTCCAACCCCTACAGTTCTGTGATTCCCAAATAGTCTTTTGAGAACTTGGAGTACAGATGAATGTCTTTATTTTTTACCAGTTGTTTTTAAGTATAATTTATTAATTCTTACATCATTCTGTCTCTTCTGTTTTTTTCCTAAAACAGGATGATACCCCTTTCATCTCAGACGCTGATGATGAATCTTCATCATGGCCAAACACAGGAATATGTGATCAAACCCAAATATTATCCAGTAAAAAAAGTGATTTCAGGAGAACAATCCACTGAGGGCTCATTACCACTGAGACTGGGCCAGGACCAACTTGCATCACCTTTTCAATGTGAGTACAACTGCAGAAAGCATACTGTAAGCCCCCTGCCCTTTTTTTTTTTTTTTTTAAAAAAAAAAAAAAAAGATCTTAAACTTATGTTCATCTGAATTGCAATGACACTTAAAAAAAAAGTCTAAATAATTAAACAATATAATTCTCAAATTAGAAAATACTCTAACATTTTGCATCCTGTTGAGACACAAAACAGATTTCCTGTATGGGAAAAAAAAAAGCAACCTGGTTCGCTGCTGGACTGTCATAGAGCTATTTCTAGATGATAGCTTTTCCTTCAGATAAAAGGTGCTTTGTGAACACTTGTCGAAGTAGGCATAGTTGAGAGTGTATTCAGCTTAAGGTGACAGCTTCCCTTACTTCAGTATGATGGATACCCTTCTTGGAAAGCTGGATTCCAGGACTGTGGTCTTATTGGCGATTATTTTTCTCTATATTTAATTTATTATGTGTTTATGAACTTCTGCACAGGACAGAGGCTGCACTAGCATTTCTGCTTCATATTTATTAAAAAAAAAGGATTGTGGAGGTGCCCAGCTTGTGGCCTTGGCTCATGCTCCATTGTATGGGGAGCTTGAGGACAAGTTTTGGCTTAAAAGATGAAGAGCTTGATGAATTATGGGTTAGGTATTACAGAGCGTCTGCTGGCTTGATTTGGAGAACAGTTCCTGCACTAAAATAATGGACTGATTAAGACAGAGAGCTAAGGTACTCGCAGTCTCATGACAGACTTCTGCTACAGCACAGAATCCTCATGCTCCACTGTAGATTTAGGGAAGAGGGTTTTCTTTTAAATCCATAAATACAGTTTCCTTTTGTATCTTTGCATCTCTGTATTGCACATCTTTATGGTCTGCCCATTTATACTTAAATGTAATCCTCTGCTTGCTTTTCTGAAACAGTAAATGCATT
Organism: Nettapus auritus; assembly: GCA_011076525.1. Classification (NCBI taxonomy): domain Eukaryota; kingdom Metazoa; phylum Chordata; class Aves; order Anseriformes; family Anatidae; genus Nettapus; species Nettapus auritus. Next base: position 24,680,615 of record CM021767.1, read on the forward strand.
GATGGGTAAGAAGAATCTTTGCCCTAATGGGAAGAACAGTGGGCAGCCTTGGGCCTTTAGATTAACCTTTTCAGAGCAGTGAAGTATCATGCTTGCAAAGCCTGACATCCTGTTCTCAGAACCTGCAGAGATGTTTAATTGTACTGTCAACATCAACCAGTAGGTACTTTTGACAAGAAGGTGCCATTGCTTTTCTTCTAGCCAGCTGTAATTTTCTTCCAAATAAGATATTAGTGGCTACTAGTGTTGGATTGTGTCCTATTTTGACTCTTGCTAGCCAGTGAGCATATAAATTCCAGGCTGTGTAGTTCTCCAAGTACTTGGAGTGACTGCTGCTGGTTGGACTCTGGTCCAAAAAAAAAAAAGTCTTTGCTTTTGCCCTTGTCTTTTCAGGCTGTTTGACTGAGTTGATCTATCTTAGATATAGTCAGTGTGAGACTTACATTTTATGATAAAATAAGGAAATAACTGTGTGCAGCTATATGATGAAGGAGCCAGTGCTTCTAGCTTATTGGTCCTCCTCTGTTAATTTCAGTACTCAGAGGACTGGGAGAAGGACAGCCAGGAGTTGAAGACAGAGTATTTGTTATAAAATCCTAATAACCCCCTCTGTGAGGGGGTGGGTTAGTAAAATATTCTGCCTTTATTAAAAAGTCTGTGATTCTTAAACACCCAAGGGATAGATAATTAAACAGATTTTGTGGCCTGATATGATCAGTCACAACTTAAATGTTACCTTAGAGGTAAAATGCAGGATTAAGTTTAAGACTATGTATGTGGTGGTGAAATTTCTGATACTGGGCTTTTGGGCAGTCTCAAAAAGATGACTGAACCAGATTTGCTTCTCACTTCTACATTTGTAAGTTGGGAGTTGGTGACTGCAACTTCTGACAAAATGGCTTAGATATCTGCTAGTACAGAGTACGGTTTGAGCTGTGTGGTGTTAGAATTTAAGCCTGTATTCCCCTATCCTGGACAGAAGGTCTAGAGTGGCCAACTGTATGTGTTTCTGTTGGCATACAATTTCTGATTTTTAGAGGTACTTGGAATGGACTCTGAGGACAGAAGACTGTTGCTTCCATAAAGCTTCCATAAAAATTGATTATTTAACTTGAACTGTTAGTATTTCAATGTTAGGGATGTTTGCATTTATTACAGTGAGGTAAGCTTAGGATGTGAAATTTCATGGCAGATGTCACATGCCAATATGCATTTACTAGCCCTATCTTGAACTGAGGCATGAGCTGCTGTGAATCAAGTCATGCTTATGGCAGGGCTGAAGCTCATTGTCTGGTTACAGTGAGGAAATTGATGAGAGAGTGGTTGATGACACCATGGGATTTTTCTCAAAGCTGTTAAGTGTACAGCCCTGTTTCATGACAGAGCCTCTTACTTTATTTAGCAAAGGAATTGATAATGGCAGTGTAGTAATACTTGAAACAGAAGAGGGAAAATTTTAATAATTTTAATGAAAGGCAAAAGCCAGAAACATAGTATTAAACACTTCAGGACTTTTTTTTTTTTTTTTCTTATCATTAAATATTTTTTCCAGGGAAGAGATGAAATAGTCAGATAATCACTCTTGGGTGATGTCACCAAATTTTTTATTGATATCTCTAAGTTAAATAGGATGCAAAACAAGTGATTCAGTTATTTTTTGACCATTTCTAAGCGTTTTATTTTGAAATATTAACACAGTGACATCTGCTCAAGGAGTACTCCATACAAAAAAACTATTTTTATTATCTCTAGCTACAACTGACGTTGATTTTTCTGGACCTCTGCAGGTGATTTGAATCGTGTGACATGAAATGGATAGACTTGAAATTGGAACAAGTGTCAGTCCTGAAATGCCTTTAGAGATTGGTGTGTTCTGGTGGAAGGGGATGAGGTGTAGGCTAATGATGCTTTGGGAGCAAAACTGCCAAATGTGAACCAGGTGCTCTGGGCATCTTCTGATTCACTGACTGCTAGTCTTGTTTGAATCACCTGTGACAGAGTTGCCAGACCACCATTTGGAGATACCATAGAGAAAGCATTAAAAATTAGTCATGCTTAAATATTTTTCAATTCAAATTCAGTTGAGGTTCCTCCTGGAACGTTTACTTTGCTGTATTTCAACAGTTTCATTTTTCTGATTCTCATTGTAATAGACTTAATAGAGACAGCAGAATGGTCTGGTCTTTTGTGTCATTTAAACTAAATTCTAGTGTAACATTATACATCATATCAATGGAGCTTGAAAATTCAGTAAGCCATCAGAGTACCAATAAGTTAGAAATATGATAAAACAGTCATAAATAATTTTAAAACACCTGTCTTTAGATCTGAAATACAGATATGACCTATAATTTTGCCTGAACATTTGAAACGTTAGGGTTAAAAATCCTCTGTGATTCCTACAGTAGCAATGACATCAGCACAGAAATTTCAGTTGAAAAATTCTGTGTGCAACCTAGCAGTCTATATGCCGACAGGAAGATGATACTTCTAGTAAATCAGGTATGTCTACTTCGGATACTTCTAAAGGCACTGTTAAATAATAACCACCAATCAGCTTGAGCTGAGCATGGATTCTATAAATATTAGTGCTGGTCTTCCTGGCTTTATAAATGTAATGCTGAAGAAAATCAGTTAAAAAAAAAGTCTTGTTTCTAACAGTCTAAAGTGTATAAATATATGATTATAAGCAAATTCTAAACTAAAAGTGCATTTTCTGAAATTCCTTCTCAACACAGTTGACAGAACTGCTGATTAGACTAGTAAAAGGGTAGGCCACTCATGGCTTCACTCTGTCCACTTCTGGTGTTAAATAATTCTTTAATATTTTTCCCAGGAAAGTTATGTTATATACTTTTCTCTCAAGTTTGAATATTTTGTTATTGTCAAGTTCTTATTTAAGAATATGAGTAAAAATAAGGTAAGTATCTTGAGAATACAATGTTAGGTTTTCACTGTTGAGTTATTCTTCATTTGAAATCCTTTTTTAAAACTTATTTTAATACAAGGTAAGGTAGAATTAGAGTTGAGGAAGGCTGTTGAGATTTCTAAAAACACTGCCTATTACTACTTAGAGAAGAATGTTGTGTGTTTTGAACCATTCATTCCAAATAGACAATACACATTTTTTCTACATTGGGACCATTGGGACTACGAATAACTATGAAGCCAAATTTGATAGTCTTTTTTTAAGGCATTTTCAAAAGTAGAGTGAGCCTGTGTGAGGGGCATTTTCAACTTAGTTGTAAATTTGGATGTTCATAAAGGATTGTGACTGAGGAGCTTCTGCTTTTCTTACGGAGTATCAAAAAAAAAAAAAAAAAAGCACCACAACTGAGACTGAAACAAAAAACCAAACAAAACAAAAAAAACACCACAACTGAGTCTGTCAGAGTAAGTAGTGTTAAGCCACCTACATATATTTTTTTCTTCTGCCAAAATTAGTTCATTTTTACGGCATAAGGCTGGTGCATATAGATATTCCTGCTCTGAAGAAGGCTGAGGAATAACCATGGGTTGTAAGGGATTCAGCAAAGGATTCTGAAAGAGCTATACAATGTGATTGCAAAGCACTGTCAACCACTCCTGAGAAATTCTGTCAATGTGTTTTCAAGGCCAGGTTAGGAGGAGCATGGGAGATCAAGGAAAATTATAACGCAGCTCTGTGTTGCGATAGAATACTGCAAAATGTCTTGGGCTTCATGGTTCAAGAGGGATGTGGACGATATGCTTCGTTTTCCAGCTCGAGATAGTTTTGTAGAGGCATTGTGCATCTTGCCTTCCACAGGAAGAAGCAGAATTTCTAAGTCTGAAATCACTTGCCTGGTGTTGCTGGAGTGAGTGTTTCCTTCATGTATTGAACACTTTTGCAAGCCCCCACAGGGCTCCAATTCCACACGCGTAAAATGATGATGCCACCATGATGATCCCTACATTGTGAAAATATATTAGTTAGCACCTGAGGTGATCAGAAATTACACTAAAAACAGAACTTGAGAGGAAGTATAAGGAATACCTTACCCACAGCAGGAACAGCATTCTGTGAAGTGAGTAAAACATGTTTATATAACAAAGTTATTCCAAAGATAAATATATGTTTAAGAAGGAAAATGATTCTAATCTATCCTGTTTATTCAGGAAGATGATAGGAAATGCCTGTGAATTTGGCAAATGAAATTTGATGTTAAGTTTACGCAATTAAAAATTATGGAAGATTTTTCTTTTTAGCTAGATGACGTTTTTCTTGGTCTTCACTAAAATTCTTTATAAGGTAAGGGGACTTGTCTGTGCAAGAAAAATCAAAGAATTTTATATAGAAAATAAAAAATGTCTGGAATTTAAGTAGCATGGTTTACATAACGGTTAGTGAATAAAGGATTGAAGCTCCCTACTTGGACTTAATTGTGTGTGAGTGTTCTGGCTGGAAGTTGGTAAGTCTGCATATACAGATACCAGAATTCTGTCTGCCCATGATTCTGTGGGCAGCACCCAGCTTTTTGTGTAAAACAAAAAAAAAAAGGGGGGGGGGGTTGGGGGGGGGGGGGCAGAAAACATGGCAGGGCCGTTAGAGCTAGATGGTCTTTAAGGTCCCTTCCAACCCAAGCCTTTCTATGATTCTATAATATTAAAGTCATGTATCTGTTCTTAACTACTGGTGCATTGTATTGCCTCAGATTTTACATAACTTCAAATATGTTTATATAGATGAAATGTGATTAATGTGGAAGAAAATGTTCCACCTCTTAGAACTGCGGAGAGTAGTCTTTTACAATTTTGGCATAACAGTAGCTTTTCTACAATTGGAAGCATAGCACACACTGATAACTTACAGAAGCTCCTTTTTAAGCTTATACAGAACTTAACCATGCTGGTTTCACTGATGACTTCATAAGCTGATTATAGCAAAAACAGGTGTTGCTTTTAGATTTGAGCTTACACTACTTTTATGAAATTGCACCATTCTGATTTCACTATGAGACACTTACATCATAATAACACTATTTCCCCATCAGTAAGTGTGGGTAAACAGCTGCAAAATACATAAATGTTTTACTGTTAAAGAAATGGATTCAGAGATATGGCACATGTTCCATGTAAATGCATTTGTGTGATCAGATGTGTGACCACGGTTCAGTATATGTTGCTTTAGGGGAGAAGCACATCAGTTCTTTAGTGGATCAGATTTTCTTTCCATCCTTCTTTATATTTGTTTGTGGAACAGCTCTAAAATACAGAATTCTCTCAGTGGCTTATTTTAACTAGAGCATTGCATTTTCTGAAACTTCTGCCTACATATATATGTGTGTGTATTAGGCTTGAACTCTGGTAACTTTCCCTAAATAGAGGTTTTGAGAAAGTTGAAGGTAAGGGAGGAATGTTATGGCTATGCTGTGATTAAACAAGGTATAGCCAGCAGCATGAGGTGGGTAAAAAGAGAATAAACGGAAGACTAACAGGCAGAAGAGAAATATTTCAGTAACTGCAGAATCACAACACAGCCTATTTGAAGGGAATGTGGAATTAAATTCACTCTGGTTACTCATGGGAACTGACATTTGCGTGTGTTGCTCCTGAGGTTGTACATAATCAAATACAAATAGGGGGATGGGAATACAAAGAGGAGAATGGGGTGCTGTTTAAATGTCAGGGATTTTTTTTTCTCACATGCAAAGCATTTTCATATGTGTACAGAGCATCTGCTCCCCTTCAGGAGACTGGGGGGGATTTTTCAGGGACACTTTAAAATGTTTAAGCAAAATTTTGGTGCAGTCAGCATCAGGGTCAAACAACAGTGTAGCTTTTTTGATGATGAAAGCCAAGCAATCTCAGTAAAGCATAGTTTTCCTCTCTCTCATTTAAGAGCATTAGCCATACTTCTATTTGAAGGCATGGCAATTCATAACAGCCTTTTAAAGTTTATATTTGATTCCAGTGGGACTTGGAAACAAGAAGCTTAACTCCAAATATAAATTAAGTGCTTTAGCTGGGTTGACACTAATGCAGTTACCTCTGTAGACTCCAGCATCACATTTACTTTGCTTCATAAAGTAGGGTGACAAATTCTGGGGAAAAAATAAGTTTAACCAATAACATAGTTTATTTAGCAATTATAAAGAGCTATGGAATTCTTTGAAATCCTTGGAAATAGAATAGCTCTATAAATGTAAACTACTTCTTTAAATGTACTAGAGCAGCAGGCATTTTAACAATACCCTTTTGTGTGTGTCCATACAGGGTATATGATTGAGGAGGCAGTAAATCAGCACCCCCCCAAAAAAAAGTACAGTATTTTTCTGTTTGGACTCCAAAAAGATTTTATGGCTCTGAGCTCACCAATAATTGAACTTCTGCGTGACAGGCAAGGGCTGCTGCTGCTTTTACAGGAATTAATTTAAATGTTACATTCACCCCCCAAAAAATGGATGGTCATCTATCTATGCTTTAAAATATGGAGGCCAAGACTGATAAACAGCAGTGTGGGGAAAAATGTTGGAAAAGCGGACTGGTGATCTGGCAAACTGAATTAAAATCAGTTCAAAATGTGTTATAGCTGGGGAAAACACAGACTGAGACAAATGCTTCTCAACTGCTGTGATGAAAGAGAATTGGCTCCAAATCCAAAGATTTCTCAAGAAGAAAGACAGAAGAGACTTTCCAGAAAATTCTGTAGGGGAAAACCTCTATGACGTGTTTCAAAATTGTAATTTAGCTGGGTAATATAGACAGGTTGAACCCACACAATTAAACATTAAAAGTCCCTTAGCCAGGCTAACACCAGAGTTGTTGTGATACCACTTGGATACGAAGAATGAGTTCTGACTGTTGCAAGTAGCTAAGTCTGGTTTTACTCATAGGAGATGTGAAAGTGCTCTTGTCTGATGTCAGTGCTGTCGCCCACGCCAGAAAGAATGAACAAACCTAGACAAAAAAGTACTGTAAGAAGGTCCTTTCGTATCCAGTGAGATTTCTGAATCAGTGACATCCTTATTTCTGTGAACATATTTTTGCCCCTTCTGAAGATTTTCAGAAAAAAGATCTTGGCTTCGTGCAGTGCTGAGAGATGACTTTTAATGGTGATTCAGCATGCAGAGAGGGTTGTGTTCATTTATAACTTAGTTCCATGATGTTATGTCCTTTATCACTGTTTACAGTTTGTTGACTTCCTTAGTGCTTTTCAGTTGCTTCCCTTCAGGAAATTGGATGTTAAATGAATATACTTAGTAAAGCAATATTCATTTAATTTTTATTTTCTGTGCTTCCTGGAAATGGTAAACACTTCCATAGTGTTACACCTAACATTTGGTTTCTCGAGTAAAGGAGTCGCCTACCCTGGGAAGGGGGAAATTATGTGTCTATCTCAAGAATTTATTTATGTAATGCTTTTCAACTGAAGACTTGTAATTCTATTATAGGACAGGGTAAAGTCTGCTGTCTTGATTGTAGAAGGAGCCTAGCTAATATCCTTAGGTGAAATGCATGATTTCTTCTGAAGGAGATCAAGAAGTTCTTTAAAGAGACTTCTTGAAAGAGTCCTCTTGGTAAGGTAGACAGTTGTTTTATTTATGAGATTCTAAAGTGTCAGTGACAATAATAACGTGTGCTCTTCTGTGCCCACCTGAACTGCAATGTATAGCTCTAAGTTTGCATGGGAAGATGCTGAATTCACTGAGTGTGCAGCTCCTGCAGTATTACCTGCAGAAGCCTGCATCGGGGAAGATTGTTTGAGGTGGACAATGAAGTCGTTGCTGCTTCATTACAGCTGAGATAAATGTTGTGTGGAAGGGCCTTCTGTCTTAGACATTCAGATGATTATCTGCTCCTAAGCTCCTAAATGTGTTTTTGGGGCTTTTGTTCCCATATCCCTTAAGTGAATACCCCTTGGGCCCAGATACCTAAAATGATGATATCTTGAATGGGAGTTGAATAAGACTTCCGTGCATTAATCTCATGCTGGGATGCTTACTGCTGGAGATGTCTCTAGTCCCAAACCTGAAGCACAGTTGTAAATTTCTAAGCCCATGGCTCTTGAGTAACTTGAAGTTCTTTTTCAGAAGTGCTTCACTCTGAAGAAGACAGGCCATCTGGGTGCTAGTCTCTTAATTCCCACCTGGACCTGTGGCTGGAAGCATTCATCTGCCTGCCTCTTTAGCAGGGCAGTCAGTTAAGCCTTGTTAAAATTATTCAACTCTATTAAGATTCCTAAGGAATGCTTTGGTGTAGTCAAGGTGGGATTTGGAACCACAGCTGTATGGAAGGTCCTCCAGTTCCTCAAAGAAAAGTTATCTAAGCCCTAAAAAGGATTTCAGCTAAATACAGTCTTTTGTCCTCAGCATATCGTGTTTAATGGGTTGGGCGCGTTCCTGTTCAGCATGCTGCTTAGGTTGCTTACCTGTATGAGATTAACTTCTCTCATCTCTTGTACAAAAGGCCTGGGACTGATCAGAGGCATGACTCAAGGCTAAAACTTAAGCTTTTTAGCAGTACATTCTTTTGTGGATCTAGTTTATGTGTAATACCTTTAAAACAAATAAACATAAACCAGTAAATTTAATCAAACTGAATTAAGGCCGTCCTCTCAGACCTCTCAAACTGCATTACAGTCTGTTAATTTACTTGCATTGGTATGTTTTTTCTGGAACATCTTAAACTATGTAAAGGGAAATGATAGAGATATTTTTCACTACAAACTGTTGATCAGAGGTGTGGGGTTTTTGTTTGTTTTTGGTTTTAAACATCATAGAATCATAGAATATCCCAAGCTGGAAGGGACCCATAAGGATCATCAAGTCCAACTCCTGGCACCGCACAGGTCTACCCAAAAGTTTAGACCATGTGACTAAGTGCACAGTCCAATCTCTTCTTAAATTCAGACAGGCTTGGTGCAGTGACTACTTCACTGGGGAGCCTGTTCCAGTGCACAACCACCCTCTCGGTGAAAAACTTCCTCCTGATGTCCAGCCTAAACTTCCCCTGCCTCAGCTTAACCCCATTCCCACAGGTCCTATCACTGGTGTATATGAAGAATAGGTCACCCGCCTCTCCATTCCCCCTCGCGAGGAAGCTGTAGACCGTGATGAGGTCCCCCCTCAGTCTCTTCTTGTCATTTTAAACATGGAAAATGGATGTAAGCCAAGCTAAGTTGTTTCCTGCCTGAAGACTGCATGTAGAGAATCATTGCAGGGGGAAAATAGACAAGGAAGATAAAAGGTGATTCATTATACCTGCTGACAGAAATCAGATTTCCAATCCATGCATGAATCATTTGTTATGCACTGGGACAGAAGAAAAATTATTCTAATTTCTGTGAATTCCTCTGACTGCTCTGAAAAGGCAATGTCAATGAGAGGATTTGACAACAAAGGGCTCCTGGATGGGAACATGTAACTATAGCTATGAATGTTCTTCAAAACTATCTCAGCACTTGTGCCTGCATGTGCTCCTTTGATGTCTAAGTGACAGCCATCAATGGTAAAGAAAACACCATGTGCCTGTGTTGCAGACATCAGTTTATCAGAATCTGCTGAAGATGTTGAAGAAAGTCTGCTTGAATGAGGCAAGTTTTGCTGTAGCAAATTATTTTAAGCAATGTGTTGTGTACCTTTACATCTACTTGAAACTGAGGTTAAGAGAACTGAAGAATGGGTTATTTGCCTCTCCTAAAATCAACCAAAAATTATTGCTGGGGACAGGAATCACAGAATGGGTGGGGTTGGAAGGTACCTCTGAAGATCACCCTGTCCAACCCCCCAGCTGAGCAGGATCACCTAGAGCACATTGCACAGGATGGCACCCAAGCAGCTTTTGAGTATCTCCAGAGAATGAGACTCCACAACCTCTCTGGGCAATCTGTCCCAGTACTTTCACCTCACAGTAAAAAAGTGTCCCCTCATGTTGAGCCAGAACCTCCTGTGCTTCAGCTTGTGCCTGTTGCCTCTCATTCTATTGCTGGGCACAGCTGAAAAGAGACCAGCTCCATCCCTCGAAAACCTTCCCCTCAGATATTTGTATACGTTAATGAGGTCTCCCCTCAGTATTCTCTTTTCCAGGCTAAACAGGCCTAGTTCTCTCAGCCTGTCCTTGTACGACAGGTGCTCCAGTCCTATCATCTTTGTAGCCCTCCTCTGGACTCTCTCCACTAGCTCCATGTCCCTCTTGTACTGGGGACCCTAGAACTGGACACAATATTCCATATCTTTATGGACACAGTATCTATAGACAGTAGTGTGTAACAGCAATGATGACAATAAGAACAGGGCAGGGGGGGGATAAGGAAGGAGCTGTGAAGGCGGCTGTTCAGTTAGCATCCTAATAGATATCCAGATAGTGTTTTGCTCTTTGAACAGGCCCATTTCATAAAGGCAATAGAACTGAGTACTTGAAAAGTGACAAAATATCAAAAGTTAAGCTGTAATGGCTAATTAAATACTTGTAAAATCATACAAATGCAACAACAACAAAAAAGGAGTTACAGAAATAACAAAGTAGAATGAATGCTGGAATTAATTACATGTCAGTAATGTGTAGCATATATACATATCAATGTGTAGCTATCAAAAACAACAACAACAAAAAAACAACAGCTTGAAATATTCCTTTCTTACTCAAAACGTGTGGCTGAGCAGGTCTGTGCAAGTACGTCTCACCTCATGCAGAACTGGGAGAAGTACTGTTAGCTATCGAGAGAGCATTGGGTCTTGGATGAAATAAAACTCGGTCCATCTTATTTTTAGTTTCATTGCCATATCTGATAACTGCCAATGCTTGGGAAAAGAGAATCAGGTATGAAGTGTGTAATGTAATGCAACAACATTTCTGATGAGCACAGATGCACTGCCATACGTAAAGGCAGGCGTTGTAAATAGAAATTGAAAATGAAGTTACCCAGCAGCTGTGCCTTGTGTTTTTGAGTCCATGCATTTTCCAGACTTTGGCTTGTGCTCATGGCTGTTAAACAGAATAAGGTTCATAGTCTGCCTGGTTTATAGATAGACTGAGTTCAGCCTTGCTAATGTCAGTAGAGGAATGGTCCACATTCACATCATGGGGATGACATCCTTTTCCAACCTGTCAGAAAAGGATTCAGGGTGTCTGTGCCCCTTTGACTATCATGCAGGCTGGGGCTGAGTATGAAGGATCAGTATTGCACTGTTGTGGGAGAGAAACAAGTTATACCAACATGAGCATTTCAGTAAAGATGTATTAAGTAATCCTGCTTCACTCCCCAGCATTGATCAGAGCTCAGCTGCAATTGTGTCTAGTTTTGGACAGTTGATCTGAAGGAAGACAAGAACCGACTGAGGGAAATTAAAAGCAAAGCAAGAAAGAATGTCAAACTGCAAAATATGGCTTGTTAGACTGAAAGACGTGAGATGGTTTTGGTTTGGAGAAAATGAGGCTGAGGGGGACTCACAGTAGCAGTCTTCAAGTATGGTAGAGATCGATTTACAGAGGAATAAGATTTTCTCAGAGTTCACCATAGATAAGACGGCATTGAACTGCAACAGGGGAAATGTGGGTTAGGTATTAGGAATATTCTTTATAATAGGAAGAGAGACTGAAACACAGGAATGTGCTCCTTAGGGAGACTGTGGAATCTGCGTAATAGAAGGGTTTTAAGAATAGAGTGGACAAAGTTCTTCTGTAGTGCTGTTTTTTTAACGTGTGAAAAGAAGGGAGAAGAGGTCTTTCAGACCTTTTTGTGCCTAGCAAGGGCTGTGTTCCTCTAAATGTGCAATCAGAAATTCAGGAAAGATCTTCTTCTAGTCTGTATGCGGATCTAGTGTCTTTATATCTTTTTTTTTTTTTTTTTTTTTTCTTCTTTTGTCCTTTTTTTTTATTTCTTAGTTACAGTAAGAGCTAGAAGTTACAGGTATCTCCCAGACTTTGGTATGCCCCAGGTATATGGTAGCTATGTTTCAACTTATTCTGATCTTTGCAAAACTTTGTTGTTGTTGTTTTAAACTGATGATTAAGTGATGGTAAAACAGAACTTCCTCACATATTGCAGGTAAATAAGTAAATATAAAAAGGTCATTCAACAATAGTTCTGAAAGCTTATCTATTTTACGTACATGGTTGAATTTTACACTACGTCAGCTTTCCTTTTGGCTGAACAAGCATATCTAGTAGTAAGGACTAAACCAGGTGTAGTGGTAAAATAACTGGGAGTCACATGTTTTAGGAAATAAGTAATTTCCTCTCGTTTCTTTCTTTTTATCCTGTCAGCATTTAATTAAGAAAACAAGAGAGGGGAGGGTAAGGGAGTTGGTCATCTGAGAATTTAAAACATTGAATCGATTTGCCATGTGAAAACTTACTGGCTTTGATATAAGAAGATAGATTTGCATTCCAAAGTTCTCATGCATCATGGCTATTGTTTAAAAACATATGAAACTGTCTTAGATTAAACCCATCATAAATTGTTGTCTTTGGGAATTGACCAGTGCAATTTTATTTATTTATTTTTAGATAGAATCTTCAGGCTTTATGAGATGCTGTGTAGATACACATAAAAACATACTGGCTTCAGTGCAGAAGTAGGTTGATACACTGAGTTTGTGTCATTTTTGGAGGTATTAATGGAATGCCTCCAGATTACTTAATTGTTTCCTCAGGAGATTTTTCATGGGGATATTTGTCATAAAAGACGGTATGTTAAAAAAAATAAACACCAAAACCCTCCATAACACTAAAAGTAGTTGGAAGAAATTTTTTTGCAAGGATTTTGGGAGAGCTCTGTGTAAGTTCCACCAGCCAACTCTGCAGTACAAACCACTGTTTGTGATTTTTATTGTGAATAAATGCATCCTTTTGATAGGTCACTTTGAAGCACAAGAGCATTATACACAAAATAACATAATTTTTTCAACACGTTAAAATAGTTTCTTCTTTTTGCCCCACTTGACCTGTGAGACAGTACAGTGTAATCATCTTCTTAACAGAATAACAGTTCTGCTTTCACTCGTGCTGTTAGCCCATTGTCTTCCACCAAAACAGGGACATGCCACAAATCTTCTGAGATCCACTACAGCTATTGAATACTGTCTTGTTCAATCTTTGCAGAGTGCTGGAGCTGTGAGGGCAGCCATAAAACCAAGAAAAAAAATGTGTTTATAGAAATTCTTCTAGAAAGAAGCTAAGACGGAGCAGTCTTGCAAACAAAGGCATGCAGGAGATTCATAAGGAAGCCTTCCCCTTGTATAACTCTGCCCAGGAGTGGTTGCATGAGCCACTGTGGCCACCTGGACCTAAAACCTTCCAGCTGTCCCTCTTAACCCATTCACCTTTCCTGCTGATGCAGAAAAAAAAATGAGTTTGTCGTGATGGGCAGTGGGGATGGAAGGGATTCTATGAAGAAATCCTCTTGCTTATATTTTCCACTTCTCCTACAGTTGTTGTTGTTGTTAGATCATAAATTTATCTCAGCAGGAGCTTGCCATGCTTGTAATATTATATCATACTTACAGAGATGGAAAGAAAATCATATAAAGGTGGTGCCAATTTTCAACTAAAATCTCATCAGTTTATCCAGGCATCTTTCTTTTTGAGTCTAGCCCAGAGAATTTCACAGGTTTTGGAAATTACAGATAAATTCTTCCACTGATCTCCTTGGACAGATGTATCTAAGGGTCCTTAGGCATGAGTGAACGTAGGCCAGGAGGCAGAGTGATGGTGCGGTTGGCTGAGCCCCCCACCCTTGCAAGTTTGCTGCCTGGTTCAGGGATGAGGATTAGCTACTACAAGTAATCCTGACTGGCCTATCTTTAGTAAGCCAACAATCTGAATTTATTTCCACTTATGCCTTTTTTCCAGTAGCTTTTCTATTTACTTGGTGTTTATATCTTTTGCTTGTATTTTCTTTCATTAAGCTAGTTTATTTATCTGCTCCCACATTTGTATTTTGTCAAAGTCTGGTGTTATACTTACGAGCACAGTGAGGTGTTTCATTTCCACACGTTTAAAATTGGTTTTGAAGATTTTATGATACATTTCTGTCTCTCTATATAAAAATAATGATTTCAGGTATGTTGTGGTGCTGTAGCACCATAATTTTTCTCCAGAAATGAATTTGAGATAATCCATGTTGCAGACCTGTTCATGTCTATGTCACAGTGGCATCATCAGTAAAGCTTCTGGAGTTTAAAGAAAATAACCTGTATGCAACCTTAAAATTGTGGTGTCCTTCTCTATATAAACTAGCCCAAGTTCAAAAGAGGTCGAGGCTATGACAGTAAAGGGCATTTTCTCGTGACTTTCAACACTCGTGCTGCCAAACCATCCAAGAACTATGGAAGGATAGAGTTTCCCATTTGGATTAAATCTTTCCCTCGTTATAGAAAACACACACACAGAACAAACACAAAGAAAACAAAACAAAAATAAATAAAAAAACCCACAGAAGTCAATGAGATTATTTGAAGAAATTGAATACAGAATTTCTGCTGAGTGCTTCCTTTCAGGAGAAGGGTCCGTGGTCTCTTTTCGACTGAAATTTGCATGTATTACACTTGCTGTTAAAATCTCTGAACCTGGGGCTAGGTGAGGATAGTCCTTTCTCCTGCAGTATGACTACAGAGGATGATGAAGACAGCATCTCTGCCTTGAATCACCTAGCTCCTCATACGCTGATCAACTTTCAGCTCAGATTCCTTCCTAAATGTCTCCAGAAGAAATGAGGAATTTAAAAGCAGTGTCCTGCTAGGAAAGAAAAGGAAAAGAAAATAAGTTTCACTATATTTCTTTGTAAATCTGGAAAAAAAAAAAAAAAAAAAAAAAAAAAGAGATCTTCTAATGTCAAAAGAATAAAGTTGTCTTACGTCTGGCTCTTTGATATTGGTATATCAAGAATATCCATGAGAATTGAACTGGTTCTCTAGCAAGGGCATTGGTGGATGATGATTCAAGTATTTGTAGGGGCCAGGCCCTGCATCGCATGGTTTTCAGACTTCTTGCTTCCCTAAAAACCTGCATTTTAGAACTGTTTCATGGATACTTTTTACCTCTGTAGATACTGGCCAGTGTTTTCAAAGGTGCAGTTCAACTGCTGCTCCTATATTCTTACTCCCAAACTTACATGCAGACGTCTGCTCATGAAAAATGGGTGAGGGGCAAATTTACAATTTCCACTCAGTCTCACATTAAGGCGTCTTTTCCAGCAAAAACTTAGGCTACAGAATTTTTCTGATAAAATGTGAACTATGTAATAAAAATTAGTTTTTAAAAAACAGCTTTTTGTTTTTAGCATCGTGCCTAAATTCTCCTACAGCTTTAGACTCAACAACACAATTCAAAACATTATGAATGAGAATTAAGTCATGGTATAATTCCAGTTATACTGGCAAAGCCAATTTTTTTTTAGCTAGGCTGGAAAACTTGTGTGGGTCCCCCAATACGGTAGTTTTTACAGTGTAGGCAGGACTGACTTTTTTGACTCAACTAACCATGTTTTTTTAATTACATCACATCCTAAAGAAAAATGTTACTAAAACATCTGAAGTATAAAAGAGAAAATGGATTGGGCTTTTCTAGGAAAACAATATATGTAGATACATACAGATACCATATATACGTGTGTGTGTGTATATATATAAAGATGCAAATGACATACAAGAATGGTAGTACTGCTTTTGAAGCCCTGTTTGACAAAGGGAAAGATTAGAAATTCCAGCCTCAGCAATTCACAAGGCACTAGATCTCTGTTCATAGGGAAACGTGTAGTAATAACTTTTGTAAGAAATGCTTATCACACAAGATTCCAGGGTCTCTAAATGAACTGAAATCACAATACTAGCCTTTAATTGAAATATATATTTCTGTGTGTGTATGTTATGCTGCTTCAAAGTATTGTTAGGGAGAACAAGGTGGGAGCATCTGTAATCCAGCTGCTGTTCAAATAGAGCAGTGCATTTACTGTAGACAAAACAGTTGGCACAATTGTTTTAATTTGTTTATGAAGAGCTAGAAATAAGAGGCTTCATATTCTTTTGAAGTGGGAAGATCTGCATTTCTTGAGATGAAAAAAAAAAAAAAAAGTCTGGAGGGTATTCTGTAACTAGGTTGGACGGCAGCTCTCCAGTGACTTTTTTATTTCTATGACAGGAGGAGGAAGGAGATTCTTTTCTTTCAGTGCGTCATTTCTTGGGACTTTCAGGTTTGTTATGAAAGTATTTATGGATAGTTTTCACAGAGATGCTGTAATATATTTACAAGAACTTACTAAAGTTATTAGTAAGTGTGCAGAGGGATAAAATGTTTTCTTTTTAAATACTTGCAAATAGCATCTGTTCTTTCCCCCTAATTTTACTAATTAGCAGTTTTAATCTTTTTTGGCTTCAGCTGTTAGATGTCTGTTAGGATTAATTACATCTGGTTTTAAATCAAACTCTATAACAAGAAGTAGTTCTTCTGATGAGCTTAATTTAAAATTAGTGCTTGCTCATTACATTGAAGATTTTAAATAACTGTTAAGGAAGTACGTTAAAAAAAAAATATATATATAGCTTTTTTCACCTTGAGCTCAGAACTAGTATTTTCAACTATTGATACTTCTTCACCCTTTTCTCTGCCTGAGCTATTTATTACTTAAACAAAGGCTGACAGCAAAGCTCAGTCTATAATATGTAAATCCTTGTGGAAAAACAGTGCCAAAAAACTGTGAAAAAATGGGTCCAGGCAGCTGCGTCACAAGGTTTGACCACTTCGGGCTGGGGTGCCAGGAGATTTGAGACAGATGTTTTCAGACATGCCGCATGCCTAAAACATTTCCAGGGGTCGAGCTACAAATAGTGACTTAATAAGTGCAGAAACAGGAAAAGTATGCAGGAGGACACAAGAGTTTATTCACCCCTAGGTGCACAGCCAGCCTCTTTACATTACATCTGCCTGTCAGGGTTGGCTATTTAAGCTGTCATGCCCTTGGTATTGCTCTTTGTCTGACTGTGAATAAAGTGCAGCATTGTGATTACTAATCCCACTCCAGTGACTTGACTTTAAATGTGGTTTTGGAGCGTATCCCGGAGCTCTGTTTGCTAAGCTTCCTACTCCTGTTTCAGAGACACCACTGGAGATCTATGAGAGAGAGCACTGCAGACTGCCCTCCTCCTGGAGACCTGTCGCCTTTTTCTCCCCCCCCCCCGCCTTTTTTTAAAAAAAACTTTTTGAAGGAAATCAATGGATACCAAAGTGTTCTGTTTATTTTTCTTTTTTTCTTTGCCTCCGCTGACAGTGGGAAATCACACTGGTCGCATCAAGGTGGTCTTTACACCCAGCATCTGCAAAGTAACTTGCACCAAGGGCAACTGTCAGAACAACTGTGAGAAGGGAAATACCACCACCCTCATCAGTGAGAATGGCCATGCTGCTGACACTCTGACAGCCACTAACTTCCGAGTAGGTAAGTACCCTGAAACTGTGTTTGTCCTTAGCTGTCCTCTCTTGACTAACAGAGGGAGGAGATATTTTGTTATTAATACCAGTTGTGCATCTGCTGCTCTTTGTTTGGAGGGCTGTGCTGAGAAGGAACCATTGTATGTTAGACAAGCTTTCTGGTATCCTTCTGAAATTATCCCAGAAGTTCCTTTTGTGTTACAGAAAAAAAAAAAGAAAAAAGAAAAAAAAGAAAAAAAAAGAAAAAAAAAATCATTAGAGTTTTCAGCTGCAGGGCTACAATATGCTAGCTGAAGCTTTTGGTAAAATCAGTCCCTCAGAGGTTGTGTTGCTAAATAGAGGAAATGTCAGATTCCACAAAAAGTTCTGTGTTTCCTCTTCTTATTTGTTGAATAGGTATCAAATGCACATGGAAACTTAGCTAACACAGTGAATGTCTTCAAAAAATTGTTCAAGAGTTCCTTAAGACTGTAGTCTTTTTTAGAAAAAAAAAATAAAAAATTATAATTTCTTCTTTGCTGCTGAGAATAAGTCAGATTTCATATTTGCCATTTTTAAAAATTGAGCTAATATTAAGTCCAATTATTGAAGCTAGTAATTTCTCTGTTAGTGTTTATTCTTTCTATTTGGTCAATAAAGAGTACCAACAGTATGCCAGTCTAAACCCTGTAACTGTTTGACTGTACTAAAACCCTGAAAGCTATCTGAGTTAATGGATTAGCATATTTTAACTGTGCAATTTATGATGTTCGTAGGAATTTATGTGCAAATATTAGTTTGGTAAGCTAAATGAAATTCAGATATATGGATGCATACTTATACACTTTATTCTTACCTGCTCTTGAAAATTATTTTGTTGTAATCATGAAAATATTGTAAAATAGCTTTAGAAAAAATAATTTCAAAAATTAATTATTTTGCTAATTTGTACTCAAAGAATGCCAGATATGAACATTGTAATTTTAGTCTCCTTCTAATATAAACATAATGTCAGGCAGTGCTGATGCTGGCCAATACTGCCCTTTTTAAAGTGCACTATATTTCAGGCTCTGAGGGGGAAAAAAGCTATTCCAAATTATTATTCTTTTCATCCAGACAGACGATACAAAGAGCAGTTCCCTTTCTTAAGACTCCTACTAGACTAGACAGGGGATGAAAGCTCCTGAAATGAATAACACATTCCTTGATAACATCCATATTTGTAATATTTAAATGCTTTGGAGCAAAAATAATTTTTAAAAAAGCTTTTCAAAGAGCAATAGAGCACATTTTATTTATGGTTGTTTTGATGTATTAAAAAAGTTTTTTTTAGAAAGGAATGGTAATTGAAATACTTTAAACTTGTGTTTACTGTTAATACAGTTGTTTTATTTTTTAACCAGTGTTTTGGCAAGAACCCCAGTTAAGTAAGTTTTTGATTTAATTTTTCAGACTTCTGTGAAAGGATAGGTAGGGTTATTTCCCCCTTCCTTTCTTCCTTCCCCACACTTCATATGACCTAACTTTTTACTGAAATTATGAAATGTTGAGAATGGGCGGTCATGTAATTTGTCTGCTATGTAAATCTGTGTTGTAACACGACCTTCCCTCAAATACAGACTTGGAGAGTGGAAGTTGACCTGTAAAGGCACGTTCCACACCTTCCTTCCTGGCCTCGGGCCATGCAGGTTGTGATTCATTGTGTACAATAGCCTGCTAGAAGTGTTCAACAAAAGCAGTTCATAATAGTGTTTGATGGAAAGTTAAGGGAGCATTATGTTTAAAAATGTATCAAAACAAGTCACTACACATCTAGAGGCATTTTTAATCTGGCTGTACCTATTTATCTTCCATGTAGCCTTTAAAAGACCAGAAGTATTTACCATATCTCTGAGTATCATGATTTTAACAGAAAAGGAAAAAGAAAGAGATCTGAACTGTGACTCCAAAGCTCTCCAGTTAAAAATGCTGAGTGAACTGGACTTCTTAATACTGGGAGAGGAGAGATCCCACTCCTCTAGGTCGAGTTCTGTCATTGGTCACAGATTTTCAGGAGCTTTTGAATCAGGGTTTAAAATGTCAATTATTGAAATGATTTTTATGTCCTTTCTTTTAACTAGTATCTCATTAGCTCAGACTTGTCCTGATCAAGATGTCTCGTGATACATAAAGCAGAAGTAATTTGGGTCTTATGAGATCATTTATTTTTATTATATTTTTAACATGTGTTATGCTTTGCTTGTGCTTTTTGCTTTCAAGACCCAGTTCTAAACTTTTTTACTTACTGTTTATCCAAAATGAATGGAAATTCTTATTCTAAGCATTTGACATTTAAAAGTGCAACCATGAAAACAGAAGGTTGTATCAGAAAATGTATACTTAAAGCAGTGAGCAGCAGTTTCGGTAGTTCTTTTAAAGTCTTTCTTCTTCCTAAACTCAGAAAAGATAAGTTCACATGCCCTATTTGGAAAACTAACTCCTATTACTAATAATAGACATCTCCTTTGAATGGGAAATTAGGAAACTGCCTTAGATCGTTAGATGGTTGTTAGATCTAAATGCATTTCCTTACCAGGAGCAGCTCTCTACGACAAAAGATTTAATTCAGATTCTTTGATGACAGATTGCAGTTAGACGTCATTTTGCTTGGTTCTTAAAATTCATTATTTCTAATAGTGAACAGAGTAAAATTTCATGTTTAGCTTTTAAACTTTCTACTAAACTTCAAAAACATTTTTTATTTTTGAAGAGAATAAGCTGCAGTGCCTGCACTGAAGCTCCTGAAGTTTTTCCATGGGTTATTTCAGATTCTTAATACTTGCTCAGTTGGTCATTTCAGCTGAAACGTGGTACCAGTGAAGCCAGGCAGGGAACAAAACCTGTTTCCTGAAAATTTTACTAGATATGGATAAGCCATTAAAAATAAAAACCCACAAGAAGAAAAAGATTGGAAAAAATGTAGCTTTTCAGGTAGTTGAGATTTTCCCTGTTTTCCTAAAGAGCTCTAGCATTTCAATTGAAGGTGATGAAAACTTGGTATTTAAAAAGGAAGGATCTCCTTGATTGCCAGTATGCTTCAGTGAAACAGTTTTTTCATTTATAGTTTCATTTTGTGAATGGGCTATGCTGCATGGTTAAACTAACTAACCTCCCATATTTCATTGGCTTGGAGAATGAAAGCATTTAACCTGACTGGAAACTTCTGCTGAATAGATGATCCTCGTTATTCTATTGGATTGGTGCATGTGAAGGTTGTATGGTATTTCAGTTCTGATGTATCTGTGGAGGCTTGTAAAACAGGGTCGGTATATGTGCATAGGGAAGGATGCATATAGAATAACATATGAGCTTCCTGTCTCATTCACTGTTGAAGTTACTCAGTGACGTGTCCTGTTTCTCCTCAAAATGATTCCACATTCCAAAATACCCTATTTTTGAAATGATTTTTTTTTTCTCTGTAGGGAGTGGGAGGACAGTGACTAATTTGTAACTGTAAAATGAAGCAGTAAGAAATTAGGAAATGCCCAAGCTAATGTTCTTCATACACTTTAATTTTTGCCGTATTGTGCAGATGTATTTAATTATAGGTTTACATACTATTCTTTTTCCACAGTATTCTTACCTCTTTCATTGCATAGGAATGACAGAACTTAGTAAAGGGAAGCTGTCATTTAATACTTAGGTTTATATTCACTGTTCATTTGCAGCTCTGTATCTCATTTAAAGCAGTTCATGTAAGTTGTTATGAATAGGAAGTTAAAAAAGAATTACATATTATTTAATGGAAGCACGTATCTTTCTGCAGAAATTTCGTGTCTGAGCACTTGGCAGTATCTGTGTCAAAGAGGGAAATAACAGCACTCTGCAGGTGCAGAGCAAGAAGAGTTCAAGATTTTTTTTTCCCCAAGACTATAGAAGATGTAGAAAGATAAGAATGTTGTGGCAGAGGTGGCGATAGCATTAGTGCTCTACCCCTCCCCTTTAGGTCACCCTTTAAGTCTCTCTCTCTCTATTAACATTCCCGTCCTCTCTTCTTCTGACAACTTTTCATCCCTTTGTAATTGTCAAGATGAAAATGCATCTAGTCCTCTGTATTTTGGAGACACTTCAATCATAAATTGTAGAACTGTCAGCATGGATCACAGCAATCTGCTTATCCTGTGCTCTGTTGCAATAATACTCTAATGATATTGCCTCTCAAATTTTGTCACTTTCCCTACTGGAATTTTATATCAAAGATTTTTCCTGCTCTACTGTGTTGAATCTGTATAAATGTTTTTGAATAGTTGAGGTTGTCCAGAAGTTTCCAATTATGTTCAGACAGAAACTTCCAAGAAGCAGCATAAACATTTTACTCAAATTTTATTTGGTCTACTATTGAAAGTAATGAAAGAAAATTTGCCCAATATATTTTAAAACAATAAGTTATTTCAAGGCTGTTTAGTAAAGAAACTCACTATGTAATTATTATTCTAAGAGGATTTCCTACCTAGGGGACACTCTAGGGAGCATCATTACTCAAAACTTTAAAAAGGTAAAGTGGTTATTGTTTTATGAAAAGTTGCTTTAATTTCTGAATTTATTATCATTAATTTAATCAATACTTTAAAAGTTAATGCACACCTCCTTATTCAAGCACTTTTGGTCTTATAAAAAATGATGAAAACCTCATAGTGTTGGTTAAAAAATGTGATGATCTGTAAGTATGCCAACAAATTGTCTGCTGTAGTTTGTGTATGACAGGAGGTCCAAGAATGGAATGAATGGAATTTAACTTTTTTTTTTTTTTTTAAGGGAATTGATTTTGAACTCGATGTTGGTGTAAGCAGATTTCATTACTTAAAACCAGGATGCAAACTATACCTTTTTCCTGTTGCCATTTGTTGTCTAATAAAGTTGTTTCTCTGCTCAGTGTGTTACATACTAGCCTACTACATTTAACAGGTACTGTACATTTGAGGGAGATTAATCAATATTGATTGGCATTAAAAAGCATTTATTGTAAATAATATTGGAGGGAAAAATTGATGACATGTAAAGGCCTCTGTCCCAGAGAAGGCAGATTGAAAGACCAATGGCTTGTGAAAGCATTTGCATTGAGTTGAGAGAATTTACAGTCTCTTCTGGCAGCTTGAGGTGTTTACTGTTCAGTTTTCTACCTGTTGTGGTTTCATGTTTGTTAGTGGCAACATGTTAGAAGAGGTGCTTTCTTTTCTGTTATGAAGTGGTATTTACTATTCAGTGAATGGTGTCACCTTGGCTCGATGACCCATGTCTGATCTATGAGGCTTGTCCCCCAGCAAATCACTATCCCAGTGGCTTCAGCTGAGACTTAGCAGATGCAGATGTAGCTTCTCAAATGGCAGATTTAAAATAATTGATAACAAATGTCATGTGAAGTTTTTTGAATGCTTTTTAGTAACATAGCTATAGAGAATTGATTTATTTTTTTTAAATGCTTTTGGTTTTATACTTGATTACATTTCATCAGATATCATAATTGATGAGGAGGTCATCTCTGGAATAGATGCTTAGCTCAGGAACGGTTCAATAATTCACGGTCTGGTTTTGGTATTGTGTGGGGAAGAGCGAAGTGTTACTTTGAAATTTCCTTGGTTATTTTACTTGAGCTTGCCGTAATATCATGCTTTTCTGAAGTAGTTATGATGTAAGAACTTAGCTATTCCCCCTGCATTATCAGTTCGTCTTTTTACTCTCTGTAGAGCGGCTACCTTGTAGCCTTATTTGGTAAAAGCTTTGTTTCTACTGTTCCTGCAATAATTATCATTTCTGGACTGTCAGGCTTTATTGTTTTATGCTCTTTTTGCTGCCAGATGAAATATTTTTTTTTCTTTTAACGGACACTGGCAGACACTTGAAAAGTTCAGAATTCTTGGATAACTTGGTTAAAATATTAGCTTTTAAATTCTCTGCAACAGTAATTGAGCAAGTTGGTCAGCCTGTCAGACCTGCTCTCGCATTCTCTTTCAGGATCAAGACATTAGAGTTTTTATTCACTGCTTTAGCTGGTAATTTGAAATATAATCTGTATAAATGATGACCATGCTTGGAATATTTATTCATGCAGCAGCATTGTAACAGCTGTAGCAAAATGAAAGCCAAGTATTTATCCTCAGACACTGGACCAAGTAGGTAAAATAGAAAGACAGACAGATAATGGTGGAACTATTTCATGAATTGTTTACATCCTCTGCCTTATAAAAGATGCTATAAAAAAAGGTATTTCCCAGTCTGCAGAGCCAAAGCAAAACATCTGCAAGTTGATTCTGGGAGGAACCACTTATGAGCATCAAGTTAACAGGTATTCATTTTTCCAACGTCTATTTGTTCTGTAATATAAACTTAAGCAGACAAGAGAATGAATTCATTTACTTACAATCCAGGTAGCGTGGTGTAGGCTTCCCGAACCTGAACCACTAGTAGACTTAAGTTCTAGTCTGTAATGCAAATGTACCACTGCAGTTTGGTCAGTGTTCAGGGTTTTAAGGCAATTTTTGGCCACCTGTGGTCAAATTACAAAGAGAAATAAATGCTATCTTAAGGGCTTTATTGTTGTTGATAACCACATCTGCTCAGAAGGAATGCTTTTTTTCCCCCATATATTTATCAGTACTTGTCATCAACAAATAGCTCTGATATCTACCATACAGTTTACAGCATCTGTGAGCTCTTTCTTCATAATCTTAAACTAATTACTCAAATTTGACGTCTTCCCCTCTGATTCTAACAGAAGCCAGATGCTAATTTAAAGACAATATATTATTCAGCCAGATGATCTTAATGAGGTTGAACTTAGACAAGCCTGTTAGCAACCCATTTCCACTCCCTTGCTCACCTTAAGGACTTCAGGCCATCATTGTGAAGCACAAGGCCATCTGCTTTCAAAGCTCTCACCAAACTGTATATTACAGAGAACACAGTTTTTTGGATGTGCAGTCATAGGAAAAACCACAAATGGAAATGGTACAAAATCCACACCTGCAGCCATTCAAAAACACATGGAGTATGTTTCCCTCAAAGTTAAAGCAAAACAGAACACAAAGTTAAAACGCATAATGCTTTATTTTACTGTATATGGTTTTAATTTATAGGGATTAGTTTATGTACATCTGACTTGAAGTACTGTAAAAAGAGAACTAAGAGTGCATTTATTTGAATGATTACATTGTTGCATATCCAAATAAACACACTACCTTGTACAGCTATAATTTTGTTATTGCTAAACCAAATGTCTTTGCACATACCTCACTGAAGATCGAGTATATGCCAACTCTGGCTTAAAAAAAAAGAAGTGAGTTCCCTGTGAATTATGCAAGCACAGAAGAGTCTGACAGATTTCTCTCCTGGTAAAAATGTGCCATGTATTGTGGATGTTTTTTTGTGTTTTTAATCAAATGGCTTTGTATTTAATGTGTCCTTTTGGATATGACACAATCAGAAGGAAACAAGCAGTTATCGCTGCTCTTTAGTGATCACAGTCCTTCCCAGTTCAGCCTCTCTCCACCATCTTTTTTGTGTTTGTTCTCCTCCAGATAATTCCCCTGTCTCTGCTCAGTGTAGTATAACTTGCACCTACCCATTGCTACCTATAACTAGCTCTGAGGTTTGAGTAGCACTCTGCAACTGAGAGGCCTGGTTTGTAGCACAGGCGCGCAGAGAGTTGTGGATCTTTCTTTGGGAAGATGAAATATATCTTCACTGCGCACACGTTTAAATTCCTTGAGATTGGTATCTGTCTAAAAAAAGCTGAACTGTGAAAAGGGAACTGGGAACTTTCAGGCAGGCATTTAAAAATGTGAATCAAATTGAAGTCCATGGGAATTTCCAACTTGTTTTAAGTAAACCTCTTACAAAGTCTTAAGGTCAGGTCAATTAATAGAAGGAAAATGGGTGTTTGCTTCTCACACAGGAAGGGGTTTGAGCTCTAAGAAGCCCAATCACAGAGAGCATTCTCATCTGTATCTTATTCAGCCAAATATTTTATTAATATGTCATGTTGATTATATTTTAGTTTAACTTAAAGATGATAAGCTGAATTATGAAATTTATAGTTAAATTTTGTATTTGACATTATTCAGGTACTTCAAGTTCAGAGAAACATGCAGCAGCTTTTCATAATTCAGGAATTTAGGTTCTCTGACTCCTCCCTGAGAGGGATTATCTTTGTCCGTAGATGTGGCCTCTGAACTTTTTTTTCTGATAGGCGTGTGCCATCAAAACAGTTGAGCATGCTTCCTCAATATACATTTGTTTATTCATAATTTATATGCCTGTGCTACTTTACTAGTATATTATGTGCATTATAAAGCACATAAAAATTAAAACTAAGTGATAAAATTTTAAAAACAGTGTTTATTTCATATTTATTAATGATAGGGAAAAAAAACAAACATTTTTTTCCAGCACCTCAATGCATGGTCTTGTATACCATGTGGGGTGTGTGCATTCCAATCTGGAGACTACTGGTGCAAGGAACCAAATGAGACCAGCTCTGTAACATAACCCTAGTGTTAGTCTCCTGCAGTCAGTATGTCTCCATTGTGTCTTTTACTTATTGCTGTATTAAATTCAGCCTGCTGTGTTGGATGTTATATGTGTAGGTGCTGGAGCACCATTTTTCGATATAATCAGAAGATACTTAGGTCCAAGCATGCCTATTGTGGCAGCTGGGGCTGAGGGATTTTTTGTACTTGCATGGAATTTTAGTGCACTCTGGACCCCTATAGTACTGTGGCACGAAGCTTGGTGAGGGGGCTGCATACAGCTCAGGAGACTGAGGTACACATTTAATTCCCTGGAACTGTAAGTGACCAGTCAGTGCTGACTGTATTTAGGATTGTGCAGCTTGTGCAATAATTTATGCAACTCTTACATGTGGTTAAAAGAACCACAATGATAAGTGTTGAAAATGTATGGGTTTTAGTCCAACTACTTTCTCTGCAGAGTAACTTTCAGCCTTCCTACTCATTAGCACTGCCTCTGCTCCTTTCTCCTTCGGATCTCCAGGATTTGAGTCTCTTGCTTTTCACTGGTCTCCTATGACCTAATTTATTACTCAAGCTCTGAATAATATCCTTCCCAAAATTCTCATATTGTGTCACCTCCTCAAGGTCAACTCCCTAGAAAACTTTCCAATTTTTTTGTGATGTAGACAGTGCCAGAAAATCTTAGATAGCTTATGTTTTTTTTAACTAGTCCAGGAAGGTCTGGATTATGAGCTATTATTTTATGTTAATAGGTATCCACTTGAAAGAGTTTATTCCTACTTTTTTATTCTTATAAACTTTTTCACACAAAAATGAGCACTATGGTGATGTTATGGTAATTGCAGAGCAGTCTCCTGACATTAGAAATGTGTTTTTTGTTTTGTTTTGTTTTGTTTTTTTTAATGACTGCATTTTTTTTTTGTCTTTTCTTTATTCTAAACTTAAATTGTCTTGTGGTATGAGGTGCAGTAGATCAGTGCTCACAGACCTTTGGATCTAAGGTTAGGGGTCCACTCCACTCACCAAGCCATATAGAGGTTCCTGGGTCAGGACACACCTGTATGACAGACTGGTGACCCGATTAGCCTTCTGGGTGAGCCTCTCTTCAGAGACAAGAGTGGGAAATCTCAGAAATAAACACTCCTAACAGACGGTTCGAAAAGGTGCAGAAGGTTAAATGGGTTGGATCTCAGCTTACATATCTATTGCTCAGTTGCCAGAAACTGTAATTATGCTGACATCCCTGGCTAGTGTCAGCTCTGCTACTTCTGTGGTCTTCAGAGCCATTGTGTAACAGAAGTGTGGCCACGTAGCTTAAATGTTTCTCTGGACATTTTTCCATTCTGTCTGATAGTATCCAAGTAGCTTGATGTCTAAGAGTATTTCTTTTCTCTCCCTTGTGCTACTGTCTGTTACTTTTTCTTTTTTTTAAACTCCAAGAGTCCAGTACATCTTTTAGAAAAAGCCTAATATTCTATTATCAGAGCAGAGGATCCATTCAGTGACATCAACTGGTTGTACGAATGCACAGGCACTAACAGCTTAGTGTCATTATGGTCCAGTAACTCGTTAATCTTGTAGTGCTTCAAGGTGTGTATGGCTGCTCAGCTGGCACCAGAAGGGAAGAGTGCATGCTGGTAGGATCCTGTAACAATGAAGATGCATGTTAGCTATCTGTCCTTCTGTTGAATTCTTGCTCTGTTTATTGAAAACAGATGTATTACAAGATTAACTAATACACGTTATGCATGCTCAGGCACACATACACTGTACAGACTAGCAAGAGCCTTAAAAGTACAGGGAACATAGGAACCATTAGTTTTCATCAGACACAGGATACATTAATTGCAGTGTTCCCTTTGATAGTGGTAATTAAGTTATTCAGGACTGTTCAAAATGATACCTGTGAAATCTTTATACTGCAGCATACCATTTTGCAATATATATATACACACTTGTATTCTGCAAGAAAGTTTTAAGAATGATGGTTTTAAACTATGTTGCTAACTTGCTATGTTTTCAAGCATGGCTTCACTAGAGATTTTAGTTCAGTTGCATTTGTCTTGAACAAAAAGGAAAATTCATACCAGCATATTGTAGAAATCTGAAGAAATTACTGGCGTACCTTGTCTGTATCTGTTGGCATCTTTATCAAAGGTCTGATATTGGCCATTTGCAATGCATTAATTCCTGATAAACAGCAACTAATACTTCTTCCTTAGTATCCAGATTCTAGGCATAATGTCTTTGTCATATTCAACATAACAGCATCAGCGCTAATAAAATCAATAGATTCTACAAATGTAATCAGGATAGGAGTAAGTCATCCCTTAACACTCTATCCACTTCCCTCCAAAAATAGCATCTGAGTCATCTCAGATGTTGAGAATATTGGAAGCAGATTTACCAAGAGTGACTGTGAGCATCATGCATGTTAGTGAGCCAGAATCCTCCTTTCAATTATTTCTAAACTACCATTTTTGCTATACACTTTTTATGTTTGCTAACCAGAACTTTGGGCCATTTTCCATGACAGAGCATTCCTTTAATTTTTCTGATAGCATTTGAATAGTCTAATATTATTTTCCATCCATCCTATTTCTTCTCTGCTTTAATAACATTGTGGGGAGCTGTTGGTCAGATGGTGCTCATTTCAGTCACCCACACAGGCCCCTGATGGCATTTGACATGCCTCAGGGCAGCAGGCTTCTCATCGCATGATCTTGGAGGTGATGCAGGTCCTATGAGAGAGTCAGCTTCTGAACCCACATCGAGGGATGGTTGGAACACCAGGGTGCATATCTGTGGCCTCTTGCTTGGCTTTGTGTACATATCTTCACCAAGTCACTAACATCCAACTTGTCTGCATGAGTTTTTCATAGTACTTGGTTTAAAATTGGGGAAGACCTGTCAGCAGTACAGTACAATGAAATAATATTGTGTGTTAGTTTTAGGTTTCTTCATGATCATGATGCTCACTCAATGCATGTTTATTTCTCGAAAATGTTTTGCTGCCTTGTCCATCATGATCTACAACTCCCTCCTCAGTTTTCAGCGGTAGGATCTCCTGATACATGACAACATAATCTCCATTGAAGAATGACTGATACTCCACTACTGTTAGGCTTTTGTAATAAAAAATGGACACACACTGGGATGCAACCTGTAGACTGAGACAGCCTAAATGTCAGCATCCACATGTGACGTGCATGTTGAAACTTTCATTACCATCAATGGAGGTTTAGAAATTTGTTCAGGTCACTCTGATAAAGCCATTTACAATTGGTCAGTTGAGCAGCTCTCTTGGGTACATTGACTGTATGGACTACCCTGGAAAAATTTGTTGTTAACAGTGGGGATGTAGACACACAGCTCCATTAGTAAGCACCCAAGACTAGCAGTCTTAATCTGCAGGTTGTGCTCCATCTTTTTTTTTTTTTTTTTTCTTTTTCTGTTCCTTAACTGACTTCTGGTGCATGCCTTGGCCTCACGCATCTGAAATTACTTAATTCTTGGTGTAAGGCCCTTTCTGAGGACTGGGACCCCCATTCCAGTCCTGCAGTCTGATGTGTAGGTTACTTCCCTCACTGCTTCAGAGCCACGCTGCCTTCCAATGTGGAGAGCTCCAGGGAGGGTTACTGTCCTTCATGTGGATGGTCTGGGGGGGGCTTTATTAGAGAGCTTGTAAGAGAGCTGGGCCAAGTATGCTCCATGAGAGCAGCCTCTCTGGAATTAATGAGATTGTTCATGTTGACAAGCAATCCCATAGAATAGTGGAAATAACTAAGGCAACACCTAATGGACTCTGTCTTTATCCTTGGATAGAATCTCAATGCTTTTCATTTCCAGTAATGACAGTGTCCCTCCCCTTTTTTCATACATAGAAACTTCTGGTATATACCTAATTTGTTACACATACTGCACCTTGTTTACAGTGAGTTGACACGACCACTAAGTGATGCTAATTGTTAGACAGCCTTTCAGCAGCTCACAGAAAGCTCAATTACTCGTGGAGATAATGGTCATCCCAGAAGCTGAGCCTGTACTTCCCAACTGAGAGAATGGATTTTAAATGGAGAGTTTGCTGTTGGGAGATAGAAATACATAAAATGCCTGAAGATATAGGTAATCTGATTTTGTGAAATTTTCTTCCACTTGCTTTCCTTGGTAATTGCAATGTAGTGCTGCATTAAATAGCATCATAGACATTCCTCTAATTAGGCTTTAATGCACTGTATGATTTGTTAATGCTAATAGTGGTACATAGAGGAGTTTGGAAAGAACTAGGAAAGCACAATTTCATTTACAAAAACGTATCTTCAAAATCGTGAGAACATCAGTGAAGATATTAAGAGAATAGCTAAACTGCATTACAGCAGAGGGCTTTCTTATTATTTCTTTTCTGTTTATTTTAAATATATTATTGTAGATCTGTAGTAGAATTTAAACAAACAAACAAACAAAAAACTGTTATAGCTCCTGGTTGTGGAACTAAATTTTCAGTGCAAGGACAATGGAGGTTTGTCTATGAAAGAATGTAGAAAGTTTGTTTTGTAGCATGGTATGGCTGCAGCCTGAAAATTGCCATGTCTGCAGCAGCGACATAGTGCATCTGTAAAGTTTTTCTTCACCAATGTAAACACTCAGCAATTTTAAAATCTCTAGCCAAAGGCAAAATGGCAACAATTGAGCTTCCTTACTGCAATGTCTTTTTTTTTTTTTTTTTCCTTCTTTTTTCTTTTTTCTTTTTAATATGTGCAATGTGGCATTTCATGGAGTAGAGAGAATGACAGAAAGAGAAGGCTGTTTGGGAGCTTGTTTACTTTATCTGTTGAGCAGACAAATCCTTCCAGAGAAAGAGCAATTCCCCAGGATCCTTGGCAGTATATTTTAAAATCTAAAATCATGCCTGCACAGGAAGCTTTAGTGACTACTACTTATTGTTAGTGATTCACAGCTCTATCAACTTCATGAGACTAGACTGAAGCTAAGAACAGTGCTTTGAATTCAACCCTCAAAGATCTCCAGATTCTGGGATATTTTGGAGGCAGCCTGCTGCTTTGGTCTTCCTAACTGGAAGGAATGTGGTTGCAGCTGGATTAGAGGGAAGTAAAGACAGTTGTCCTTACTGAGCATGATTCATTTTCTTTCTCAAGAATTCCCTATTAGTCAAGTATATCCTTTGAATCTAATGTTTGCTTACAACTTTAATGTTAACGATCTTGAAATGTCATGTGTACTTAGCAATAAACCAAGGAAAAGACCCTGCTAATTAGCTTAGCATTAATATTTTATGTGAGGGGGTGATGTTAATAGTAAGTGAATGGATATCATTCCTGAGCTATGTCATCATTCTGCATATATCCTTAAGTGTTTTTTTTTTTTAATATTTTAATAGTGCAAATGTAAGATAATAATTTTACATATTGAAAATAACAATTATATACAGAAAAGATTAGTATTGGAAACGTTGAACTTCAGGACTGTTCTTTGTGGCTGACTTGATTTTCTTTGAGAGACTTTTTTTCTTTTTCTGAACATGCCTGATCCAGACAGGAATAACACCACAAAGCTTGTTTATTTTGGCAATAATTTGGTTTCCTTGTCTGGATAAACTGCAGTACTTAAGACCCCATTCCTAATTGGTGCTGTGTTAGCTTCTAAAACATCCCTTTGTAATAATAGTTGAAAGATAACGACTGATCAACAGAGGCTGTAAATAGATTAATTCTAACAAAATCAGTGATCATATTAATTCACGATAGCTGAGAACCAGCTTAATGGCTGCTTATTTTTGCTTATGCTGATAAATCTGAAGTAGGTTGCTGTTTTATGTTTTTCCATCCAGTGCTGCAGATCTTAACTTTGTTTCCAGAGGAAGCTTCTGAAGTGCCTTCAGTATCACATTCAGCTTTTTACGTCAATTTCTGTTCTTGCATTGCAGCGTTCGGAATAAAAATTTATTCGATAAGATCCTTCTTAGAATTTTCACACATCTGTTGTAATAGGCCACATGAAGGTGACAGTATAAGGGAGCACACTCAGTACAGTTCCTCTATCGTTACCTGGTCAAGTCTGGCGTAAAGGAACATACTATCTTGTAACATTCCTCTTGTAACCATTTTTAGCTGATTTATTTCTCTCTCAATAAATGTGAATGTTAGAATGCAGTAGTCACTTCAGTGAGTGCATGTAGTTTCTTGTACAAAGATTAATAATTGATGGGATTTTCTATGTGAAGGAACACAACTAACAGCCTTGAATGTAGTTTGTTAACAATAACTACAGAAGCTCAGAATAAGGAGAAAGAAAATCCTGGGTTTTGGTGTTCTTTTTCACAAATGGTATCCAGGAAGTCTGATAAAAAAACGGACTCTGATATAAAGAAACTTAGTTCAGCAGGGACATTCTTGGAAGTACCCTCTACAAATGCTGTTTTATTTTGTATAATTCCTACTAGTTTACAATTAATCATTGTAAACATCTTGCATGTTTAAAGCCATGTCATTTCAGGGGAATCTACATTTGTGTAAACTTACATCTAATTAAACGAGTAATGAACTAATTCATGCTATTTACTACAAAGATTTCTATATGACAACTCTCATTATATTTTTTTACTTTGTATCTTTTTGGTATACTTAACTGAGGAAGCCTGCACTGTCATTCTACCCATGTTTCATGCACTGATTTTCCAGAAACATTCTTATTTTGAAATATGCTTTTAAAAATGCATAACTGCATGTTATTATGCAAATTATAGGATATTAATCTATTTTATCCTTAGGTCATTGAATACCATCTTGTTTATAAACAACAAAGGAAAACAGAGGAGACCCTCAAAGCCAGTTTTTGTCCCCTTGTCATAGTTCGAATAATAGTGATTTCATTAAACGTCCTGTGACAGGGAGAATTCACCCCTCACATGACACTCATTTGTTGTGTGTTGTGACTTCTCTCTCAGCAATAGCAGAAGAGTTGGGGCTCAACCCACCCATCACCAGATCTGCAGGTGTGCTTATGTCCAGCACCAAATCCGGTGATGGCCTTGCTATTTATTTCAGTGAATTGCAGTGGTGCATTACTAGGGATTTGTGGGTGGTAAGCAGGCTATTCACGTGAGCAGGACATCACTTCTCCTTTTATCAGCAGTGAGCAGAAAAGAGCATTTTCCACCTGCTGCTGGATCCCGAGCCATCAGTGCTTCTTTGGATTTCTGTTAGTTTCTGCACTTAGGTCTGGAGTGATTGCACAGAACTTTAAGACCTCAGCATTTGGACTTTTTCCTCAGCACCATGTTGCAAGAATATCATTTTATATGGTAGTGCTTCCCTTTAGTAAATTTCATGACTTCTTTCCTATAAAAAATTGCTTGGAAGATCTGTGTGCTAGTTCTTTTACTTTTTGTATGCTTACTTAACAGCATGGAAGAAAGACGCACAGACTGCTTTGAGACATGTAGTGTAATGTTGAATAGCTTTGTAGTACTCAGACAAAATTAATCTACTAATTCATGGAAATACTGTGATCTAATGAGCAGTATTAAAGTTCTCCTTGGAGAGCCTGTTGATGTAATTGAATAGTGCTTACATTTGAATGGTTGATAGCGTGTAAGTAGAAAAGGCAAAGAGTGGTGAGGGGAAGTGAGAGAGAGACTTGCGTGTTCCCTGAAGTGCATATGAAAATGAATTTGGAAAGCTAGATGAGGAACATTTCAAAAGTTATCTTCATTTTCTTCAACACTTTGGTTATAGGAAGGGAGTTGTCATACATCCTCGGGGTTCGTTTGGGTAAGTATGGGCTATTTTCTAAGGATTAGGAGGATTTAGGTTCTTGGAATTTGTTTTGTTACACATTATTTTGATTAAACGAAAACATTCAGACTTGATTAAATTAGTTTATTTGGAGCTGTTCAAGGTCGTCTGAGTATCTTGAAAACAAATTAAGTGATGTAATTACAGTTGCAAATGCAGTATCAGTGGTTTCATAGTTTCTTTGTTCATGATTCGCGCCCTGTTCTTGTGTTTCCAATCCATAGCCATGGCAACTTTATCAGGATTCATGTTGCAAAGTTCCTCCTTTTTCTTTGCATCCAGCCTTTCAGAGACTCCATATGGGGGCATCTCAAGACAGCACCGCACCAAACTGTGCCAGATGTGGGTAATCAAGGCCTTGGGATGCCAGAAAAAAATCAAAGCTTGTTATTACCAATT
Organism: Nettapus auritus; assembly: GCA_011076525.1. Lineage (NCBI taxonomy): Eukaryota > Metazoa > Chordata > Aves > Anseriformes > Anatidae > Nettapus > Nettapus auritus. Next base: position 24,714,699 of record CM021767.1, read on the forward strand.
AATTGCTCAAGAATGAGGAGAAAAGTAAAAATGTTTGTAGCTCCTTAAACCAGTCTCCGTATCTCTAAAGGGTGGGTGTTCATTTATATAAACAAACTGTTAAATTTGTTCATTCGTATGTTGGCAGATCCTTAATACACAGTTGAGAGATTTGGTTTACAAGTCTTCACTTGTGTAAAGTGAAGAATCTGTTACCTTTCATAGGTCCATTAATGTTTTTTGTTTTGTTTGTAAGATACCCACATGTGAACTGAAATTTCTTGTTGTCTTGTGCAGGCCTATCTCCATGTTTTTTTTTTTTTATCATGCTTCAGGCAGCTATTTCACACCATAATGGATATTGTTACCCCCCAACACACACATACACACTTCAGAGGAGAAGAGAAGCAGCCCAATAAAAATCTGGCTCCAATGGGCCCTTTGTCTGAATGCCAGTTGTTAACATAAGTGCAAGACCAGCATCTTCTAATGGTCTCTCCCAACACCTGCACTGTGTTTTGCTGAGAATGTCCTCTATGCCTGCTGGCAGAGGTCACCCATTCTGTTTAAGTTCTTTAAGCTCAATGACTAAAAGCAAAATTTTTTTCAGAAGTCGAGCTGTTCAAACATCCACTGGCTTTGTATCCAGTTCCTTTCTTAAGTGGTCCTTTCCCCAAGGCTCTTTGTTGACCTGTGATTCCCAGAGCCTTGTCAAAGAAAAGTAGCATTTCCTCTCTCTGCCTTTTCGGAGGCATATTCCCTTTCAGCTCACTTTTCTTGATTTGTCTGCATTATAATCCTAAATCTGGTGAAATTACCTGCTTGTGATTTCCAACACCAGTGTTGTAATTAAATGTAGTCCTTTCCCCTGTACATAAACTATCTGAGGATACATCACAATTAGCATGTGTATGCCTATTATGCCTATTTAAAATAACCAACTGTTTTATTTCAATGTGTTCCAGTCTTCAATTTTTTGACAAAGTTCTGCATTACTCAGAATGTTTGCAATTTGAGATTATCAAGTTTTCCTGGACATAATCAGCCACATAAGAACAAATAGAATGTATGCATTAGAATTGTATAATTAAGATTTTCTTTAATTACAGAATTTTATATTTTCAGAATTTATTTCATATATTCCCCTTTAAAATTCATTTCTCATGCACTAGACCAGACCCTCAGGAGATGTAAATCAACACATTAATCAGTTGACTTAGTGATTTTTTTTCCCCTGTTGATATGGTAATACAGATAAATTAAACATTTTTCACTATTTACCTCATACTTGGCCTTTCAGTAGTGTTTGCACGTAATTGCACAAGTTACTTGTGTGAATAACCACAGCAAACCATTCTGAAAAGGATATGAAGGAACCCTTTTCTGTTGGTATCTTCCTACTCAGTATATTTAGCACAACCCTTTGCTTTAAGCAAAGCTCTTGGTGCCACTTTGTGAGAGGAGCACTTGGTCATGGAGTGGTACCCAGCTACGCTGCCTTCCAAAAACCAACTACTTTACAGGAGCGGGAGCTCAAAAGAAAAAAATGGGTTTTGGTGGAAATGCTGAGTGCATCTGTATTATTTAAAGGCTGTATTTAATGTTACCTTGTTGCCTCAGGGCTGGGGAGGGAGGGAAGAATGTTGATGGGTTAGCCTTTTTAAGAGTTTCCTCACTGATACCCTTTCTGTTTGCCTTTTTTTCCACCGTACTTCTTTCAAGAGTTGAAATGCCAAATTGCTATCACCATGATGCACTGTTTCATTGTGCAATGTTACTTCTGCAGGAAGCAATAGCTTTCCCTTTTTGCTTACAGCCTTACTCAGACAGATCTTTCCAAGCACCTGAAAATCTTTGTGCATTGTCGCCAATGTGGCAAACCTGCTCGTTTGTGGCAATATAGGGAGAGATATGTGTGAGTGAGAGCGAGATCTTGCTTTCACTATTTCTGGGATCAAACATCTTTCTTTTTGCCCTGAGGTAATGGCTGTAAGCTCGGATCAAGTCACAACAGCCTTCTCCTGGAAAGGATGGTCTTCTCAAGGCGACTAGGCCTCTCACTGCCCATTTGCAGTGCTGCAGCTTGAAGTACTTTTAGTCAGTTTATATGAAATGAAAATATGAGATAAGATGATAAAAATATTAAGCGCATATTTGCAGAATAGAATGGAAAAACATTTTTGGTTGTTTACACTTGTGTGCCAACCTATCTGGTGATGAGGCGTGCACGTCCCACATCCTGTGAGTGCAATCTGATGGTGCTCTGCTCTAAGCCAGTCTGGTCGCTGCATTTCCTTAGCACTTCTCCTGGGCCAACTGAATTACACAGCTAGGTTGGAGCTCCATGGGCTGCTTTGTCTTCTTGTGACACTTAACACACAGGTTCTTTTTCCAATGCTGACATTTATTAGTGTTAATAATGGCAATAGGCTGTGGTTGTCCAGAGATTACACCACTTGGACTGTAGTCCAAGCTCTAGGTTCCTAATTACCTTGCATTATCTCATTTTTTTTTCTGTAATTCATTATAAACTGAGCAATACCAATTCAGCAAACTGTCAGAATTACTGCAAAGTCTAGATTTTTTTAAAATATATATTTTTACAACCAAAATCTTATCTTTAAACTGAGACCTGACTAATAGATACTTTGTTATTTTTCTGAACAACATGATCATAGTTTGTCTTTAACAGATGTTATGGCATTTTTTTCTGTTGTTTTTACATCATTTAATTCTTGAAAACATTGACAGCTCAGCTAGGTTGTAGTTGCTTATAAAGTCCCACATCATATTTTTAGAATTGCTGAACCATGCCTATTACTATCTGTATACGAGTTAAGAATTATTTGTCATTTAATGTTAGTAATTTTATTGTTTCATCTGATAATTTACTTTGCTGTAAATGTGCAAGTAGTGATTGGCACAGAAGTACTAACCCTTCTCTTTATATTGGAGTTAAAGTATCTCTGAAATCATCTGAGTAGGACTTTATTTTTACAGTTTTCATGGGCAGGTACACAAAATCTTTTATCTGAGAGAGAAGTGCTGAACAAAAATTTGGACACTCTGCAAGACTTTGTTTTCCACAGAACAGCTAAGGCTGACAGTGAAAATGGAAGATTTATTTCCAGTACTGTATATTCTCCAAGTGAGGCTTTTTCCCTGTCTTCCTGAGGTGGTCCAAGATTTACAGAAATGGGAGGATGACTAAATAGGAATACCTATACAGAAGCATGAATAAGAGGTGCAGCCAGGCACAGTATTCATTTAGTGTCTTGTAACAGCAAAATGAAATAAAATAGCTGGGATCTCTAAGAGAAGAATGTACTTGCTGTGTTTGTCATGGAGAGAAGATGTGAACCAGGCAGAGGTCACAAGGAGGGGAAGGGAAGTGGTTCTACCACAAGGCAATCAAAAGCGTGTGTCAGAGGGATAGTTGTTCCTCAGATGTCAGAAGAATAAAAGGCTCCAGCCCTTTTCCTTTCTTCCTTGACTGCTGTGTCAAATGTAGTCAGATAATATTAACTGTAATTACAGCTGAAGTAATTGATGAGATTTTTCTCTCTGTTTTCATTTCAGTTATTTGCCACCTTCCATGCATGAATGGAGGCCAGTGCAGTTCTAGAGATAAATGCCAGTGCCCTCCTAATTACACTGGTAAACTTTGTCAGATCCCTGTGCAGACTGCCAATACTCCAAAACTGTATCATCACCCGCAACAGGTGAACAAGGCTGTAGGATCTCAGATTATCCACTCAACTCATACTTTACCACTGACAATGTCTGGACAACAAGGTGTAAAAGGTAACTTTTTTCTTGATATATGTTTTTTTTCATTTGGAATTGAGTTTATTTACTTTTCAATGTAGTAAAATTTAAATCTAATGTAAAACTAAATATGTAATCTATGTTTATATTTATTATACCATTTGGTACAGTCCTTAAGTTAATTCTGTGATCAGCTTTTTAATGTAAGATGGCCGTTATGTGATTCAATTAAATATAACAGTCTTTCCATCTAATATAACAATATCATAGAAAAAAAAAAAAAAGAAGAGGCTTTCCTACTGCTACATAAATAAATGCTGTGAAGAAGGGTAGAGGAAATAGTTTCTTCAGCCATGTTGTAGCATTAATCCCTAAAGATCTCTAAACCCTTTCCAACTTAAAAAAAAAAAAAAAAAGTGGGGGTTGGAAAGAGAGAATAAGAGAATATAGTTGTCTAAACAAGCAGAACAGAAATTTATTTTTGTGGCTATTTAATTCCACTTCAAATTATTTTAGACAAAATGGTGGACCATAAAAATATTCTTTACCCAGCAAAAACAGTCCTCTCTAATAGCCATGAAGAGCCTTACTTCTGTGTCTTTTCCTTGTACATTGACCTGCAATAGAACTTAAATAGCAGAACTTAATTAATCTTCTCCCCTCGAGTATTCATTTGAGTTGCATGTTTTAAGGGCATTTTGTGCTTCAGTGAAAAGGGGTTTGAGGCTCATAAACAGACGTACACATTAAGTGACCGGAGTTTCTCAATCTATATAGCCAGACTTAAAACTACAACTATATTAGAAAACAGAAGTATATGAAAAAACATTTCCTCCCTTTTTATCTGCCAAATCCTGAATTCAAAGTTCAGTGAAGGGAGTGGTGGTTTTAGATGGTTGAGATGCTGGCAACTGTTATAGGGGCAAACTCAGGACTTGGCAGGTATATAAAGGTGAAGGAATGAAATATGAAGCTTTTTCTGTGTTCCAGAGAAAGATGATGGATCTGAAAAAGACAATAAAACTTACTATATATCCAAAAATAACCCAGTAGAGTTTGAGTTTTGGAACTTTGAATGGGATTCTTTTTACAAAGTACGACCACAAATATTAATGCCACACCAGCCAATTTGGACACCCATGTTTATATAGCAGTCTTTACAATCCTATAATGTCTTTTTTTCCTATGTGAAGAGTTTTCATTTTCTTGGTTTCAAGAAATCAGACTGTGTTCTTTCCTTCCCTCTAACCCCCACATTTGAGTGTTGTCTATATTTTTGTCACTCTGAGGCAATTTATCCAAATTCTCATGTACAAAAAAGAAGCATCTTAAAGGTGCCTGGCATCTCTTTTTTTGATGTGTTTTATTACTTATTTTTCTTATGTGTTTTTCTTTCAATTACTTTAGTGAAGTTCCCTCCTAACATAGTGAATATCCACGTGAAACATCCCCCTGAAGCCTCAGTTCAGATACATCAAGTTTCAAGAATTGACAGCGCATCAACAGGACAAAAAATGAAAGTACCTCAGCCAGGACATCCACAGGTCTCTTACCAAGGTCTTCCATATCAGAAGACCCAGAAAGGACATACTACTTACACAAATCAACAACCCATTCCTCATGTGTTTCCTGTTTCAGTTAAAACTCAGCTTGGACGCTGCTTCCAGGAGACTATTGGGACACAGGTAAGGAATGTTTGCTTAGATTTTTGAGACAGGTACCTTTAAAACAATATTATGAAAGACTGAAATAATTTTTCACCAATCACAGGGAAAAGATGTATTTGACATTCTTTTCCAAAGATTTTTTTTTTTTTTTTGAGAATGGATTTTAGAATGTTTTACCAAGTAATATTCTTCTGAACCTTCTTTTTCTTAAAGCTAATCTGTTTATTTTCTGTAAACTTGTATCTCTGATGTTTTTATTTCAGGTATTCTAGCTATAATTTCTCCATTTATAAGCTATTTCTCCAAATAAGGACATGACTCATGTTGTAGCTTCGTCTCCTGATCAAACTACTAAGGTTACACCATCTTCCACAGCTTGGACTGTCCTTTACTTTAATGAACCTCTTGTGTTTTACAACAGCCATGGGGTTTTCAAGGAGTTGGCAGTTTTCTCCAAAATTCCTATTCAACAACTTTGTATGTTTGACCGTACTGTAGGCTAATGGTTTGAATCCATTGAAATGTGACCACTGAATGGGGTAGAAAAATCGTGAAAGCCGACTGAGGGTTTGCTAAAACATTAAAACATTTTAAAATAGTGTGTTCTCACGTGTCTTACATATGACTATTCAAAATTGTATATTCTTTCAGCTCTTGAAAACACTTTAAGCAATACAGCATTATCATTTTTCCATATTTTCATATTTATGTGGATATAGAGAGGGAAAATGCATATGTGAATAGATTACAATAGTTAGTCAGACCCTATCATCTATTGCTTACCACCTTGCCAAAACTGATTTTTTCAGATTGAATTATATTCAGTTTGTGCCTCAGTCTGAAATTTGTGGGGAGATTTCAGAAAAATCACTCACCTGTATTGAGGGATGATGCTAGAGAATGAATATGTTGTTTTACTCAGGCTAAAAAAATAAGTGACTGTTACACTGAAGATTTGTATTATCTATATGATGGGAAGCAGAAACTTAAATTCATCAGGAAGGTCAGTTAGCTTTTGGTCTGTCAAATTGCATACACATAAAGCTGGCCAATTTACAAACATCTAAAAATATATCTATTTCCAATATATTTTGCAGGCAATTGTTAGACATTGGCAACTAAATTCTCTCATTGTCATAGCGTTCTTATTAGTGACAAAATTAAACCTAGTTTCAGAAGCCATTTTTGTGGAATTAAAATTCCCCAAACCTACTGATGCAATACCATCACGTGATTTTTTAAAATAATTAATTCTGAAAAATGCTATGAAATTTAAACATCATCATGTCCCCCCTCAATTTTATTTTTTTAATTTAACTTTTAATTTTTTTAATTTAAAAAAATCACAAGCTAGCATATGCTTAAAAAACATTAAAGGTTATTATTAATTAACTGCTGAATTCTTGATTTGGAATCCACAGTATTAATTTATACTGATGAGATCTTCATGCTTGTCTATTTCAGGAATAGTAAAAACTTTAACATTTTCTTTGGGAACCTGATTCTGGCAAGTGTTGAAGCATATGTTTAACTGAAACTTTATAGGTTTTACTTAAAGAAGCTGTGTCTGTGTCAAACACACTTTCTGTTTCCTAAGAGTGAGAGCTCTAACAAACATGGTATTATCATGTGGAGTCTTAAAATGCTGGAAATAATTTATCATACTTAGTGGTTTATTCATACTTGTATTTGTGCTTGTATATAGAGGAAGACAAAACTCCTTCCTCAGAATATTAGACTTGGCAATGAGTGCTGCATCTTTTATTTCTTACTTATTACAGTGGATAATTTTAATGTCTGTTCTTTCTGCCACATGCTTGAGTGGGATATTTCAAATGTTGTATCCCAAACGATCAGTGTGCTAGGCTTGCCCCTCATATTATACTGGTATTAAAACTAAAGCTTAATCCACACTCACTAGGAGACAGTAATTTGCTCCCTTTTTAAAGGGCAAGGGGAGATATACTTGCATTGTTTTCATGCTTGATTCAGAATCCTACTGAAATACTTAGTCTCCAATTTATGTAATGTTTTTTTACGGTATTCCTGAAAAACTCTGCTTTTGCAGTGCTCTAAAGAAGGAGTAGTGCCTCCTAGATTAGAATAATGCATTCCTTTAAAAAAAAAATAAAATCATACATTCAGCATTATTTTTGAAGAAAAGCGTAATAAGGTTTTTCAGAGGCCTTTGGTATTTAATTTAATAGTTCCATGTAGAGTTAGAGTTTTAGGGTGGCATTTTGTAGAGCTTTTATTTAAGACCTTCCCATAAATGTAGATTCAAATGACTCATTCACCTCTCAAATATGGAACTGAAATATGTTTTTCCTATAGTCAGGCAATGAATATTGTTTATTTGCATATTGTAAATATACCTTGAGCTGGGAAAGACACCTATTTTTCTTTATTTCTTATGTAGATCTGTTCTAAAATAATTTGGTTTTCTGTTTTTTGGATATTTGCTTTGCTAATATGAGCATTCTCTTATTTGTTCAGACAAGCTGAACTGTGCTTTCCTTATTAGTGGCAATGTGTTGCGAGTTGTTTCTGGAGTTTAGGCTGGATAATTTTGGTATCCTTACTGTTTTCAACAATCATGAGTGTTTATACATTTTTTTGCAGGGTGGGTTTTATATTTGGCTTCAGTAATGTTTTATTAAATATCCTGGGACCAGAGGTGACTTTACTGTCTATAGAACAGAACGATGGAAGGATGTGTGTGTGGCCTCTTGTAGGCAAATCAACCAAATTAATAAAGACTTGGCTGAACTTGATGTTTTTATCCTGTGTTTTTAGCCTGGACCTCACGTATCAGAATCTATACTGTGTGTGTGTGTGTGTGTGTAACCTCTATCATCTTATGTTTCTCTACTTCAAGTTATTTATTTCTATTACTCCTTGTTCTCTCCATCTTCTTCCTTGAATTTCTTTAAAATCATATCATTTGCTTCTAATTACTTTGTCTTTTTTTTTTTTTTTCACAACCTTCTGTGGAATATTTGTAATCTCCCAACACATTCTTCCTCACCCCACCTTAGTTAAATTCCTTTAATTTGTCTTATTCAGAAACAGTAGTCCTACAAAAACAGTAAGGTAGTTGCTATACTCAAATCCCAAGACAGTCAGGGTGTGTTTTCCACAGTCTAGTCAGTGCATACTGTTCAATTTAGCAGCTGGGAGCCATCCTGAACCAAAGCTTGGAGGACATTATGCTACAGAGAGTTGAAGAGCCTGGTCATATTCTCAAGCCTCAGTTCACTCTGAATTCGGAACACAGAAATTCTTCTAGGCCTCTAGTTTGCTCACTTGTAAGTAGTATTATAAGTGACTAATAACCAAAGGCAGTGACCATTAGAAAAGGATACTAAAAGATGTGAAAAGATGGCAGTCTGCAAACTTAGAAGGACAGAAAGAGAGGAGGAAAGTGAGTGAGAGGGGCTAGAGGAATTATACTTCCTGTTTTTAGTAGGACAGATAAATGAAGATCTGGGGACTGTTAGTGTTAGGTCAGAGGTTGGACTCGATGATCTTGAGGTCTCTTCCAACCTAGAAATTCTGTGATTCTGTGATTCTGTGAACTACAAATACACACATGTATGCATTGCTTAATTGTGACTGTTTCCTGGAGTGTTCTCAGCATTGGGAAATATAGTGGAAAGAGGAGCTCTAAGTATAGTATTAATATTAGATATATTTTTTTTAATGTAGGAAGCAAATAATATTCTGGATGGCTCTTTTTCTACTCAAGTAAATTCACTTATCCTGGCTGCCTCTCTTCTCTGATTGGCACACTTAACAAGTATTTATCCTTTGGGAGATGTTACAATGACTGCTCCAGGATTGCTTGCCATGTTACGTGATAGCTTACTATGATAAGTCGCATACAAAAGTAGTGGTTCATCAAATACTTTCCTAATATCAAAAAGATTTTTGCAGAGTGCATCACGAACTGGTAGTTAAGACCAGAAACTGAGTGTTGTCTTAGAAGTATAGGGATCAAACTTTTTATACACAACATGATATGTTTTTTGTAACTGATGTTGAGAAAATAGAGACCTGAAGTCAGAAAACAGATACAGTGGGAACAGTAGGACAAAAATCCTACTTCATGTGGAGAGCAGTAGATGTGTAAACATCACTGTATGCTACAGTGTCTTCTGAAGCTAGATATTGGGCATGGTGTTTTGCAAGGTCCTCTACAGCCATGTTATGTCTGTGTTTCTGAAATCCAAAGAGTTGGTCATCTTAGAGCACTGATTCTCTGAGACCTATTTAAAAAGCAAGCAAATAAGGACAATTCATTTTTTCTTTTTAATTCCTCCTCTTCAGCTGCTTTTCATTGTAATTCTAATAAAAATGCCTTTATTATGACACAGAATATCTTGTTATTGCCCAGAATACTTTTACAGTGGCAGTGGTGCACCTAGTAACAATTGTGGTTTAATCTCGAGTCCTGTTAAATTTACTTTATTATTACCTTGCATTTAAACTGAGAAAAGAATGCAGATGCCTACTATCTGGCAAAATTCATATGAAGGGAATTAAGCACCAGGGTTTTCTCAAAGTTGTTTGTTTTTTTCCTCCCCCTCAGAATTGGTTTGGTCTCTCTTTTGCATAACTGTAAAGACCAAGGCATTTTTTACAAAGCATCAAGAAATTGGCGAAGCTCTTTTAACTTTTTCTCTCTTTAGCAGATATTTTAAATATCAGTTTTACTGAAGGAGACTTCTGGTGATCTCAGCATCTATAACTTAAAGACAAAATCAGAAAGACTTTATTTCAAGGATGGATTTGAAGTTGCTTACCTGGCTGGAGGCAACATAGACCAAATGTCTGGAAGACAAGCTGTCTAGGAAGTCGTATTTGTCTGTGCTTTTTCATTCCTCTTCAGTGTCTCTCAGTTGTGCTGCTGCAATTGCTGAGAGCGGGTGGTCTGCTCTCTGAAATGACCTCTGTTGTAACTTCAGTTAAAAGTGCTCTCCTCTGACCCTCTTTTTGGAGGCTGTTTTAATTTCAGACCAGTTCTATACCAGTGTTCAGGGGATGATATGTTCTACCCCTCTCTTGTCAGTTGTTTGCTGAGTGATGCTTTGTATTTCCCTTGCAAAAGGCTTTGAGAGGTGGTGTAGAAAAGCTCTACACTTGTTACAGCTCCATTGAGAAGGAAGCTTGCATTGGAGTTGTGCTGATATTGTGAGGTGTGAGACCCTCTCCTCTCTGCTGTTAAACTTGATAGAAAATGAAATAAGCCAATCAATAGATGGTACAAAAGCCAGAAAAGTTCAGAAATTGTTGGTTGTATCATGATAAAGATTCTGACTGCAAATCATTAGGCATTTACTTATCTTGATTCACACAAGGACACATACTGACTGTGTACTTAAATTACAGAAAATACTTAAAATGTTTAGGAACTGGGGTTAGATCATTGCTGATTTTTTTTTTTTTTTTTTTTCTAATAGGGAACATAAAACAAAGGCATTAAACTTTTGGAGTTAGAAATCAGAGCAGCAAAGTATGTTGATAGCTCTTAATGCATAACCTAATCTATCTATCCTACTGTATGTAATATGATCATAGTGTCTGTAGTCTGGAGGTGATGACAATAGTAATATGCCAACTGAAGTTACTCCTTCAACCATAGAGATATTCCTGATGAACTTCAGATTGAATAAAACATTTCCTATGGAGTTAAGTTTCAGGGATTTTTTTTTTTTTTTTTTTTTTTTTTTTTGACAGCTGTGTGAAATGAACTTCCATATTCATATTCTTAATGCAATAAAAATGATACAAGTAAAATTCTGTGCTTTATACTGGTCCTTTTCTCGTAGAGCACTTCTAAAGAACTTTTCTTTAGCATAGTCTTAAAAATACCATCTCATAAAATAAAATAGCTGTCTGGAATTCCTTGAAGCTCATGGTTTGGCTTCTGAAGTTTTTAAACAAATAGACTGTCAGAAAACAGTGTGGATTCATTTACAGGATTAATGTTTCATTCACAATAGATTCTTTGCAAAATCAATACCCTGAAATATCAGAAGATTAAAGATGTATCAGATACCAAAAACACCAAACATTGTTTTAATTACTCAAATAAAAGAAAGCTGGGTAATTTTTGCTTGCCTATGAAGAATGTTCTACTTAAGCCAAAACAAATTCTTTACCAGTTCTTTCAGAAAGTCTGGAAGTATTTAAGTTTCTCTCCTCTGGTTATGAGACAATGCCTGTTAGTGAGCCAGTGTTGCAGTGGATAATGCTCTTCATTTGTAACAACCTGTCAGTCAGCCCTGGTCACTGAGCTAATTAAGTGTGTTTGTTAATTGTTTCAGTAATAGGGTTTATTAAGTTTGAGGTTTCCTACCCTGTTTGTGGTGCCTATAGGGGAAAGAAAAAAGAAGGAACAATCCAAGGTCTGTGCCTGTTGAATAGTTTACAGAAAGTTAAACAGTGTATCCATTCACTTCTGCTATTGTGGTATGTGAAATGCAGCCTTTTGAGCTGAATCCCAGAGTCATTAACTATTAACTCAGGCAAAGCACCTATCAATTTCAGTCATAGTTAATCATGTGACACTCCTTTATTTATGCCTGCATTGTGGTTTTAACTAATAGCTCCTGACAAGTATTTGTAGATGGGTCACGCAGGAGTGTGGGTCCCAGGAAACCTTGTGGTCCCTCAGCCAGAGTCCTTTGCGGTTGCACTGAGACTAATTGCCAGGCTGGGCTCTCTGCTGCACATCAACGGGAGCTGAGTACATTCCTCCTACTGCCTTAGCAGAGGGATTTTGAGGATATAATCCTTCCTTTTCCCTGGCATTGGAAAACCTTAAATCCTGGTGGCAGCGCACAAGTCAAGGGCTGTTAGCACTGTGGAGATGGGACAGAGGCTGGACAGAAGGAACGAAGAGGTGATGTGGCTTGGGATGGCCTTTGTGCACGAGCTCAGGGTCAGCCAAAATTTCAGTCAACCAGTGGGAATATTCAGTACTTCCTCCAGTTATATAAAATACTGGCATAGAAGCCCAGGCACGCATGGGGAAAGTATGTGGACTCAAAACAATACTTTCAGTGTCTGTGAGTGCTTTACCCAGGAAGAACTTAGTTTTATAGCAGTACCATGTGTGCCTCACACTGCTGCTACTGCTGAGGCACTTTCAGCACAGTTCAGCTCTTTTATACCAATCCTTCATCGCATCTTTGCCTCCTGGACCAATCAGAATCATCTCAAAATTGAGATGATTTCTTGTGACAGATGTATCATTCATGAAAATCTTTTCTCTCTCTGTGAGGAGTTTTCCAGAAGCCCTCAGGAATACCAGCCGGATTAGTTTAAAATGTGTGTGGATGATGGATAGAAAACTGTAAACCTAAGCTTAGAAAATGGCATCATCTTCACGCATAGTGCAAGCTGTGTGCAAGTGTTTAGCTTCACTGCTTATTTTAAGCTCATGCTTATGTGTTGGAGTTGTGTTCAACAGTGAGACAAACTAAAAATAGCTATGGATTCCCCCAAGTGACTTTTCCAGTCACTTGTGACTCAGACACTGGAACAGACTGTCTGAAGAACTAATGAGTTCTTCTCAGAGGTAGGAAGTGGATAAGACTTGTGAAGAGGAAAGAAATTACCTAGAAGTTTTTGAAACCTGTAGAAACAGAGCTTCAATTCATTGATGCTTAGGGGTTGAGAATGGGAGGAGCATCTTAAGAAATTGTAGCTGGCTAGGAAACAGCATTTGCAGTGCCACGAGTGTTGGAAATATCTGAAGCATTATTAGATATACCAGAGAAATCAGGGTTTATTAGCCATAGAAGAACTCTGTTTCTGCTTGGCTTAGGACTTTGCAGAGCAGTCATTTTTTCTGATGCATAGCTCCAAAATTACACAGATCTTACCACGAGGAGCCCCATGTGGCAGTTGCTTTTCCTCGCTGGCCAGTTTCTACAATGATCTGGACACTAACCAAATTATCATTGATTCTTCAGGCTTTAATTCACCATAGAGGCAGTGGGAGCAGCAGCTTTAATCATGGCCAGTTTTTACTGACAGGACTACAAACCACAGTTGCCAGATGACTCAGAATTTGGCATCCTTATTTTTGCTCATGGTTTTTATATGGAAATTTGAAAAAGTTATGACCACAGAGATCATGATTTTCAGTAGAGTGCAAATGCTGTAGCACCACACCTAAATTCAAAGTGGGCTTTAGGCCATCTTCCTCCTCCTTTTTTACTTTTCTATTTCTTAAAGCTTTGTTTTATTTTCCTTTTAATTTCCTACTATTAAATGACACCTATTCGGGGAAGAAAAAAAAAAAAGCTAGTTAATGATGGCACGTTGGCTCTCATGTTAGTGGAGTCTTGCCTCTATACATGCACACTGTTGTGATGTGTCCTTGAGGCCTGTGACCTTGTGAGGAGCACTGGGTGTTAGTTATGTGCCTTGCTGCCCAAATGCTCAGTTTCTGAGATCATAAGGGGAGGTGCAGCATCAGCCTTGATTCCTCCCACTTCTTTTCAGAGCAAGAAGAGTAGTAAAACTGATATACAAGGCGAGGAGGGAGAGATGAATGGAAGATGGTTTATCTGACTCTCACAAACTACCACAGTATATGACTTTAGTCAGTGGCTTCCCCTTTGGAGAAGCAGTACCAGTTCTAGAAAAGTAGTTGAGCAGCTGTAATTATAAAACAAAATAGTCCTCCTTAGAGCATGCTCATTTGAGATGCAGGCTGAGAGACCAATGTTGTGTAAAGACATAACATAAATTCTCTACGTTTTTTGAGTAGCCAACTGGAGGAGACATTACGAGTACTCCTGAGCTGAAAGATTTAGGGGTTCTTGGAATTGCAGCAAGATGTAACACGGTTCACTGTACTCCATCTAGCTAGAGTTCTTGTAAACAGCTCAGGTGCTGCAGCATACGGAAGGTGAGCAGAATTCCCTGGTCTTGCACCTTGCCTGCTTTTGTGCTAGATTGAGAGTTGCTTCTGAAAACAAAGCAGAGTGTAACTGAATGATCAGGAATGGTCAGTCATGTGCTAACACTGCCAGTGCCCACACCAGTGGAGAGCAGTATAGCCTAAAAGATGTGTTCAGCCAGCATAGGCCTGGGCTTGCATCTAAAAGGTGGGCCTTGTTTAGATTCTTTACTATTTTAACATAGCCAACTACAGTCCAGGGCAGGACTGTTTCTGACCCATTGGAACATGGGAAAATTGGACATAAGGCCCTGTGCAGGTGGTAGTGTGAAAACAGGCTCCTAAAGTTACACAATAAGTGAGTGGTGACTTCTAACCTGTTTGGGTGCTCTGTTCTTTATACTGTCTGTGTCTCACCCTAAAATGTGGCTCAAGGCACAAGTGGGGCTACCACAAATAGGGGTGATGTTCAGAGGCACACAGTAACTTTGCTAAATTGCCCTGGTGCTAAAAGGTCTATTTCATGTCTGAGGCTGGTTTTCACTGGGGAGAGGCTGATCCTGGCTGCTTCAAACATGGCATATTTGACAAATACATGTGGCAAGTGCTAAACTGCTGCAAGTTGCATGTTTGTTTATATGGTGAATTGGTGGTGGTTTTGGTTTATTACTGGGATATTTCAGGGTGTACCTCTGGGGAGTATCTGTGAAAAAGAGGCAGAGAAGGTGACTGGAATGATGCCTTGCCATCCCTCCCCATGAAAGGAGGGGACCTGCTAATGACTCAGAGCCCTGGACAGAGAGAACAGTAGTCACTGTGAAGCCACATAGAGTAATTTTGTACTTTAGAAACATCACTGACCTATGGATGTCAGCACAGCCAGAAAAAATTAGTGAAGGTCAGAGGAAGCTGTCAGTGCCTGTGTATTCAGCACACATCCCCCTGTGGGGTGACAGGGTTATCAGCATAAGTGAAAGCAACAACAAGGCCACAGCCTGTGCTGAAGGACGAGCCAGCTATCTTGAGCTGAAAGAAAGATAAGCAGGGGTGAGAATTTGGTTCAGAGATTTTTCTATGTGGTCAGGAAGAAAAGTTAGATCAGGGAAGGTCTATTCACCCTGTAGTGAGGATTCACACTTCAGCACATTTGAATTATTTGCTTCAGTGCCTATTTATATCAGTATTTGCTTTGAAAGTGCACCTGTTGTGCATTTCTCTTGTGCTCTGTACACTTCCATTTTATACCTAGTTCACAGGTTAAGATGTACTTTATGAATGTCTGCATCACACATAGAGAAATACATTTAAACTTTGTTAGCCACACAAAATGGAAAAAAAGTAAAAGTCAAAAATGCAAAATTATATGCTTCCAAATGTTAATATTCTTATTAAGAAAAAGCACGATCAGAATATTCATAATCGTGAAAAAAAAAAATAGGCAGTATTTGTCTCAGACATGGTTGCAAAATCAATTTATATATTTGCATGGAATACTCAGAATAACACAGATATCACTAACTTTGGCTTGAGTCATCTTACATGTTTCTTACTCCTTCAATATCCGGGCAGCAGAATCTTTCATAATAATTTGGCAATTTTCAGTAACCAGTCATAAACGTTAAACATAAGTTGGCAGAAAGTTGTCTTACTAATACATAGGAAATAACATTATAGAAATCACTCAGACGTTTTGTTTATTTCTTTAAGAGAGTGATTTATTTAAGATAATTTATTTGGCTTTTGAAAAAGCAGACACAGACGTTTTTATGGGGGAGAATGATATACAGTTTGTTCTCTTCTGTTTCTTTTGCCTTCTTTTCAAGTTGAAGCAGAAGAAGATGATAATGTAACTTAACCTGCTCATTCCTGTGCAGAGAGCCATTGCAATGCTTGGGCACTATTTAAGTTCAGTTAAGAGCTCCAGTGAATTTTTGGTATCTCAGTTACGCTGGGAAGAGGTTGACCAAGGATGACTGAAAAATAATATGCTAGAGGTGAGCATCATACAACAGCACTAACCTGAATATTCTTTACCTAACTATTCCAGTGTGGCAAAGCACTTCCTGGCCTTTCCAAGCAAGAAGACTGCTGTGGAACTGTGGGTACTTCCTGGGGTTTTAACAAATGCCAGAAATGTCCTAAGAAGCCGTGTAAGTGTTATTTTGTTGTTATTCTCTGAATCAGTTTATAACTTCTTTTCTCAAATCATATTTTGCTTTTCTGAAAAAAAGAAACATAGTAGAAAGAATACACCATGGTTTGATTAGAGGCAGGTTGCAGAAACTGGATTTCTCCTGCATGCCAGCAGAGTTACAGTATGCAGGCACTCAGTAAAGCCAACAGAGTTAATGTGGTTGTTTTTTTTGTTTTGTTTTGTTTTCTTGCTTCCTCCACCTCTAAGACAGTGACACACTGTTGTGTTTTCTCAGGAAGGATAATGATATTGAATCATGTTGCCTCTTCCAGCTGTATTTATTTTAATTTTTTTTTTTCTTTTTAAGTCTGTACAGAAATGTTAAATTATAGAGGCGCCAGTTACTGCTTGGAGAGAATGTAGTGACCTCTCGAGACTGCAGATGAGCTTTCAAATTTGGAGCCAAGGTTTTCCAGGCTCTAAATTGTCTGTTTTATTTATTTATTTATTTATTTATTTATCTATCTATCTATCTATCTATCTATAAACATATATAGAAATATATATATTTCTGCTCTGTTTTTGAAATATCTTCCTTGACAATTAGGCTACTCAGAGACTTTCCTCACCAATTTATTGTGAGTTGACATTATGTTATAATGAGAGAGAAATTTCAGATAAGTGAAGATAGTCTCTTAAATTTCTGTGAATGACATAATTATTGCACAGAAATAGTAATAATTCTCTGTCATTTAATATTTTCATCACTAAATGAAAGAATAAAGAAATAAACAATGGATCTCTGTTTTGCAGATGGAGCAGGCCCCTATTTAGTGAGCCAAGAGCAGTGCAAGGAGTTGCAGTCAGTCTTATTAAGGTCTCCTAGGCCATTGCTATTCCAACAGATAGCAATCCTTCATGCCTGTTCAGTGTTTGGCTTTTGGAAACATATTATTGTTCACAGGTCTAATATAGTACATCAAACATAATTCCAGCAGAAAGTCTACTTTGGCTTCTACTTCTTTCTCTTTCCACAGGAGAGTTTGCACCAGTTTATATACTGACTCAGTCTGATCTGCTCATTTATGAAGCATTAAAATTTTGTGTTTGGGAGTATGTTTATTTTCTGCTTTGCTTCCAAAAGAGAGTGTACTTAGGGTCTTTGAGGGCCGAAGTTAATAGAAGACTTGAGTATCTAAGTTTTAATTTCTGTAGTGCATAAATATAGTTTACAAGGGACATTCCTTCTGTATTAATGTACCTCCATGAATTGGGAAATGTGTTCTGAATTTACAGCTTTCTCCAAATAAGTAGCAATTTAACTACACTTGAAAGTTTTGTTCATCAGCAGTATGTTGGTGTGCATAATATATTGCTTAGTAGATGCAGGTATGCCAGGGGAAAATCATGAAAGCCTCAAATGTGCTTCTACCAAAAACTAGTTGGAATAACTAGGAAGACATTCTTTACTGCGAGGGTGGTGAGGCACTGGCACAGGTTGCCCAGAGAAGCTGTGCATACCCCATCCCTGGAAGTGCTCAAGGCCAGGCTGGATGGAGTTTTGGGCAACTTGGTCTGATGGGAGGTGTCCCTACCCATTTCAGAGGGGTTGGAATTAGATAGCCTTTAAGGTCCCTTCCAGCCCAAGCCATTCTATGATTCTGTGAAGTAATACAAATTTTTGGTGCCTGGTCCCAAGGGAAGCCCATGTGAGGGTTCTTCGTAGTCAGGTAAAACACCAGCCTCCCCAGCCTGGAATCCACTACAGGCCATGTGTTGATCAGGCAGCAACTTAATGCCAACATGCTCTGTATGCTCTGTTAAGGGCAAACCAATTGGAAAACACTGGGGCAAACCACGTCTTAAATCCTGGGCTCCAGATGCTTGGTAGGAGGGTATAGAGAAATGCCTTAAACACACTTTGGATGCACAGCCCTAAAACCTCTCCTGGAGGGAAGTACACCACCCTTTTTCAGTGCACTGAGTAGAATCATTTTTTTTTAGATGCTAATGAGAGGAGCACTGTCCTTTTAATATAAAAGCTTAATGGCTAGCACATTTGCTCAAGATGACGCAATTCATAGTTCCTTTATCTACCAGGAGAGTTTTTCAAATCTACATTTTATAACTATGAGGAGATGCCCCAACCCATAAAATGAAGAAACAATTCTTGGAATAGGAATGGGAACCCAGTCTCTTTGCTGGTGTCGTTAATTGCTAATGGTATGAGTCATGTTCACTTCCGCTTTCTGCCTCAATTAATTTGGAATTGTCTTTTGAATGTAGCTGTAGAGTTTCAAGAAGAGACAGAATGTTGCCCTGCTCTTGTGCTTAAGGTATTCCTGGAAAGTAAGGGTTTGAGATGAAGCAGGATACATTTCTCATCTTTCTAGGTGGGAGCTCTCACTGTACATTAACTTTCTCACCTTCTTAGGGAGGAGGAGGTGTGTGTACTGTCTGTTTTCTCTGGATTAAAATAGTGTTATCTGCCACAATGTTATATCGAGAATGTGATTTGGTAGGCACTTGCTTTAAGAACATTCACTGACTGAATCTGTCAGGAAGTTTTGATGGAGATATATGCAATTTCTTCATCTGCATTTAATTTAGGTATGAGTTAAGCATGATGCTATTCAGTCATGCCATGACTTAGGGCAATTCTGCATGGGTGCAAATGGTGAATTTTCAGGTTTCTAGGAACTTCCGGTTATCAAATTGGAGTGTTGCAGTAGCCTGTGATTTCACAGCATCTTAGAGTTTTATAGATGTCCAGCTTGAACTTAAATCTGGATCTGAGCCTAAATGTTCTTTGGGCAAATGTGCCAGATTAAGCTTTGTTTCAAGTGTTAGGCTTCTGTACAGCAAACAATTTCCAAAGACAAATGTAAGTTTATGATGAAATGTAAAGGAAATGCAGAGTCCCTGCTTAAGGCTTTATATTTCATCAAGTATTCTTACTTTTTTTTTCCTTCCTTTCTTTTTTTTTTTTTTTTTTATTAATCTGAACATTATTTTAGTGGTAAAAAGAGTATGCATAGGTATAAAAGAAATTGGACAGATAAATATGGGAGTCAAGTAAATTATTAGTGAGGTACTGGTTAAGTGGGGTCTGTGGTTCTTTTTCAGCACACAGAGTTCCTGCCATTCTAGTCCTATGTCTTTTTTTAACATATTCTAAGACTTCACTAGGTCATTTATAGCCCTTTTGATTGTAGACCTAGGAGGCTTCCTTTTGTTTTTATGGTTCCTAAACTTCATTTAAGTTTGACCTGTTATTACAGTAATTCTTAAATAGTTTGCATTTAACACGGTCACCTGGGAACTGTAGTTTAGCAAAATACTTAAGCACGTACTTCAGTTTCATTAGCAGGCACTTAACCAGTGTGGTTTCTTTACTTCTGTCTTCAGCCTAATGCTTAAGGATGTACTTAACATTGTGCCTGTCTTGTTCCCATGGACTTATGTAGGGTTTTGTCACTTTCTAAAGATGTACTTCAGTATTTTGGGTAATAGCCATTGTTCATTCAGGGCTTCTGTCTTGTTGCAAGGTTGACTGCCTTGGCCTGAGACAGCTTCTGTGTCTGTAAGTGTATGGGTTAGTCGGTGTTACTGAAAAATACAGGAAGAATTTTTGGAACTGGTCTCAATTTCTCTGGGCTTCTACAGAAGACAACCTTTAAGACAAACTGTATTTTAGTGCTGTAGGGGGAATGTTATGATAGTTCAGGCTTCTTGCTAGCAATTAATAAACAGGTTGTCTGAGTAAAGGGCAAGTAACGTAGGACTCCATCCAGCTCTCACACAGATGACTAGTCATCACTGCACGACCTCCTTACTCTTCTGTGACCTGCTGATGTTGCTGGTCTTTACACAAGGAAGAAAACAGCTGCTAGTAAGCCACTATTTCCTGTTCAGTGTGGGAGCAAGCGGATGAGTAGGGAGGGAGAGGCTGAAGTCTCTGACTTCGCTCCACCATTACGCTTTCTAGAGCAGCTGAGTCACCATGGAAGGGAAAATGCATTGTGGCACTGGAAGAGGCCTGGCACAGCTTATGGGCTGGCCTTCGTGTACAACTGGAAGAGCTCTGCCTTTCCTCTCTTTTCCCTCTGCTAGGCTGTGCTACACATTACCAATCTTTCCCACAAAAATTATGGAGAAACTGTTTTGTTTTTAGTGTGAATTGAATAAGGTCTGCAATGGGAAATGCAGACAAGTTAGGACATAATCAGTGCAATTATGAACGTTGACCCTGCCAACATTAACATTTAGAGTTTTGACTTTTTAGGTGCAATAATAGGGCTAGTGCATTGCACTTCTGAAGATCTCATCTTAAATTTTGACTGATTTTACTGTGAACATTGTGAAAAGATTGGAGCTGCCTTGAAAATAAATGCATAGCTGCCACGTATGTGGTGACAGAGAATATTTTTAAATTATAATTTGTGTTTAAAAGTGTGTAGTCTGTGGAAAGATGGAAAATGTATTTGTTAAAACTGTAAGAATATTGTTGCTGTAGTTGTACCCAATGTTATTTTAGTGTTTAACCATTTTATCACATTAAGCAATCTTAAAAGAGTCTTTATGTTCTAATTAAGCAATTACTTGAAATAATTTACAGCAGCTTAAAATAGAATTACCTCACTCCAAAAGCTGCTACTCAGCTCATCACTTAAATTTTTCCAATGCATAGGAAAAGCTTTAAAAAAATGGAAAAAAAAAAAACCCACCACCTTTTTATTGTTGCTTATCCTTATAGTGAACTGGTTACCAGTTTCGAACTAAGCTGCAGGGATAAGTATGCAGTTCCAACATCAGATGTGATGCGAAGCCAATGTTATCTCACTCTTTTCTAATTTGACAGTTTATGTACTGTAAAGTTGGAAAATAATGCTTATTTTTCTTCTTCTTTTGGCCAGCTAAACATTTAAAACACTTTTAAAGGAAAACAAAAGATCTGACCAAATGTTATATGAACAAATGTCTCTGTTGTAGCACTCAAATTATGAAAAACTCTCTTGACTCTTTATTAAGGGCACTTTTATGATCACAGTGCTGAAAGTTTTGTTCTGTATATTTAATAAAGTATTGGGCTTTGCCAAGAGGTTAGCTTTTCGTGCATAACGTACAAAGAAGTTACTGGTCTCATTTAAGATGTTAGAACAATTTAAGAATCAATAAACAGCTTTCTGTAGTCTCAAAGGCAACCTTAAGTGGAGGAAAGAAACAATAAATGGAAATAAAAATCTAGTTAACTGAACACTTTCTATTTTGGCAAAATTGAACTCAGTCTGTATTTTGCAGTGCTGTAATGCTCTTGGCAGATTACACTGATCAGCCTATAAGTGACACAGTCCTCCAAAATTTGGAAACTTTGTTAGCTAAATCACAGATGTAACTTCTACTTTTTCCTAGCTTTAGAGGTTTGATTGCTTCCGTTTCCTATGTGTTTCAAACAATTTTAATTCATTGTGGTGGGAAAAGTGATGCACAACAATTTTGCTTAATATTGCATATGTTTTTTGCTTTCTAAATCTGCTTTCAGTTTAAAAACCATTATAAATCTTCAACTTTATTTTTTCCCCAACATGGTATTTGTAGCTGATTTGTGAAAGTAATTATTTGAATATTTGAGAACAATTAGGATGATTTCAAAGATGTCTTCTTTTGAATCAAAAATTCAATTTTGAATGGATAACTGAAGATCTCAGTGGTATACATGCAAGAGGAGATGGACGTAAGGTTACTTGTATTTGAATTTCTTCGCCTTTTATGCTTAAACATAAATCACAAAAATTTATGCTTTTTAACAGTTACATAATAATTTGTCTGTCAAGTTCTCTAAATAAGCAAATAAATCAGTAGTATTTAATATGTAATTTTTTCTTCAGCATACCATGGATACAGCCCTATGATGGAATGCCCCCAAGGCTACAAGAGGATCAATGCTACATTTTGTCAAGGTACGATAGTGTCCACAATTGATTGTGTTTATTTTGAGTTCCAGTTTTGTGTGATCAATTCTGTGATATTTATGACTTATTTGAATGAATCCAGTCCACTTATTTGGGGAAAAAAAGTTGAGGCTTTAAATACATATATGTATGTTTTATTTAACTCTTTCAAAATATTAGCAACTCTATAGGGTGTTTTTTGCTCTGGGGCAAAAAACTTGTAGAACTTTTATGCATATTCTCATTATCTTTGATGCATAAAGATGACTTCATACAGATTTGCTTACTTTGTTTTTCAGTAGAAATGCATTGTTCTGTCAGTTCTTTTGGTAAACAGCGAGCCTGGAAACTTGATTGGTTAGGTCAGACGAAACTCACAAAAGAGAATGATTTTGATAATCATTTTAGCATAGAGTATACAGAGGATGATTGTTTTAGACTTCAGAGGTGAGGCACTACAATACTGACTATAGCCTGATGTCACTGGCAAGTGGATGTGAAAATCCATGTATACCTGGCTCCTGTATAAAGGGATGAACCGCAGACTTGAAGAATGCACATAGTGCAGCTGAAGATCTATGGAGTTAGGGTGTATAGGTAGTGTTACTTCTAAGATCCATGCCCTATATCTCCAGGCTGTAAGCATAAAAATTCTCAAAACTTTAAGGGCTGTGGGAGCTGCATGATCATGCAGCTAAACTGAAAAGCCCCAGGGTATTTAGATTCTCCCAGACAATGGTGTCTCTGCCTGAGGAAGCTGAACAGATGGTTGTGGATGTATCCTCCTTCTTTCTGCATTTCTTGGAGTGTTGAACGGAAGTGCAAGATCAGGATGTAGAAAAAAGTTAAACCACTTGTCCAAATTGTTTGGCACAGCTCAAGTAAATAAGAGAAAGGAGCTCTGAGAACATGTGAGCAGTCCTGCAGCATGCTACAAGTAGTTGTGGAGGGAGAGAGAAAGAGTAATTGGCATTAAAGGATATATGTAGGCACTTTGGAGATAAAGATGGTTGTATTTAATTGAAAACTCTGTTAGCATGTAGATGAAGAAATATATGTCAGCCTGCCACAAAAATTATTTTACCAACCAAAACAATATGGTGTGTAGATCACTAAACACAAATAAATGTCTTGCTGCTTCCATTGCTGAGGGAGATGTGAGCTGCTGTCTGAAAGTTTCTCTGTCAGGCTTGTTAGCTTACCTAATGCTCAGCTCCCTACGTAGTGGTTTACCAGCTTGCAGGGTAGGGGTATTTTAGAGGATTGTGAGAGAAAATTGGATTAAATTAAAATACTAAGAAACTAAATGGAAGAGATCTACAAATTGCATCTCAAGAGCTTGTTCTCTGATCTGCAGAGAGAGATTATAGCATCATCCTAATAAACAAAAGGATTAGGGATATTTTGATGGCAACTTACTGATGAGGACTGTGAAGTGAAAAAGTGGAGGTGAATATAAGGCATATGTGGACCACCTTTTCCCATGTCAGATGAAACACACAGGTGATGCATATATTTCAGCCGTTTCAAAAGAGATTGTCTCATTCTGCATATTAGCTACACAGTTTTTCAGAATATGCAAAAGAGAGGATTTCTACTTTAGAGCCCCTAAAGTGTCTGGAAGATAATATCATGCATCAGTACCATCGTGCATCCCTCTGAACATGATGCAGGAGTGACAGGAGTTTTTGATATCTCCAGTAATTGAGCACAAACCTGACGGCATACACAAATGTGTTCCTAGACAGCAGCAACACAGCAGGCATTAAAAGGAGAGACGGACATTCAGTTTGTTTCAATATCGTTGTACCTTGGTGTTGGCAAACCTTATTACATGGAAACTAAGATCCCAAGTCAGGGGCTACAGACAGCTAGAAAATGG
The DNA here is from genome assembly GCA_011076525.1 of Nettapus auritus. Lineage (NCBI taxonomy): Eukaryota > Metazoa > Chordata > Aves > Anseriformes > Anatidae > Nettapus > Nettapus auritus. The sequence goes on from CM021767.1 coordinate 24,738,997, forward strand.
TCTGATTCCTGTGAAGGTTGCCAGAAGTAGTTTGCCAGGAGGAAGAATATTGCCAGAAAGTTGTTTCACTGAGCAGCGGCAGGATAATTGAGAGGGAGAGCATATGTTTCTGGGTAGGAGTTCAGTCCTGCCATGGCAGTGTGCAGAAATAGAACAGTACCAGGTAGGCTGAGTTGTTCATTGTATCGGGCTTGATAGTTTTTCCCCTGACACATTTCTGTACTGTATAACTAGTACTGCAAGAAACATCAGGATTTAAAGAGTTTGTTTTATTACTGCTATCATCATCTTGGAAGAGAGAGCTGTAGACTCTAAATGTAATTTGCAGTTGATAATGGAAACTCATAATCTTGAGTTTAATCAGAGAGAGGGAGTCAGATTATCCCACCAGGACGGAGACTGTTGATGAATTGAGGATGTGAACAATTTCCTACCTTCCTGGAGAGACCAGAGGTGGTGACTGCTGAAGTTTTCTCTTATGAAGACAGGCTGAGGATGTTGGGGATGTTCAGCCTGGAGAAGAGAAGGCTCTGGGGAGACCTTTCAGTGGCTTTCCAGTACCTAAAGAGGGCCTGCAGGAAAGCTGGGGAGGGACTGTTTGTCAGGGAGTGCAGTGACAGGACAAGGGAGAATGGCTTTAAACTAACAGAGGGCAGATTTAGACTGGTTATTAGGAAGAAATTCTTTACTCTGAGGGTGGTGAGGCACTGGCACAGGTTGCCCAGAGAAGCTGTGGATGCCCCATCCCTGGAGGTGTTCAAGGCCAGGCTGGATGGGGCTTTGAGCAACCTGGTCTGGTGGGAAGTGTCGCTGCCCATGGCAGGGGATTGGAATTAGATGGTCTTTAAGGTCCCTCCCAGCCCAAACCATTCTGTGATTCTGTGATTCCCGTATTGCCTTATTGAGGTTTGGGTGGCTTCTCAGTAATATACTCACCAACACACTCCAAAAATGAGGTGCAAATAAGGATGGAATTGAGAGAATAAATACCCATGAAGCAAAGACAGGATAAATTTACTCCCATTGAAATATGTAATGAGATTACAACTTTCGCTCAGATGATCAAGATTTTGAGCTCTGTTCGAGCAGTCATCACAAAAACAAGCTTCACATGTGAAAGAGCTGCTTGCAGGGTATATTTTAGTCCTGTAACGGCCATTAGAATGTGCTTCTCAGTGGGTGAGACAAAAGTGTCCTATTTGTGTTTATCTGAAGCAGACTCACTTTTCTAGAAAAGGAAAGGGTTGCTGAAGAAACAGCTGTCCATATCAAAAATTTGAACAAAGCAGTAGCAATAACTATGAAGAGAAAACTGTTTAAGCTACTCAGGGGTGTGTATTTGTACTTTTGTAATAACTGCTACAATTAAATTGGGAAGTTGTGGCGCAGCATGTCCATATGCGAGTATATGTTTTAATTAGATTATCCTTTGCTGAAAGGGTGTGCATGCTGTGCCCATGTTCAGAAAGGGTGAGCATTGCCAGACCAAATCATAATGGGGATAAATATCTGAATCCCTGCCTGCAGCTTACTGTGTGCTGTTTTCACCTAGATATCATCCAACTTTCACTGCCTTTGAAAACTCAGGTCTAAAAGCCTAATTAACCATTTGTTCTATATTGTTTTTGCAGTCAAAAGCCTTCTTAGTTTACAAAGCCTATGTGGTATTAGCATGATTAATAACCAGATCCTGATTTTTTTTTTCTTTTCAATTGAGTTAGCTAATGTGAATAATTCTTCTTTCTGATGTATATATAGGACAACAAAGAACCATCTGTGGGTATGTTAATTTGAACAGTTTAATATAATTGCTATCAAGAAAGCTTTTTTCCTCCCGGTAATTATCTTTTCAATGGGATGATTTATTACATGTACACGCCTGGATGCCCTAAGGCTGTCATTAAAGACAAAATGCAGTTTATCAGAGTTGCAGCTTCTTTGTCAGAATACATACACAGTGCTAATTTCTGGTTCCCTGTTTAGAATTATACTTACTGTTTCCTTCTTCTGCTAATGGTTTTCTTGGAAAACTAAAACGGAATGAAAAAACAGCTGGTAAAAAAAGGTTGGATTCATTTTTCAGGAAACTAACATATGCCAGTAGAGCACTTTAAAGATCTTATCTTGAAGAACTGGAAAAATTCCTGAATATTTGTTGTTTTTCAATGAAGAAGAAAGTTGTACATTAAAGTTGTTGAGAAGTTGCCATTTGCTTAAAATTAAATGTAAATGAGCTCAAAGAGACTGATACTTATAAGTTAATGGATCAAGTTCTGTAACTGTGCACTGGGGACTTGAAGCTTTTTTCTTTAGGTTTCACCATAATTTAGAATATATTTTGAGGTGCATTCTGTCCTCCTACAATTGTCTCTAAAATACAGTAATAAATTTGCTTTTTTTTCCATTTCGTAAATGGATTTTATTACTTAAAGGAGCTTAGCTTCATAAAAATGCTAATTGTTGCTTAGCTACCAAGTTAACAAACTTCTTTCAAGAAAGTTTTTTGATGATGATCATACTGTGAAATGAATATATCTCCAGAAACTGGGCTGGGTTGCTGTTTGGACATTGATTATGTGTTTGAAAAGTGTGGCTCTGCAAATTTGCATTCCAGTAAATTCCGCACAGAAGCACAAAATTATTTGGATTGATTTCTCCTGCTGTTGCTTTGTTAGCACACAGAAATCAGTAGGTCATTTCTTAGAATAAGAAACTTTTATTTTTTTAAATGTAATTTTAAAAGAATATATCGCAGTAGTAGAACAAACCTTGTTTTGTTCTTTTTTTTTTTTTTTTTGAAACAATCAATTATAATGGAGGCATGAAATCCTGGTTGTTACATATTTCTTAGAATTGAAGATTTTACAGCGGATAACAACACAGCTATAGCAGAAACAATTGAAGTGGTATTTTCTAAAATACAGTTGTAACTCTAAGTGAATTAAAAATTATGCCTGAGTATTGAGCCTATTTGGAGACAATTCAGTCAGATGGCACTCCCAAAGAAGCTTAAAGTGTACCTACCAAAGTGAGCGGTACTTTCACAAATGAGCCCTAAATTATGTATTCCACTCTTCATTTGCAATATGAGATACTGTACATATTAAAGACCTTACTACGTGAAAATCTGTCTGGGCAGATATTATTAAATAACATTCAATGACAGACAACCAAGTAATTTCTGATTAAGAAATTGCCCAGTACTTTGACAAACACTAATTAGTATGTAATTGAACTAGACAGTTTGCTTTGCTTAAATGCTGCAAAGTTTCTTAAGTGTCTGAGGTTCTTTCTGAAAGGCAAGTTGCTCACTTTGCATCAAATGCAGATAAATATTTTCCATTCAGTTTTATTACTTAGTTATTTAAACAAAATTGGTCTGCTTACCTCCTAGAGGTTTTCAAAAATACAGAAATCTGATTTCAGAGCTAAATGCAGAGGTCCCACTTCAGAAATTTACTTTTCCACAGTGGTTAAGCCTGGAATCAGATGTGGGCTGCAGATGTTATGATTGCTTGTGTCCTCTGGCACCCTGCACTTGTGACAGAGGATATGAGAAAGCCTGCAGTACTTGTTGGCTCCTTCCTAGCCACAAGTTTGTCTGAATATTTCAATACAGCTATCAGGTCTGTGGTGGCCTTACAAGGCTTTCTGCTTTTACAAGTTCCCTTTCTTGGCCCGGTATTTATAAGAATGTTCTTGATACCACGACTGTCCTAGCTGGAGTCTGAGTCTCAGGCAAAAAAAAAAAAATAAAAATCTGACTCAAGACCATTTGAAAAAGGTAGCATGACATTTTTTGCTCTTCTAAAATCTCCGGCCAGTTGACACGCCTTCTAACAACTGCTATGCCAGCTCACTAACTTTGCATCTTGAAATCTTTTTAAAATATTTTCCCTTATTCTGGATTCCATAGTAAAAGAAATAAAATGTATCTTATGTTAAAAGTTTACAGAAAGCTAATTGTTCAGCTTTTAAATCTCTCTGGGATTTCCAGGGTACTAGCAGAAGGAAGTACATTCTTTTTTTTTTACTTATTTTCAAACTCTGATCTGGAGTTTTGTTGCCTACAGTAATAGAGGGAGGGAACAGTGGAAGTGAGCGTTCAGAGAAGTGGGAACTCATTCTGTAGTTGAGAAGTCTTAAAATTTTTGAAGATTGTAGTTTTCTTCTATTTATGCATACAATGTGACCTTGAAAATCTGAAATTTTCATTGTCTTGTGAGGTGATTTGTTCAGGTTGTTACCAAAGTTTCCTACCAAATGTGGAATAGAAAAAGTAATGTATAAAAATGAGATCTACTGTTTCAAAAGGGAAGTTGTTTAAAGTAATACTAAATCATTACATAGCATTCTTGTCTTGTTTCTGAAAATTTTAAATGCCTTTTGATTCATTATAGATTTTTTTTAAAGTCTAGTTGATAGCTGACACTATTGTTCCAAAGTTATCAGTAATTCTGAAAGTCAACTTCATTCTTTACATGAATGATAGCAATGATTTCTTTCAAAACAAAGACTATTTCTGTTTACATTTGCATTATTCAAAATTGGTGTAGTGTAGTCTGATTGGTTTTTGAACTTGTAGACTGTTTTTCTTGAGTAAAAATATTTTCCTTAAAATGAATGCAGTAGATTTAAATACATACTGTTACATGATTGCTCCTTTGACCAGAACACATTAATAAACGTGCATTCAGTTCTGGAATTTTGTTTTTAAGTTAAATGCTTAAATGTGGTTAAACGTTTCAAGCTGTGATGGTTTTGATGAGCATAAATTCAGTGCATTAAGCATGGAGATGAAAGAATAAATTTCATTTTCTAGGAAAGAATTTTCATTCCATTATGTGTGTGACCAAATCTGGGCCGCTCCCTATCTGAACAGGCCTTGCTCCTGGTGTCCAAACGAGCTACAAGGCTGGAGAGGGAGAAGACAGCTTTACACCACCATAGTGTTTCCTGTGATTCTGCATTAGGCCAGCTGGGCCTGGGTGGTCTGAAGAGCTGTTATAATGGTTAACACAGCCAAAAGTCCTTTTCGTAAATACTCTTCCAGCTGGAGGCTGCCAAAGAGAAACACTACAGGGCTGATATTCCAACCATCAGCTCATGTATGTTGGTGTCCAGCAGAACAGCTCTCTGCCGATCAACTAATCCCTTTGCATCACCTCTCTTAGCTATAATGGGCATCACACTCTTTAGGTTGTGTTCAGCTGTTAACATGTTGAAGACCAGTAGGCTGTGAAGCATTTTCATATTTGCTTGCAGAAGAATCCAAGTCAAGTATTTCAGTAAATGGACAAAGTATAAAGGAGATTACTATAACTTTATGATACATCCTGTAAATCACTCAATGTGTTGTACAGTAACCATGCGAAGCATATTGTTTCAGCAATAAGTGGCAGGTATCTTTGTGTAAGTAGGCACAGGAACGTTTCCTAGGGCTGGATGTTTATACTTGGCATAGTTTGTTATCCTTGGAATAGGGATACCCAGGCTACATTATGGTGTCACTAATCCTGGAATATAGCTGAAATGATTCACTTCCTGAAAGTGATTGAGTTAGGCATGCCATTGCTCAAGGAAAGGTAGAACTTTGCACGTAGGTTTCCAGGAAAGAATCAAAGTAGTGTCAAACAACAGCTATTGCAGCCTCAGATTGCTTTAACCTACTTTAAAACACATTTTAGCAATTGGAGAATGCAAGCAGAGAATTGGAAGGTAGCACCTACTGCAGCATTTCCTCCCTTCCAGCACAGGTTTGTTCCATGCACTGACATACAACAGAGAGAAGGTACCCTTTTGTACACAAATACCTATACATTAGCCAGAGTAAAACCTTCTGTTATAACTGCTTTGTCACTTAAATTTAAGTACTTCAGAACAGAACTTAGTCCAATATCTAACATCCAACCCTTTTAGAGTTTTGTTCCATGGATTTCCTTCTCAGTTGCCAGATTTCCCCACTGTGCAATGCACGTAAGAGGGCTGAATAAATAAATCATCCAATTATATACTTGAGTAAAAGAGATTGACCGTCATAATATAGACTGAGGTGTTGAAAAGCCACTGAGCTTTTGAATCTTTAAGCAAGAAAGAACTGTCTGGAGAAAAGTAACAAAGAAGGAGTAACTTATTTTTGAACAGTTTTGTTGTTGTTGTTTTCTTCTGGACTATTTGATCCTTCCATAAATCACAGTTATTGGGCAAAAAACTAGTTTGTTGTATTACCTGCTACCTACACTTAGACTAATGAATTTTTATTTTCTGTTGTGAAATTCACAACATCTAATTCCAAACATGTGTGATCGTGGCTAAAAACAGGTCAGTTCTTCACCTGAATGTTACCTGTTTGTGAAATGGGATTCTGGTAATGGGCTTTCAAAAAACAGTTGTTTTGGGCTTATTTGGAATGTGAATACCTGAACATTGACTTATCGTGAACAGAAATGAACATAAAATTTCTTCAAAATTTCTTGAACCTTTTTAGAAATCAAGGCAAAAAAGCCACGAGTAAAATAAATTACATTTCATTATTTTCAATCCAAGGAAATTTCCAATTTGCTATCTTTTCCATACATTTTATCTTCTAGTTGCTAATTAATATACGTAAAGGTTTTTAAAGATGAAACTATTTTTAGACTTTATAAAATAGTATGATAATTACCATAGTTTATAAGTTCAATGTTGGTATTTGTTTACACAAGCACATGCTGTATTAAACCGTTCCCGTCATCCTCCTTTTTTTTTTTTTTTTTTTTTTTTTTCCCCCTTCTAAAGCCATCAAGATTTCTCACTTCATATAGGTGGGCAAATAGTTAAGAAAAGGCTGTTTTAGCTTTTCATTCTTTTCCCCGGGAAATTCAGTAGGAAAGAAAGTCATTAACGCATTGCGTTTTCTAAGAGGTGGTTCACCTGACAGCCAGTAGACCTCAGTAGATGTCTAAAAATCTGAGGGAAAGCATCAAATGCTAGCTGTCATTGAGAGAGTTTTAAGTTCTTGGTGTGGAAGCTTGTGGGATAGATCAGCAGTGGTCTGAGTGATTTAGTTGTCGTGTCTGGCCAGGAGCACTGCAGTGGCTCTGGAGGAGAGAATGGTGGCTGCCCTCTCTGTATATCAAGGTGTGTGTTTAGGTGAGGTTATAGAAGGAGCTGGGACACCACAACCTAACCTTTACGCTTCTGAAGCACCACTGTTAAGATCTGGGCTATGGCAAAGCTGCTGTGCATCTGCATGAATATGTGAGAGTAGAATCACCAGCAAATACTCTGGGATGGCACACTGCCACCTCAACAGATTCAAAGTGAAGCTTTCCTTCTTGTCAAGCTTTCAGGGAGAGGGACTACTAAAGAATAACAGCAAAGGGTAAGGCTGTCAGTGCAAAATGACATTGCTTCTTTGTTGCCGATGGAGTTATGCCAGTTTATACCCATTGAGCAGGGTCAAATCATTCACATTATCAAGCAGCAACTCTAACAAAACCAACACTTTATCAATTCATTAATTATAAATAACAGCACCTACTGTGAGAGTTTGTGGTTAAGCCATGCCAGGTGCTGTGTGGAAAAGCTCCTTGCATAACCTTTTTTTCTGTCTCACTAACAGACTTTTACCAGTAGAACTTGGTTGCTCTATTTTCCTTGAAAACTGAAAATTGCTATTTAATTGGTCTTTAGAAACCTTTATTTACTTATGTATGGTCTTATAGTACTGCTACGGAGCTCCTTAAAATATTTCCACTGTCTAGACACGTTTGTCAAATCACTCTACAAACGTGCCGTCAGTTTGTACTTCTGCACAAGAAAACATTATTCAGATTTTAAAATAGCTTTTTCTCTAATGAGGCAAATAAGTCCATATACACAAAAAAAAGGAGAGGGATTTTTAAAAATCTATTAATTTTGAACCAGATTTCTTTTCCAGCTGCCTGAACAAGTTGATTGTGATGCAATTTGCACAGCTGGGCAGGCTGGCAGGTGGTAGGAAACATTTTCGGTAGGTGACCTTTTACCACAGTCTGAAATGAAATTAAATGATAGTCCATCTGGAAGGGATTTTTCTACACAAAGTTTTTAAAGACTATTCTCACCTGTTTTTATGTGTTTTTTTGTTGTTGTTTTTGTTTTGAAAATTTGAAGTTTGTTATCAATTTGTGGCTTATTTCTGTTGGATCCCTAGATAGACTTGTGTAATTCAACATAGAACATCAGCTCCGTAATTCAATGAGATCATTTAGAAAACATGAACTTGGCAAAGAGGCATTAAGGATACACTATAATTAAGTTACACCAAGACATCAGAACATCAAAAATTGGACAAATTTATCAAGAGTAATATCCATATCAGGAACTGTGGAAAACTGCAGAAGGAACATTCGTTGGTATTTGCATACATTTTAAACTAGTGATTGCATGTGGCAGTGCCCACATTAAATACAGAGTGCATGTGAATGGGGTCTCTGTACTGTAGACAATACAAGACAATATTTTTAAATTCTAGACATACAAGAATATTTCATCAAGAAAGAGTTCTAATGCAGAGACAGTAATAGCAGCATCTGTGAATGTCTTCTGTAGAAAAACTGAATCATTTGGAAAGTGATTGTGTTTTTATGAATTATAGGAAGATCACCATCTATCTGCAATTTATACACTTTAGTAAATAATGCTATGAAACCTTCACTATTAGTAGGCAAAACTCCAAAACACAACTATCACAGAGTTGTGACGATTAAATGGATTTGATACATTCCAATGCCAGCTTTTCTCAGCAGTGGATATAAGGAATAAAGATTTGAGCTGTTTTGTTTGTTTGATTGTTTGTTTTTTTAAAAAAAGAAAGCCTGTCATTTCTATTTAGACATTATTTAAACTCAATTTACTTTAAAATTCATAATTACAGTGTTTGTGTAAAGACTTAAATGCAAGCTATGTTAATAAAATTTTCATTACAAAATCCAAACAGCACAGTTTTGCCACTAGGTATACAAGATCACTCAGCTAGTTGGTCTGTGACCTGTAACTGGAATTTACTGAAGTACAAGGCTGGATTATGTGCCCATTTCTGCAGGACAGATTTTTTTTTTTTTTTTTTTTTCATGTCACTGTATATACATGTATTTCAGTTCAGTAGCTAAGTTATTCAGAGTTGAAAAACTTCTTGAGAATTGGAAAAACAAACACCTTTCCTTCTGCAACATACCAATAGCTATACAAAATTAAAGGATATGGTTCATTTGAGTAGTGCAGGTAATGTTAATATGAAAATGATAGAAATTCAAGTTAGAAAACAGGACTCATGACTTTTTTTTCCCTCTTATCTATCTGTGTCTTTACAGGTTTTTCTTATTATTTTTCACATGCCCATAACCTTTCAGTATTCAAATAATAAAATGTATCCATGTATAATATTTGACTGAGTTCCAGATTCCTTCAAGTAAAGTTTGATTCAAACATTGAGCAAAATCATGATCTAATAAAAAAAAAATACATCATCACTGATTCTAATTATTGAAACTATGAGTGTACTCATGTAAAGCCATATAATCACATTACTTAAATACATGTATAACTGTAAAGTTATACTCATAGATAGGCAGGAAAAGAACCAAATTTTGCATAATGATGACATATAAGGAAATAGCATTGTATTTTAAGGGTAAGCAACCAAGTGACTAGGTCTCTCCTTGAAAGTAAGAACTTCAAATTTGAAATCTAATTAATATTGTTTAAAATAAATTGTCTTTTTCACTGATTTAAAATTTAAATGTTGTCTTCACTAGGCAAAGCATTCCTGCCAAGTCTGCATTCATAAAGTGACAAGAAAAAGCAGTATGATCTGTATGCCTTTGGGGAAATATATTATTTCCAAGTAATAATAGATTCATTTTCCTATAAATAAAAATGTATACTTAGAATTGGTAGAATGATATTGCGAGTTTTTCTTTTTTTCAGAATAAATCAGTCTCTTCTTCTAACTTGTTTCCAAGGACATAGTGCTTCATCAAAGCAAGTAGAATTCTTCCTTTGCTTAGTATTTGAGGACTGATCTAAAAACCCAAATTGTCAATAAGTAGAAACTTCAGTAGCGGATTCTGAGTGTTACGGTATTTGCTTTATGTTAACTTCTAGGTATTTCATAATAATATCATTGTTTTGTCTGATGTTTTGAAAATACATAGTTGGCAATATGTCCATTCCTCTGACAACTCTACAGCAGTGTCAATATGTTTCTATTTAGGAATGTTTCAATGTTTTTAGTTTGTGACCTGTTAAGATTTGTTAAATTCATTTCCTCGCAGTAGTCACAAAAAATACAGAATTGAAACAATGATGGTATTTCCTTCTGGAATCAGTTGGCACTCTATAGATTCCTTCAGTCCTATTTTGAGATTTCAGGACAAAAGAACAAACCTAGTTAGACTAATCAATTTAAGAAGCTGTCTAAAAATTTTCAAGTGCATCAGGCGTCCAGCTTACTAAATCTTCTTTATTAGTGAAATCCATAAATAATATACTGCTGTGCTTATATGGGACACCTTCCTGCTCAAAGATCGGATGAGTTAAGGGTAGACTGCTGCGGGAAAAGACCTTGAGAGTATTTCCGCATTTTTGTGCTCTTTTTCTTATACTGTTCTCTTTTTTCAATAATCTACTCCTTCTGAAGTCAGAAAGTCACACAGTCTGGGAATTTCACTGAAAAATTCCTTTGCGGCAGAGCTGATCTTTCATAATTCATGTGGTTTCCATCATATTTCATCCAAATTTATAGGATATAAATTATCACTCTTTGCCACATGCGGTTAAGTGTGTAGAGGTGAAGTTGATCCAGGTGGTATCAAGATCAGATTGGGTACAGTAATGGAAGAACTGAAGGATAAGATCAACACAATGTTTGGAAAAAATTGCAGCTGACACGGCAACTTCGAGTCCACTGTACTGTGAGTTTAAGTTGTACAGTACTGGAGGGGGACAGGTAGCCAAACTTCTGGAGGAAAATGAAGAAGATAGTAATGTGGAAGATTCTTCAAGTTTCCAAAAGCTAACACCAGAACATCGGTTCCGTTTTATATATTCAATTTGCTATCATCATTAATTGTGTTGAATCAGGCAGCAACCTACAATTTAGTTAAATAAAGCTGTGAAGGGTTTATAAAAACTAAGATGAAAGGTAATATATATGTGTATACATATATATTCAATACAATAATCACTAATACTTGATTTCCAAGAAGCTGGCTGAAGTGTCTGACATCCGCTTGAAGCTTGTTTGCACAGCAGTGTAGGCATTTTTCCTAGCTTAAAGTTAGGGAGGAAAAGTCTTATGTAGGATTAATGTGCATAAACATTTTAAAATAGGCCTATTTCAGTGTGCTGCTGCTATTTTTTCTGAAAGATGAGACAGGATAGAGACAAGTTAAGGGGTTGTGGGTTTTTACCTACTTATTTATTTATATTAAGGATTTTCATTATCAATGCAAACCTACATTGTTACTGTCTCCTGGCATAAAATCCTGGTTTGGCTGACTTGGTTACAGCTGGTATCCAGATGACTGTCAGACAGGGCCTATTCAAAGAGTAAGTGAATTCTAGATACCACACCAGGTATGATTAAAGGCCTTAATCCTCGTGTGTGGGGTGTGAGGAGAATGATTTGCTGGAACCCTAAAAGGGACAGTGATACAGCTAGCCTAGTAACAACAAACTTATCAAACAGGTCTTTGCAGTCATTAATTATTACAGACTTGTGTTCTTATCAATACAATCCTTTTCCTTGACCAGATCTGTGTTCTTTATTCTGTGAAGAATGTTCTTGCTATTCAGGTGGTAAGCTTTTTAGGTCAGGGATGGTCTTTTTGTGCTCAATGGACCTTCAGGCACTACCACAATACAAATAACAAAAACTGTATTAAGTGTGTCAAGCAATGTTCCATTCTATGTAAAGCAATGTTCCATTCTATGTAAAGTGTACTACATCGATTAAAACATGTCTCTGTGAATATTCTTGCAAGTTGTGTTTGCATCATCTGCAACCCATGTATTGGGTGTGAGTGGCAAGGTTTTGGTAGTCATGGGGCTGCAGGGATGTCCTCTGTGAGCAGAGCCCAGCAGCTGCCCCGTGTCAAATCAAAGCCAGGATCTGGGGAGATCTGAGGATCTGGAGGGAAGTTGCCGCCCATGAGGGACCCGTGCTGGAGCAGTTTGCTCCTGATGGATGGACCCCGTGGTACGGGGCCATGTTGGAACAGTTCTTGAAGAGCTACTGCCTGTGGGAAGCCCCTGCAGGATCATTTTGGAAAGGATGGCATCCCGTGGGAGGGACCCCAGGTGGAGCAGGGGAAGAGCATGATGAGGAAGGAGGAACAGAGATAAATCATTAAGTATTGATATTAAAAAGATTGATATATATATATGGTTCTCACTATCCTCTTCTGTTATTAATTGGCAATAAATTAAATTAATCTTTCCCAAGTTGAGTCTTTTTCTCGCATGACTGTAACCAGTATGTGATCTCTCTATCCTTATTTCGACCCATGAGTTTTTTTCATTGTATTTTCTCCTCTTGTCCCACAGAGGACTGGTGGTGGTGAGCACCTGATGACCAGCCAAGTCTAATCCACTACATCAGGAAAAGGGAGGGTGTGGTTGATAGTATATAGTCAAAACATATTGTTTTTTTAATTTAGAGTACTTGATTATGATATATAATGGGAAAACTATTATATTTATGTTCTCAACAATACTTTAAAAGGTAGTAAATTTTCAGTATGGAAAAAAATGTTGCTTAGTGTGTTAGCTGGTAGCAGTTCTCCTGCACGTATTTGAAAAAAGATCAGGTAACTTCTGAAGAAAGAAGAATATTCATGTGTGTTTCAGTATCTGATTATTTGCAATTTTTCCACAGATATCAATGAATGTCAGTTACAGGGAATATGCCCTAATGGTGAGTGTTTGAATACCATGGGCAGCTACAGATGTACCTGCAAAATGGGATTTGTGCCAGATCCTACCCTCTCAAGATGCATAGGTGAGTAATAGTGCCAATCAAAGATACTTAGTTGTAATTCATATGAGGAATCATATAACTGGCCTCAACTTCTGAGATGTCCCTGTCCATTTTGCCTCTTCATCTCAGTTTATTTGCTTTATCTAGTCAGACTGTTCATGCTTCTTTGCTGTTTCTGTTCTGGAAGCCTTGGACTGCACCAGTTGCCATCCAGGCTCCTTGCCATTTCTTCCTGTTTTTCCTCTCTCAAAACATTCAAGGCCCCATCCAGCCTCTTCGCACTCTCTTAAGTTGTTCTCACTAGTGTGTAGTTCTCTTTCCCAAATTTTTTCTTTTACCCTCTCTGCTATTTCCCCAGCCCAAATCACCTTTGTCACCTGCCCTCCTCTCTTCCACCTCTGCAGCTTTATCCTGGGTAGTTTCCACTGTGGTTTTGTAGAAGGATGAAAGGCACCTCCCTCACATATCTCCTTTTTCCTTCCTCACTAGCAATTTTGAAATCCCTGCCATAAAAGCACCAGAGCTTTTAGGGGTTGAAGGCTGCTACACAAAATGTTGATGTTAGCAAAGTATCATTTTCCCAGGTCTAAGCTATAGGACAGTTTGTACAATGTTGCCTTAGATTTATGAAGTGTAGCAAAATCTGCTTGAAGCAAAGAAACTGATTGAAAAATACAGTTCAAATTGTTTAAGTTCAATGAAGTTTGAGAAATAAATTCTTACGTTGTTAAGTGTCAAGGGAACTGATAGGTGTTGCTCATGCCACTCCTTTTATTATCAATAAAATGAAATTACTTCAAATGTAAACCTCACGGTCTGACCAAAAGAACATGAATTTTATTAGATACCATTTTATCATTTTAGTATTTTTTATTTCAAAAGGGATAGATACTTTATCTTACGTCTCAATAATCTGACATTTTCTCACAGTAAGATTTTATGCGGTAGAGAAAATAAGTAAATTTGAACAATTTCCTAGAGAAGAACCTCTGATTTCTTTATAGTGTAAGACAAATTGCTGTGCTCCTGTAGTAAGACAAAATGAGACAATGAAATGCTTCCATTACCTTGGCACAATGTCTGCTTTTACCAGTGTTTTAGTATGCAGTGCAAAATTATATGGACAGTGTGCCCAATGGAGCACTGCACAGAGCTCTTGGTTAGCATTGTCTGGAGCCTGAAGAAGTGCATACCATGAGATTAAACTAGAAATTAGCACAGGCAACATTAGGAAGGAAAAGTAAGACAGAGGAACAATGAAAAATACCATGTTTTTACATATCTGTAAGTCAAGCAAGAAGAAAAAACGTGTGTGATTCAGCAACTGTGTAGTTTAGATATATACTGGAAAAATGCGTGTGTATGAGGGAAAAACCTTTCCCACTACAGTCTCACCCTCTGATTTTAACCAACTCTCCAGTGGCCTTTGTGGCCCCTCTCTCATGGTTTTTTTTGTTTTTTCAGAGGTGCAGATACTTCTGAGAAACTACTTAAAAGCAGAGTAGCACTTGAGTTTACATATTTTGCACAAAATCTCTTGAATATCCATGGAAGAATTATGACCCTAGTAAGACAGCACTGGAATTTCAGTGCTTGCACATTGTCTAAGGTCAGCTGCTCTGGAATCAGGGAGACTGAGCATTTCATCCTTTTTGCATCCATTTCCAAGTATGCATATCTGTGTTATGCTACCATCATCTTTGATGAAGCTATGATATTACAGCTGTTTGACTCTGTTTCAAATGTTAATTTTTCCTTCTAAAGGTAGGTAGGTAATATCTGAATATTACCAGGTAGGTTAGATTAGATAACCAGATAATAAAATACGAAATATAATAATATACACCTTTCATTATTTTTTCAGTAAAATTATTCCATTGTTTATTATATAATAGATAATATAATATATAATAATAAGAAATAAAAGCATCTCCAAAAGTTGTAATCTCTTGCACTTGTCTTAGGGGAAATGTAATCCTGCTTGGAATAAATATTTAAGAAACTTTATCTAGTTGCTTGTAGAACTAAAAACTAAAGCCTAAGTAAACTAAGTAAGTAAATTAATTGTTGTAAAGATGAAGGAAACATCTTTCAGGGCAACAGGGAGCTAGAGAAGAAGTACTGTGTAGTCATGCTGATGATTAACAGATTTCTGTGCTTTTATTTTTTTCCTACTACATTTATTAAACATTCAGCCAAGGATGATCTTTGGTGCATTTTTCTTCTGATTAAGAAGGATTAGAAATTCAGAAAGAATTAGAGGAAGAAAAAAGTTATGAACAGCATGAATGCAAGTATTTTCCTCTGTTAATCAGCTTTTACTTGGTTTGAGATCAACTACCCATGCAAGAAGAAAAGGCCTAGAGAACAAGTGAATTTCTTTCTCTAAGTCTTTTTGGAAGGGTATAATAAAATAAAAAATACCTAATTTCTAAGCTCCTTACCTACCTCTAGATTTATAAAATTGTATAACCATATAATAGTATAACCATAGTATAATATATAATAGTATAACCATAGGTGAATTCTTCCCTTTTTTTCGTATAATAATCTTATTCTAGTGGTTAATGGCATTCAAATGCTGAAAGTTTTTCATCATTTGAGGAATTTAACAACCCTTAACTTAATCCAGAAAAAAAGTAGCTGTTTTTCATTTTTCCTTTTTCATATCATGTTGAAAATCAAATACTCTTTGTACTTTGGGGGTTAAGTGACTGTGAATTAAGGCCTGTTAACTGTATGTGAATGTGGATGCATACAATAGAAAGCTGGATGGATGTTAGCTTCCTAATACCACATACTAGTCATAGCTTATGGCCTTTGTCTCTTCCACACTAGACTAAACGTAACAAAATGTAAGTACGTAATTGTCCCTTTTATAAAAGGTATAATGTCTGAGACTTAATCCTTTTGCAGTCTTGTATATATATAATATATGGTTTTAGCAGAATGTTCCAGAGGCTCTGTAGGTTGTTGCCACTGTATATTGCCAGTTACTGACCTTAATCTTTAGCAGTTGTACTTGTATGCAGGTGAAGAAGCTGATTCTGGCTCTTTGTTGTTGCAGCATAGCATTTTTTTTTTCCCTCTTTTTATTTAAAATCCATTTTATCCTTGGTCTAGGATGACTTGGAATCTAGAAGTGTTTGATGTCAAATAAAAATTTATTTTATATTGCGATTATGGCTTGAGATAGGTGTTTGAAATAAAGCTTTTGCAGAGGATAATATTAATGCATTTAACCAGTATTGGAAATCTAGTGGTGATTCTGTTTTGCTTTTCATGTGACCAGTACCATCCTCTCTTCTACTTTCATTGCAGCTGATAGTCCTATGGTTGCTGAAGAGAAAGGACCCTGCTACCGGTTTGTCAGTGCAGGAAAGCAATGCATGCATCCTCTTTCTGTTCAGCTCAGCAAGCAGCTTTGTTGTTGCAGTGTTGGCAAAGCCTGGGGCCCACACTGTGAGAAGTGTCCCCTTCCAGGAACAGGTAAGAACTTCTCATTAAAAGTATAAGCTCTTCCCCACCCTCTGTTACACATGCTTTAAAAAATATGCAAGAATTTATTTAAAAATAAACCAGAAGTGTTCATCAGTAAATTATGATAGTTCTACCATCATGATTACTGTGATAATAGAATAATAAAATGTATACTGTCTTTGTTCACAAGGATTCATAATTTTAAAAAGTGATTAGATCAGTATTATATTTCGTCCAAATATATGGTCAAATTAATCTTTTTTTTAAAGCATAATTGATCATTGCTTATTGTAATACACACGATGTCCAGCTCGTTCAGTATTTTAACTCAGGTACTTGTAATGTAAGCCCCTCTTATTGAAGTTGCTGCTGCAGATATCACTTATAATACAAATTATGTATTTTTGTGGAGTAGTGTATAAAAATTCAGATTTTCAAAAGTAACTAGCTGCTTTGGGAAATCCACAGCTAATATAAGCAGCATGATGAGAGTAGTGGATGCCTTACTTTCTTAAGCTGGGCATACAAAAATAGAAGTGACCAAAGTTTCTGAGCATTTCAATTGATATTTAAAGCCATTATATCCTGTGTGACTACTAGGTTGCTAGCTCACTTGTTAGGATTTTAAAATTCCGGTTCACTTTCAAGTAAATAATATTTCCATGGCATTTTAATGCAGCAAGAACATATTCTCATCAGATGACTAGCAATTTAAATGCAGATGCTTTATGTTTATGAGAATATTGCATGAAACTTTATGCCCAACTCCATATATACATTCTGGAGCTGAGAATATATATTTTTTGCCAAGATGACTGCTCTCTTGTTATAAAAAAAATTCCACTGAATATTATGTGCAATTGATTGTTTTAGTGACTTTTCTTAATGAAAAGACTTAAGAGAAAATCTGGGAGTAGAAAATTCTGATGAGCTATGTGGGAAAAACTTTTCCCATTTCATGGCAAATTTCATGATTTAAAAACATGTTCCTTTCTATAACAGGTTAAATTCATAATGATCTTTCAGAGTTTTCAATGAAAAATGTGTGAAAGTGCGATACTCCAGAATGGGGTAATGTATTTACTACAGCATCCCATGTTAATTTAAGTCACTGGATTAAAGAGTCAACATCTCTCTCTCTGATAGCTTTTAAACTAGTATGAAGTAGATCAGCTCTGAAAGACTAAGAAATGTCATATATATGTAGCTGTAGAGAACACTTACATGAGCTATCTTAGAACAAGGCTCACATTATCTATTCTGCATTTGAGAGAATGTGACCCACATGAAGATTTCCTACATCTTGGGTACGCATCTGAAGGGACCAGATTTCTTACCCTCAATTGAGTGTTTTTGTGGCAAGTTTTGATATTAGCATTTTTCATTAAAAACTGTTTTGTTGATCTGAATCCAATAAATCAATTTCACCCTTCATCTTCTCTATTACTAAGGCACCATCTGAACACACTCCAAGAAGTGTAGGATCTATAGTAGCAAATCTCTAATGTATAAGTCAATTACTTTATTTGTGGGGTATCTGTAGCTAGTATTTTGTGGTTTTATTTTAGATGCTAATTCATTTTAGAACACTGATGTGTTTTCATAGCAGAATTTGGTGAGCCTACCAATGTTTCACTTTGCACGTCTCTTAAGAAGCTGTAAGATATCACATTACACACTTGTGAGACTAGATCTATGGTATTTCATCCTGACGTAGCTTTACCTAGAGCAATGAGGACAATGAAGCACTGCCCCCTCAAGACTTCTGAAGGCCCCCTTGTCGATGACAGGAGTATATCTACTGTTTTTGATGGGAACGAAGGCTGATCTGTGTTTCTTTTCCATTCTAGTCTTCTACTAGGACTGCAAAGACTGATACTCATGTAGAGCAGCTACAGAGATCAGAGCAGGTGCTGCTGCCTGACTTTCATTACCTTTTAATGTAGCAGCCTTCTAAATGAGATTATTTCCCTTACAAATTAGATTATTTTCTTTCTCTTCCAGTGTTGATTTTTTTTTTTTTTTTTTTTTTATGATCCCCATCTTGTTTTTATCCAGCTCATTAAGGTCTTTGGAATTACTTATTCTGTTCAGTAGAATTTGCATCAGGGCTGGTATGAGACCTGTGGTATAGTCAAATGGGATCCTGTGAATGAATGTTGTTTCTGATTGATATTATTCTGATCCTCTAGTGCAGTGGTGGTGAGACTTTCTTCTTTGGTTTTTGCAAAAAGGAAATGATAGAAGTAGTAATTTTCATTCCTTACGCAATGTAAATTATGATGACAATTTGCATATTTAAATTTGTACTCAGGATATACTGTGTGAAAAGGATTAATAAAAAAATTGATCTTGATAGATCATAATGATAGAGTAAACATAACTGAACAAAGATGTTGAACTTCAGGGAAACCTTCAGGCAGAACATGCTTTTGAGAGAATGTTCAGTCATATAGTATGCGATGCATAGTTTGTCTAACTATCTTTTATAAAAATGTGTATACAATAGCAGATGAAATTTATTAGTGGTTTTCATTATATTTTCCACTATGTCAACATATTGCACTTTTAGACTCCTAAAAGGAATATTTTCCCATCCCAAATCTAGCTGCTTTTAAGGAAATCTGCCCTGGTGGAATGGGTTATACGGTTTCTGGCCCTCACAGAAACAAGCTATATCATCACCCTGCAGTTAGAGTACAGCCACCTGTCATTGGCAAGACCCCGATTACTCAACCTGTTGCTAAAGGTACTTCTCCTCCACCTCTCCCAGCAAAGGAAGAGCCAGTGGAGGCACTGACCTTCTCACAGAAAAGTGAGCCTGAGATGGCTGTGCAAGAAGGTGAGAGTGGGAAAATTTAGTCTTTCTATATTTCTGTGCATGTGTCTTCAATGGTATGTTTCTTTGCACAGTAGCTGTGTACAACACAAAAAGGAGTCACTCCCCACAGAAGAGCAGTCCATGTCACAGAGCGTATTGCGTTACATGCTTTATTTCTGAAGTTTTACGTATAGCTCCCAGCAGGTGCAGAGAAGGCCATGGAGAGAGAGAAAGTGCTTTATTTAACCTGATTAATTTTTATGATAAGAAATAGTAAATGTTTTTATGAAGATGTTTCTAAAATATAACAAAGGATCCAACTCAGGCTTTGATTTACTAGTATATGGGTGGTAGGCGTGAAGGGGTTATCAGCATCTTAATTCTACACCCTGTTGATTAGCACCACCTGATGTGGGCATGCTTTGCTAGCTTGTGGTCTGGTTTCATCCCTGCAGCTCTGCACTCCCTCAGCGGGACCATGCTGGATCAGCCCCCCTATGCTGGGTTATTTAATGATCAGTTGATTGCCCTACAATATTTCTCCAAGGCTTCATATGGTTTTCTACAAGCTCCTCAAAGAACTTTCAGCAGCTGCAGTTGTCCTGAGTTTAAAACAAATGCAGAAACAAACACATGCAGAAAGCAGCACTATTGTAAATGCATTGCCAGCAAGCTTGGCATGATCTAACCGTGGGCAAGCAGATATATATGTTATATATGTTCCTTGTGACAATACTGAGTGCATAGTAAGCTGTTTCCAGGTAGCACCTATGATACACATAGCTGGTCATTATTAGAAAGAGTTTGTCAGTTGACTTTGCAGAATTCTCTGCAATGTGGGTTACTTTCTTGTTAAAATTAATACTCTAGTTTTGCTTTCAAAACAAAAACGGAGCTAAACGGAATCCAGTGAGAAAATAAGCCATTCAAATGTACCTACAGTCAATGCAGGTTTATAATATCTCACATAAACCTTTGGCTTTTTCTGTGTTACAAAGTGGTATGTCATTTATTAAAGTATCAGTTGAGTAATTAGAATGGTTGCCATGTTCTGGTAAATCTTAGAACACAGAGAAACTGAAGAAAAAAAAATTAGTCTAAAAAAAGAAATAACACCTGCCTTTACAAATGATTGCTCTAAGTCAGTAATGGCATACATAAATGCTTGAATTTTATATTCAATTCTTGGATATGTTAGAATTATGAATTTTTAAGATTTTAGTAGATCTCCCAGGTCTGCTAATCACCCCCCTGCTAATAATAAAGAAACTGAAATGAGAAAGTGAGAAGAGAGATTTTTTTGAATTTCTCTTCTGTGGAAAATGTTGATTTCGAAAAGAAGGACATTCCTACAAGATTGTACAGGAATATATAGATTTCCATCCTTAAAAGATCAATTTTAAAAATGCAAGATGTGGTGGAAAATAAAAACTTGTATGAAATTTCTACCCCTCCTTCCTGGGGAAAAAAAATAAAATATTTTTTTGTGGGAAAAACAAAGCAAAAACACTTCTGCTTGCATAAAGAAAAGGCAAATTTTAAGCCTTTTTAACAATAAATTAAAAAATGGTTAATTATATACCATTATGATATTAATTTACCTTTAAAGTAAATACAGATGTTGATACTCCTTGGAAGGAATTTCAGGAGTTTAGTCAGTTAGTAGGTTGTTAATCAGTGAGTTTCTTAAATTGCTTCAAAGGGAAAAGATTAGAAACTTGTAAGAATGGTGGCTATTAAAGTAAGTAATGATAAGCATTGGCTGGTGCGTGGAATCTTAGTATGGTTTCAGGTTAGCTTTTATATTTTCTTCAGGAACACTACTTCAAGTTTACATGATTTTGGGATAAGGTCAAAACCTGAAAGCTTTCTGTGATGGCAACAACCACTTTCCATTGTGGTAGTAGTTTTAAATTGAATGTGTAAATAAGTGTTATGTGAAGACTGATTAATTTTCTTTTTTCTTTCTGGTTTTAGTGGCAACTGCAGCCCCTGATCAGGTAAAACTTAATGTGATATATCAAGGAATTAGACTGCAGGTCATGTGTACAAGATGTGATATGGTAACTCTGAAAAGGGTTTAGGGTTCATGAGGAACAAACAACTCGCTGTGTACTTACAGTGCAAATCCTGAGGCAAAAAGAGCTCATGTAGTTATTATATACAAAAACAGGCAGATAGAAATTAATCTCCCTATGGTATTGGTAAAGGATCTAGTGCTGTGTTGTTCTATCCAATTCTGGAGCCTGTATTTTAAGGAGGATATTTGAAATTACAGACAGTACAAAGGAGAGCCACTGGTATTGACAGCTAGAGAAAATGAGTTGCAGTGAAACAGATTGAAGCTTTAAAGACTATTTGCAACACCTGCTTAAGAAACTCATATTAATGCATGATTTGGTTTCAGTAGTTTTTTTTGGTGGAGAAGAGCAGGTGCTTATCTGTTTTAATTCCTCCATTCTGGAGGTTTTTGATCATCTCCACTCAAGATAAGAGGATTCATTAGGAGTAACTGCAGCTGTGCTTCATTTAATTTTCCTGAAGTCTTACAAGCATCTAACGCTTATGAAAATAAAATACTCAGTGCAATAGCTAAGAGAGAACTTTTCACAGTGTTTAAAGACTTACAGCCATGTGACTATATACTTCTGTGAGATGCTGTACTGCAGCTAAATACTGTTTCTAAGCAATTAAAGACCAAACGATGGGAGAGCTATGGAGTGACAAAGCCAAGAAGCTCCATGAAATGGCTCCTTCAAATAAAATCAATGTTGAATTGTATGACATTGTTTAAAAATAGTATTCTGTGTTCTTTCAAGCTTAAATTGGTGATGATTAATGATCTTCTATATGAAACCACTCATGGGAGAATGTTAGCTGTTTCTCAAGCCAAGAGTTTGTGGGTTGTTATGATAGCCAAATTAAAACAATGCTTTCAAAATGTAAATTTCTAATTATTCTTTTAGGAATTAGTTTCACTCGATCAAGAAAAGCAGATCCTAGAGCCTGGACAGCCCCAGCTCTCTCCTGGAATTTCAACAATTAACCTGCATCCACAGTTTCCAGGTAACTTGTTCTGTCTGTTCTGACACACAGAAAGTGTTTGCGACTCTTCAAAGAATGGAAAGATAGCAACAGTAACATATTAATGAAAAAATTGACTGCAATTGAGCAATTTTTCCACAAGCAGAAAAAAGAAAAGGAATCTGAGGTGGGAGGCATTGAGAGGTTGGCATTGTTTGGGTGACATGTAAGTCATGTAAAGCAAAGATATATTATGGACAAAAGCGATATCCTGGAGTGTGTAAATGAGAATTTTAATATCAGCAGAATTGAAGCCTTTATAACCAGTTCAAGAGGAAACTTTATATAGGTGCCTTCGTGTAGATTTATGCATAGCTTTAGATGCAGAAATGTTAGTATTGTTTTTGCTTTCTTCAGCATCTCATTTTTTTCAGAAGTGGTAAAATGATGGAAAACCCAATTATACTTTTTTTTTTCTACTCCAGATCTAAGCAAAATAAACTAGTGAAAAGCTCTATAGTGTCTGCCTAGATCGGTATCATGTGTGGATGTTCTGAGTTGTTTGGTTTTGTTGTTTTTTGGTTTTTTTTATGCAATTGATTTCCATTCCATGTCACACAGTAGTGATTGAGAAAACATCTCCTCCTCTGCCTGTTGAAGTTGCTCCTGAAGTCTCTACTTCAAGTGCAAGTCAAGTAATTGCACCTACTCAAGTTACAGGTATTGTAATTCCTTTTTAGTACTAAAATAAGTTAAGAAATGACTGTGAATTCCCGACACTATAACTTGTTCCACATTACTTTAGAATTAGAGTAGCCAAGAGAGTATTGCTGTAGATAGAAAGGAGTACTCTGTGGAAGGGTAGAAAGAGAGTACAGAAAAACACAGGAGTGAGTGTACTATTACCAGAGCCAGGACTGGACGTTCCCAGGAGGTACCTGTCATTTTTGTGCCCACAAATAAATGGTAGAATCAAAACTGAGTAATTCTACCTCGGATTACCCGAACTGGAACTGAAGTCCAATAGTTGATGTTCATATTTGCAATTTCGTGTGAATTGCCAAGACAAATATGCAGTTACAGTATTTTCAGTGGTTTAAGAAGATGCACAACACTGTTTTGGTGCATTCAGAATGCCTAATTCAGAGGGCCCCTGTTTTATAACTGGCACTACCGCAATTCAGAAAATAATAGTTAAGACTGAACAGTCAATGAACTGAATAGTATCAAGCAGAACAGGTACAGTTCAGTCTAGTGGATGTAGTCTCTGCTAGAATACAGACTAGGTGTGCTGTTGGAGGGGAGTGTATCAAATAGTGACAAGACAAAAGGAACACCCTGATGCAAGCTGTGTTGTCAGAAAAGTAGTCAGCAGCAGCTAGATAGAAGAGACAGCGGATGAAGTAGCAAAGTTCACTGTTATGTTGTCCAAGTGAGCAGCAGTAGAAAATGTGAAAGACAGGAAAATAGGGTAGAGGAAGTGTATACTTTTTGGTTTTTTTTTTTTTCCCCTTATGACCACAAAGAGGCCTCTGCAGGTAGAGAATATAACAAGCATTAGTTATCAGTGGAGGTGTTGAGTGATCTGGGTGAAAGAAACACTGAGAAGCAATATCCTAGTATATTCTGAGCTACTAAATCAAGGGTTGTGGACTAAATAAATTCCAAGTCAAGACAGCAACAGCAAGACAGAGAGATTATGCCAGACTCCAGATGGGATGATGGATGGTGAGTTTCACCCAAAGTCTGTCTCCCTTCTAGAAAACGGTGGTAGAAGTCATTTTTGGCAGTGACAAAGCAGGATTATAGGTGAACTAAAATTCATGTCATTATCTGCATTTCATCCCTTGACACAGAAAGCAGCTGTTAGAAACCATAACAAGCCATTTTGGATATCTGGAGCAGAAACTCTCCCAAGTGAATTACAAAAACCCTTTCTCTTTGAAACTGAAGGGTATTATTGCTGAATGTGATTCTCCTAGAACTGAAGCAGAAGCAAGCAGACTGGACTGTTCCTTCAAAGTTCTATCTTTTTCTTTCTCTCTGTACTCATTTTTTCCACACATGGAAGCTGTGTGAATGAGAGCCTTCCTTTTGAAAACTTTTGTCTTGTCTGTGCAGCTAGTGCTGTCCTTCAGAGGTTCATTGCATTTTAAAATTGAAATTACGATAAGCCAGGAAAAAAAATTCTGATAAGCCAGGAAAAACTTTTTTTTTTTTTTTTTTTTTTTTTTTTTTTTTTAAGCAGTCCACTTAAGATCTTCTGTGGAAATTCCTATGATTTCATGTGTGACATACATGAATGGGAGCTAATTTCTCCACAGTTCATTTACAGCTTATATAACTGTAGGATTTTTCTCATCCATTTTTTATGCCAGAGAGTACTTGCCAGTATGAAAGATTCTAGGCTATTCAAAGAATTATGTCATAGTTTTGTAGTTCAGTAATCTCTGTATATTTTAAGTTTCTTTTTTCATGATGTTCAACTGAGTGCTCTGTGGCATAAAGTTGAAAGGCATTAACTTTGAAACAGCAAGTGCGTAGAGAAATCTGTACTGCCATAACCATGGCCTCCCATGTCTTTGTGCATAATTTTTTCTGCTGCTATTTTTGTCCTGTAAATTAAAGATGGTTTTATGTTTTTATGTCAGTGCCTCTCACAGTGCTAATTCTGGAGCACCTGTGGAAAAATTGTTCCATTTCAGTCAGATATATTGCAGTAATAGTGTTTGTATTTCTGTTTGCTCCAGACCTGTGAACTTTCTTTCATGCTCTGGCATTCAAGCCCCATTTTATCCCTTGTGCAGATACTTTAATATGTATGTTTTTTGAACTTCATAATCGTGTGAGAGCATGCTGATCTAGTTCAGCATGCTCCGCTGTCTCTGCATTCCTGTTTTATCTTTGTGTTTCTGTACATAGTGTTTTATCTGAGTACTAGGAGCTTTGACTGTTCCTCCCCTTGTAATATACTTGCATTGGAAATAACTGATTCCAGTTGTCTGACAGTTGACTTAGCCCACCAAGGCTTATGGAAAATTCTGAAGTTTTTCTTCCTGTAGGATCTGATACAATCTGTAGTTATCCCTGTGATTGTATATCAGTGTTGTTCCGAGCTACCATGACATCAACATGTGTTTACCCTCTAGACATTTTGTTATCTAGACTGCCTTGTGACATACTTCCACATTCTCTTCTGCATACCTTCTCAAAGGCAAGCAGTGTGTTCCAAATGGTGTACTGAACATACAAGTCCTAGAACTTGTTTTGTTTATGGGAAACTGACAAATCTCTGCAACACATCTGATTTGCTTGAGGAATTTGCCTGCCACGTCAGTAGGTATTTCATATTTTGTGGGTGAGAGGAAATACTACTCCTGAATTTTCTGCTTTATTTAGCTCTTTGAGATCAGTGCAATGCCTGAGACTGCGCCTTTTATCTCTGAGATTACCAGGGAGTAAACCTAATACTTAGTTCTTCAGGAGAATGCCCTGTGCTGTTGTGTTTTAAAGCATTACAGTCTTTTTTCAAGGCTGCCGAGTGAATAACTGGCTCTGTTTTCACCCCTAATTCTGTTTCTTTAGAAATGAAAGTCTGCTGTTTGCAGAGAATAAGTGTTCATACAGTGTAAGTAGATTAGATTTGAGATAAGTTACAAGAGTTGCTTTCTGACTGCCCTTGGCAAATGTTACCTAGAAGAGGCTGAGCCCTTGACTGTGTACTTTCCCTGGTGCCTTTCTCAAACTTATGTTTTACATTTTCAGTTGAAGTGAGTTTTGTGCTTTTTTACTTCGAGACTTCATCCTCACATTTCTTCTGAACTACTCTGTTTCTATTTATGTTATGAAAATTCTGTGGTTTGTTGCCTCTTGTGTCTATACTACAATATTTCTGGTTTTTATATTTACTTTTATGTCCTAAAAAAATTGTTGAGCTTGAGTCCTATGTTGAAATTTCATTTTGCCCTCTTGCTTAGCATATGTATATTTGGATAATACAATATTTATATATTAGGAAATAATGACTGTTATTAGGAAACAAAGACAAAAAGATGGCTCATCAAA
This sequence comes from Nettapus auritus, assembly GCA_011076525.1. Classification (NCBI taxonomy): domain Eukaryota; kingdom Metazoa; phylum Chordata; class Aves; order Anseriformes; family Anatidae; genus Nettapus; species Nettapus auritus. The sequence goes on from CM021767.1 coordinate 24,765,390, forward strand.
TAAATTGCATAATCATTTTTCACTCCTTACGTTTCTGTTTTTCTTCTTCAAAATCAATATATTTGTGGGTTATCTTAGATGCTATGTACAGCTCCAATATCCTTATAAAAAAATAGGTTATTCACAGATAAAACCTTTCTGAAAGAAATTCTCATGGTCCACCCTTTCCAGAAGGATTTCAAAGGTATTCATCCTTCTCATCCTTAATACAGAACATGTAAATATATAGTATATGTTAAGTATGCTTTGAAAGGTTTACTTCTGGACAGTCAATATCCTGAATGCTATGTTGGGAAAGGTAGTGAAAGATGCTTTAAACTAAGAATTTAGTGAGGTAGAATGTTTTTAAGTTTAAAAATGAGATTGATAAATGAGAATTCTAGGAGTTATCCCTTTATATAGGTTATCTTACTTCCCATAATAAAAGAGCAAAATTTAGGGCTCTGTGTTTTCTTAAATGTTTTTCTACATTAGCTTGACAACTGCTCACTTGTAGCATTCCGGTCTACAAGAGAGGTCTGTAGACAGTGCACACAGTCTACCATGTGTGAGAAGTGTATATGACTATGGTCTTTGAGGGATGTCAACTTCATGGGATGTTGATCAGCATGTTTTACAAAAAACAGGTGCAGAGTTACTGTGAGATGTATTTTGAAGCGTTCTTTAAATGTTTGTGTTTCTTCCTTTTTGAAGCATTAAAGTTGTCTTTTCTACATCCACACGTCAAGAAGTAAAAATAACAGAAATGCAAGTAATAGTCCTTTCATAGCTGAAACTTGTCTAATTCATGGTTCTGTGTCCAAAGGGCCTGAAAATTTCACTTGCTATACATTTGAAAACAGAAAAAGTTAGTGTACTATATATACATGAGAGCATTGCAATGCCACATTGGCTAGTCTCAGAATTAACACAGGTTTTGAAGTAATTGCAATGTCCAGGTAAATACTTCAAGATGCAGTATTGTATATAATAGATATATCTACCATGTAGTTACTTGATTTGCATTCACGGAGTGAAATTGCACATGCTTTAGTAAAAAATTAGCTCTTAAAATATGTATTTCTTTCATGAAGGCATGGCCAGTGTGGATGTTTGAGTTGTACACAACATATACAGGGTCTGAATCACCCTGATGCTTGAGGTACAGTTCTGTCCCCAGTTAAACCCTCCTCAATCTATAGAAAGAATAGAGAAATTAGCCTGTCCTTCTGTAAGCATTCATCAGCCCCCTTCAATTACTTCTAATTAGTTTGTCAACCCCATATAGAAACTTTAACAGTAATTGTCAAATGAGAATTTGGAAGTCAGCTCTGCTGTGACTTTGCCCCTTCTTACAGTCTTCTCCCTGCTTCCTTATGGAGGGAAGGAAGTTACTACACTGTTGTGAACTCACATCAGTTGAGAAAAAATTGTAGTTTTCCATGTTCTGCTGGTTTTTGTTTCCTCAGAAAAAAGAGTGGAACTAGACATCACTGTGTGCTATAAAGGAAAATAATTAGGTTATTATGTAATGTAATAATTACATATTAAATAAAATAATCTGTTGTTGAGATACGGTTTCAAATATTCAGCTATATAAGATATAGTAAATGCAAGTGAGGTAAGATTTGCAAGATAAAATCCTAAATTGGGTAACATAAAATGAATACAGCTAATTGAGGTGGTTTTGAGTGCTTTAATTCTGCACCTTCAGATATAGTTAAATTTAAATGTAATCTGTTTCTAAATAGTCTGAATAAATGATTCTTCTCGACAAATTATAGCTTCTTCATACGAAGTTACCATTTTATGCTGCTATGTAACCTAAATTTAATTTGCAACCAAATATATTCATTAATATTCTTTGAAGTAACGTATTTACTTTGAGAATTTCTAAAACAACTCTAAGGACTTAGCATCCAGTGCTGCCCTATCTGAATCTCCTTATCTTATCTGTTCAACCTGTTAGCTGATATGTATTCTGTAAAAATAATCAGAAACGTACCACAGTTATTTTCATAACCTTTGCTGCAAAGGTTAAATGGTATATACTTTTTTTATTTTAGATTGCTTTTATTTTACTTTATTTTTTTATGTACTCATTTATAGATTTTGGATGGGACATGAAAATAAGTCACTAGGAAAAGCCTAGATGGTTTCTAGATCTTACAGATAAGTTATCTATTACAGAAACACAGGATTTACAAACTTACAGTTGCTTTCAGGCCCAATTTTTACTTGGATTACAGAATATTGTGCACATAAACAACTATGTGGGAGAGTTTAATGTTAAGCTTTTTTTGTTTGCTTAGAAATCAACGAGTGCACAGTTAATCCTGATATCTGTGGAGCAGGACACTGCGTTAATTTGCCTGTGGGATACACATGCATCTGCTACGAGGGATACAAACTTAATGATCAGCAGACAAAATGCTCTGGTATGAATGGATGCTTTCAAAACTTTGAAATAATCACATTATGAAATGTTTGAAATACAGAGTCTGATCAGAAGGAATATGCCACAGAGCAGTCAGGAACTGATTGCTCTACAGAATGTTTCCAAACTACACAGAAGCTAGTTTTTGTATGTCAAATAAAATTTGCCAGCTTGTCTCTGATATAGCCTTTCACCACTCAGAACTGAATGTAAATTTAATTAAAGTTGAATGAAAGCCATTCCCTTTGTGAGATGAGAGAAAAAGTGATTAGACAGACCATTTCTTCTCGTTTTTGTATCAGGTATCTAAAATTGTCAGACTGCTAGGAAGAAATACACTTCTGTTTGGGGAACGAATGACAGAAGTAGTGCCTGTTTCTCAGAACAATTTGACCAGCTACCAGCTCTGCAGCTGGACTAAATCCGGTCACTTTGTTAGGCCTTTCCTTTCAACTGCTTGCTGGAAAAAAGAGAATTCTGTAAGCATCCCAGAAGCACATTAAGAGATCTACAAGTGAGGCCTTTGTCTGCTCAAAGCCCAGACTGGCTCTGAATAAGCCATTTCAGATCTGGAAGCAGCCTATCAATCCCTTTCCTTGATTCAGAGCATGCTGGTTCCTCTGTAACTTGGATCAGGAAGACTTTATTATACCATGTTTAAAGACTATATACTATCAACTTTTAACACTACCTAAATTCAGTAGTTTCAAATTGATATACAGGCTATCAGGTGCAACTGCCATATTAAAAAAATAATTTGCATGCACATACATAGCCAAATGGCAACTTAAAATCCTTCTATTTCATACAAATTTTATTAATGTACTATGCTTGCAGCTTGTGCTCAGCTTACACTCAGGGTAGTGATTTGAATAGTAATCATGTCACATTCTTCAGGCCAATGCAATATTCATATAGTCTATGCCAATAAGAGCATTTTTTTCCAACCAAAACTATTTAATGCATCTTTTTTGAAGCTATAAGGGAGAGGAGCGCATATACTTTTTCAAATAGTTAAAATAATTACAAGATCAGTCCTTTGAAAAGCATGGCACAGAATGAACAAAAAGAATCACAACTAAATATGTTATTCTACAGTCTTACATTTTTATTTCTTTTATAGATATTAATGAGTGTAATCAGACACCTCATCTCTGTTCCCTTGGACGCTGTGAAAATACAGAAGGAAGTTTCCTATGTATTTGCCAAGCTGGATTCATGGCCAGTGAAGATGGAACTGACTGCGTTGGTAATTACTGCTCTACTTTATAAAAAAATAAAAATAAGTTTCTTGATTCATTTTTGTATTTTTATCCAACCTCCCCTGAAGTCCCCTTTTCAACTTTTTTCCTAAATGTCATTAGTACTGGTCTGATGTCTGGAAGTGTTTTTAACCATCACCATGTATTGTGGAGAGGAAAGTATGTGAGTGGTTTCTCCTACTTTTCACAATGATCATTTGTTGAAAAACAAGAATTTATTCAGTATCGTATTTGTTTAGGAAAACTACCATTTACTAAAAACTCTTTCTGTGGTGGGAAATACAAATAATCAAAACTCTTTCAATCTCTAGCTGCTGTAACAAACCATATTTTAAGCATAGCTGCAAACATCTGTGGGCTTTGCTTAGTAACAGAAACAGATTGAAGAAGCCGTGATCTTCCTTAGGTTAGCACTGCCTTGAGCACGGCGTGCACTTAGTGACAAGCAATGTGCTTGCAAACAGAGGTGCTCACTGTACCTCTTCCTACAGCCTGATTGTTTCTAGACTTTATTCTCTCTTCCATCACATTCAATGAAGTAAAGATGAAACTCCTCAATAAGAAGTGCTTTAAGGCTGAGGTTTACAAACAGCTTGAAAATTCAAGCTTTTTTATTTGTTTAATTAAAGAAAAGGGTAGGGGAGATGCAAGCATTTGGTAATTTTGTGGTGGAACAAAGTTTCTCTTAACTTCTCTTTTTCATCTCTGCAGATTTTGATGAATGTTCAAGACCTCATACGTGTGGGGAAGGCTTCTGTATAAATACTGTTGGCTCATATAGATGTGAATATTGTGACAGTGGATACCAAATGAACAGGAGAGGAGAATGTGAAGGTAAGCTTGGACTCTTCACCGATAGTAACACAGTAATGGTTGCCAAACCAAACAACTGCAATAGGAGGAGCCATTTCTTTGTGACGACTGTTTTCTTATGGACTGCTGTTTCTGATCTCAGTATTAAACTTTACACTTGTTTGTTTATTTTTAAAGAAAGCTGGCCATTAGAAATATTAAAACTATGCCACAGTGAATTTGCATGCTTATTGTTTTTCTACTTAATTCTTTTAAGTAATTTCAATCTCCATTTGCTATTTCTTTTCAGATGAAATCTCTTGGCACAGTAGCTTCATATCTATTGCGTTGAGAGTTCCTTTCCCCATTCCACTCAGTGCTTATTTCCATTGGTAATTTCTGTCTTAATCTTACTCTTGGATTTCTCTCACATTTCTTCATTTAACTTCCCCACATATAGCAGCTAAAAATGACAGAATGATGAGAAGGTTATTGGTTGTTTTATCTGCAGTATGTCTGGGACAATGAAGTGAAGTTAAAATTTATTCATATCACAAAAAGTGCCAAATGTTACCACTGTTTGGAAAGATTAGCACTGCCTGCTGTTCAGGGGAGGCTCTGCACAGAGGCTTGAGCTGCAAAGGGAGAATTCTCAGAGGGGGCAATCTTAAACAAGAAACCTTTTGAGTACTCTCCAACCTTTTCAGTTATTTGATTTCTGCAACTGTAATTCAATTCCTATTATTTAGATTTAAGATACTGCAAAGGAATTCCCCTGCTGAGGACAGAACCTGAAGTAGCTCGTACCATTTAATCTCAGGACAGCTATTTTAGCAGCTCTTGACATGGAATCTGTTAACTTTATTACTGTTCCCTCCTTACCTGTCCACTTTACAAAGTCTTTTGTTTCCAGAAGGATCCGTTGTTTTTCCTATTAAAAAAAAAAAAAAAAAAAAAAAAAAAAAAAAGGGGGGGGCAGCAAATGATAAAATGAACTTTTCTCTTTTCCTTTTTCCTCTTTCCCCTTTCCTCTTTTTCTTGTTTGGAAATATATACCTAGCAGATATTTCATGTTGCAGGAGATCCTATGATGTCTGACCTTCAAAACTACACATTATTTTTCCACTGTGCCATTTTTGCCTATTTTGTTTTTCTTTTTTCATTTTCAACAAGAATTGTGAACTAAAAACCACAGGCAGCTATTTATTTTTAAACATAGCTTTGTACATGCATTTTTCTAAGGTACTTATGGCAGAATAAAATTGCTAACATGTTAGGTTGCCTAACAAATTATCAGTGTAAAGCTGCTGTGGGTATATTTGCTGCTCTGAGCATTGCTAAGAGATTCCTCTTTCTTCTCAGACAATTTTTTTTCTGTTTAATAAATGCTTTACACACTCTGCTCTTACAACTGCTTTTGCAAATCTCTGTCAGGAATGTATTGGACTCTAAAATAGGCTAAGAATATCACAGGGCATCAAATTTCTTATTAGCTTGTATTTTAAGTACTGTGGTGTAGTCCTCTATTATTTAGCTTAAAAATATGTAATCTCCAAAATCTCATTTTCTGCTGAAAGTTATTTAAGGTTGCTTTAGAGAAAAACCCTCCTACACTAAATCCATCAAACCAAGGAAATGACACATTCAGGGAATCATTTCACCATGTCATTACACCTACACATTATAGTCACACTACTGACAGATTCCAAATTCCACAAATAACTCCTTTCCACCTCCTCCACACTTAAAAAACAAAGGTAAGAATCCTCCAAGCTGCACACAATACACACTGTTCATTTACATTTCCTCACCCTATCATAATTCTGCCTTCAAGCTATGTGCACACAAGCTGTGTTGTGGGCCCAGCTGGGGAGACATATAGATTGCATACATGTTCTTCTTCCTAAGTTCATTGTTCATGCAGAACAAACTTACAGGCACGGTGAAACATTATTACATACAATTAATTATTCCTGCAAAAACTTCTGGTGATTTCTTTAAGTTTTGCAGCATTTAGACTTTACTTTGACTGAAAACTTCTGTACAAAATACATAATTCATGTGGTGTATTTTGAAGGTGAATACAGTCCAGGCAGTTCTGAGAGCAGGTTTCAGAGGAAGGTTGTTTGTTATTTTAAATAAATAAATAAATCTCACGGCTGTTTCACTGAGAAGAATTTGCAGGTCTGCATTGTAGAGGCTCAGGAGGCCTGCTGTTGTTTTTATGAGAAAGTACTCTGTTAGATTGTCATGATTCTATGCAAAAATGTGATTTGCAGATTCAGTGTCTGGTTTGAAGCTGGGATGTCCAATTCTCTGAAGGTTGGAGCATTATTCAGTTAAAGTACAAGTGCTGGGGGCAATTTTCCCTCTGTGAGCTTGTTCCCAAAACTAGTAGTAAATTGCTACCCTTTACGCTCTGTGGTAGAGTAGCAGTCTTTAACTGCTGAAGACTTAACAGCTAGGCTTGGAGCAGAGAAGGGATATTAACTTAGGGAGCTGCGGTTAGAGGTAACTTAGGCTCTGAATATTTCATTAGCTGCATGCACTGTGTGAAGCAAGTCTTAGGTAGAAAATATTATAATTGTTGTATCATTACAGACCAGGTCATAAAATAATATTCAAGTTTGCAAGGAGGCTGGATTGAGGCTGCCCATGCAATTTTAATTCCATTATCATCTAATCACTGGTCACTAAACAGCAACTTGTCTTTGAATGACAATTTTTGTATGCAGTCTTTTAGATTGAAAATAATGGATGTATTGTAATTTTCTTCAGTGCGGGGTAGAAAGTTACTGGTAGATGCTCAGAGCCTGATCATGAGATACTCGAGCTTTTCAGGACCTATCTTGGTGCTTTGACATGGTTAACCTACAATCTCTCCTGATGCAACAGGTCCCTCTGTCAGCCTACACACTGCCAGCCTCACAGAGATGTGTATGTTGCCTGTGCCTTCTTTCAGACATAATTAATTCCCTATTCCCTATAAGCAACTTGTTTGATTACCATTCACATGATTAAATTCATAGTCTCCATACTACTTTTCTGCATAACTGTAGGGGATAGAAGACTACCAAATTTCTCTTTGCATTGAGAAGCCAGTAATTTTGTTGTTACTGTAATGCACTTACAAACACTCCTGAGGCAGACAGTAGGAGGAGGACATTTCGACATGGTAGAAGGGTGACACAGACAATGGTATTTATTTCCATCTAAGCCAGAAATCTGCTCTGCTGTATGCTATACAGGGCCTACCAAGGAGTGGCAGTATAACAGAAAATTCAGATTCCGTTGCATGCGCTATGGTGTAATTTATTTCTCATAGATGCCCCTTCACTGGTACAAATCGGGACTAACTTGTACCTTCCTGGGTATCTTACAGAAAGTACAAGATTCTTTAAATTTATGAGTATAACATGAACTCAGTTGGAATAACCAGATTGGCTTATTGTTCAGTGTTTTGTTACGATTTTGACCTATATTTTCTTTTATCTTCTCTTATGAAGACATTGATGAATGCATGACCCCAACTACTTGTCCAGATGCACAGTGTATTAATGCTCCTGGCTCTTACCAGTGCATTCCTTGCAGAGTGGGATTCAGAGGCTGGAATGGACAGTGCCATGGTATGTTCAGTACTGTTTGTATCTCTGGTTATAGTTCTTGTTCCAAGATGCTGTATTTCCTATTCCATCGATGTTAAAACCTGATGATAACACTTGTGCCATGGTTCCCCATTTCATTCAATAATAATTGAAGATAAGAGAATTTGAATTTGAAATGATTTTAAATTCTCAGACACAGGATGAATGTGAATCGTACAATTGTAGTTTAAAAAAAATGAATTAGAAAATACGGGTCTGAAAGGGATGTATTATCAGTGAAATGCTATTAAGCCATTTTTGGAGGTATTTTACAAATCGAAAAGTCATGAGAGTGCTAACACATCACTGTGACTGGCAGGCTTTTCAACAGGATATGGGAGTTTGCTCAAAGCACATGTTAGTAATACCTTAATTATCTGTACTTCCAGCAAATCTTGTGTTATTCAGCACATCTTGTAACAGCTTGTATCTCTCGCTTTTGAGGTTTTTAGGATAGATTTTTCACATTGTTTTTGTCTATTTGTTTTTAATTGTTAGATATAAAAAAAAAAAAAACAACAAATTTTAGCTATTTGAGATAAGTAAGAAAAAAGAGAATTAATGCAGTCCCCAGAAGGAAATGAAATCTTCTGCAATTTTGAGTGCTATTTCCTGTGGCACTGACGGAAACTTGAATTTGACCTCAGTTGTGAAAGATCTGCCTGTTGTGAATACTCCTGTCTGCTCTGTGTGCATATACACATGTGCACTATAATTTGTGACAGTTGTTGGTGTAACCATTTTGCTTAAGCGTAGAGTGATAATACCCTACATAGGTAGTCTTTGCATTGTTATTGTAGTTCAGATTGGCAGTGTTCTTCAACAGCTTATTTCCTAATTGCTCCCTGTTGCTGTGATTTGTTTCAGCTCATGAAGCAGTCTAAGAGCATTAAAATAACACTGGGGGGTGGGCATCTACTGTGCTCCAGCCACAAATGGGCTTTTGATCTTTGATCTTTTTGATCTTTGGAGCAAGACTACAGCTAGGTTGCAATAAAGCAGCTGAAATATGTATGGTGTGGCTGTCAGAACCCACCACTGATTTTGCTGTACAGATTTTATCTTTTTCAATCACTCTATTGGCCAGTGAAGGTGTATTGTAGCACAGCATTTCTGTCTGAACATCCCTCTGTAACAATTTATCAGCATGCCTTAGCTGCATTATTTGGTCTTATCATTTGACTTATTGTGCAGGAAAGTATTTCTCAGGTAATTTCGTAGGTTTTAATAGAGTTATATCAAGCTCTAAAATGTTTAAAAGAGATTGATTCGTTTCTCTTAGCACACATTTGTTGATACACATCTTTGTTTTGCTTCTTCCCACCTGCCTGGATTCCTGCAGTCCTTGCAAGGAATGTGGCACGTGTACTCTGTTACAAAGATTCAAAGATTTCCTCTTATTATTTTTTCTTCTTTTTAAATGTAAACTTACCTTCATTTTGTGTTCTTTTCTGATACCAAGTTTGATATCTATGCCTATTTGTGAAAACAGCCTCATTGAAAACTCCATGGCATACCTTTCACTTGTTTCATTCTTGTTAACCAAGTTAGTAGGAGTAGAATGAGAGGCAAGAAGAGATTGCTCTAGCAGATTTACAAACAAATCAAATTCATGTATGGGATAAGTATTTGTTCCACGATGCAGATGCTGCTTTTCCTTTTATCACTGCATATAGCTTCCCTTTGTTTTATGGAATGTTCTAAGCCTAGATGTCTCACTCACATCATTAGTGATGTGATCAGTCTTCATTTTCTGTTTATCCTAGACTTAGATCATGTTGGAGATGAGCCATATGCATTTTTGAAAATGTAATGCAGACAGAGTTTGTCTTACAGCTTTTCAATATGGTATCATTTAAATGCACTGCAAAATAAAATATATGCCAAGTTATCTATGATGGGTATTTAAGTCCATTGTTCCATAAATTCAGGTGTTGCTGCTGTTAGTTTAGGTCAGTTGAAGCTCTGCTGTTTTTCCCCAGGGCTGTTTTTTTTATTTTTAAATTTATTTTTTTACTTTTTAATTTAATTTTATTTTTTTTTACCTTGGCTCATTCCTCCACTAGCACTTGATGCCCTAGAAAGTATAGCATAACAATTCTACAGGTTTTTAGTGGTGTTTATATTTCAGCCTTACAAGATTTAAATCCAGGAACATATCTCCTATCATTTAATAAAGGCAAGTCTGTCCCTTCAGACCTATGCAGAATGTATTTAACTGCAGTTTAGTTAGGAGTATCCAATATTAGATGCATAGCAGAAATTAAAAAATGACACCAGCACACCCTGCCTCCTCACTGTCTTGCAATTGCTGCTACTGTCCAAGATCCCATCATGTATTAGTGTTGTGCAGTTACTGTTTGAAATAATTATTTTTAAGCTTAAGTGCAGTCAATGATTTTTTAAATATTCTGTCTCCAAATGCATACATTCAAATACAGTAACATGTCAAAACATATAATGAAAATAAGTAGCATCTGAATTTAGAGCACACTTCTGTGTGTTAATGAATAAATGGAAAAATAATTTTTAAAAAATGTTTACAAAGATTTATAGACAACTTCATGCTCATTGTTATTACTGTGGTGAATTTTGCAGCTACACAGTTAAATAAGAGTAATTCTACTTGCAAAGTGTTAGGAATCTGGTCAAGAGGTTTCAGAACTAACACAGAGGTCAGCAGAGCTGATTCATATACTCCTAGCCTGGCTGCAAGGAACACCAATAGAATCACATACAGCTCTGGAATTCACAACTTCAAAGTTCCTGGCTTTTCTGCTGGTTTTATGGGGAAGTCTCTTGATCTTTTAGTCCCACCTAAAAACCAGAAGTAATATTGCCAACTTTGTTTTCAAGCAATCTGTAAGAAACAAGTTTGTTATTCATTTGGAAGTTTGTGTGCCTAACTGCTGAGTTAGGTTCTCTGTGTTCTCCATTTTGTTCGGTGAGATCATTTTGAAATGGTAAGAGGGAATCTTAGAAATTAGTCTTGCAGAAGGATAGAAGTAGTATTGCTTATTATCCTTATTTTTTTTTTTTTTAATTTGTTTTAATCAATTGCTACAGAATCGACAAGGTCAAAAAGACAGGAAAACTGGTTGTGATTATACTTACGACAGAACTTGAGTCAATTCCCACACCCACCTGAGAGATACTTGTAACCAAGTTAATTACACATTTACGCTTTGTTTATATTCACAGATATAAATGAATGTCAGTATGGCAATCTCTGTACAAATGGACGTTGTGAAAATACTGAGGGGTCTTTCAGATGTATTTGTGGCCAAGGTTTCAAACTCTCTGCATCAGAGGATCAGTGTGAAGGTAGGAAGGAATGTGATTAAAATTCTGCAATGTTGCACTAATAGATAACATTTCTCATCTAATAGTATTCTTCCTCATGGAGATACAACAAAAGTACAGAACTGAGGCTAAATGATCAAAAATATAAGAAGAATCTGTTTTTCTATTTTATGGCTTATATAGTCACATTGTACGTTTTGTGATTTGTTATAAAACATTTGGGGTTATAAAGTCAATCAACAATGTTTAGTAATATTTATGTAACTTAATTGGAATTTCTGCAAAATGCTTGACATTCTGTCATTTTCGAGGTTTGGAGACAGTGGCTTTCACTGTCTTAACCTTTTAGTGTGGCATTGGCTTTTCTGTCTTTTTTTCTTTCATGTGAGGGAGTGGAATTAAAAAACCTAGGCTACATTCTCCTGTAATTCAGTAGTGTCAGTTAAATGCTGAGCTGATGTCGGCTTTGGTATTGCTGCTTTTCAAGCAACATACTTAGTAGAAAGTGAGTGTAGTATCATATTTCTACAAACAAGTACCTGTACCTCCAGTGTCAGGTCCTGCATTTCTTCCACATCTAAAATCCTGCGTTTCTTCCACAACTAAAATTTCCATCAGGACTGCTCCAGTGGAACAAAATTGGATATGAAGCCAGAGCACAGAGTGCATATATAAAGTATGACTATCTCTCTCCTCCCTGAACAGCAGGCATTAGGGACTCCTTGCAACCTGTCCACCAAAAGTGAAAATCTGGGATAATGTCTCCAAGCTGCGGAACCACACAGAAACCTGAGGTTTTTGTCAGCTGTTTTTTTTTTTTCTTTATTTTCCCTTCCCATAAGTGTCTGCATATAGCACTAAACACATTCAGCCTTCTGAGAGCTAAAATAATACAATAAAACTAAATAATCATTCATTTAACTTTGTCAGGAAATTTGAAACAAAACATCACTGTACGTTAAGTGGCTTGAGTGAGTTAAATGTGCTGTCCAGGACACAGAGCAGACCAGTCTTGGGGAAAGTATGTAGACAAAGTTTGACTGCTTCCTCTGAGCCTTTCATGGAAAAGAGCCTTTGCCAAGCTGTGCTGGCATGTGCAGACAGTTCTTCTTAAAGCGCACCCTTCTAAAGTCAGGATCCTTACACGTGCCCAGATACTTCATGCAACCCCACAGAATTCGGTGATCCTTAAATTCAAAACTTCTCTGGTCACAAGGGACCATTATTCAAGAGGTCAGACTACATAGCCATAACACAGACCAGAAAAACCTCACTCACTGAGTAACTTTCTCCTGTTTGAATTGCAGTATATTTTCAGAACAACATGCAGCCGTGCCTAAATCCTGGAAGTGACTAACAACCTGCCATATAGATTTAATTACAGTTTATTCACAAACTTTTTATAAGTAAGAGAGTGAAAACAGGTTTCCTAGCTCGTAGAGGATGTGCTGTGTTCTGAATTCAAAGTGTTGCTCTCCTCTACTATTTTGACAATTTCATATGAAAATTTAAGATCAGCGTCCATCTGGTAACCCAGGCTGACCCCAGTTTATGAGAACTGAAGCACTGAGGGATTAGCAGTAGTTGTGGAAGCAAAGAGACATTTTCCCCATACTTAGAGGATTAATACTGTTACAAGGCAAGTATTTAAAGGAGCCTCAATGTACAGCTGAATAGGAGAACAGCCTGTCAGTGTATATCTGAAAACCATACCCTGTGAAAAAGCGGTGATCCTGCTGGAAAGTATTTTGTGGGTTTTGCTGACTCACTGGAGCAGTTGGCTTGTTACCTTTGCCAGATACAAGAGAAACAAAAGGAATTCACAAGCAGTGTGTCTGTCTGTGGGTTTGTGTATTGAGGGATATTGACACTATGGGAGAGAGTTGTTAATGTAGTCACTGTGAGGAAAACATCCAGTCTGCAATTTCATATATTTTTATGCATTATGTTGACTCTCTGCATTTGTTAATATATATAAGACCAAGAGAAACAGTACTTCATAATGACACTCTCCTTAGCTGATTTGTTCAAAAGTGGTTTTTGCACTGTTTGCTCAGTAATTTGTATTTTCAGATGTGTTATATCATCACCATCTTTTCTGCTACAGATATAGATGAATGCCAGCACAGATCACTTTGTGTGAATGGACGCTGCAGGAACACAGAAGGGTCTTTTAGATGTGTTTGTAGCCAAGGTTATGCATTATCTTCTACTGGAGATCAGTGTGAGGGTAAGCTTGTGGACTTAAGCTACTGATTCATTTTTTTCAGTAAGATTTTGTGTTCTTCAGCTGTAGATATGAACTCTTTTGCAAGTGGGGTAGAAAGATACATTGCTCCTCTTTCTTTTGCAGTACTTTGCTGTCAGCCATTCAGCAGTCCCCTCCTGCACAGCCACATATTTTATTGTTTCTTAGAAGTAGTGCCTATCATCTTTTCACATACAAGAAATCAGCACATGTATTTCCAATTTCCAACAATAAGATTGAAAGAGCAATCGACATTGTTACCAAAAAAAACTTAAGCTTTACCAAAAAAAATTAAGCTTTTCCAAATCTTGTTGTTCAAATTCTGTTGCAGAGCTCTATATTGGTTCTGTATTACAAAAGCTTCTGCTAGTATACTCTGTTCACATGGGATCCTGCTAAGAGAAAACTTCAGCTGGTTTGGGGAAGCTTAAATCCCACATGTGCACTGGCAAGAGAAAATACACAGTATAAGATGAACTTTAAGGGGATCTGTTGGAGCTCATAGCTTTCACTGTCTCAGAAAGCAATCTGTGTGCTGAGCTGTTAAAAACAAAAGAGGTGAAAGATGTATAGCAAATTTAGGGAGAAATGCTATGTTATACAAAACAGCCACGTTCTATTATCACTCAAGTAGAACAGCTTAATGTCCAGCAATTGGCAAGCAGTTTTTTTTTGTTGTTTTTTTTTGTTTGTTTTTTCTAATGAATTATTTCAAACCTGCTCCCTCTTCTCCATTGTTGTATCATATCAGGTTATATAACTTTTTGCTACACTACTCACAGTCATCCTGAGAATGGGAGATTTCTCACCAGTGGTCTCCAGAAACAATTCTACCTCAGTTGTTTCCTTATCTCCTGCCCTAGAGGAAAAAACTATCAGTTAGGCTGTTATTATAGGTGTAGTACTAGTATAAATAAACTTTCTGGTCTCTGGTGTGCTTCCTGTATCTGTTAATACCATGGAAAAGGCAGAACTCCCTACTGCTGTTCTCTCTGCAGTGTGTTCTGCTGTTAGGTTATCATGCACACAGCATGCTGGGAGGCTGTTACCACCCTCTCTTATCCAGAGCTATTAATATGTCAGGAATCCTCCTCTTCAGTTGATCCAGGCAAAAGAGCAGTTCTGCCGAGCTGTGACGTGGTGTTGTCTTCTCAAGACAAACATATGATATCAGACCAGACTTTATCAGTGCTGATGGTATGGAATTGTCCACATGTAATGAGTGACAACGTATCTTGAAGTTCTCACCAGCAAGGCAATAAGGATATCTTATAATCTCTTTGGTACTGATCTGTTTGTAGATCATTGTCACAGAAAAACTTAAGATCATCTCAGCATTCCTGGTGAATACCAGTATCACTTGCATCAGCTTCACGAACTGTGGCCTGACAAGGCAAGGCACTAGAAACTTGTGTCAAAGAATTTTGTTTTCACTTGGCTTCACATGTTCATGAGTTGTGACAGATGCGGAGATACACTGTCAAGAATCGAAGATTCTTGGTCCAATCAAGGTCAAGCCTGCCTCCTAAAGACAGAACAGACTGTGTGGTGTCATTCCTGACAGATACTCATATCACCTCCTCTTAACAGACCTCAACGGATGAGATTTCAAATATCTCTTCAAGCAGCCTGCACTAGTACTTTGCTGTTCTTACGTTAGACTTTCTTTTTCCCTCATGTGTGATGGTAATTTTTTATTGCTTCAGTTTAATTTATAACTTTTTAGCCTGCCAGCTTTCAACCAGAAACAGTGTTCTTTATTTTCTCTGTGCACAGCAGAGAGGGAGAGGGTGGGAGCGAGGGATGCATAACCATTTCAAGATTGCTTCAGCAAGAGGCCTTACAAACCACTAAGTCTGCAGAGAAAGATTTTGAACTAGTAAATGCTGTCAAAAGAGTGTGAGCTTGGAAAATTGTTAGTTAAACAATCTTGTAGTGAGGAAGAGCAAATAAAATATAGAAATTTAAATCCATTCTAGTTTCCAGAACTTCTCTTCAGTCTGCTTTGGCGCATTTCATACAGCCCAAGAAGTCACAGTAACTGTTGCTGTTTTCCATCACTGTGATGTGGGCTGTCAGGAGAGGTCCATGCTTTACTTTATCTTCATCTCTTCCTTGTTCCCGTTCAAGGGCAATTTTCAAGAAAAAACAATTTCAGAAGCTCTCAAAGCGAAAGAGGAGGAATTGTACAGGGAAAACAGGTAAAGCTGTTCCCTTACCCCAGAGCCTTTGTTTCATTCACAAGAGCCTGTAACAAAGTCTACAGCCGCTCCATCCAGTGACAAAGTGGTTAATTTCTGCAGAGACTATTTGTTCACTTAAGATTTTCATAAGTATTAAAAATTCTCCACAAAATCTATTAATCTCTTGAAGTAGAAGAAATTCTGAAGTACTTGCATTATATCCCTTCAATATTTTCTGAAGTACATGACATTATGGACTGCTTTTTGCACCTTGAAAGCTTAAGTTTGAACACACTGTGCTAGTTCTTCTCTCAGTAAGAATGCCTTGTGCAACTGCTTTATCAGCTGTACGTTCACCTCTTCTGATTTTCTTCACCCAAAGAAGTATGTATATGCACTAGCTGAACTTAAATACAGACTGTACATCTCAAAGAACTCGGGCTGCTGGAAAAGAGTCTTGTCTAAAGAATACAGGACTCCAGTGCTCTCCTAGAAGTCTTCAGAGATTTTGCTAGCCCAAATGCTCTAGATGTACACCTGTGAAGGGTGATAAAAAGTACTGAACACTTCAAGAATTACTTACTGTCTCTGCTTTTCCTCGAGATTCTTGTGCAGTAACCATAGAAGCTGTGAAGAGTTCCATCAGAGAAAGAGAGGTTTTTGTCCTGTATGGAAAATAATGAATTTTGACTGAATTTGGCAGAAAACGCCTTCTTGTTGTGAGGCTTGGCATTAACTCGGCGCAGGGGAGTCGTTAATTTTTTCTCATGCTCCCAGTCAAAATTAATTACTGTTTTTCAAATAAACCACAATTTATTTCTCAGTTGAAAATTATTATAAAACATGGTTATCAAAAGGTCACAACTTTGTCAGCATTAAGTACAGTTTTATCTACAGTAACATTCATATATGTAAGAAAGCAAACACTGTTTCTTATTTTAATCAAATAGATTAAATCCCAAGGATAGTTGCATTCTGATGTACAGTGTAGGCTTTCCAGAGTTAAGTGTAGAATTGAGGTCATGTCCTCTTTTTTAATTACAATTGTTATTATTCCTGAAATGCGTGAACAGGTTACAATTCTAGTTATATCAAATCTGTGGTTAAGAAGTCGGAATATTCCAAGGCAGTGGAAAAACTCTTAGTCAACTTTTTCAGGAGAAACCCTGTCCCATCAAAGCAATAGACTCAATTAATTACAAGGTAGATCACTGGGGAGAAAGGGGCAAGTTACTTCTGAGATTTTTCTTTTATTTTCTGTTTGCTTTTAAAACCAGAGACACAGCCATGAAGTACTTTGTGATCTTCAGTTGTAGTGAAACAAAACTGTGTAATATCACTGGAATGTAGGCACTTGCTGAGTTAATCTTGTACCTGTGCTCTGTTTCCTCTGTTGGGCTGCCATTGCCTTTGAATAGTAATGGAAAGAAAAGACTTTTGGTGAAGACAATGCCAATATCCTTCCTGTTCTTGAAATATTTGGTTGCTTTGTATCTAGTTTCTGTCTTGAATCTTTCCCAGCTATGTGTCAGAGCCGGACCCTGCGTGCCCTGGCTCTTCATCTGGATTTATGGCTTAGGTGCAGCACTACGCAAAAGCAACTATTCAGCTTTGTGATGAAACTGCTAAGCCTGTGAAATAGCTGTATTGCATCACGTAAGCTGCCTCTGAGCAAACAACTGCTAGCACAGCTGTACACACAGTGTGGTCTGTGTGCCGCAAACCTTTTGTCCACATGGCTCTCTTGTGAGTAGTCTCCATAGACAAGTCTTGTCTGGTGTGGCACACCAGCTATGCTTGGGCTTGCACATGCTCTGGACAACATCTGACTCAGGTCAGTTCAGGCTTAGGGGTCTTTGTGCAGTGGTCTAAACATGTCTGAAGATATATCTTTCAAAATACAAGTTTGTATCACTAGGCATTTTTTGTGTCTGTCTTGGAAGGCAGACACTGCCAGTTGGCTTTTCTTGATAATTGTACTACTCTAATGCCACATTCACCATTATAGTAAGGTAGAGATTGATATAAAGGTCAGTTACGATACTTTTCATTAGAGATTAAAATGACACATATTCAATATGCTTGCTAAGAAGAAATGATCCACAAACTCAAATTTTAAAACTTTCTAGAAATACAAGAAGTTTGATAATATGATGAAAGAAATTAAAAGGACATCCTCACACAGTTATTAAAGGACACTGTAGCTTCAAGTTGCTAAGTTAATATTGAAGTATTACTTAAAAACTTCATCAGTTTTTACATCATTTGATTATTCGGTTATGTTTTTATTTCAGATATTGATGAATGCCTTCAAGACAGTGATGTTTGTCTTCGAGGAAACTGCATTAATACTGATGGGTCTTACAAATGCACTTGTCCAGATGGTTTCCAGCAGATAGCCAACAGGGGATGTCAAGGTATGAAATAGCTATTAAAAATACCTGGATTGTTTTTATAAATATGCAAGTTTATAATCATAACTTATGAAGGTTACAGATCGCAATAATGAGGAGAAACTCATTTTATTTATGATTGGTAGCACTTTCTCACTCTTCTCACTGAATATCATTGTCTCTAAATACAAGCTGAGAAATTATTTCAAGAGGCTTAGATTTCAGCCTTCATAATTTGAAAGAGAAACTATATTAGCACTCACAGAGATTCAGTATTGACAGCATTTTCCCACATCCTGGAGCATATATTTTGACAGTACCTTGTGTGTTTCTGAATTGATGTTGTAACAGAGCAGCATAGCTACTCTCAAGTCATGTTAGGTAAACCTCTGTCATCTCTAAAACATTTTAGAGTACTTTGTGGAGGATGGGGAGGAAGAGAATGTGTTACCTCAGGCTAAGTCAACACTGCCAAACCCAGAAAAAGTACTTCTCAACTTGTGGGTCTGAAGAATCCTTTCCCTGTGTTGGCACAACACCCACACATACCTCAGCACTCCCTTTTTACCATCCATTTTTATGAGACAAGAAATGGTCTCAGAGCTGGAAAGTGGTACCATCTTCATGCTGTAAATGATTGGAAGACCAGGAGTTTGGACTTTGCTTTGGGTCTTCTAATGCACAGTTTAGACTTGAGCTGTGAGACTACATTCCAATTGATCTTTGTTGAAGATCTTATGCAACCGACAGTAAATTCTTTGCAAAACTTCTAATTATTACATGTGACTGCTTTCTAATGCTGAAAACATTGCATTCAGCATAGAGAAGTACTGTATTAGACCTTCCTTTAGCGGATAAAGGAGAATTGACCACCAGCTATAAATCAGTGCCAGCTTTCCTACCATCTAATTCTCTTCACTCCACTATGTTAAGGAGAAGTATATACGCTACATGAATGAATATCACAAAACTGAAAGCACTTAGGAGCCAACTAAGAGGTAGACAGTATTGGAAACAGAAAAACATGAATGAATATTGGCAATAATTTCAGGTAAGAGTGCCACGCTTGAGAAAAAAGACCACTACTGTTGAAAAACAAGAATTTGCTGTAAAAGGGGAGTGAAACTACTTGAGAAGTAGCCAAATGAATATCAGAACAAATGGAAGAAAAGGGGAGCTGATACAATGAATACAGACAAGTTAGAATAGCAAAGTACTGGTTGCACTGAAAGAATATAAAGGGATATCTATGACTAACAGAACTAATTATGGTTAGAGGGTTATTACTGTGTAAGCTACCTGTTGTTGAGCTGTTACAGGGTCTAATAGTAGAATTTTCATTAGTCAGTGATAGAAATCTTAAATATATTTTTCTTGTCCTGTATTTTGGACTGGACAAAACTAGCCATATTTATATTGTAAATGATGACTTCTTTGTTTCAGTAGTACCTTCAAAATACTTTACAGAACAGAACAGTGAAACAGAGACGTCTTTAAGTGACTGAAAGTTAATTCTTATATCAGAATCCTATAATATCTTGCTACTTTCTTGCAAAAACAAAAACAAACAAAAAGCACAGAAACATTTTTTACAGCATTTGTGTGGAGGGATTAGGGGTGTGGTAAAAAATTAAGATAATAGGCCACTAATGCAGAGTGATTTTGAACACATAGTAAACTGGGTATGAGCAAACAATATGTATTTTAATATAGCCAGTTACATATTGAAGAAGGAATCTCAGTCATATGTGTAGAATAGTGGATTTCCTTCTGGGACACAGTTACTGAAAAGGACTTAGGGGTCAGAGATAGGTATCTAAATACGAGCTTCCAGTGCAACCCTGTGGCCAGTAGGACTAATGCACTGTCTGGAAGATAGAAAAAGCATGCTATGCAGCAGGAGTATGCAGGTTTTTTTTTACCTCTATTTTGCACTTATGCAGCTGCTCTTGGCACATGGTTGTGCTTGGACATTTGGGTGCCCACAATTCAAAATGGATGCTGATCAGTTGAAGAGAGTTCAGAGATGAACACAAAAAAGATGATGGCCTGGAGGAAAAAGGATTGAATAATTTAAGCTGTGTATTTTGGTAAAGAAAAAAAGAGGGGAGATTTAGTCAATAGCATTATTATCATCAAAAGAAATCATAATTGAAAGTAGAGAACTCTTGAATTAAACTGGCAAATTTATCAAAATTCAGTGTCTGCATGTTGAGTCTGGAGTAAAATTCAGGCTAGAATTTAGGAAAATGTATTTTGGTTAGGAGCAAAGCTGAAAAGAGTCCAAAATATCATAAAGTATGTAGTGTACTCTTTCAGACAAATTAAACTCTATTTCCCTAACAATATTAATTTTGTTTTCCTGCCTTTTAAATGTCATTCTACCCTTGTGTAATCAGCTGTTAAGGTTTCCAGTATTTTTCTGGCAGTTTTAAAAAACTGACAGCTTAGTTTTGAGAACAGTGTGCATGTTGAGGAGGTACTGTACTGCACTTGTCTTTGCTGATCTCCCACCTTACATGTCTTGGACACCTTCAAAGAGCTTCACAGAGTATGCTATTGGTCTACATTTGCCTTGATTTCGTACAAGACTTCATATATGTAGGTGTTGTGTGAAATGCAGTGCGCCTTACACAGATACTACCTTCCCCAGGCTGCCTTTCTTCCTTCCACATGCGCAATGTCTTCAGGACACTGGCTTAGAAGGTTTATATGCACAAGATACAATCAGTCTGTATTTAAAGAAAATTCTATATTGACATTATGGGACTTGAAATAATAGTGCCAAAATCATATTTTGTCTAGTCTATCAAAATTATTGTCTACTTCGATGCATTTCGTATGGCTCTAAAGATGGCTGGAATCTAAGCTAGAAAAGACAGTTAAGAGTAAGAAATTCTGCTATCTTTTTTTTTTCCTAAATTTGTGTTTGATCTCAGTGTGATACTGAAAACTTCTTAAAGGTTTCAATAAAGCAAAATACCAGAGGTACAACTAAATTTTAATTTTATTTTTTTTTACAATTCTTGTAAATGTACCTCCTCAAAAAAATGAAATGAGTACATGTAATCTTTGAGTTCTGATGGCAGATTCTGTTGGTAAGAAAACATCAATCAGAAAAAAAAGCTTGGTTTTTAGATACGAAAGTAAGTTTGAAAAGCAGTATTTGAAAAATGCTTTCTAAATTCCAGAAGAAGAACAATGGTTATGAACTCTTATATACCAAACTTTTGGGACCACTCCCCTAAGAAAAAAAAAAAAAAAAAAAAAAAAGAAAAATGTGTATTTGGCTTTAAATTGTATAAAATCAACTTGCTGGAAAAGATGCCACTCCAGACCTGCCGGTAATGCAAACACATGGAGCCAGATGCACAAAGTTGACTAGCATACAGCAATCAAGAAGCAGTGAGATCGAGCCATCTGAGAATTCCCCTAATGCAGAAGAAATGTTGGCTTGTGTAGAGCTTATCCTTACATCTCTCAAATCACTCTCATCCGCTCATCCTCATTGCAGAGAGTGATATAGAGGGAGTGTGATAAATCAGAACATACTCATGCCTATACAGAGTTTTAAAAAGATCTCACAAGATTTGGTTACTCCTGAAAAGGAGCCTGATTTGCCTAGCTGGTAGAAATAAAAGCTTCTTTTAAGACTAATTGAACTTAGGCTTAACATTAAGGGAATGATTATTTGCAAGGCTATTAATGTTTCTGTTTGCAGATATCAATGAATGTGAGAGACCTGACCTCTGTTCACCTCACGGGGAGTGTCTGAACACAGATGGTTCCTACCAGTGCATATGTGAGCAGGGCTTTTCTGTGTCTGCAGATGGCCGAACATGTGAAGGTGAGACAACTCGTAGTTATGCATGAGCTTTCCCCTCCATTCCCATTGCTTTGCTGTTACTAGTTGGGTAAGAAAAGCAGTCAGTTTGGGTGTGATACTGCAAAAATACTATTAACTCATCAATCTGCCACCTAGAGGTCCTTTTTTTTTTCCTCTTAAATGCATGGCATGATATGTTGCTGTTTGTGTCATAAGAAGTATAACAGGAACTGTACAAAATGAGCGACACAATAGAGTTAATGTTTGTTAAAAGCTGTTTTACTTCTCTTGACTTTTAAAAAAATTGCCATCTTAACAATGGATTATATTTTTGTAAGCAAAAGAAGATAGTGAAAAAGAAGGAATACTGACATGACTATGGCAAATGATGACAAAGACAGGAATAATATCCTTGTATTAAGATATGTGAAACCAGTGGACACCTGTAATAACGTGAAAGTCTATTCAGAGATGGAAAATTATTTCTGTTATACAGCATAGGTGAAAAAAGAAATATTTATAAACTGCAAATAAAGTGAGGTTGGAATTTGGACTTCTAAGAGGTTTCAGATGGGTAGCCATTACAGCCGTACGTATTTAGCATTATTTAATTTAAAGTGTCTTATGTGCATTAGCAGCAAGCCTGAGCTGCCTAAATGATCTTATTGCTTGCTGGATGTGAGACAACAGAACCTGCCTTGTCAAAACCGTGACAGCCAGATGAAGCATCTATGTAACAGAGCTCCAGTGAGAAATTGTAGTAAAATGCTGACGATAGCACTTCAGACATTTTGAAATGTCAGAAATTGAGTAAATCTTAGTATTCAGATCTTCGCAGTGATAAAGTCAGCTTACACTTCATATGCAATTATGCTCATACAGGTATTTTTCATAGAAGATCGTAAAAGTTGTGACAGTAATAACACTGGTGAGAAGCATCAAGAAGCCTAGAATTTAGGTCCTCCTAGGGTTTTTATTTGGTTATAGCATGAGAAAATGTCCCGTTGCTAATGGAAAGCACACGCTTTCTAGTGATGCTGCTCTCCTGTACTTAATTTAAAACAGGAGACTTGTGGTCAATGATACCAAGAAGATATGTGGCTTTATGTAGTCAGTGATGCTGACAGAAAACATAAAGTCCCGACTGGATGAAGAATGGCTGTTCTTACGGATGAGAGGTTTTTTCAAGGCAAGAAGCCTTGTGGGAAAAGTAGTAATATTGAAGAGGAAAAAGTTATGCTGTAGTAGTTCAGCAGGATGCATGCAGAGGAGAAGACCTGGGCAGTGTTAAATCTATGGGTGGTGGATCTCAAGTGTTAAAGAAGTAAGCAAGCTATTCCAAATTATAAGCCAGTAAGTCCTGATGTGACTGATTTTCACGGGCCAGCTCTTCTCATCAGTTCACCTAGGGCTTGTAAAAAGGTTCTTCCTTCAGTAGACAAGATGTATGGAAACTTCAGTAGCATTTACTCTCCCTACTTTTACCAGAGGAAAAACAGCATTATTATTTCACCTAACATATAACTTGCTATGTAATAAGTAAAGTTATAACTAAGGACATGAAATAGTCTATTAGCAAAGGGATTACTGTTACGCTGATGTAAGAGAATTTGTGCTCTATATGTAGATATGGTATGATGTTAAACAATACTTGTGTTTTAATTATTGTTGGTAACTAAAAAATCCTATACTTTGTTGCTTATTCATCTCTAAACATTTACTTTGTATTGTGACTATGGTATAAATTGTAAGAAACATTTTCGTACTGTAATAGAAAAGCCTGGTCAAGTAGACTAGAGAGAATGAATCTGAACAGTGATTGGTGGAGAAGCCAGCATTTTATGATCCCAAGTAATGAGGACAATCTCAATTTTTTTGGTAACCAATTGCTAAAAGTACATTCATGGACTCTCTTGACAGCACGTATACATTTCACTCAGTCTTTACAAAGAGTATGGTTAAATATATTCAGTTTCTCAGCAAGAAAAGTAGTAACAGGTGTTTTGCCTTACTGTTGAACATAATTAAAAAAAAAAAAAAAAAAAAAAAAAAGTGTAGCCTGCTATTAGTAGAAACCAAACATGTTATTCCAAACCAAATTTAGAAGAAGACTTTCTAACCTTGTGAAATAAAATTCTCGGAAATTAAAAAAAGGCAAAGCTGAACAGAAACACAAAATAAATAAATGTTAGTGGCATCTAATTTTAGGAAATATACCAGAAACAGTGAGTCCTCCCTATCTGGATCTCTGACAGTTAATAAGTAGCACAGTTTCCAGGGAAGGTTACCATCACATATGATAAAGTAGTACAAAGTTAATCTTCATTACAATAAAAAGCCACAGTTTTACTAAACAGAAAAGGATGAAATCATAAGATCTGTTTCTATGACTGTGGGTAGTTTTGGAACTTTTTTAATGAAGAATAAAACAAGTATAAAACCAGTTGACCGTGCTTCACAAGTAATTGGTGGTGAGTATGGAATACAGATCAGACTTCATATTCAGCACTTGGAAAAGTATTTTAATAGCTTGGCGAAGCAAGGGTACTTCTAGTCTTCTGCAGCAGCAGCACTCCTTTTCTACCATAACTAGTTTCTCCATTCTGTCATTTTAATAAAAACAATTACATAGTTGAAGAAAATCATTTAAAGGGAGCACTGATGACTTCGGTGTTAGTATTTGTACCGGTGTATGTTTCAGGAGTCAGCTTCACGCAAAAAGACAAGATGAAACAAAAGGATCAAAAAACAAAAGGAATGTGTGACATTCCAGGTACTGAGAAAGGATGTGGCTCCCAGCCGCAGAAGCTACTGTTCTTTACACGAAGTTTCTCTGTGAATTTAATTCTAGTTAAGTGAGTGAGAATAACTGCTTATACCATCAGAGAAAGAACCTGAGGAAATTTTGCTGGATTCAGACGCCTTTCTGTGCCTGGGGAACAGATTTTCCGTATCTCCAGACTGTTTTTGTATGAGTTTGAATCATTTTTGTTGAAAAGTCAGAAACAACAACAACATGAAACGTTTAAGAACCCCATGTGGTTCAGTTCTGGTATGGAGCTTTTATGGCGATTGGCCAAAGAAAACTGAACAGCTGCAAAGACTGTCTTCTTCCAAGGTGCAGACAAACTTTTGTTGTGGCAGTGACATTCCACTGCTGCCTGGCTCCATGTTCGGCAATTTGGCTGCACCAGGCTCTCTGAACAGGAGGCTCTCGGAGCACTCTAGCTCCCTGTTGAGCTCTCAGGGGTTCCTGTAAAGGCAGGGTCTCACCCAGTTGGCTGCAAGTCAACTGTGTTGGCAAAAACTCAGTTTAGAGATTCTCTGATGCTTAGTCAATATCCTGCTCCAAGCACCTCTTCCGTCTCTGTGTTCAATCCCATCTGTTTCTCAGTCGCTCCCTCACTTTTCCAGCCTGCTGCAGGCCCATAGCTTTACTGTCTACCTCAAGAGGCACTCCAAAAGAACTTATTCATCCCATCAGTGCTCTGCAACCTCTGCTTATTCCTTGTCCCTCTTTTGCTGTCTCATACCCCTTCTCCTTTCCTTGTCCACTCAGTATCTGTCAACCCTCTGAGCCTTCGGATGCTTGTGTGAAGTATCCACAGATCAGTCTGTGATCAAAAAATAAATTGGAAATCTCAACATGAAGATGCTATATCGTCCATCATTTAAGGTGTCTGCATACCTAAGAAGACTGAAAATCAAAGAATCAAAGAGCAGAGCTTTGAACAGTACATAACTTATGTCTACCACCAAAAACATTTTAAGAGAGTAGATGTTTGCTGTAACCATACATCACAACAGTAATTTTACCCTTGCAGGGAAGACAAGGCAATTTTAAGAAAAGGGTATTGTAAATATCTAGGACTCCTTTTGAGTATCATTCCATGTTAAATGGAATAAATTCTATGGAGTAGACAACTTGAGTTTCACCAAATCTCTGGTTAAATATCAAGGTAAGAAAGCTGAAGCTTCTGCCACATGTGGATTCAAGCATGCATCTTCAGAGCATGTCTCTGAGAGCTACCTTCTTGTTTCACAATGAACAAACTTCACCAACTTTCTCACATTTCCTGATAGAGACGTTTTAGGACAACAGGCACTTCTTATCTGCACACCAGCTAAAGAAATAAGAGCACAAAGGGAAAAACAAGAGTTTCTTTCTTACCCACATCAGTGTTTGAATGACCATCCAGAATCATTGTCTCTAGATGACCAAAATCTCTATCCAAATATTCATTGCCCGTATACAATCATAACAGCGATTTTTATGTCAGAAGCACAGCTCTGTTCTCCTAAGCACTGTACAGAGCTGTCCTAGCAATAGTTCCTCTTCCAGACACTTTGCAATGTAAATTTTTGCAATTTTTAAATATCGTGCCTGAGGTTAAGTATACCTTCACCTTGTTCATGGTGGCAGAAAACAAGAATGTGGTGTTGAGCTGAATAGAAGTAAGCTTCAGTGCACATATGTTGCCTTTCTTTAGATCTTGATGACGTTAGATCAAAGTTTTGATTAAACCAGGCAGCACTGAGACATGGATTCTAAAGCAGGTCATAATTAGAGAGCTACTTCAGTCACTGTATAGACACAGGATATGTTAGTTTCATGTTGAGTTTTTTCCCCTTGCTTTGTCTCTATATAGCATGAGAATTGACGATTACAAGGTTCATGGTTTACGGCACGATTAAAGAAACAAATGCCCTTTCCGGCTGTAAAACAGGAGTCCTTTGAGTGAGCTGTCTAGACAAGGAAAAATATTTGGTGCTTGGACCTTCTCTGTAATTTCCCATGCACTGAAAGATCCAGTCATGTTCAGACTGTGTACTTTTTAAAAACAAAGCCATCTTCTATGCATATTATATACTAAATTAGGCTACTTTCTGCGATCAACTTGCTTTTCAGACAGTGACCTTAGTTTACTTTTGGAGACCATGATCCATTCCCCTATTTGTTTTCTTTAATATTTAGCTATTAAATAAAAGCAAAACTGTAATTCATGTAATTCTAAAATCCCCAGTTGTCTCTTCTGTCTAGGCTTTTAACAGTGTAAATGTCCTGTGGCTCAGGAACTTCTGTTATTAAGCTATAGCTGGCCACTGAAAATACAAACACTGTATTATTGTCTGTTTTCTTAAATTCCTGGCTGTCAGTCCACCACTGCTTACTCAGTTTGAATTCCCTTCTTAACTGGGCCTTCTGAATAAGAGATACAGTATCAAGATTTTTTGCACAGATATGCGAAACTCCAGATAATTCTGAGAGACTAAAATTAATCTATAATGTCATGCAGGTCTAATACTCAGTAGCAAAAATGAAGGATGAGGAAAACACAATGCTAGCTGCTGATGTGGTAGTTTTATCTTTCTCCCAGTAACCCCATATAAATCTTTTTATAATTCTGTCATTATGGTGACTGGATAAAGAAAGGGTATCAAATGGAATACTTTACCTTTCACATTTGACAGTGTTTTTAATACAGGTATATATTGTTTTCTCTTACTGCTGAATTAATTCTACTAGGGAGGATTTGTGGTAGATTTCAGAAACTTCATTATTCAGAAAGCACTCACATTTTTATATACGGTTCCTTCAGAACAAACACAGTACCTATTAAATTCTTCACCAAATAAAAAATAACCCTTTATAAAATGAATTTCTTTAACATTTTTCTTTGTTTAATAAATCAAGATAAAAAGATTATTTGGAACTTCTGACAAAACCAACAAACCAAATAAAATATTCTACAAATTCCATCTACAAGTGCTTTTTAAAAATAATTATATTCATAAAAGTCTCCCAGATATCAGTGTATTTAGTACATACAGTTTTTGCATTTATTTATTGTTTTAGATGAATGTTATTAAGCAGTGGATCAGTTCAGTAAGAGGTGAGTTTTCCATCACTTAAACAACCTTAAAATGATATTAGATGCCTTTATGATAAAGATGTTACAATTCCACAATTTACTTTGGTTAAAAAAAAAAAAAAAAAAAAAAAAAAAAAAAAAAAAAAAATTTATTTCAGTGGTTGGGCTACATTATGCGGATAACCTCTTCTGGTCTTGAGTGTCTATATGCAGTTCTAAACCTGTCTCAACCCCCACCACAGCAAATAGGAAAGGCTGTTTTCAAGACCCCAAAAAAAGTCTCAGCCTGAGGCAGACAGAAGCATGTTTGGATTAATTTGGGTGCTTAAGGAGTGAAAGGGAAGTGCAACAGGCAACCTGTTAGGAAATCTGTGGACAGTAATTCAGATAGTTTGGGGATTTGTGACCGCATGGTTCACAGACAATCAATTACCTTTCAACTGAGCTTCAGACATGGTTAAAAAAATGAAAATGTCCTTACAAATGGAGTGCTGTCAGGAGAAGAGCTAGCTGCATCTTTGCTGACTTTTCTAAACCTTTGACACAGCTGTGAACAGCTGGAGGGAGCAGGCAGGACTGCATTTCAGCCATACTCTTTCCTTTCAGAAAGACACCAACCAAACAGCAGTGCTGCTCACCTGTTCAAATGTGTCCTCTTTGTGTCAGTGCAGGATTCAGTCCCATCAGCCCTTTAGTTCTGTGAGCACCTAAGGCCTTCACTGGTGAGATCTGTCACATGAAGGTCTACCCTAATGTGCAGAATTAATGACCTATCTAGTACCCAGTTAAATCAAAAGCAGGTCACTTTCTTCACCATTTAAAATGTAATTACCCCTGAGGCACAGCACAGAATATAATTCCAAGTGAATACCGACCTTACTTTACAGTCGTAATGGTTTCTAGGAAAGAAATACAGCAGTAACTTCAAACTGCAGAGGAGTTCAGAAGGCAGAAGGTACTAATCCTAGTATCCTGGCAGATTCCCAGTTTTATGAGTCAACGTTCTTCCTCCTGAAAAAACACACCTTAACATCTTAAACAATGGTCAAGGCCTTGGTTGTAGGTCTTAATTCAAGTGAAGATAAAAATAATATATTCCCAACACTTGTAATACACTTACAAAAATAAACCATGTTCTGCCACAAGCAACTCTGCTTTGTTATGATTCTGTGATTATAGGCTGGTGGGCAGCTGAGTCAAAGAACAGACTTACGCAGTGACTTTTACTTGTAAGACCAGCAAACCACAAATGGGAAGTACAAATGAAAGGATGAGTATAGAAGGCATACAAGCATTGTAATTTCTTTGCCTACATGAATAACATTATTCATATGTGTAAATCTAAAGGATTAAAGCCAGAATTTTTGGTCTGTACCTACTTACCGCTTACCACATACACCACGAAATTCTCTTCTCTTTCAAGAGCCAGAATGAGATCTGTGCAAGCACTTCTAAGCACCACATAAACTTTTGCCCACGTTCAGCACTTCTACACAAGGGATGGTACCATACTCTTAAGCTCTTCTTGCACAGGGGGTTCAGTTTCATGCATGTTGTTGACTGTAATGCTCCACTGGCAAAACCTGTTGGAAATTTGGAGGGAGAGATGGTCACATTTAAATTATGTCTTATTCTGTGGCACATAGCATCATGCTATGATTGGACAAGTTGGTTAAACAGGTGGAAGGCAGTTGACAAAAATCATTGTCTGACAAGATATTTCCTGTGAAATTAACACTGAAACAATCATCAAAATTTTACATACTCTTACTTTATTTTTTTTGTGTCTGTCCTTTGTGTGTTCGTTTCCAGCGTGTAGAGAGAGATCACTGTCTGTTTGCAAAAACAGCCCATCTGTTGTTTTTCTGCACTCTTCACAAGTGTCTGCCTTTGATTGTCACACTGACATTGCCTGTCTGATGTTAAATTCTTTGCAGATGTTGATGAATGTGTGAACGGCACACTGTGTGGCAGACATGGGTTCTGTGAAAATATGGATGGCTCCTATCGCTGCCTCTGTTACCAGGGGTATCAGGATGCACAGGATGGGCAAGGTTGTACAGGTGAGTTTCTACGTGTAATTGGTCACTCCTGCAAGATTCTAGTGAGCAAAAAGCAGCTTATAAGCAAAATGCATTTCTTCACAAGAACATTTTTGTTTTCAATCTTTTTTTTGTTCAAGTTGGGCCACTTAGTAGTGAAGTTGAGCTGTGCTTTACTCACTGAACTTTGTGCCAGGTGGAAACTTAACTGTGTAGCCATTTAATGAGAACCTGTTATTAGGATTGAATGGAAATCAACAGAAAATAAGCTAAACCACTCATTTTCTCTCTTAAAAAAAAAAAAAAAGTAACACAAGAAAACCCACTGCTTCTGCATGTCAGAACCATTCGCAAACATAAATTGTAACAGATTGAATTTAATGCTTTAGCCTACTTAAATGCAACATCTGTTTAGTCTCTTAACTGAATAACCAGAAGTCTGTACTACCTCCTACAGGAAATAAAGTCTGGCATGTGGTACAGCCAGTCTGAATTAGACGGCACACCTCCCTGTGCACATTGTGTTTGAACACATTTTAACATTGGCTTCAAACTCCAAGAAAGATACCTAGCACTGTGAAAAGACATAAGATTGTTGTAAATGTGTAAATAGTGCATGTTTATTTTGTAAGTAGTAGTCTTCCGTATTGGTTGTTAATAGCGATGATTGGACCTGAGAACCATCTGAGGCAGCACAAGTTTCTAGCATAAAATTAGTACCAGATCAAGGAAAGGTATTCATTAACCAATTTCTTCAACTCAGAGTCAGGATGAAACACATTTACCAGGAGCACAGACCTAAATGGAATACTGAACAGAAAGAAGGAGTTTAGAAGTTGTACAGGAGAGTTTATATCTGTTTTCTAATATATTAAATAGCTTATTACTATTTTTTTCTGCCATTTAGCACTTAATTTACAACATATCAATGCATATGTGATTTTTCACAGGTGAAAACCAATTAAGCAAAGAAAGAAAAAAAAGTAAAAGCTGGTGTAAAACTAAATTTTGAGTCATAATCTCCCCGTTTTTATTTTATTTAATACACATGATCTCAAGAATATGATGGGAAATTATAAAATGATCTTATAAATTTTGATGCCAGTTATCCAGCAAAACAGTTTTAGGAAAAAGATAAGTATTTATAATTCCTGGCCAGGCAACATTCTTCAAAGATGACTTCTTCCTTCTTGATAGGAATCTAACAGAAATTTAAAGAAAAACCTAAATACATTTTCTGAGCAAACCATAAATTAAATATAAAAACACACAAAAATCAACATTAAGTTATATAACTAGGTTTTCATTATTTCTGGATAAGAGGTAAAAAGGATAAAACATTGCCTCACAAGTTACACTTTAAACCCTACTCAATTAAAGATATTTCTGATTTGTGGTATACAAATTATAATTTTCATATTCTGGCATTAGTAAAAATACTAAATATATTTTCAAAGGTAAAAAAGGTTCAAAACTTTAGCAACCTAAAATGGAGTAAAGTCATCCTAAGAATATTTCATAACCCCTATTTAAACAGCAGACAACTCTCCCATCAATTGAAAGCATTTCAGGGTAGACTAATTAGCAGTTATATAGAATCCAAGTTAAAAAATATGTTTGGGGTTTTTTTCTTCATTATTTTTTCTTTTTTTTTTTTTTTTTCTTTTTCTACTTGGCCAGTCACAGTTATGAATAGTTTGGAGCATCTAAATGTGGGATAGGAAATTTGCACTGTTCTGCAGGGGCTCTCCCAGGAATAACCTTTGTGGATTGCAAAGCAGCCTATGAGGACTTGCATAAAGGGAGGCATGCAGTGGAGGTGTGGGTGGTGAGTTCACTATTCAGTGAGTGTTCATGAGAAAAATGGGATTTTGAGGGGAAAAAATGAAATTCTCTTTTCATACTGCAGTCTGAATCACACCAAAGCCTCCTCATTTCACTCACTGAATTTAGTGTAAGTTTGATAATAAAGAGAACAAGTCCAGATAAAGTAGCTCTTAGGAAAACAAATGAAATGAGCTTGAATCTTAAATCCTAAGAAAACAGTACAAAGAAAAGCAAGTATTTAAAAATGAAAAAGAAAGCCAAAGAAAAATGGGGGGAAAAAGGAAAGAAAGAAAGAAAGCTGGAGTTCCAGTCTACAAGCAGCACCTAATCAGCACCAATATTTTTATGAAGTGTACTGTGGCTTTCAGGTACCTGTATTTCAAAAGGCCTAACTACTTGTTTATGAATCCACTTAGGCATTAGTGAGTTTTTAATCTTTCCCCAGAGATCACATCTGTAATCTGGCAGACAATATTGGCACAGATACAGCAGATAAAAGAACAAACTGTCAGCAGTGGGTCTGAATCGACTTATATTTTGGCCTTTTTCCCCAGATGTGAATGAATGTGAAATGCTGAGTGGGGTATGTGGCGAAGCCCTCTGTGAAAATGTCGATGGTTCTTTCTTGTGCCTGTGTTCTGATGAAAACCAGGAGTATGATCCGATGACCGGACAGTGTCGCTTCCGTACCTCACCAGGTAAAATACCAGCAGATTTTTTGCATGCTTGTCATGATTTCTACTGTAGGTATCTTCTCATAGCATTAGGTAGTACTAATAGGAGTCCTCAGAAACAGTAGTTTGGAAAACTGAAGGGCAAAACACTGAGTTGTCGGTCACTTTGTGTGCTTCCCCTTCCTTTTTTACTTCATCTTTTGTCCTGTTTTTCTGAGTAATTCATCGTAAAGAATTTTTGAGGTTTCATTCAAGTGTTTTGGATGTTGCAAATACTACCAGAAATACATTAATTAAAAATGAATTTAGAACTCTCAAAATTGTCTCTAAATTTTTACACTGATCTAGTCTGGAGAGAACAAAACCATGATAAGGAGCAGCAGAGTACAAGAAATGAAGGAATTAATGTGCACAGTGTTTTTTTTCCCTCTCTGGAATGCAAATATTGGTATTTACTTAATTTGTTCTTACACTGCAAACAGATCTAGCCTCTGGAAAAACTGTCTCTTCTGCCAGGATTCAGACTCTAGAGCTTAAGTAGCGGTGGCTATTTTCTCCACTCACTCGTGGTCTTTCAACTTGTTTACAAGGCTGAAACATCTGTGACCCAAGTATTTAGATCATTGAATGTAGCACTCAGCAGCACTCAAGATGTCGCCTGTGAAATATCATTAACAGCTGACTGACAAACTGAAACTTTTGCAAAATCTTACGCGAACGATTCAGACTTACAGGTATGAAAAAAAAAAATAAGATGGCTGAGGCAGAAAAGCAATGCCCAGTGGCACTTCCTCCATTCCTGTCTGCAAGTAGTGCTTGCAATGTTGCAGTACCTTTCCATCACGAATCAGATTAGCTTAGGTGGGAACTGATGATAACTGAAGTAGTAGCATTTGCAATTCTTCCAGAGTATTAGAATTATATTCTCGAGATTTGCAGATATTAATGACATCATTGTTTTGGTACTGTGAGGGGGTGGTTCTTGGGGAGAATTCAGCTACTGGCTGAAACAAAACCAAAGACAAAGTTAGCAGAGCACCTGAGCATGGTAAAAAGAAGTCAACTTCTGGGAGCATTAAGGGACATACCCCACTGTTACTAGTGGGAGGGAGGGGATGAAATAACCTACAGTGTGGCCAATTGCACTATGAACAGATGAGTACTCTACTGTCAGTACTAGCTCCATTTTGTTCTCATCAACATAGCTTTGCTGCAATTGATTTGGAAGAAGCCATTCTTCCTTCCCCTCCAGCCCATTCATTGGGCCCTAACAGAGCATGTGCTTCAGCTTTGTATCTTCTCTGATTAGATCATCAAGAAGGAAGATCTCACATCGGAGACTGGAAGGCATGCAAATTAGGACTCAATGGGATGTTCTTCACACCATATGCTCTTGAACTAAAATAAGGAAAAGTGACAGTACTACAGATATGTTACTACTTGTCTTCCAAAGTAAAAGGAGGAGAGAACTACCATTAGTTCAAAAAGCATTTGCTTTCCTGTACATCCTACATCCTTCTCCTCTCCTCTCCTCTCCTCTCCTCTCCTCTCCTCCCCTCCCCTCCCCTTCTTCTTTTTCCTCTTATAAATTGGTTTCTGCTTCTGAAGATTTCAGGGACTGAGTCAAGCAGTGACGCTGCCACATGTTTCTCTGTAGTAGATGTTTCAAGAGCTGACAATTTGCTCTTCATTCTCCTACATCTGCTCATTTAACTTGTTCCTGTCTCATTCTGGGAACAAATGGGTGGCCCTTGTGCAGCTGCCAACTGAAGAGGAAATAAAAACAGTCTTTTTCTCTCAATTTGTTAAGTGGGCAGAAGCTACATGTGGTCACTGCAGGATAGGCAACTACAGCTGTGTTGGTTTGCCCAACAGTGAATACTTCAACTCTTCCCCATTAAGCAGCTGCAGCACGATCATATAGGAATAGCTTGCTACCTCCCTGTAAATAGTGATGGAAGAGCCATGCATCCCGAAGTGTTGACAAGCCACATACTCCAGTCACATGCAGTGTTTCAAGAGCCTCTGTAGTGCATGTGGGCATCATCTGGCAGCACTAGGTTGCATCACGCCCATTTTGAGAAAGGAGTTTTATTTGCTATCCTGTTGCAGGTATCTGATCTGTAGTTCAATGCGGTTTAATCAACTTTTGCTTATTTCTCATGTTGTGCATAAAGAAATGTCTGTGCACCTCAATCCAGGTAGAAATAGGATGCCATTTCTAAAAATGGGTGAAAATTGTTTAAATATTACTTTAATTTGGGAACTTTTTTGCATGTGGTTCCTTTGTGGAATAGTGTGTTCACATTTTTTCTTTACTTACCTTTACCGGTCTAGGTACTTCCTTCTGTTTAAATCTCACTTAGTAGAAATTAATCTGTTAGCTTTGTCCTGAAGCAACCCTCTCACTGTATGTATTGGGAGATCATCCCCACGTTGTCATGTTCAAGTAACAAAAAAGAGTAATTGTGCTAGGTTTGATTTTGTTTTTCCCCTCCTGTCTGCCCTGGCATTCACAAAATATAACAAACAGTATATCAGCAGGAATCTGGCCTACATACAAACAGGTCAGTAAGATCAGAAGTTTGGATTACAGTTTAGGCTATCAAAGAATTTCAGTGAGACAACTCCCCTAAGCTACTTTGGCCCACTTAGGGACCCGCCTACAGCTAATTTAGAGATTTTTTCATGGTTACATGAAATGTGATCAGTTATTTAGGGTGAGATAGTTAATAATATTTTACTAAGATATATAAATGAAAATCACATATTTGGTATCCAAACATGTTATTAATCTTTCATAGACTAGTTTGTATTAAAACAAAATAAATCCCCTCCAGTCTAACCAACTGCCACCACACACACACACACACACACACACAAAAAAAAAGGCTACCAATAAATCTGATCCTAAAGCTTCCTCAAAGCTAGAAATTTTGTGCCTGAATACAAATTCTAAACTTTCTAAATTTTAATGTTCTGCTTTAAGATTTTAAGGGAAACTCTTCCTGCTTCTGTTATTTTATTTTTTTTTTACAGTGGTATGTGCCTGTTTTTCTAAGCTAAATTACAATCTGAGTTTGTCATGTATGAATATGGTCTTAGATAACGTTTTTAAACATGCAATTCCTGAATTGTGTGTATACATGTCTCTGGATATACACCACACACACACGTTACATGTTGTAGCTTGCAACATGTGGAGCCAGTTGAGAAATCTGTAAGAGTGCACCCTGACTGTAGGCACATGCCAATACATTTTTACTGTGTTTTTTAAGATCAAGTTCAGAAAGTACGTTACTCAAGCCATTTGCTCAGAGTCACCAGAGTCTTTGCTGACGTTTTAGAAGTCATAAGTTGTTATGGTGATTTTCACTTTAGGAACCACCTTACTGATTCCAACTGTGAATAAGAAGCAGTGGTACAGGGTTGCAATATTAAGGTCCCTTCAGCTCTCTGTGTGTGTGTTTGTTTGTTTGTTTATTTGTTTGTTTTCACACATCACTGTGATTCAGGCCATTACTTAGGCAAATGTGTGAGTGTAGGCTGAAGTCTAAGCGTATACTAATATCCTGATCATCCACTGAATCCTATAACACTAATGCACATTGTTGCATCAGTCACATGCTGAAACATTGTTGGATCGAAGTTATATTAACGCATATACATCTATTTCTAATTAGTACTTCATAGTGCAATCTAGCAGCAGCTATATAGAACCTCTCTTCTAGGCTGTTAATGTAAGAGACATATCAATAATCTGATAAAATTATGTTACTTTACCAGAATGCCTGAAGTAAAGAGATATTTTACATTTTCTCACAACAACAAAACACCTGAATGAACCAATTATATGAAAAAATAAGTATCGATTTCCTATCATATTTGGTCAAAATATTTAGTAAAACTACTTTCAAAAACAACCAGTTAGGTAAATGGTTAATAGTGTATAAAAGAAATCATAAGCTTGTAGACACAGACTGGTCTTGGTTAAAAAAAATAATAATAATAAAGATTTGTGTCTCATTTGCTTTCCAAACATTCATGACGCCTGCTTGACTAACCCTCAGTCACAGCTGTGTAAACAACAGACTTTTAAGCTGCTGAACAGATAATGGGAGGAGAAACTGACACATCATATGTAAAATGGGAATAAACAATCACACAAGGAGATTTCCCCCTTCATCCCGAGGCAGCTTCTGCTGTTCTCTCGCTGGTAAACAGCGTGAAAATTGCCATGCTTTTTCTCCTGGTTAAGCTTTTGGCTTTGATTCAGTTAGACAGATGGCAAATGGCCAAGGAAAATGTATATTTTGGTGGCTCGAGTACCGCTCTCTCACCTTGGAATAACAGATTTAGTTCAGTTAAGTTTCTGTGACACACGATAGCTTTAACTTAGTTCCTATTGGATAGCAGCTGATACCACAAAACCGCCATGCTTTATGAAATTCAGCACGTTATGGAAAATTGTAATTATCTGATGAGGGGAGACCACAGACTAAACTAACAAAGATGAAATAAGCACTCAGCTGGGTGTTTCCTTTAATGTACAGCTTAGTTATACTGGCAAAAGAGCAAAGGAAAATTCGCCTTGTAGGTGGCAACATTGTACTAAATTTGAATGGAGGTGTCTGCCAGCCCCTCAATCTCCAAAAACAGACATGGCGCTTTTCTGAGGAAAAAAGAAATAAATCCAATTGTCTGTTTGGAATGAGAAGCCAAAAGAACTATTGCACACGTTCATACTATTAAAGTGCAATAATAGGCAATCCATACTGGCGTTTTTAAACCTGCTTTTCTCAAAGCAAATCTAGTATTTGCATGCTCAGTAAAGTTGCCTTGCCTCATCAGCTCAGAGAAATGAGGGTGGGCAGGGATAACAGGCTTGAGGTAATGAGCTAGAGTTCATTTATTTCCTTCCGCATCTTTTGGACAATCACTAGCTGAGTTCCCGCCTCACAGCCATTATCTTTAATGTGGATGGGACTAGAGAAAAGAGCCTTTCTATATCTGGCATAGAGAGCCTGAGCTTTACCTCCATGAGACAGCCAGAGGGAGGAGCAGATGAAATGATCAACTGAACTTGGTACTCCCAGCTGTGCAAGGACTTGTAAGCTGGCCAGCCTCAAATATTTTCTTAAAAAGAGCTGCAAGGCAGAGGTAGAGTATGTGTCACAACTGTTTGGGTCTTACTAATACTCTAGCATTTTGAAACGCACTGTCACTCAGGTGTAAAATAGTTTTAATTCCCACCTGGACATGTGCTACTGACTGCTGCTTGCTATATTGTGCAACAGGCTGAGAAGAAATGAACAAATCTCAAACAATGGAAAATCAGCCAATATGCAATAATTTGTAGTAGGTTTTTATGAATTTAAATATTTTAAAATATTTGTTAAGTGCTAGACATAAAGAATTTCACAAAAGGAAAGGAAATGAACCCGTCACCCCAAGATTTATCTAAAGCTCCTGAACAAAGTTTTGGTTTCATTAACAAATATAAGCAACTCTGTTACTTCATGGATGGCTTATGAAAAGTTTTTCATATTCATTAGGTATGAATTACAATGCTGTGTGATAGTTTCTACTTCTGAGCTCTAGAGGAAAATTTTTGTGGAAGTGCAAATTTAGATTGACAGGATTCTGCAAATACAGAAGCTTTAACTATGTATTTCTTTCCAGACTCAATCCTTCATGTACTTAAGGAGCGGCTTGCTTTAAAAATGTCTTTGACTATTAGCAGGGTTTGTTTGATTGTTTGTTGTTTGGATCTATGGAAAAAGAGTATTTTACCTCCAGTCCTTGCATTTATCATCAGAGGACCCACTGAACTGCAAAATGCAGAAGATACTATTTCTTGGCTGGATGCCTGTAAAGCCTATTTTAAAATAAAGCACAGAGTCAGTTACCTGAATATCTGCATTATATTCCTCTACTTACCATGGAGTCTCACAGTTACTTTTGTGAAAATCATAGAAGGCCTTGTTTTCAAGTGCGGACTGTGCTTTCTTCCCAGTAAAATTAAAAGGAAATATTCATTCTTTTGAGAATCCATCCTTTTCAGATTGTGCCTTAACTCCTTTATCTGTAAAATGAGGTTTTAATGTTTGTTCACCTCTGTGAAGGGCTTCAAAATTCATACATGGAAAGCATCATGTTGGACACGATAGTTAGGTACTTAATCATGATAGCAAGTAGTTCATGCATCACTTGAAAGTGAGAGAAGTGCAAATGTGAAGAATTCCATTTGTGGCCAAGTTGGAGAATAAGTCTGGAAAAGAACTGTTACAAACTCCCATAATTCTTACTAAGAACAAAATGGTTAAACCAAAATTTGTGCTTAACTATTTTCTTAACTAGACAATGCTTCTCTTCACTGTAGTGAACTTTAGAGGTATTATGGCTCTCCTGATTCTCCTATAAGAAGGATGTATTTCACATGTTATCTTACGTAGTTGTTCTCTTTTCTCTTTCAGAATTGCCAGTAGAGGCTGATCAACATGAAGATGGAAAGAAGGAGTGCTACTACAATCTGAATGATGCTAATTTCTGTGACAACGTGCTTACGTCTAATGTAACCAAACAGGAATGCTGCTGTACTTTGGGTGCTGGCTGGGGTGACAACTGTGAAATCTTCCCATGCCCTGTCTTTGGAACTGGTAAGAGGAAGCTGCCTATGCATTTGTAAAATTTTGAAGCATTGTGTTTATGCTAACATTAGCGTGCTTTGCCATCAGAGAAGGCTTACCCATTAAATCCCATATTTTGTAAAATATAGATATGGCTTATCCAGTGGAGACTTTCACAGAGGAAAAGTCAGTAGGAATACTTCATATCTGGTGTAAATCCATTGGCTTCACTGCAGTTACCCTAGGGATAAAAGTGGCCTGTTACTGGGCAGCGTTATCTCCAACTGATTTTGAACAAAGATGGATTGTCACAAAAGGTTTTTCCAGCTGCTTTAGTGGCATTTTAGTTAGATTTTTTCCCACAAGCTGGAAAACAAAGGTAACCATTACAATATTTTTGAGTCTGCAGTTATTCTTTGTACTGTTGTTTCTACATCACTATGAATTACTGATGTATATTATGACATTAGTTTTACATTTTGCTACTTACTGAACAATACAGTTAATCATGTTGTCTGCGGACCATTGTTTAACCTCTAAATATTAAATTAGAAAAACATAGCCATACTATAGTGGTCACAAATATTGAAAACAGTACTTGAAACATAAACAATGATGGCTGAAATTCAGTATCCAGCTGGAAGAAATCATGTAGGAGAGAACATGTGTAAACTTTTTGAGATTAAACACTAAAGATTACTTTCACATATATGTATCATCTTGTTTAGTTCATGTTAACTGTAGTTTAAAACCACTAAAACTGTAGTGAAATGTGTTAAGAAAAGATTCTCTCTGGCTAGGATTACTTGATTCTATAGAGCCTCCAAGACAATTTAAATAATTTCCCTCTGTAATTGACACCATTTTTTCCTGTTGCAGTTAATTAGTGTTTTCACTGTTTAAGGCCTGAAGAATGTGCATAGGGGGTTGTACCTCAGTTGGGGTATGTCTAGATTGCAGCTTGCAGTATAGCTCATGCTAGCTTTAATTAAGATAATTTGGCTACTGGTATTGTTAAAACTGTAGAGCACCATGAGAACACAGCAATGATTATATTTTCCTGCCATGAAGCAAGGGAAACTAGTTGGAGCTCTGTGATGTTTGGGTGCCCTAGCTCTGTTTTTCAAAGCTACCTCTGCAAACTCAAGGGGGGGCATAGTTGGGTGGTAAGTGGATGGTTGGACTAGATGATCTTGGAGGTCTTTTCCAACCTTTTTGATTCTATGACCAACATCCCCCATTTATCTAAAGGTGTGCATGATTGCCTGATAGATGTGAATAAAGCAAAAGGTTGCCTCAGATTTCTCAGACTACCCTGAAACACACATGTAACACATGTACACAAGTAACTTTCTGAACAGCATCTTTTTTTTTTTTTTTTTTTTCTCCTTCTCTCCTAGCTGAATTTACTGATTTGTGTCCTGAAGGGAAAGGTTTCATTCCCTCTGGAGAATCATCTTACGGGCTTCTTGCTGAGAATTACAAAGGTCAGTACTGACTTGTATTAAGTTTAATTATTTCAGAAGTTCTGGTAGTTGGTTGACCAGAAATGTGAGCCAGCAAAGTAAACATAGTAATTCAAATTTTATAAGGTGACAAAAACAGCTTGTGATATGAAACATTACTGAAAATCACTGTTTGATGGACAGTTAGAATATTAATTGTACAGTCTCTGTAATATTCTGGTTTAATTTATGTTAAGTGCTACAGACCGTAAGAATAGCTGCTGATTCTACAAATCTCAAATACTCATTTCCATATGAAAATCTCTGAATGCAAATTTGTAGATAAATGAGTTGGGAGAGAGAAAGTGTTGTTAAACATTAGACCTACAAGTGAGGGTGAACCTA
This sequence comes from Nettapus auritus, assembly GCA_011076525.1. Taxonomy (NCBI): domain Eukaryota; kingdom Metazoa; phylum Chordata; class Aves; order Anseriformes; family Anatidae; genus Nettapus; species Nettapus auritus. Next base: position 24,806,352 of record CM021767.1, read on the forward strand.
AAAACTGAAGAGAATTGCGGCAATGGCATTTTCTTTACAGAACTTCCTGATATAATTACTGAACAAAAGACTAGGGAAATGTGAATGACACAGTCTGTGAGTGTGGACAAAGGGGAGTTGGCATCACTAAGAGGAAGCGTTAGATCAGTGAAGTTCCTTTTTAAGTTTGAGAAGTAGCCATCCATATAAATAATTGTCAAAAATATTTTTCCTCAGCATATGGTGTAAATACACTGCATTTGTTAGCTAAAATGAAATCAACATATTGTCTTTGGGTTACATAGTAGCTACAGTATCTTTAAAAAATATACAAATTTTATACATTTGTACCTATTAGAATTACTGTTTTACAAATCAAAAACTTTATGTAGAAGTTACTGACCTAATTCTGAAAGATGACAAAAACTGGTAGGACTGAAAAGATTTTTTTCCTAATGATTTTTATGTGTACTTTTTTTGAACGACCCTTCCTCACTGACTAGGACACTGCTAGGTCAGTTTTCCTATCCGGTTACTGAGTAGACCATGGCTAAGTTCAGTTCTCTGCCCTACTTATATTTTTCTGTGTTATTCTCATCAAGTATTTCTCTGTACCTTGCCTTGTTTTTTACAAAATGAGGAAAATTCTACCTCTTTACCTTGCAGGGACTTGAAAAAGATACTGAAGATTATAAGGCACTAATACACAGATACGTTCAAATTCATGTGGTCATTTAAATAGTGTTTTTGTGTAAGACCTCCGCTCTCTGGAGGTGTCTGTTTCTTCTGCAGCTTAGATGTGGTAAAAGAAAAAGTGTCATGGGATGACTGCAGACCTGAGATGGCTAGCAGCAGGAGCGAGTGTTTTCTAGGCTGACAGTTTACATCTAGACAAGTTAGGACACTGTCACAGAGCTGCTCTTGAGGGACCTAATATTCTCTGAGAGTATTTTTATTTGGGGATTGTTTAAGTGTGTTCTTTATCTCTATAGAGATTTCTGTGTAATCTTTGCAATGGGAGTTTGGGACATGCTGTGTGCGCAGGATGTCCAAATGTATCTCAGACAAAATCTGCACTGTTTTTGTTGTGCTACCTCAGGGTTGATAATATCTCTAGCTGCCGTAAATACTGAAGTGTGGAAATACTGCATCTGGAAATATCTTCAACAAATCCTTGCCATATTAAGACGTTTTCTGTTTTCAGTAAGTTTATTTTGTAATAACCTTAGGAACGGCACAGAGGACAGATAATAAATGGACAAGTACTTTTAATAATGTGATCTTTCTCTGTTACACTAACTCATGTTTCTGTTGCTTTTGTCTGTAATCATCTGCTCATAGGACCAGCTCCGATTTTCTTATTTGACATTATCTGTCAGAAGTTAATACAATCAGCTACCGTTCTTTGACTTTACTCCCAGGTTCTCCCACATTTCCCTAGACACATACCCTTGTTCCACAGCAAAAAGACAGACATGCAACAAAGAACATTTCTAATTAATCTTTGCATTGTTCTTGCTGCTAAACAGTCAAACTTAACAAACAAAAAGTATTTAATGTTTGAAATCACTTAGTGGCTGGAAGAGTGACCACAAAAATAAATAGCTTTATAGCTCTTTCAGTTCTTCTGGGGAAATAAGCATTTGAATAATTCACCTTTAAAACTTCTGTGGAGCTGGAAATGACAGTTTAGGGCTAAAATCTATACTGCCCCAGAGTAAATGGTGCATAGTCTGTGGAATGAGACAGTCGATATTGAGAGGAGAATCACACTGTGCTTTTTTTTGCCATTTATAATACCAGCCTAGTTTTAGCAGACTATTCTAGCAAATAGGTCTAGCAAATGAAAGTAGGTTGGAAAAAAGGAAGTGAATGGAATTCCGACAGTAACAAATACATAAATACAAGGCTGGGAAAAAATGTGTACAACTGTGAAAAGGTATGTATGATCTGGCATACAGTTGATGTGAAACCTCCCTAAAAACATTTAGCCTCGTTTGAAATTGTGGTAGATTCTCCTTGTCAGCTGTCACTTGGTGGCTCTAGTAGCTGCAGCCTTACATTTAGCAACAGACACAATTATTCCTATCTGGTGGGAAGTCTCCATTGAGGTTTTTTACACAGGTCTGAAAAACAAAGTCACAGGCAGTGCAGATATAAGGATTCTCCACCACACACAGCAGTCGCCAAACTGCATGGAGAGAGGCAAGCAGTCACAAAGTCTCCAAGCATAACTGCTTAGTTAGTTTTGTAGTTAGATGATGTGATCTGATTAGATTCATGGTGGGAATCCCGTAGGTAAAGCAAATAATATTGGAAGATAGAGGCCAGCCCATGGTCTTAAATCTGTTTTACTTGGAGCTAAGAGTGATGTGGTACCAAAGGGAAGACGGGACCTGCAGGCTTTCCCACTGGTACAGGCTTTGCTCTGTCCTGCAGGCAGTCTATCTACTGTGTGCATGCCACAAGAGCAATACTGACAAGGGAAAAGGAAAGTTGTGGTCCAGTAGATTTCCCTTTTCCATGCTGGCTATCTGCATACCATTGCCTCTTCCATACCATGTTTGTTTTTCCTATGGATATCAGTGCTGCTGGGGCCCTCTGTTTGCAGTGTTGTTGGCTTGAACAAAGACATGTACAGGCTTTATTCCATCTTGCTCCTCTGCATGGCCTCATGCTAATTATAATAATGCAGCTTTTAATGTTGTTGTTTTTGTTTTGTTTGTTTTGTTTTTTTCACAGATGCTGATGAATGCCAGCTCTTTGGACAAGAAATCTGTAAAAATGGCTTCTGTTTGAATACGCAGCCAGGTTATGAGTGCTACTGCAAACAGGGCACATACTATGACCCTGTTAAGCTCCAGTGCTTTGGTAAGTTTATTTAAAGTGGTCTTGTCACTGTAATGGTATGCAGATGGGCAAAACAAGCAGATTTGTACAGCAGAATTCCCATCAGAACTGCGGTACTCCCAGTAAGGGGAGGAACACAGGGCCTCCAAACTTCTGTAGTAGAAGCTTTTTAAGAGGCACTGGGTCATTTCCCTTCCCGTCTGCTTGGCTGGGCAGCAATTCAGGCTGACATGGCAATGGCATGTAGAGCAGAGTTTGCTTTATTTGCTTCCTTTTTCAGCAAATTGTTCCCAGGAGTTTGCATCTCCAGAGCAGTTCCTTGTGCTCCCTTGAGCGCAAAGTGTGGAGCTGCTACCAGCCTTTATGCAGGCAGCACAGAGTGGCTGGTGGTGGCTCCCTCCTTATATACATACTGCTGCTTCACTCTGCCAGCTGCAGTTTAGCCTTCTGTTCTTTGTACATGGGGTGAGCAGTGAAAGTCAGTGTGTTGAGCCTACCTTACGTTTGGTATGTGTGCTGTTCTTAGTATAATACATCAAATGAACACAGGTATTTTTTTCAAGGACAAATTATTTTCCACAAGCAGTTAACATGCAATGTGAAATTTCAGTTCAGGTCATTGATAAGCTCAATTTAGTCTGCAGAACCTTGTACTCCTTTGGTTCTGGTATTCAACTGAAAATTGCTCATAACTGTGACCCTGGCTTTTGCTTTGTAAGCAGAAAACCACACATAATGTGTGCAATAGTGTAATAAAAGGAAGTAATTTTTGTAACCACAATAAGAGAGTTTTTCACCTTGGATTTTAAGGTTATTCTTTTCAAAGGTTGTTTGTTTTTTTGTTTTTGTTTTGTTTTGTTTTGTTTTTCTGATTTAATGTAATTCATTTTAAGTAAAATGGCCTGCTCTTCCCTTTGGGCTAAATCTCTGCTTTTCTTCTCCAACCCAAACTAAGGAACAGAAGTACCGTAGCCAGATAAGTCATTCCTTTCTCCCACTGAGCTCAGAGATCATGCCTACCTCTAATGACCGCTGGTACTGTCCTAAGGGGATAGGAACTTAGGAACCAGCTGCAGCTGTGCTGGATGCAGGGTATGCCTGGCACTACTACCGCAACAAGCCTCCTCATACAGATGCTCCCTAGTTTTTGAGGATTAGAGGTCAGCATCCTGCTGATCTGTCTGTCCTTCTCCATGGGCACAGGCAGGAGTTTGCTGCCAGCAATTGATATCTGTGATAATAACAGAAGACATACAGGGAAATCTGCTCCTAATATAAGAAAATATAAACACTGATTAACACAATGGGACTGATTTGTGCTGGCTTTCCTTGATACATTTCCTTCCATTTTAAAGACACGGATGAATGTCAGGACCCAAACAGCTGTATTGATGGCCAGTGCATTAACACAGAAGGATCTTACAACTGTTTCTGTACACACCCAATGGTTTTGGACGCAACAGAAAAGCGGTGCATCAGACCAGCAGATTCAAGTGGTATGACCCCATTATATATATTCCTGGAGTGAGCACACCTCTACGAGGTGGTGCTCACATGGCTACAGGACCCAGTAAGCTTAGACTGGGTTGTTTTGAATGAGCCTACTCTTTTTTTCCCAAGAGGATTTTGGAAGGCAATGCTTAAACCATCACCTGCAGATCCAGAAGGCATCACAATGTAGGACTCCACAGGGTTCCACTTTGCCAACAGAGACAGGAGACTGTTGGAAGTATTCATTGAGATTAGGCTTGGGCTGGGGAGTCTTCAGTTGATTCACCAGCTCTGCATCTGCCTCTTCCAGCCTTGTAGGTAAAGAGGCGTAACCTGCTTGCTATCTCCCTAAAGCTGGTGTTTGGCTGTGGGCGATTCAGTTGAGAGTTAACTCTGGAGATTCAATTCAGAGTAAGTGCATGCTTTTACCAAGAGAAGGAATAAAATCAGGAATAACAGGGTATAGAAGAAAATAGCTTAAATTATATCTGTGCTTTCAATTGATTAATATTAATGTATATCAAGCTCACATTTTCAAGCTGTGAGCTGCAACGACACTGTTTAAGTATAGTTATTTCATGTTCTATTTATTTCACCAGACATTGACTTAAGGAAAAAAAAAAAAATGTAAATATTCTGAGAATCTTAGAAACATTTCAGAAATCCAGAGCATTTCACAGTCTGCACAGCTTAGTCTGTGCCATGCTTAGCTTTGGAAGAAATGTTATAATGTGTTCGATAAATATTGGCATTGTATAGTCATAATCCAGACCTCTGCTACCCTCTTTGCATTTTCCTCAGATGCTTCTGTGAAAAGAAATGTGAATACAGACCAAATGCTGCTTTAGTCACTCCAAATTATAGAATTATATTTTTGAGGAGCAGTATTCATCTTGCCTGAAATGGTGAAAGAATTACAGCACTTCTATTGTTCAATCTTCAGTTAAACAATGCAAGAGCAAGATTGTTCTTTGGTTTCATCTAGGATTTGAAGGAGAATGTAAGGGCCCAAAGGGTCTTCCATCATGCTACTGAGGGGCCAATGCACTACATGCACTGGGGCCAATACAGCAATGATCTTCTCACCCAGCACAAAGCACTCAAGCCTTGTATCACCGCTGGCACTGTCCTCCGTACTACAGAAGAGGACGCAGGCTGGTTCCTTTGCTGCCAGCAGAATTAGGAGCTGGCTGCAGGGAACCACTGCTGCTCTTCGCTGTGTGTTCTGGCAAGTTCTTAGCAGAATATCTATCTACATTCTGGTAACCTTTGCACTTGCGGAACAAGTAGGTTTCAATTCTGTTTACCCATGCTCCATTGAATCCTGTTGCAGCATCATGTAAAAATGCAGTTAATACATTTGGACAGACAAAACAGACTCCTGGTTTGTGACAACACTTATTTTTCATTGTGTGTTGGAACTAAATCAGAACCTTTTAGACATTTTTACAAAACAATTTTGCTGCGGTGTTTACTTCCCAAGTAGAAGATTAAGTTTTCAGTTCCTCTCTCTTTGATCAGCAGTGATCTGAGAGTGCTGGGACTGGGAATTGTTCCTACTGAGAAATTTGTCAGAACTAGTATGCCTCTGAAATATTCCAGCTTTGACAAAAATACATGTTTTTGTTAATGTTTGTAAGAATGTGACAGTAGTTCACAGCAGTATTCTGTCTCTAACAATAGCTATAAGCGGACGATTAGGGACCAGCACAGCAGATAAACAATGCTTCCCCTCATTCTCCCCAGCACTCTCTCAGCCTCCAGCTATTTTCAGCTGAGGGGATTTCCTGAGTCTGAGGCAGTTTGTCTATTTAGTTAATGGGACTCTTTTCCAAGTATTTGTCCAGTCTCCTCTTGAGCACATGTAAGATTTTTCAGCTCTGCCCCAGCAGTAGCAGTGCCTTCTGTTGCCATTGCCAGCCATATAAGAAAAGCAAAATAACAATTTTTAAAGGGTTATTGCCTGGATGGAGTTCCCCAAATATCTACCTCTGTCCTAACGCTTTTTGTAGAGCTGTGCAAAACTTCCATGAGAGCAGAGCTGAGTTAGTGTTTAGTGTTCAGCACTGACTACAGACTAGGAAGTTTTAATTTTTGCATATCCAACCTAATGTGCTTTTAAATTGACCTAATAGTCCCACTGAAAAATCAGAACCTTTTAAGGTTTCTGCAACGCTGAACACTCAAGGGAAGAGTCACAAAGCATTTAGAAATGGTCATGACTTCTAAGCTTAAATTTGTATTTAATGAAATTTGTCTAGTCTTAGATTCATGAGAAGTTAAAGCTAGGTTAACCTCTAGCCTATATTTAGGAATTTTTTTATCTTTTTAAATAACTGCCAGTATCTTTTTAAATAACTGTGCTGCAAAAATGATGTAATACTGTCTTCTCCATCAGAACAAACTGAAGAAACCGAGGTCTACCAGGATCTTTGCTGGCAGCATCTAAGTGATGATTTCGTTTGTAGCCGACCTCTGGTTGGAAAGCAGACTACCTATACTGAGTGCTGTTGCTTATATGGTGAAGCCTGGGGCATGCAGTGTGCACTGTGTCCTATGAAAGAATCAGGTAAGGAAACAAACATTTCAATTCTTGGAATTAATTCTGAAATACTTAATCAGTTTAATCCCTTGAATTTATGCTTGGGCTAATAACATAAGAAAGAACAAAAAAAAACAAACCCTTCAAGAACTAATGGAAATTGTTCTCACTAGTTAAGGGAAGTTGCTACAGTCCAGATTTTGAAAATGTAGCTACTTTTATTTTTGGCACTTACAGGACCCATTTCTTTCAGATGGATCTGTCGGTGACTGGCAATTAGGACCCTGGTGAAAATAAGAGGGCATTTTAAGGGTAGCACAATTCCTTATTATGACTGAGAAATTAAAAACTACCTTTGAAAATAGAGACACGGCTTGCATGCATACACATGCTAATACTCAACGAGCTAAATCAACATTTCCGTTTTTTGTTGCTGGCATTATACATACAAATGCATTTTCAGTATGATGTTCTGCCAGGCTGGCTGCAAGTAGATGTGTTTGCTTGATAAGGATTTGCTGAGTTGTGGTTTAGAATCGCTAAGTCAAAGAAAGATTTGTTATTATATAATTAGATGCTCAATTATTGTGAAATGTATAGATGAGCAGTTTAAGATAAGGGAAATGGAGTACCAGTAAGGACCGAAGAATTTGCAGGGATGTTAAAGAATATTTTGTAGCACAAGCTGACTAACAGTCATATTTTTAGTTCATTAAATTTTGTGTTGGAGTTGGAGAAATGTTGTGTTGGACTCTCTTCTGTGATCTGCACAAAGAAGAGACCAGCTGTATGTCACTGTGCCTGAGATGGTGCTAACAGCCCTGAAATACAGAGTCTGGTACTATACTAACTTGTGTGGAAGCAGTGTAACTTCATTGCCCATATAAACTATTTCAAGGCCTAGTTTGGATATAGCTTTCTTACTACAGGGGTGTCTTTCAGAAATACAGTTTTCTGGGTAGGAATAGCATGCTGCAGTAGTAAAGCATTTTGTTCTGATCCTACTGGATTTTTATTTGGGCACATGTAACCATCATGTTGTGGCTGTAGCAGTACATGTTTCACTTGTAGCGAGAACCCTGGAGTTAAAACTACATGGAGAAGCTCAGCAAAGTATTAATATGGCTGTGTTTGTGTCTGCTTGGCTTTTAAGTTTTTATAATTTACTTGCAAGGTCTTTGAACCTGCTCATATATATCTTTGCTTGTTTGAGTTTGCTTTGGAAGTACAGCAACTGAAGAAAGTCTGATTTTGATGATGTTGGCTAGAGTAACTGGTTAATGTTCGCCCTGAAAGAGACTGAAGAATAAAAACAGCATGACAGTAGCTGGATTTATGATATGGAAATCTCTGAAATGTGTTCGTCAGAACAAATCTTACAGGAGGACATTTGCAGACATGGAATTACTACACCTGATAGAATAACAATTGAAATGGAATGAAATGTTAAATATCCTCAGAGAAGTATGAGAAGCTGTTTCTAGTAGAGAGAGTTCAAGTAGGTAATGGACTTGGTTCTGAAGATTTCTAGCTTGTTAAGCTTAGATTAGGATAAATCTGAAAAAGAGCAGAGAAGGACTACCAGGATAGTCAAGTGAACACATTTAGACTTGATATTGGATGGGTTTTGATCCATCCAGAATCCACATGATTCTGGAGCAGCAGCTCTGTGACAACAGTGGGGTGCAGATCCCAACTAGCTCTGTGAAGGAGCTTGAGCAATTGATTAAACAATTTACTTGAAAGATCATGATAGGTAACATGATGCTAAATGTCACTTGGAGGATCCTCAAAGCTGAAGAGCATTATGTTGGGCATTAAATTATTCTTCCTCCAGACTTGATCATTTTTGTGTGAAGCTTAATGCACATTGAAAAACAGCTACTTTAAATGAAACCATAAGGCATATTTTCATCCCAGATAGATAAAGTCATTATTATAAATTGGAATATAGAGGGTTAAAAAGAATAAAAGCTTATTGAATCTTTAATGTGTCAGAAAAAAACATGTATAACCTTACATTTCTTAGTATAAGTGGTGTATGCCCATGTGTCCTCACACATATGTGCATGTGCACACACAGAAACCTGGAAACTTTTCTGTGTTTTCAGTATCATTTACCAAGAAATATTTGAAGCTGACCGAACTGAATAAATGATTCATTTGACATGTCTTCAGTTTGTAGCACTTAAAGTGATATCATTGGCTCAAGAGCGTGCTTTCACACCTCCGGGCCAGCAGGTCACAGGTTCAAGTCCTGGCTGGGGAACCTGGAATCTCTCCATTTTCAAATACTTGTGTATTGTGTTGGCCAGATTTACTACTGAAGGTGTTTGCTTACTTCCCAAGTTAGGGGCATTCTGAAGATTTGTGACACATGTTAAAGAAGGCCTGAGGATGGAGAACGTGTTATCACTGGAAGACTTTCACTGTGAAATGGGTTAGATTGTAGAAGAAATCATTCACTGATCTTTGGTTTCTTTTTACCTTGTCTATACTCTGTGTAAGATAATTAAGATGTTGCAGTTAGAAAGATACAGATAAGATATCTTAATCTTGTGTGTGAGGATCTAGATGTTGCATTTAGAAGGAAATGCAGTGCTACAGCCATGAGTGATGCATCTTCAAGTCCCTTCTAAAACAAATCAATGTTTTAATAACTTGTGTCCCAGCTTTTTTTGAATGCACTTTCATATCTCATTACAAGATCTCAATGTTCTGTTTGAATTGTATCCAGCATAAAATGGGTGGGAAGATAAAGGGCTTATATAAGAGTTGATCCATATGAATGAAAAAGAAATCCAGCCATTAATTGGCATGAAAATTGAATTTATGTATTGTTTGCATTTCTGAAAACTACTAATGGGAATTCTACATTCTGGTGCTTACTCAAATAAATCCCCTTGAAAATAACACTAAATACGCAGAGCCTGAGACAAGAATTAGCACCAGTTTAAGTACTGGAACTGAACAGCAGCATCTTACCAACAGTAAGGCCAGTAAGTGTTTTGGTAACACCATCAAGGAACAAACTCAAAATGCTAGTTCAAAATCCTGATCAAAATAGTGCAAACATCAACTGTAGTGATGTGATTGAGTACATCTTACTTGTACTAACAATTTTGCAGGTTAGGCCTTCTTATCATTAGAAGAAGGAAGCGAGGACAGGTAGATTTCAGTTACATTGGTTCTAATATTGCAGTCTTATGATATCATTATATTATAGATAAAGGCTTTCACAGATTGCATCCAATACCTAATAGTTAGGTACTGAGAAGTGCTCTTTCTGGGATCACTGTGATCTTAGGCTGGCTGTACTTGCCCAAAGAACTTTTAGTAATTATCTTTAAAGAAATGTCTGGGTTTCTTAAAAACCTATTTGGGGCTTTAAGTGCTATTTGCAATCTCTAATAACCGTCAGACTGAAGAAGCTTGGAAACTTGGATGATTTTTGTTCTAGATAACAAAAGCAAAGCATCCTTCCTTCATTGCAACCATCATCAAAAAAAAAAACCTGTCGGCCAACCTGCCTTCAGAAGTTCTGCATCCTTGCTCAATCTACTGTTAGTGTTGTGAGACCCAACAGTCTCCATATGGAGTCCATGCTCTAGTAACTGGCAGCAGGACAGGCTCCAATGGGTTTAGCAGCTGTGTCAAAGTATCCATGCCAAAAAACAGAGCAACTGGCCAAGACTGAAAAAATCTGGAATCTAGAATTAGGCCATACACATCTCACGTTAACCTGAACATGTAACACCTGCATTAAATACCTGCTGAGCCTCCCGAAGCTCCTGTGACACCCTCAGGGGAATGGATTTTAGGCAAGGTGTATTGCTTCAGGGTACAGTAAATTTGAAGGGAGGAAGATATAAGTGACAGTTAGAAAATGTTGAGTAAGGTAGTATGCCAGGGTCAGTGTTTAATTTATGGAGACTGTCTGTTTTTATATTTTAAAATGATCTTCAGAAACCTGTCTTGGAGGGTTTTTTTGCAGTGCAGTACCACCTTTGTTTCAGTAAATCCCTTAGGATGCAAGGAAGGTAGAATTACTACCCATGAACTAAAGATATACCAGTCTGTTAAGGGGGATTTCGTCATCTTCCCTCCCCATAGGTAGCTGCCCAGAGAAGTTCTGATATGGAAAAAAAGTGGTAGGACTGGGGTTCTGCTTTTCTTACAGACATTTGAATAGCTATTTAGTGAGGATGAGGATACACTGCTACATCTATAACTAAGAACTTTGTGGTCTGACTACTAAGGTAATGTCACGAAGACATTCTTGGGCAACTGTAGAGGACACTGCTGTTCAGTTTCAGTGTGTTTACTTTCTTAACCTTATACATACATTTTGCTCTAAGTTTAAGTTCTAGTCTTTTGTGGGTGCATGTTTTTATTGGAACCATTTAATGTTTAAATGATCTGCAGAAATGACAGCAGTAGAACTCCAGTCAGATGATGTTATAGGAGATGATACCTTCCTGGTTGAAAGTATCCATGCCCATGGCAGGAGGGCTGGAACTAGATTATCTTTAAGGTCCCTTCCAATGCAAACTATTCTCTGATTCTATGATTCTATGATTTCTGTGACCAGGAATCACATAATGAACTGCTGCATACTCATGCTGCACTTAAAAGTTTCTCTTTATCTCCACACTAGCATTTGTCGAACCCAGACTGGGAGTACTACTGAGGGTAGTGGGTAGTGTGAATTGTCTGTGTTGTTACATAATGTAGGATTTCTCTTGGCCAATTTCCCATTTTCTTTAGACAGAAACCTGCACGTGTGTTGGCCGTACCAGTTTCCTCTTCCATCAGAGAAGAGAAATAGGAAACCTGAGGGTTAGAGTCCTCTGACCTATTGTAGACATCTACTTCGGGGTGAAATGGAGTCTAGACATGGTTGTCTTTCAATGGGCTATGAAGGGGCACTGGATGATGAATTCAAGTGCAGACCCATGGAGGTGCCTACGTGTGGTGGTTGAACTTTACCCCTTCTGGCGGAACAGATTGTTTGGGTTGCATTTTTGTTGCATGGAACTTTGTGTATCCTTTGTAAACACTGTGAGTTAGTTCTGGGCTGAGCTTCCATATTATGAGAACATGTTGTTCTCTCCGAGTTCTGGCTAATGTCAGTCATGAAGATCTTGAAGTACAGGGAAAACCGATGTGTGTAAATGATGAGTTTCCATCTGCACTCTTTCAAGATGGTAAAGATCAGCAGGGAGGCACTGAACTGATTTCTGAAGACCATTGTTCATCTTTCCATTTAGGATGGCATTGTGCCTGCTTCCTTTCTGGTAAGGATCCTGGACAAATGAATTACCTTTTGGGCACAGAAATAACAGTGATGGGGTCTTGAATATTTAAAGTCTTATACTCAGTTGTGCAGATTTTTGGCTGCTTTCGATTCTGTTGATGATTTTTGATGCTTTTTCTGAGGTCTAGCAGTGATACACAGAATAGATTGGGAAGGGTTTTTCTCATGGAACCTCACATTCCAAGCACACATTTGAGTCAGCAAGGAGCTGGAAAGCCATTTGCGAAGCCATGGAAGAAACAGTTTGACTCTTACTACAGCTTTTAACCATCTCCCACAAACAATAGGAGAAAAACTTGGTTTTGGAAATTTGAGCAGCCTCAGTTGAAGAATATAAGGTGGCTTCAAAAAGGTTTTGAAATAACCACATTGGTGCTTCCGTCACTTTTAATAAGTGTTTTATATCCATTGTGAGCTTTCCTCAGCAATTTAGAGTTTCTCCATGCAAGGGCCTGAGTATCCATCCTATCTCATGAAAAAGTCCTATAAGACTAGTACCCTTACCATTTTTGTTGAGTTACAAGAGTTACTCAAAAAGAGTTACATTCATGAATGCTGTCCACCACAAACCTCAGCATGTTTTATGAAGGATGTTTATGAAATTACCCAAACTGTCAAACAGCACAATCTAAATGTAGAGCAGAAACATTTCAGCTGTGGTTCACAGATGATGCAATCTCCTGAGAGAGCAGAAACTCAGCCTGTTCAGACTGATGTCCAGAACCTCTGATTGGGAAGGGACATACATTACATGTAATAAACGCTTTCTTGGCTTTGTTCTTCCCCCCAGTGATTTCTTACATAGCAAAACTGTTGCATTTTTAAATAATGTGAAGGAACTGCCATGGTGTTGATAGCCTTGGCTTCTTTTTTGTATGTGTGATGGTCACAGCTCTGAGGAGCTGGAACAGAAATAAAGCTTGCTTTATAGGCAGGAGGGAGGATTGGCTGTGGTGCATTTTTTTCATGGTTTTGACAGGAAAAGCTTTTTTAATGTAATATTTCATTGTAGATGCATGACATGCAGAATATTTTTTCTGACTAGAGAGTTTAGAATTTTTAGGCCTCCAGGTGAGAATAAGGGCCACACAGGCCTGTGCAGTTACAACTGAATGCAAATTAGATGCACATTTGCACAGCTGCACTTGTGCTAACAAACACCTAAAAGCAGTCAATCCATCCAATTTCTGTTTTGTTGTCTCATCAGCCTAGCTTTCACCACCAATTATGGCTAACATCTGTGCCAGTACGCATGTGCATCTAGCTGTAATCCCATAACACACTTGTTTTATGCGTACACATCTGCCTTAGAAAATGTCCTTTACATTTTTGGAAGCATACATCAGCTTCCTTTTATACTGTCCTAAATTATACAATAAGCTGTCTCAGTGCTTCATTTGCAAGTTATGAGAAAAACACCGAAACACATGGGGTAACATAGACTAAACCATATTAGAAACAGCCTTTTTTCCTCTATAACTGTAGTTGTATTACTGATCACAGCCTGGAGATGAGCTAGCAGGTAAAATGAATCTCTGTTAGAAAAAGTTATACCATTGACTGTCATTACAGAAGACAGGGTTTTTTTATTTATTTATTTTACATGAAAGGCTGTTTTGAAAGTCAGCATTAATTTATGTGGCAGTTCATATGTTTTTGTCATTCAGGAGTAGTTACAGGCTTTTCCTTGCTTGCTGTCCCCTTACTGCCTTCTTGATGTAAGTCTCCTCCTGTCATCTTCCTAGGGCAACATCAGGCTGTTCTGTCATTTGTATACTTGCTGCATCTTTCTGGCTTTTACCCACAAATCCAACAGCACTCTGTTCATTTAATTCTCTTTCCTGGAAAACAGTGTAGCACAGTGACCCAAAATGTACTGTTTTTAATTTGAACTATAGGAACATAGCACAGCAAGGGTAAAAGTTTAAAACAACAAAAATTATATGTACACGCCTGTTTTGCCATAACTTGTTCTATCATCCAGAAGGGGAATCTAACAGGTTTGCTTTTACCAGCATCCAAGTCTCTAGCTGACCTTAGTTCAAAACATTGCTTTTCATGATTCTTCCAGAATGAGTCCCTCCTTCCCGCCTTTCAGTCTTTGTCCTCTCCTTTTCTGCCCACTCATTTCTTTGCTGGAAAAAATAAATTAATTAATTAATTAAAAAAAAGAAAATCAGAGAGAGAGAGAGAGAGAGAAGTGCAACAAGATGTCACATTGTTATTGATCCTGAATTTCTGCTCATGATTTCTGCTGTTGCTCTCCATGGGTTTATCTCCTGAGCACCTAGGAGCTGAATCAATGCATTTTAAAGGACAAGAGATAAACTTTACGCTACATGCACAACTGAAAAGAACATAGAGTATTCAAATACTATGATAATTTCAAAATGATCACAGCATGTATCAAAACAAGCATATAAATTATAAATAGGTAGTATAGGTGTATACATTGTAAAGTGATTTCAGACTAATTAAATGCTTTGTGAGCTTCTGTATGAAACCTACATGTACAGATCATGTATAATTTATTAAAGGATCAGATTACATTAACAAATAGTTAATTAAGCATAACAGGCTCCAAGAGGTTAACAGACTATTATAGTTTTAAGTATGGCCTTCTAGAAGATCTTGATACAGTTAAAACTCCTTGCAACAAATACAAAGTTTACAGTATGCACAAAAACAGCTCTTCATCATTTTGTAGCCACTAATTTACTTATAATGAGACCTAAAAATGCAGACATTTAGAATATGACTGGCAAAGGACTGGTACGGCAGGAAACAAGCTTCCTTTGTCAACATTTCTTTATTCTTCTTTAGATAATAAACAACATTCCATGGGCAAACATGCAAGATAAAACAGTCTTGCACAATCTTCAAATTATCCTACTGTCATGTACATGAGATCTCCAGTGCTATAGATTTTCAGATGTTCTCTGACTGCTTCCTTCAGGAGGAAAACATTGTTCATTGTTTCTACTATTGTTTTTACCAAGAGCAAATCAAGCAGAGAGTAATCTGAAAAGCCAGTTTCCAGGTTCTGTGCAGTCTTTTCCGTAAGGTCACATTTACCTAGAAGAAGTAGTGATCCCTCAGACCCGCTTGCCTTGTCCTGTTGCTGTTTACTGACTGGTTTCGTTTGGTCATTTCTTTCACGCAGGCCAGTTGAATTAGTATTTTGAAGTAGTGCATCTGTGAGAAGGTACTTTTACACTTCTGCATAGCTTTTGACTGTGTACATGTCAAAATTCCTGAGCACACCAAGTAGCTCAACACAAAACAATGGAAGAGTCAGTCTGAGATGATAACCTAGCTGTCCCCTTACACAGATGTGATGTGGGGTCAGATGAGAGGAAGGAAAAACACCAGCATTTCTGGTGCTATTGGACAGCTGCTAGAACTGTTTGTGATCATAATAACTCAGTGGGAAGCTGTGCATTAAGGGAGGTAGGTAATACATGTTATAGGTTATTTTCTGATGATGGCTTTGTTTTGTTTGGGTGTCTCTGTTTGCAGTGTACTTTTTCACAAGGGAGACAGGAGTGTTGTCTAGATTGAATATAAATATATTCTGGAGGGGTAAAACAGAGGAGATCACCTTGTACTTGAGGCAGAAGGTGGTGAGATGTACAAGGATTTCTAAGTTCTGTGGCGAGTTCATTCTGCAGACTTGGGCAGGCACCAGTGACAGCTTTGCAAAATGCAGACAAGCTTTGCCCTTAGAGCACAGGGTTTTGCTCTCAAAAGAGCTATGCTGTTGGCCACAGAACTCAAACAGACTTTTTGACCACCTTGTTCTTTTTGGTACAAAATGAAACCATCCCCGGTGAAGGAGATACGACCTTTGAAAACAACAAGACAATGCTGGGCAGCAAGTGGGGCTGTCCTCTGGACTGTCTAGAGGCAGTCTGGATTTATCCGACTATTTGCTGTCTGGGACAGTTCAACACAGCATGAGGTTTCTGGCTCTGTAACCATCTGCAATTCTTGGATTTTGTATCTGCTTAGGGCTTTTTTTCCTCTCTCTCTCTTTTGGTGGTTTTCTTTCCCGTCCTTACTCTGCCTGATTCTCAGAACACCAGGCGATCTTCACAGAATCAGATGCTAAGTAGTCTGTAGCAAGTGTAAAGAAGCACCTGGATTGCTGTATTTCACAAAGTTTGTATTTTCAAATAAATTGCCTTGTATATTCTTTAGTAAATGGTAATGCAAACCGAGGTAATACAATAAATCAAATTTAAAAAAAAAATCAGGTGCTGTACACCAACATTTCAGACATGGACTCTGACACCTCAAGTGAACAGTTTGGTATGTTTTAACTTGTATCGTCTAGCTATTGGGGAGAGGCAGAAATTCAGAGTGTAACTATTTCTCCTGTGCTTTCCCCCTTGCCCTGACGGATTTGCAGCCAAGGAGACTTTGAACAGCGTTAACACTTAAGCCTGCGGTTTGAAGAAACTGTTTGCAGAGAAGTGTGTTCTCTTTTGGAATGGTTTTTATTCTATGATTTCTCCAGGTTGGCTGGCTGTGCCAGAAATACGGTCCCACCTGCTCCAGTTGGCTTTCTTTGGGGTGGCTTCTGCCAGCACCCACGATGGTCTGGGGGAGCCTTTATTATACCAGAGAGGACTGTAACCACAGCAAGCCCTGGGCAGGGGTGCGCTGGTGGTGGGATACATGGCTTCCCTCTGCTCAAGGAAAGAGCAGACCAGAAGAACATGACCCATAACTTTTGGTACGGTTATTGACTCATATCTATCCCTGGTGTTATCCCTATTATGACTTAATAGTCTGTATTTGGCTCGTTACATTTTAATGACATCCTTCTTGAAGAGAGACTGCTTTGTGGAAGTTGCAGATTGATGGTGTTTCTAGGAAGATAAGTTTGTTTCCAGCTAATATGAGCCACAACACACTGGGACTAATGCAATGCAGCCTGTGTTACAAGTGTGATTAGTTTTATATCCTATTTTCTTTCTCCCCTCAGAGGATTATGCCCAGCTGTGCAACATTCCTGTTCCAGGATCTCGACGTCCATATGGACAAGATGCTTTGGTTGACTTCGAGGAGCACTACACTCCAGAAACTAATCCATACTTTGTTGAAGACCGTAAGCAAGTTTCTCTGTTATGTAAAATACTTGAAATGAGGGTTGTAACTTGGATTATTTCCCAGTAGCTGGCTTCATTCTTCTGTTTGCTTCTGAGTAATGTGGCCTATTTATGTTTTAGTTATTCCTATGACATTAGCTTCAGTCAGGTGTCCTGGTTCAAGAGCCAGTGTTGTATAAGAGTCCAGTTGGGCTCGGAGGACAACGTTAATTTTTAATACAGTGGAATAGTTTGTGCCAAGCGTACTAAATTTATATTTACCAACAGATTTACAGCTGAAGGTCAAAAGGATTGCCAGTTTTCCTTCTCACAAATTAATTTTCCGTTGGAGCATGGGACAGATTTCTTTGGAGTACATTTAGTTGAACAGACAAAAACAAAAAGGGGAAGAAAAAAAAAAAAAAAAAAAAAAAAAAAAACCTCCCTCCATCTCCATGCCAGTTTTCCATGATTTTCCAGTAGAATTTATATGGGAGAAATAGAGAGTATGCAAGTTGTTCTTGCTCAGCAGAAAAACAACAGAACAAAGTATGATTGGAGAGTATGCATGCATATAGTCATCAGACTAGAAGGGTCTGCGAGGGAGGGTGTGGGAGTCGTGTACAGCATCTCAGGTGTACTTCAGGAATATCAGGGTTCTTGATGGATCTGGCCCAGCTCACTGTTAAGGCTTGAGGGAGAGGAATCCTTGCAAATCTCAGTATCTTCCTCAAAATCAGCCATGCTTTGCACATCTATCTGGCTTACTCCATCACAGTTTCAGAGAAGAAAAGTGGGGGTATCAGAAGGAACTGGTAACTTCCAGTGCTTTACACACGTGGCTGACAAGTTGCCACTACAGTCTTCCCCAAAATGCGTCTCCTGTACAAGGAGATACTTTAAAAGTAAAGGTAACAGATCAAAACAGAGGAGGAGGATTATGGCACACTACTGGAAAGGTAATAGGCATTTCTTGTGCACATTGCACCTTTATACAAAGCTATACAAATCATGATAATGAGCTCATTTCTGTTCAGCATCTAAATGACCTTTCAGCTCTACACAGAACTGTAAAATGTCTCATTGCTTTATATCCAGATGATTTTAATTAAACAGTACTGAGTGTTGATATCTAATTAAAATGTCACACGGATGAAAATTACCAAGCATAATGAAAAGTCCAGATAGATGACTGGGTAACCAATGTGATAGATAATACACTGAGTGGTAAACAAGTTCTTTACAAGTAAGTTATAAGCAATGGTGAAAAGATACAGTAAAATTGTAGACAGTTTTGAATCCACAGTTGAGTCTTCTGTACTAGGGAGATAAGAGTTCATGTCTCTTGCTCCCATCCTATCACTGAACCAGATACAGTGGCAAGCAAATGCATAAGAAACCCCCAAATACATAGCTGTGTGATTGTCCTGATCAGAGGCATATTACCCAACAGATACAATTCTGTCATGTATTTATCATCAAAGACTTCATGGCCACAATCCTGCTGCAGTCTGTGTGAGAAATATGACAATACTTGCCTAGCACGTGGAAGGGCCGTGCACATCAATGTGTATGTTGTGTGCAATCAATTTCTACAGAACCAAATACATATCATTAGAATTGCAGTATGTACCCCATCCAGCTTTTTTGAATAAAAGCTTTTGTACAACTGGAACTTGCCCTAAGTGATAGATATTTTAGCTACATCTATGTACATGCATATATATAAGTACATATATCATATATGTAAAATATGTATTGGGAGGACCTTTACCTTTCTTGGCAGTTTGTTTTCTAAATTAGCAAAGCTCTTTGCTTTAAGGGACCCTTATGAGCCCTCTGCAAGCTCTATTAGAGGACTGAAAACATAATGAAAAATGGACAAATTTCTTACTAGGCTGTAAGCATACATCCTGACAATCTGAAATGTGATTTACAGGGTTTGTGGAAAAGATTGTAATGTTTCCCACTTAGTGTACACTTTTATACATGCTATGTTTTGCATACATTCTTGAGATGTGGCTTAAGTCAGCAAGTACTTCTTATGTCACGTTATCTGTTCAGTGTCTCCAGAATTCATTAAGTGCATCACTGACCAGCATGATTCTTACAAAGAAGCCCCACCATAGTAGAGCAAGTCTAGTTTGGATGACAAGTTATGTAGCCAAAGAAGGTGGGGGAGTGGATACAACTGTATGGAAGTTAAATGGAGGATGGTACAGAAAGAGCAAGGTAGGAACAGCAAAGCAAGAGAAAAGAGGGACTAAAGAATAAAGACAAGGTGACAGGGTAGAGTAAATATGAAAAGACAGGAGAGCAAGCAAAAGGAAAGGGAGAAATTTATATTCATAGGTAGCTTTGCAATTGTAACATATAAATAGGTAAACAGATTTTAGATAAGCTAATAATTTATTTGTGGAATTACTGCCTTAGTTATATTATGGGGCAGATGGGGAGATGTATCCTACTCAATTCCAGTACAGCTCCAATTTCCCCTCCACTTCTATGCTATGTATTCATTATGCTGGTAAACCAACAGACTCTCAAGGGCTCTGCACTTCTTCCTCAAAAGTCTTTTGGATGTGATGGGCTGCCATCTGCAGTCCTGTTACATCACTGCTCAGTGACTGGGAAGCTAGCTGAAAAACTTGTGCAGAACTAAGAGGAGGAATTCAGTCCTACAGAGATTCTCTGAATGTGTAAAAAGGTCAAATAATTTTTAAATACATATCCCTCTTCATACACAAATTCAGAACTGTCAAATAAATAATAAAATGGGGAGCCTTTGAATAATCACGATTGAGAATTATGACATGGAACGATCGGTAGATTATAAGTTTGTACTGGCACTAATCGCTGAAGTACCAGCCAAAGGGTTATTAACCAAGCCCACAATAGTAAAGCAGTATCTAATTTCTTCTTACTTTCCATAAACCAATTGAGACAGAATTTTTTAAGATGTATTTTTTGTAAATAAATTCAAGTGTATCTCTTCCCCCATACACAGACATCTCACTTTTCTAGAATACCATTTTAAAGTACTTTTGCCCCAAACAGCACTACTGCTGTTTACCTTTTTTTACATAAAGTTTGATATGCTTAAAAGTTAAAATAAAATGTGCTATTTAGAAAACACTGATTTATCCTTTAAAAAAATGCAAAGTGCACAGTGTCATTTCCCCCCCCCCAAAAAAAAACAGATTTTTAACACAAAAATGTAGAGTTCACAAAGTTAGACAGTTTTCATCTTGAAACACGTCTCAGTGCTTTTCTAGTGCATTTAGAACTCCAGATGGTGCAGATCTGCTAAATCTGATCTATGTTCTGTAAAGTCAAGTCACATTCCAGTAAACCTCTGAGAGAATTTCAGAGTCCTGCTATACATTTGGATATACAGATTCAGCAGCCCTGTAACTTATTTGTTTGTAATTCTTTCTTCACTCAGGTTTTCTGAACAGCTTTGAGGAGTTACAAGCAGAGGAATGTGGTATTCTGAATGGATGTGAAAACGGCCGATGTGTAAGAGTCCAGGAAGGCTACACCTGTGACTGCTTTGATGGTTATCACCTGGACATGGCCAAAATGACTTGTGTTGGTGAGGACAGCATGTTTACTTCTTACCCTTCTGCTAACCTCTCAGTTTAGCCACTTGACTTAAGGAGAGCCTAAAAAAAAAGAGGTTACGAATGATGACCTCAGTTCTATTACAGATGCCAAATTCGTATCTGATTTACTGCAAGGCAAGTACATATTGTTACAGAAATAATTATGGTAATGTTCCTCAGTTCATTACAGCTCTGTTCAGTTGAGAACCTAGAAATCAACAGACAAACCATTGTGCAATGTAAAAAAAACTTGTATCAGTAATGTCACACTGTAACATGAACAGAGGTTTTTCAAAGGGTTTAGTGAACTGAGAGGATGGATCTGGATCCAGAGTGGAAGAGTAATTTTAGGAGCAGATTTTTAGAGCAGTTGGGCCACCTAAATATTCAGATATCCAGTTGGTGGGGCTTGGCCCCCTAATTCCTACTGATTTCAGTAGTCAAGAAGCTGGACTATCCTCTCACCCTCAAATCAATACAGCACAACAGCTAACCAGAATATCTAGCGAATATATCAGCAATTAAAATAATGAAATACAGGGAAGACAAGTGACAGGGCAAAGATGAAGCAAAACAACCAACATCCCTCAGTGTAGAGCCTAGTGTAGACTGTACATGCATATTTCAGTTTAAAGTGTCTGTACTAACCTTGCCCAGCACTACACTTAACCCACAGCTGCAGTCTCCTAGCTGTATCATGAAAATCTACCTGCACGCCTTGTAATCTTCAGGACTCTACAACAAGCTGGTCTACCTAGCTCTGGTGTATTTCAGGCCAGTGCTGCACTGTATTGAGCACGGGTAGTTTGTTGTTCATAAATGTTTAGTTGTCAACACCAAGAAAGCCTAAAATACTTGAATTTTTGCATAAAGATACTATAATAAGAACTGGCAGCACCTCTCTTATACGCCACTTCTAAGCCATCAAATAAAAACCTGTAAGTGGTCGTTAAATCTTTGTTGCGTAGCTTAATAGGAGTTTGGACTTGGTGATCTAACAGCTTACTGCCTTTTAAGATACTGTTCATTTGCCACAATAATTTTGTCTTCTTCCCAATAAAATATTTTTCTGTCACAGCATTTGGAATACCCTAATTCCACCTGATCTGAACTGAATATACAGCTCTCAGTGTACTCCTACATTATATTCTACTCCTGATAATGCTGGAAATAAATGAGTTTTACCTACATGTGTTTTGATGTTCCCTTTCTGCAGATGTGAATGAGTGCAACGAGCTGAACAACAGGATGTCTCTCTGCAAGAATGCCAAATGCATTAACACAGAAGGTTCATACAAGTGTTTGTGTCTCCCCGGGTACGTACCTTCAGACAAGCCAAACTACTGCACACCACTGAACTCAGAACTAGACAGTGAACTGGAGTAGAGGAAAATCTCCATATCCTAAGCCCATATACTCTGCACTGTATAAAGAAAAGGAAGAAAAGTATTTAACTTGAGAAGAGAAGGCACCAGAGTAGTGAACATAAGGGGAAAAACATTCAAATGTGTCAAAGGTGAGACATGATGGGCTGATTGTATGTCAGCTTCACTGAAGTGACAGACCAAATGGACACATTACTCTGTATGAAAGAAACAATCAAGTATATAGTGTGTTCATAAGAAAAAAAAAATCATTGAAAATAAGCAATAACAGTGCTGTTATTTTAAACAGAAGAGCTTTGGTTTTCTGTTTTTGTTTTGTTTTGTTTTGTTTGTTTTGTTTTTGTTTTGTTTTGTTTTACTATTGCTTGATTAATTTGGCATTTAAATAGTGATGGAAATATATTACTATGTCATTTTTTGATTGTTCAGTTCCTTGCCTACTGTTTCTTTTCAGACCTTTTTTCTGATCAATACAAATTATTTGATACAGATATTCTTAGGATATTTTATAAGAACTGTTACACAGGGTAATGCTCCTCCTACTCTGGAACATTGGTCAGTGACTTTTTTAATTTGCTAGTTGTCTGCCCTGTGGAGCAGGCACCATTTGTTTTCAAATGTTTATATACCTTGGCGAAAAGTCTTTGTATTCATTTTGTATTCTGTATGGTTGTTACTGCACTTAAAGTCTCTAGAACCTTTCTTGCCAAGTTCAAAGCTGCTAGTGGACAACATTGGATTCCTTTTGTACATTAAAACAAAAGATTTTAGCTCACGTCTGTATTTTAATGTGTAAATTGAACACAAGAGAGATCTTGTATGATTACCCTAACATATTAAAGCTGTATATTAAAACTCAATAAAATCACCTTTTTTTAGAAAAAGCTATTTACTAATTGTAGGCTTTTTTTTTTTTCCTTTATTGATATTTATGTTACAAGAATGTAACCCTAGGGTGTTTACAGTACTAGAATGAATTTACATTACAACAGTTATACAGAGTTGTCTGGCTGGTTTTTCCTTCTCCTGCTGTTTTAATAAGACCAGAAACTGAATTAATTGATGCCTAAACTTAGGCTTCCAGGGGGAAGATTTCAAACACAGACCCACAGAAACTGTTTGACTTGGAAGTTGATTTCCATGGAATTTTTCTTCTTGCCTGGTTTAGGCATGTTTCCCACTAAATCTGCGAATCATGCTCTTCAGTATGATGGCCTGGTTTTCAGAAATAGTAAAGAAAAGGGGGCAAATTTCCTTTTCTTAATGAACTGTACCTTCCCATAAACTCCATTTCTCAGCAAGAAAGAGATTACGAGACTGACAGATGTTTCACTTCGACCTCCTCCAGAATGAAAGAGTTTACTTTGGAAATCCTGAAACAGGTCCTTTTGATATTTTCCAAATGAAACATTTGTGTTGTGTCTTTGAGACCTGCCCTGCATTAAGAGGAAAAGCATAAAATGAGACTTGAAAAAATAGGTCACATTGGGTCCAATTGTCTGAAAAAATTTATTTCTGATTTCACACACACACAAAAGGAATACTTGTTTTGTTTCTGACTATTGTCCAATATTTAGGTCAGTCAGAACCAAAAATCCCAAAATTCTGTAAGCTGTATTCCTTGAAGTACTGAGCACTTGGTAGATCTCATTAAGGCCTGTGTGCCTGTTAACCATGGCAGCAAGTGTCCTTCTCAGGGCCCCTTTGTACGTGCTGAAATTTGACACAAGGACTAGTGAAGATACTGTGCATTTAAAGTATGATTGTATGTTAAAACGTAAAAAGATTTCCTCTATACAGCTGTTGGGGGAGATATCTTCAAGGAAGAGACTTTTTGCAAAGTACTCTACATGCTTGACTTTTCTGGAATTAAGCAGGAGAAGGATGGAGGGCCAATTTCTCTTCTCAGTCAAAAGAGGTAGACTACAAACACGACAGCTCATCTATAATTACAAAAAAAAAAAAAAAAAAAAAAAACACTACTTCTTGCTGTGGAAAAGCTCCTGCTAAGGAAAAAGATGGAAGGTCTGGTGTTACTAGGGAATTCCATAACTACAACACTCTTAGTTATCCTGCTTAAGGATAATTCTCCTATGGTTTCAATAAAAAATAAAGTCACAGTTACCACCTTTCACTGGTGAAGCCACAGGGAAGGGAGCATAATCATCGTTCTCACCGAACGTAATTCTGCAGTTACATTTCCTGCCCACACCAACTTTGGACATTCTCTTCCTTCCAGCATGGCAGTTCTGAAGACTAAGCAGATCTGCCTCCAAGGTCACCAAACCTTCCTTTGGTTAAAAGGAGTGGTTTTTTTCCCTCTTTTTTTTTTTTTTTTTTTTTTTGGTGAAAATCCACATTTCCTCAGGAAGGTGAGAAATGCCTGAATCAGAAGGAGAATTTACAGAAACTGAAAGCCCTGAATGCACAGTGACAATAGAGTTGTACTTGTGAGAACAGAGTACCTCCTTCATCCGAGGAGAAGCTACCTGCTTCTGAAGATCTGTAGCTTTTCCTCAAACTTTTATAAGCTTCCCATCATCACTATGTTCTGGAACGGTGCTGCAAAGAGCTGAGTACTTTTACAATGGGTTATATTTTCATAGTTGGAAATCCTTGGTAAAAGTTCTTCCTCAAAGGTGTTCGTATCCTCAAATCTGGATTAAAGGGGAACTCTGTTCTGCATTCAGCTGTCATGAAAATTCATGGACGAGCCAGTGCTCCCCACTTCTCCCTCCTTTGGATGGCCTCTTCCTGCTTCAGCAATGGGCTGGGTTCAGCTGCCGTGACTTACGCCCCAAAGCTGCCACTCCAAAGCTGCCACTCTACAGCTTTCCACATCTCAGGACTGCTCCAGTCCTCCCCCAGACAGCAAATTGGGATGGCAGTGAGTCCCCACTTTTCCTGGGCGTATAGCAGTATGACAGCTGAGGAAATAACAGTCAAACT
Organism: Nettapus auritus; assembly: GCA_011076525.1. Taxonomy (NCBI): domain Eukaryota; kingdom Metazoa; phylum Chordata; class Aves; order Anseriformes; family Anatidae; genus Nettapus; species Nettapus auritus. The sequence goes on from CM021767.1 coordinate 24,831,563, forward strand.
GCAGTACCCTTAGAAGACTTCACTGGGGGACACTGTGCTGAACGTGTAATTCTGAGCCACAAGACTGACTCCTTGCTGATTTATTACATCTTTTTAAAACAACAAGTTTAAAATACCCTGGGACTTTGCCATTCTCAGACAATGAACACTCCAACTCACTTTTAGTTATTTCAGACAAAAAAAAAAAAAAAAAAAAAAAAAGACAAACTCAGGCTGTTCTGTGAGCAACAACACTAAAACGAAGCCTGCTTTCCTGCAACCTTTCCCCATAGCTCTCTCCTGAGCAGACCAACTCCAGACCCAGCTCCCTGTGCCTCTCCCACTCAGCAGGCGCAAATGGATGAAATCAGTCATGGGGTTAAAAGCCACCAGCAGGCTCAGGCAGATGCACACACTTGCTCTGGGTCCAAACAAACAAACACCAAACAAACAAACAGAACAGCCAACACAAGCCTAAATGGCCTCTAGGCCTACCAGTTTCTGTCAGTCACCAGCAATACACAGAAGAGGTTCTGGTGTGATCCTGACACCTTCCATCTCCCCTGCCTGAATCAGGGGCAACAGCTGATCCAAGCCCAGCCTGAAGCTGGAAAACCACCTTCTGGTTCAGCAGCCGTGTCCTCATCACAGCCACACTGGTCTATTAGACACTTTATAAGCAAACAACAACAACAAAAAATACTTTTTGCATGCTTCTGTCTCTCCCTTTTGCCTCTTCTTACCTTTGATATGCCTTAAAGCACATACAAAGAGGGAGCCAAAAGCAGCCTAAATTTTATTTAGATCCTAGTGCTCAGTATTTCATGTTGACTGGCTCCAGGCCTTCAGAAATGCCTTAAAGGAAACACAATTGAGGGAATTAAGTGAAATTCAGCCCATCTGAACTCAGGCCTTGGAGCCCACCTACTTTGCCCCAGTGTAGCAAAGCAAGGCTGGTTCTGTCACGTCACCTGAAAAGCTGCAGGGCTCAGAATACAACTTCAATTCATAGTTAAACAAACATTTTCTTAACATCATTAAGATGAGGGATTGGACACCATGGATATAGCCATTTACTTGTTACAAGAGCTGTGGTTTAGGTGAGAACCCTAAAAATACAGAAACCACCAAATACAATCCCATGATTCAAGTTTCTGAGTGCAGCAGAATCTGGAACCGATTACAATTTATACCAAATAGCACCAATACTTTTTACATCCATATGGACCCTTTAAAATATATATATATATTAGTCCTTTTTCAGCCAGCTGTACCCTTGCTACAAAAGTGGTGTTACAGGATTGCTGACATGGTAGAACTGAATCCTGCTGGTTCCATTATAATGAGAGTGTGCTAAGGAGAACAAAGACACCCCAGCAACGAAGTGACACACGCATTTTGGTTAGAAAGACATTTGATATCAATAGATACTTTCATGTCAGGATGCTATTCAGTGAAAAATTAGCCAACATTAATACTGCATTCAAAGTGAGCACTAACATTCCTTGGGAAAAACACTGTCACAGCAGGACAGACCATTTGAATCCAACAGACAAAATTGGCAGTCATGAAAATATTCAGCTGGTCAGCGGCAACTGACATAAATAAATTCCTGCCTCAGACAAGTCCTAAAACACTAAGGGCTCCAACATGGTTGTCATGAACTATGGATCCAGTTTCAAGCTCCTCACTGCCCCTAGTGATGTCCACATGGCAGCAGAGGGCCTCCTGGCTCTGGCACTGGGTGCTAGCCTCTCAGAAGGAAAGGTGACAGGCCCCATTACAGCATGCCACGGGCCAGACCTGGCCAGCAGCTGAACCGCAGCACATTCCTTCAAAGTACACAGTGAACTTAAAAACCCCGCTGCTGCCTCTAGAAGAGACTGCAGCATTGTTCTTTAATAACGCCACCCACTTTGAAGAGCGGTTTGTTCTTGCTGGGGACTCTTAACACCAAGCAGGCCAAGGGAGCTATTAAGGAACCATTCAAGCAAAAAAAAAAAAAAAAAAAAGAGATAGGTGAATTGCTGCATGTCGCAGAGGTAACTGCTCAGTTCTGAACTCATTATTTGAGTATTTATGTAGCTTTTTCTATTTGAAGATCTGAAGTTTACCTAGGAAAGCTAGGTGACGTGTCCAAAAGAGAAGCAGAAAATGTAAAAGCGAGAAAATGAGGAAAACCAGCTGTTTGCTGAAGAGGGTTCCCATCAAAGTACAATATCATTTTGTGAGAGAGCAACAGCGGTCTTCTGGGAAATGCCAAGGGCTGAGCTACAGCCACTGCATTGGCCTGCAGGGACGGCCTCACAGCAGGAGACCGAGAAAACCTGGAGCCTCCTGGGCCACCACCTCCATGCTGGCAAAGGCTGTACTGGCTAGCCAAGCTGCGAGAGATCTTGGACCTTCTCCTCACCCCTTCCCCTCCACCCCTGACCATGTTAGAGCCCAGGCACCACGAAGTGAACATCTGTTGACACAACATTATCCTGTAGGGACCTGCATTCAGAATTTGTTTCACTATCTGATGGGGGGAAAATGATGTAAACCGGCAAAATGCAGAGTGTCAGCCACCTGATATTTCCTTCCAGACCTCTGAATCACAGCAGATGAGTGTTTTGGCTCAGAGACTCCTGATGGCAGTCTTCAGACTGCATGCTCTGTCCCAGGTAAGTGTCTGGAGCCTGTGATTGCTCTGCTCTTCTCCCACTCAAGCTGCAGGGCTGGAAAGACACCTCTGCACCTCAGCAGCTGTGCAACATCACTGGAGTTTGAAGTCTGCCCTGCCTGAAGCAGGAAACCACAGGAGGGGCCTGCAGGGGTCCCTTCCGAGCTTCAGTTTCCCATGATGAGAGGCTGTGACCTGAGGCAGCAGCCTCTGTGCCCTATCCTTATGTGAGGCAGGGAACTTGACAGAGGGGACGTGACCCCCCCCCTTCTTCTTCCCCTTCCTCTTCCTTACTTGAGCAAGTGCCAGGAGTGTGCCTTTCGCTTTGGAGAAAACAAACACGAGTCTTCTTGCCTTAAGCCAGCATCTTCCTGAGGAGTTAAGCATCAACCTCAGGTAGAAGAAAAGTTCTACAGAGGCGTTTTTGTCCTGACAAAAGACACAGAGGAGGGAGGAAATTGGGAGATTTTTATGTCTTTCTGTGCTGACTTTCCCTTCCCCTCAGGTCGTGCTTCTCCACATGCTGCTTTCCATTAGCTCTAAACCAAGGGGGATGGAGAGGATACTGTTAGCCAGCATGGAAAATTTCTACGTGACAATTTCAGCATCACCTCCAATCCCTATCTAGTCATGCTGCCAGGATCCATTCTGGCCTGGATTTTCCAAAGCACTCCATACTGATTCAGTTTTCCTCCCACCGAAACCTGTGGCACCTCCATGGATTCCAGTGGCAGCAGAGCAAAGTCTGTGCCAAACTCTTTTGAAAAATCCCACCATGTGTGTTTGATGAGGAATGTCTCTGGCAGGAAAGTTTTGAGTACGGCTAAGCAGGTTTTTTATTTCCTTAATGTTAAAAGCTTCATTTCTGCCACTTCTCATCCAGGAGGTAACTGCCCCAAAGGGCCTGTTCCAAGGTCCCCAGCAGAAGGTTTCCACCTACAAATGAATTCAACTTTGATTCCAGTCACTTTGCAAGTGGGCACTGTTCTCCAGATCCACACTTGCCCCCCTGCCTCCATCAGCCATTCAGCTTGGCTCCAGCCACAGAGGCTTTACCCTTTTTCTCACCCATTTGCTGTCCCTTTCCAGGGTCAGTCCTTTCTGGTCCTGCTTCTGCTTTTTTCCCTCTGGCATTCTCTGTCATTTTCTCGTTTCCAAAGCCTCAGCTTCCCATGCACTGATTCCTCCCTGCACATTGGTCTTGGCCTCCACAAAGTTGCTTTCAGTCTCTAAATACCAATGTGGCATGTGATGAAACTGATAGCTGCTATCCGGTACTTAGAAAAACCTTCCGCCAAAGTAAACCCATCACATCCGTCACAAGTATTGGATGGTCTCACAGTGTCCTCTCACCTCACAGAAACCTAAGACGCCACCACCAAGTCAACTTTGTATTCATCCCAAAACTACACAGAGGGATGCAACATGCATGTTTTCCTTCTTTTACCATGACCAAGACTTCAGGCATGCTTTTAGCAATGCATATATTCTTCTCTGGCCTTCAGCATCAACAAACTGAGCTGAATAGCAAACATGGAATAAGGAAGTTTCAAAAATAAAACAAGAAAGGAAAGGGAAATCCTTTGATTTGCACAACAGTGAGCTGAATGAGCATGGAATTTTCATTCACGGTCACTCATGCTTAGATGTCATTTTTCCAAACACTAGAGACGTGTAGAAAAAAAAACTTCCAAAATAAAAAAAAAAAAGTGAGAAAAATAATTTTTAATTTCCCTTAAAAAAAAAAAAAAAAAAGGAACTACATTGACTATATTACTCATTGCAGTCTAGCTTATGTCAGAACACTGAATATAAAACAAAGCAGATTGATGGGGAGCTTTTGAGGGTTTCACTATTGAAGGAAACAATACATAGTACATCCAGACATATATATTAATTTAACATCTGGTAATCGTTCTGGTATTGGGTTATTCCACAAGAAGGCAGCAATAACTATTTTCAGCCAAACTGGCCCTTACGTTATCCCATAAAACTTGGTTTATGTTTGAGTGTTAGCTAAAAACATTACATCTACCACATACTAGACTGAAACAAAACACTTGCAAACATGCACCACGAGGAAGGTAGGCTAAAATCTATCACTGTATGTATTTTCCCTGTCTAAATACCTAACCCAAAACTGCTCCAAGATACTCGGTGGCATACAGGGCTCAAGCATGGGGACCTTGAGGAAGGGCTCCTTGCATGTGAGCTAACCAGCCTCCAGAGCAGACCAAACAAAAGGCTGCAGCAGCTCTCTCTCGCTAACCCCTTCTACTTTTAATTTCTCTGTTTCAGTTCTTTGTCATTGCCACTGCTATCCCTTCTCTTTACTCTTCTGTATAACTGTAATTGACAGTACCTGTTACTCTAACTATATTAATATTTTCCCATCTAATTTCAGTGCAACTCCACTGACTTCAGGGGACTCATGCAGGGAGTAACTGTGCTCACAATATAGAAAGAAAAACACACATTTTTCTAACACTTCAAATTTCCAAAACTAAAACAATTCAAATCTGTGAGGAATAAATTGTTTAAAATATCTAGCAGTATTGGAACAATTTGCTAATCTAAATTTCTTCTGTGTTTCAAAACAAGTATTATCTCACTGAAAACTTCTGATTCCCTGGTTGGCAATATGAAACATGAATTAAGACACCTGTAATTAAAGGACAAATAGTAAGAGTGAAACCAAAAATTTTTAACTCTGAGTTTTGGTATTTAAGTTACCTTTACATAGAGCATTTTATTGTAGCACCATAAATGGGATGAAGTGTCAACAGCTTGTAAAAATGATTAATTTCATAGGTTATAAGATAGATATAAATAAAAGTTCATAGAATTCTATTGCAAAACTAGAAGAAGATCTGAATACAGCACCGGCTGTTCAACAACTGGACAGAAATATGGACAACTATCATAAGAACCTGGAGATACGTGAGGAGAGACTAAACCCTTATGATTCATTTGGGCTGAAAAACTTCAGAAAAGAGGAGAGCTACAAGGAAGCTTTGGCATTCACGGGTTTTAGGAGCAAAGGTACTTATGCCTTGTCACTAGAGGTCAGCACAGCATCTGAAGTGCCACATTGCTCACGTTTGAAGAATGATGATAAAATCTGCAGCTCTGAGAGGAAAACTGTGTCTCAAGAAGGAGCTCCAGGAAGACACCATCTGTGTGTCTGCGCTGGGAATTCGGAGCCAGCTGCAAACGTGAAGTCTCAGACACAGAACACAGCTGATGGCAGCAACTGAAGAGCCTGGACTCGAAACCAGAATAAAAGCATGTGAGAAGTTTAAAGGTTCCAGCAGAGCAATTAGTGTCTAACCACGGCTATTTTTAAAACATCCATTAGCCTAAGGTAAAAGCTGTCACCTAAGAAGCCCATCTGACTGGCGGTCTGAGGACTCCTCCTGATGGATGAGAAATAAACTATTTAATCTCCCTGCACAACAAAATTCCTACCCCAGCCTGTCAGCAGCTGGTCTAGCTCATGTAAAGCTAGCTCGTACAGGCAGGTCAAGCTGATAAAGAAAGCATTAACTGCACTGGAACAATTCCTAGGAATGCAGAGACAAAACACAGACACTGATCTGCCCAACACAACACAGCATATATCCACCGTGAAATCCTGGCCCCTTTGAAGTCCCTGGAGAAACTTCATGGGCAGGGAGTGTGACTGTGCACGCTGCTGTTCCTGTCCCCGGGGCCTCCCAAGGGTCCCACTGCTGCTAGCCAGGAGGTGACACACGGCCACAGCACCTGACAGGAACAACGAAGGAACCGCTCTTCCTCTTCCTTTTAGCATGACCAGATGATGGGGACTGTACCAGTCAGCTGTTCTCAAGACAAGTGCAGGCAACAGAGATTTGGCACTGAAGCGATGTCACCTTGGGGCTCGACAAACCCCTTCCAAGAGCCTGTGCCAGGAAGAGGTCCCTGTCCCGGTGTGATTTATGGCGTTTAACTTACTGCTCCAGCAGATGAGCACGTTTGCCAGTATGATCCAGACTCCAGCAGAGATGTTGTGCTGTAGCTATGCCTCAAAAAGCCATTTAGGACAGACCGCCCTACCTCAAATGGCAGCAAAGGCAGTTGTGCTGCAACGTCTTTAATTGGATGGCACAACGGTGTTCAGCACAGCTGAACCTAATTATTTCCTCTGTCCTGGCACCTATAGGAAGGCAAACACCCTGAAATCTATGTAAGTTTGGTCAGCAAATGGAAGTCCTTTGAACAGTGGCAAAGGAAGCAAGAGGGAAATAAACTCACACTGGCATAAACAGCAAGGAACTCATCTTGGAACTACAGCAAGGGGAAAATAGTGCACAGGAAAACCTAACCTGTCAGCCTAAGAGCAAAGCAGGTAATCTTTAGCCATTGAACAACACTTTTCTTTCTCAATCTACACCTGGCTACATGGGGGAAACACAATGGTGTGACCCAGCTGCTGGTTGCCAGGAAAAGGTAACAGAATGCTGTGGGGAAGTCTTTTTGCTACAGCTCCATCACCTGCAAAACACATTCTTGCTCTTTTATTAGTACATTACACACAAAGGTGGAAGCAGTTTGTCACTGCTACAGGTTTTCTCACTTTTTCCAAAGAAATTTCAATTTTAAATTGCACACATTCAAATAAATACAAGAGTAGAAAAATGGGCTTTTGAGATCTAACAGGCTGAATTCCAGGACTATAATGCTTGAGGTCTTCTATCCATCCTTAATGCCTAATATCAACAAGGGATGCAGTCAGGAAGGGGGGCTTCTGACACGGCATCCTGTGCACCCACCTGCAGAGATACGCAGCACAGGCTTACGGAAGAATTTGTTGGAGGTAATTTCTGATGAACTTTTTTTGTAGCCCCTTTTACCTCCCTGGAACATACCAGCACCTGCTGCCCTGCAGCAGTCCTGCTGACATTTCCAGAGGGCGGTGGGACAAAGGAGTTTTGCACAATAGGACGGCAGTGCTGCAGTTGTTTGGAGTAGCTTTATGCAAGTGAGGGAGAAAGCACAAGGGAGCTTGCAGCAAAATTTTACATGTGGGAACATAAAATGAAATTGTGAGCAGACTGGAAGCAAAGAAAGATCAACTTTGCTAGAGTAAATTAAGCACACGCTAAGCAGGACAGAGGTGGAATGCCTTGAATACAAAGATGTGACTGAAAAGGGAACAGGAGACAAGAAAAAATACAAGAAAAAAAAAAAAAAGAGATGAAAAGCAGGAACAACCAAAAGAATAAACTTTCCAGAATAACGTATTATTTCCTGTGAGGCCTTTGGCAAGTTCCTCTATTTCCTCATCAATAACATGGAGATAATGTTTCCTGCTGTCACCATCTCCCTGAAAGCTTTAAAGTCCTGGTTATTTGAACAGAAATCTCTGACAGAAGAGATGGGATGTACATAAGGTTTAGGCCTTAACTAATATTTCTTAAATAAATAATTAATTTTAATCTTTGCTATTATGCTGCCATCATGATCTTTGTACAAGACATGGAGGAAAAAAAATGTTTTGGTAAGCAAGAAGGTAAAAAATAAATTAGTCTTCTATTCATGTTCTCCCCTCATAACCGCACAACCTTTCTAAAACACACACACATAGCTTATAGCAGGACGGGTTACAGACAGCAGCTGTGCTAACCTCATGAGACCACAAACACAGGACAGATGACGAGCACCTTATCTTCTACGTGTATGTCGACTCACAGCTTGAGTCTGACCTGCAGCTTTCCCTGACTTCTTTTTTAAGATCACAATGAACTGTTCTTCAGCTTGCGCCACAGCTGGAAGCAGCAAGACTGTCAGGATATTTTTATGTTTTGATGGTTTGCTTGAATGGTGGAGGGGAGGAAAACAATACACTTTCTATAGACTGGACACAAGCTATAAATAGAAAGGCCTTTAAATGCACAGATCCTCAGCTGCTGTAAACTGTCACAGATCCATGAAAACCAATTGGCCAGATTCCCCAGACAGTTCAAATCTGCATCGCTCCGTTGAAGTTGATGAAGCCACACCAATCTGTAGAAGGCAGGGATCTGGCCCAGAGCCTGCACTGCAGTCCAGAAAGACCATCTGTGTTTAACAGGATCAGAAATCAAAAGAAATGTCTGCAGCCTTATAATTTACTCAATACTTCTGAGACAAGATATCTCTGTGGTGTTAAATCAGGTGGACTAAACATGAGTTGTAAAAGACAAAAACCTGTTTATTGTTTCTTTCTCACTATAGCCTGACCAGGGAAAGTTAAGTAATTTCTTGCAATTTATTCAATTAGGTGATGAAACGTGCAGACAAGAAGGCAACAACTGAGGACAGAAGAGAGACAGAAACAATACTATAAAGAATTCAAGCTATTTTATGAATTACAGACATGACAAACCAGATTGTGCTGCCATGCTCTCACTGGGCTGGGCTTTATGTCAAACCTATTCCCACTGATGTCAGTGGAAAGAGTGCTGTAACACAATGCTACTCAGCAGCACAAGGGAGGGGCAGCAGAAAAGCAGAAGAGAAGGTTCAGATATTTCAGCTTTTTGTTTTGGAAGCTATTTTGATAAGTGCCCATACTCCGTTTCATGGGAATTTGGATACCATTGTTACCATTCTGGTTGTGAAAAGGCAGGTGGGGAGCTAAACTAACAGAAATCAGCACCAGGTGGGAAACTGTATCAAAGCATCTAGAGCCATGTTTTGTGACTCACTCACTGGCAGAAATAAAAATAATGATCTGTAAAAAGCCCCGTCGAGGTGTATTGGAAAAAAAAAAAAAAAAAAAAAAAAAAAAATGGTTTCATCATGCTGCCATAGGATCGCTCATTCATTTTCACCTTCTGTAGTGAAGAATTCATGTCAGGAGCAAGCTGATTCTGCACCCAGGAACTTGCTGAAAAGAAGAGTTTGCTTACATCCTTAACACATGCATGTATTTTCAGGGTGCAGAGTGTAAACAAGCTGTGAAGACAAGATGCTTTGAGTCCAGGGGACCAAAAACATCCCTGCAATGTAAGGACACCACAGTGTTATTCTGCATCTGCTCTTGCAGACAACGTTGTCCTACAGTCTAGTGTCCTACTAGTCTTTACAAAAAACTATTAAAAACACATCTTTCAGATAATATATGCCTTTTTTGCTTTAGCATAAAACAGTTTGATTGGACCTTACAAGCATTTGCCTTCAGCAACTCTTTCTCACCCTGGTTTCAGTCTCTTGTCGCTCCTCAATTACCCGACACCCAAAGGAAACTCTAGAGCAGAAACTCTGAAGACCTCTCAAGGCAGGTTCTCACCTCAGGACTGCAAGGGTAAAGTGTGAGTGAAAAATTTGGCCACTGGGTAAGAATTTCTTCCAGTGTGCAAAGTCACACAGATAGAGGAGAGAAATCCTGCTCCCACCTTGCATTCTGATGCTTTCAAGATGTTTCAACTGACATGGAGAAAAGGTCTGTGAGATTGAAAGGAAGGCTACCCTAAAACTGGTGTAAGCAGCCTCCTGCAGCTGGGCTGACATGGAGGTGGCAGCTGTTCTAGACGGAGCCTCTCCAGGGCTCTGGCGGTGCTTGGCGCGGGTGGCACCGTGGTGCACAGAGGACATGTGATGCAAATTCACGTCTGTAACCACTAGCAACTCACTGAGCAGATTTAAGATTTAAACTACATTTGAATAAAGGTATGCATGAGTGAAATACTGCTAAGCAGCTTTGTGTTTCAGTGCTGTCTTACTGGGGAGATCAACGTTTCAGAAACAGGGTTAGTTAGGCCTCTTGCACAGCAGTTGCGTAATAAACTCAGTCCATTTTGCACATTACCAGTTCTTCAGCCTTGGTCTGAGGTCTGAAAGAGGCAGAAAGACAGCAGCTTGCCTGCAGTCACCTCCACAACAGACCCTTCTCTGATAAAACTACTTTTGTGCTTACATTAAAGTCCGTATTTATTCCCTGTGCACTATGATGAATTATATTAATCTCTGTCAGATAAGTAGTACAAGATCTGCAAAGAAGGACATCTTCCTAAGAGTTTAATCCTGTATGCTAATAATTTATATTAACACGAGTAAAAAATATCATAAATGTTGTAGCTGAAATTAATGAAATTAATTTCATGAAATGTAGCTGAAATAAATGAAATTACTGATTTTGAGAGGAGGATGTAGGCTTACGTACAGAATTCCATTTTCATTTAACTTTATTTAAAAAGTACTTTCAAAGAAAATATTGACTTGAGTCACTATTAATTTGCAAAAAATCATCAAAAATGTTTATTCATCCACTAGTTGTTTCTTCTTTTTTATATAAATAATGGCATTATTGTCATGGGAAACAGGATCTCTAGGAAGTTCTCAACACGGCAGGCACTTTTCTGAGATGATCTTGATTGTTATCTAAACTGCGTTGGTGTCATTCTTTTTACCTAAAACTACCCAGAGATTTGCAAATTCATTCATAAAACACCATGCTAGCAAGCTGTAATGAGTGTTACCTACATAATATATATGAGGAAAAGGGTTAATATTTCCCAAATTCCTCAAATGCCCACAGGTTTTTAACTCCCATCACTTTCAGCAAGACTCGTGTGTGCATATTTCACACACAAACCTTAAACAGGAAAAAACAAACAAACAAACAAACAAAAACTTATACACAGGGCAACATCTCTTTTTCAAGTCTCTACCTTTCTATTAGGGTAATCACCCATTCCAAACCATTCATTATGGTCTTAAATATCTCCAGTAAGCAAGCTGTTGTGCTAACATGAAACCACCACTGTAAAAACCAGCACAAAGGTTTTGTTAGAGCAGTTTTCCTAGTTTATATAAATTGAAGGGAAAGCAAGTACCTCAGACAGCAGAACAATTGGCAACAGGGGAAGCAGATAAAGAGCCAGGAAAGTATAGTTCTGTATAATCATCTGAATTGAGCATAATGTGAAAATGGTATTTTTTTATTTTTATTTTTTAAGCTTGACAGATCCCTGGAAACAGTATGCATTTTTAAAACCATTAAGCTGAAAATAATTAACATTGAAAAGCTGCTGATCAGAAAATTGATCCAAAGCCCTTAAACATCATTCTTTATCTCAAATTAATTCATTAAGTTTATCTGAGGATTCTAACACAGTTACTGTAAGAGCTGTAGTTGCATGGCCTTCCTCATTGAATAGATGCACTGCTTCCCAGTCCATAAACACCATGAGTTTGCTCTAACACTCCCCACCTCCTAGCCTCTGGCTTGAGGCTGCTGGGTAAATTTCTCTGAGGAAGAAATTACTCAGATGAGAATTACTTGGGTTCACAGACTTTAAATACCAGTCTTAAGCATGCAAAATCTGCACCTCCTGTTGTACCACATCCTGCCATCCTAAAACACGAGCCATCTTTCCTTAGTCAAGGAAGATCTTTGTTCTGTCTCTGCAGTCTCACACAGTTTCAAACATATAATCAAAATTAAATGCTTAAGGGAAATAATTAGTCAAGAAAATAGAGTCAAAAGGCCTAGTGTTACTGTGTGTCCACATTTTTTGTAGAGTGAAAAAATAGAAGGACATCCCATCATGTTTTGGAACAAGTGTTTTCCTCACCTAAGAGAACTGTGCCTGCAGAGCAATCTTTATCAAATTCTTTTTCTTATAATGTAATGGGGGGGGGTGGGGGGGGGGGAGAGAGAGAACTAAGATCTTTCCTTTGTTTAAGTGCATTTCCTGCCTTCCTTACTGCTATAGACTGTGTTGTGGAAGGCCTATTTATAGTCCAAAGAAAGGAAAAAGCACCACTGGAGGCAGGAAAACTAAGTTGGGAAAGAATAGAAGGAAGTGTGGCTGCCATTTAGCCAAACAATCTAGAACTAATTGAGCTCTAAAGAGCTCCAGCCTCAGTGAAGCTGCTGGGAGTGGACAGAGCACAGCCCTGCTCCTTGCCAGGGCCCTGCCAGGGCTGTGTCAGCGTGGTGCATGGGACAAACGGTCTCAGCATCCCAACCCTGTAGCAAAAGAAGAGCTGCTTAAAAAAGGAGTGTGCTGAAGGCTAGACACCTGTCAACTTCAGGTAAGGGTCTCCTGTTGGCATTTCTGCTCACTGCATTCTCTGTGTCTTTTCAGATGTGGCCAGACAAGTAAATGAAAACAGAGTGAGTCTGGGCAAAGGAACGGGAGTTGATTTTTAGATAAAGGTTTAGCAGGATGTCTAACTTTTAGATAAAGAACTCAATTACAGATTCCTCAGACCTTTCCTTAAGCAAAAGAGACCTTTGCTATATATTCACAAGATAATTTTGATATTTTCATGTCTTCCTCATTTTATAAACTGCAAGTGAAGTACTAGAGAAATGTTGGTGGAAATTGTATGCCCCAAAGAAAAATAATGAAGTCAACTCTGCATTAGGTTTAATATATGAATTCAGAAACAGAGAGGGAGGGAGAAGCATATGTAATGTATATTTACACAAGATGTGTTAATTTAGATTATATAAACATATGAAATTAATACACTTTATAATTAAAATGTTGTGAAAATTTATTCTCATACCCATGAGGTATATTTGAAGATAGGAACTTTGCCAAAATTAAAGCACCTGAAAGTTTCGATAGTCTTAGATTTTATTATGACAGGTAATTATGTGTGTGTGTGAATGCATAAAAATACGCTATATATACATATAAATATCTATTATTCATTGTGGTTTTCTTTTGCAGTACCATGTAGTTACAACTCTTAGTTCTAATTTAAACTGACAGCTAAATGGGAGTGGAATTTTTAGTCTGCTTATTTTCAGATACTGTACACAGAGATACACTATTATGACTTCATATATTTTAAAAATCAATATTAAGACTACGGAGCATATCAGTGAATCATAATTGAATTACCATCAGCTGGACAGTCTTTTAGTAGGGCAAGAGGAAAAGTTATTTTAAGATTGTTTGTTTTCAGTTTCAAATGAGTCTTCGCTCTTCTAACACAGGAAATGTTGTGAGTTGAAAGCAGGAAGATAGATGCTGCAGAACACTAGATTCGGGATTTCATGAAGTGATTTTCATCTTCTTTGAACTAGTTATGAGAATAACCTTCACCTTAGTCTCACCTGTGCTAACACATTACCCCTATACATATGCTATTCAGATTATTCATTTGTTACTCAGGCATTGCTGAGGATTAGTAGCTCATTGTAAAAAGCTGCTGGTGAGTAAAAGGAAGTGTGGTGTGTTGTTATTCTACTGTATCCCCGTAGGATGCTATTATGTTTAGAGTCTGCTATTGTGAAGATAGCAAGGCAGGATGTCATCCATGTAGGTGAAAAGCTGCGATAGGGCAATTGTAAACAACAGCAGTCAGATGAAAATTGGATCCAGGGAGGTGCCAAGCAGCAATTCCAGTGAAACAGATGTTAGATAATGCTCATAGAAAGGATCAGGCTTTTCTTTGTCTGACTTCAAAGTACTCAGTTATTTACCGTAATTCTTGTTTCCAAGAGGTTATAAGCCTGGTCTTGAGAAGAATGAAACATCTGTAATGGGAGTAAAAGTAGGAGCCTCTGCAGATATTTACAATAGAAAGCTCTTTACAATTTGAGCTACTAGCATGGCATGCTCTCATTCAGGTCATGTTCCTTGCTTTCAATTTACATCAGAGATTTGCCTGCAAAAAAAGCAGAAACTAAAAAATCTATAATCTGAATTTTAAGGGGCTTTAATTAAAACAAGAACTACAAGATTAAGCAGTGAAACCACTTTTATGCCAGTCAACTGTGATTACTCTGTGGGCACCCCATATTTCTCAGCTTTCCAGGAAAGTTCAGATTGACTTAAAGAAAAATCACGAGACTTAAAAAATAATGCACTTGAGTAGCAGATAAACCATGACATGCATCGTTTGGGTTTAGTAGGATTTGTTATGCCTCATGCAGTTGTTCCAGTTTAAGTATCTTAATTTCTTCCTAAGCCCCTATTCCACTACACCAGATGCTCTTACAAGGGAGCTCTGTGCTCCAAGTCATAGTGAAGTCCACTAACATTACAGGGAAAAAACAGCAGATGTAGAAGTACCAGTATGTCTGTCTGGGGGCAGTGGAAGCAAAATTTTTGAAGACACATGTACAGTCTACAGTACAGTCTCACTCAACAAGGAGAAATGGGGGAGAGGGAACACAAAAAGAAACTCATTACATGCATTAAGACACATTAAGAAATCAAAATTAAATACTGTGCAGCATCAAGATAGTTCTACAAAGAGAAGCAGCTGCACAACAGAAATGTCACTGCTAAAAAAAAATAATTTCATTGATAATTCCTGGAAAAACAGTTTATGACTATGTGCTGAATAACATCCTGACTCGTGCAAATGTTTATACAGGTGCTTAAACTTAAGCATATGAGTAGACCCATTGATTCCAAGCAAAGCTATTTCAACAGGATGATAAAATTTAAAGCCAGGCAGAGTCATTAGATCATCCAGTCTGACTTCAAACACGGCACATTAATTTTACCATTCCTCTTGTACCAAACCCAAAAACTTGCCTGCTTACAACAGAACATATGGATATAGTATGCTCAAGATAAAAGTTTAAGGAGCATATTGTGATTTTCTACATGCAAATGGAGACTCACTACAGTGAGAATTGTTCAAGTTGATGCAAATCCCTTAGCTCAAATGACAGTTAAAGGGTGAACAGGCTTTGTACCAGCTCACTGCACAAGGGTGAAGGTCAATGTGTGTATGGAAGACAGTTTCTCCCTGAAGGGATATATTCTGTGCCCATCAGGAAAAAAAAAAAAAAAAAAAAAAAAAAAAAAAAAAGCTATTAACTTCATTTTGCTTGCTTTCCTACTTTTTTTAGTGGACTAGAAATGTACTGTTGCATAAGCAACAGGATGAATGAAAAATCTGTTTTACTTCATGCCAATGTGCAGCTATCTTTTCATCTTATGTTCTCCCATTTACCACACAGCCATGTGCAAATAGTGCTACAAGATAAAGGAGTCACTGTTCAAAAGCAGAAGAGACATAGCAGCAGTAACCAAATGGAGACATACAGCAAAAGTGAAATTATCAAAACATTTATTATCAGAAACTTAAGCACACGTACACAGTTTAAAAAGGCTTATTATTTGAACCAAAGACAAGCAAAAGAAGGAAACTTGACCTGGGACTTCCCTTACAAGGATCATCAAGAGTGGATTTATATTCCATAAATGCAAAACAGCATAGTAAAGTTGTGGAAGGACACAACATACAGCCACAACAAAAAGCACTGTGAGGGGGAACAAGATAGACTGCTGTGCATATAACTGCCACCTTGCCCACAATTAATATCCTGTTCCCCGGATTCAAAGATCCTTTGGCCACAGAGGACCTCCAACACTGCAGCAGAACAGAGAAGCTGGAATGTACATCCTAAAATACCACAAGATACACTGGCTAAAGACTACTCCAAATAGCTTGCAAATTCAGTAACCATCCTCTGTGTCTTGGGTTAGCACAAAAAAAAAAAAAAAAAAAAAAAAAAAAAAAAAAAAAAAAAAAAAAA
>CM021767.1:24851940-24958770 GCA_011076525.1 Nettapus auritus
AGAAAAAGAAAAAGAAAAAGAAAAAGAAAAAGAAAAAGAAAAAGAAACCCTCACAAAATTTTTGAGAGTTTTATTTTCAGCAATTATATCCATGCTATTTTTCTGTTCTGTTTCAAGATGATTTAAATCTGACCCTTCAGCATGTGGAACTGACAAACTTTTTCCCACATAAACCACAATGAGTTTACAGCAAGTTTTACTGAACCACATAAAATAATTTATTTGACTACTCATTTCAGAAAGTACAAAGACTACTTTTCTTTTTAGGGAGTGTATCCCAAGTCGTCTGTAGAAAATCACCATTCATGCACTATTATCAAATTATGTCCCTAAGTGAAATATAACTACCAAATAAAAAAAGGTAGCTATTCAGTCCAGTGATGACACTGACTGCTCTGTGTCTTATTTTTAATGGTCCATGTACTATCAGCATTTAATCAATGATAAATATCAAAGGGTCTTGATAAATGTAAAAGAGTGCTATGGATATTGCATAATCAAATAAATTAAAAAAAAAAAAAAAAGTAATCCTGAAATGGTATTTGTGGATTGGTAGACTATTGTAGTACACATTTCAATCATATTTTCTTAAATGTTAGCATTTTTTTACTAATTTTTAAGGAAATATATGATCCTTTCTTTTTCAAGCTGCACATAAAGTTCTGTTATCCTTAATCTCAAGCGAAAACATTGTTTAGGAGAAATGAAATGGCATTTATCAAAGATAACTCATTTGCTCAATAGGCCATGCCCTAAAGCACAGCAAGTACTTTCACCTTTGTCTCAGGCAGGCCTGATATTTTACACTTGGCTCTGCAAGCAGCCATCCCTGGGACAAAGTGTGCAGGAGCCTCCAGCTCAGCTCTGCAAGGGCAGTTCTAATTCCCTCTTTGAAATTATTCTCCTGCCAGTGTCCTAAACTTAAGTGAATTAATTCCTTGTGGACTTAATTCTCATTTTTAAACTCGTAGTTTTTGCAATCTCCTCTGCCCCTCTTTTAAAACATCCTCAGGAGCTCTGAAGGCCTCAGGGTGGCAAAGCCCCATACATGGGGACACTCTTGTTAGATGCCAGATGAAAGTATCCAGGGAGGTCTGAGGAGGCCACAAAGACAGAGCCTTCCAGGCCTACCATGAGGAGGAATTTGTTGACATGTTGCCAAGCACAATTGTGCACTGGATAAAGCAGTGCTGCACATCTGCAGCAAACATTTACCCTAGACATCAACCTGCCATGCCAGAAGCACTCCTCCTTGTGACGCATTTACCTACTCTGTTTACAAAGGCAAAACTGAGGTCTGGCACCATCTTCGTTCAAGCGTTTTGTACATGAACCCACATCCCTGTTGTGGGAATTGCCCCAGTGGTGCCCAGCCTTTGGACACTGGACATTCAGAAGATGACCACCAGCTTCACCCTGGCACCCATATGAGATGGGCCACCCGTGTCCCATCCCTAGGGCACTCCAGGGGCATTGCCATGGGGAGCACAGGTGGCAGCAGGGCAATGGCCACTGAGGTGGGCCAGGGTGCACTGGGGACCTCAGGCCACTGGGTGCTGCTGTGGGGCCACCCCTTGGCACCTCTCACTCCCCACGGCTGCAATAGGTCCTGTGGGGATACTCAGGGGCTGCGGTCATAGAATCTGTGAATGGTTTGCATCGGAATGACCTTAAAGATCATCTAATTTCAACCCCACCATCTATTTTCTGCCCCTCCATGGGCAGGTCCAAAACTTTCAGGTCTGGTGTTCTTCAGCCCTTTGAAATGGCTGGCCAAAAGGACGAAGTCTTGTAGAAGTGTTTCCATGTCTTCTGTAAGGGCCCTAATGAGACTAACAGCCAGTGGGGTGTGCCCCTGTGGAGAGGGCAGGGAAGGTGCCACTCAGGGCTTCACCCTGGGTGAATAACTGAGGAGTCTCCCTGGCAATAAACTGAACAGACTTTGAGCTAATGCTTTCTTCTTGTATATCTGTTGTGTTCAGGGTGCAGGGGCAGAGATGAACGAGGACAAACAAGGCACCAAGCCCTGCCTTATCACCAAGAAAAAGCTGAGGTTTCAGGGGTGTTGGTGGCGGAGGTGTGAGGAGGCCACTAGCCAGGGCTGTGGCCGAGGGACTCGGGGATCCTTCAGCACTGAAACTGCCAAAAAAGGTCCTTTGACAGACTGGGTTCCCCCTCATTTGTCTGGGTGATAAGAATCAGTGAGGTCTGGGAGTTTTTTTTCATGAAAACTTTTCAAGAAAACCTAGTGCTTTCTCTGTAATACCAAGAAAATGAGAGACCCACAAAGGCATGGATAATTAGCATGAGGGCTTCTTCCTTACTTCAGGCTGTGCTGGCAGCG
This sequence comes from Nettapus auritus, assembly GCA_011076525.1. Taxonomy (NCBI): domain Eukaryota; kingdom Metazoa; phylum Chordata; class Aves; order Anseriformes; family Anatidae; genus Nettapus; species Nettapus auritus. The sequence continues at coordinate 24,854,285 of CM021767.1, forward strand.
GTGAGGGTTGCATGGTTTCATAACTATGTGCAAGTTTATATAATATGTAGAGCTGGGTAAGGTCAAAGGAAGCAACCTGAATTGCCCCTTTTTTCTCGCAGCCCTCATCTTCTGTGATTTGCAGGCATTTGTCAATTTCTGACAAATGTGCCAGTTAGATATGCTATTATAATTTAATAATTTTAAAAACAGGCAGCTTTCTGTCTCTGAGCAATTCCTTGAATTTGTTCAAATCTCAGATGCCATACTATTAGTAGAGGTTGCATTTCAGAAAAATGCCCTATAATGCACTTTATAATCCAATGAGACTGTGCGATCTTGCAAGATCTGGTTTGCTTGCAAAACAATAAAGTACCATCCATCTAATGATGGTAACCACATCCTATACTAGGGCACAGCAATTGCCTGTGTACTGTCATTTTTTTTTTTTTTTTTTTTTTTCCAATTTAAACTACCACAAGAGTTTCAGCACAGTATTTCCCATATGTGGGATGGAAATTAAGCATTTCAGTAAATCGGGTTTTGCGCCTTACTCTCAAAATCCCATTGACAGCATGCTCTTGTCCTCAAATACCTAAATATCTTTAAATATGTGGTCAAGCTGTGGGGAATTAGGCTACAATCTCAGATAATTTTCAGTAATGTATGGCTACACATCTCCATGGAAAATTCCATCAGAATCTGTTAATTTATTGACTTTAGTGTTTCTCCTTCATTTGTCCTACATCTGGGAACATGGGGATAAGGATGCTTTTGTTCTCCATTTTATTGTCTCTGTTTAGGCTGGTAGTCCCCACCTCCAAAGAGCTATCCCTGTGTGACTAAGCAATGTCTGGCAGAACAGGGAGCCATCTCTATGCTGCAGGAATGCTAGACACTGAAATAGAAATAATACTGCAGTATTATTAAGGCACTCATCATTCTACTATGCAAACACAAGAGGTAACAATATTGCCCCTTAAGCACACCTAATCCCCAAAAGTGGGATTGTTCACATATTTGGCATGATCTGTGGAGTGGCCAGGTCTTAAAGACACTATGAATGCCACTGTGCTTTAAATTGTCCTGTTCCCAACATTAAGAATAAATTTAAATACAGCAAATTGTGAAGTCAGACACAAAACCAAAGCAATCAACAGGGATGTGTTTAACTTTCCATTTGTACTGCCCCTTACTGTTGATTAAGGCTTATCTACTGTTTGGTGTTAGTCATTTAGAAAGAAAAAGAAAAAAAAAAAAGAAAGAAAGAAAGAAAGAAAAAAAGTTATGGAACACATAGCACCACATTCCAGTCAAATGCTTTAGCAAAGGCTGCTGTTATGAAAAGGATTTTCTAATAAGGGGAATAATGATCTTCAGATTCTGACCTCCTGGCACAGCAGTGAGATTTATCAGGAGGGGCATGTGACTAGTTAAGACACACAGCCCCAGCTTGAAGGAAACAGCTGCTCATTTCGTGCTTTAGCACTTGGCAGCTGGACAAGGAAGGGTGATGTTTGTGTTGAATACCTCTGCAGAACCAAGTACAGTAAGTGATTTTCCCTGTTTTTATTTTTTTTTTCCTAAACTGCCATTGCTTTCCTATTTTCTTCCGAGACCTTTTGTAAAAACACTTAAGAGTGAGGCGTATTTTTGTCACCTCATTGATAAGCAGTCATTCATGCTCTGAATGTCTATATTTTTCTGACCTGTGGTAAACAATAGCATTGTTTTTACTGTGCAGGAACAAGACAGGTGCTGTGTTTTGTCCTCATGCAAGCCGGGGAGGGAAAATGATGTTTGTTCACTTAGATGATGGTGTAAAGAGATTGTTTATGGCAAATGTATTTTCCTTTCTCCATAGAGTGAGTTAATAGGTAATGATGCAAGTTGAGAATACAGCAGTTTCAGCATTTGGCTTAAAAATGCTCATGTAAGGAATTGACAAAGATACCCCACCAAAATAGTGTGATCAGTCTGAAGAAAGTTGCTTGTGACTGGCCAGTTTTTAGGGTTGAAAGAAGAGATTTTTTGGAAAGAAGAAGGTAGAAACAGAGACATACAGGAGAAGATGAAGATGCACTGATTAAGATATAATTGATTAATTCTGGATAATAATGCATAATTAGCTTGTAAAGATTTAAAAAATTCTCCCTAAAAACAGGGAATGAGTATCCTAAATATCTCCAGGTTTTTAATGCAATGTATTTTTAGATGCTTGCATTTTTGATGTTGATGCTTCATGAAAGATTGATTTCCCCATCTGATAATTCTTGACTGTTCCAGTCTGAAGTTTTGCTTAAAAACACAAGAATTAGAATATAATATATACATAAAGAAACTTTTGATCAATTATTTATGTAGAGATAAATTATTGTGTTTTACTTTTTGGAGGAAGATTTAGAAAGAATTGGAAAAAATGAATGGGTAGTAGAGTCTGGTATGTGTTGAGACTGAGGAATGTTAGGTGCTTTAGGAAAGGTTGAGAGCAGCAGAGGTGGACAGCAGTGGGATCCTGTTGAGGAAGGTACATCTCAAGTTAAAAGGCCTAAATTTCAGAATGGGACTAATTATAAACACTGGCAGGTTTAGTGTAATGAATCATGGTCCCTTCTTTAAAGATGGGCAGAATAATCCCGATTCAGACTTCTCACATGAAAGAGAAACTTCATTTATTTCTCCCTGAAGACTTTTATTTATCTTTTAAACCATAGTTTATGGCTCTGCCAGTTAACTGGAAATTTTATAGGAAAATGTCAATCAGTTTCAGTTGTTCACAAAACCAGAAGTCTGCCTGGTTTCCTGCCTGTTCTAGTCTCTGAGGGTAGACTGCCTTTGAACCATGAACTCAAGCACTGTTTGGCTGTGGTTACCTTGCAGCCTCTCCACACAAATGGCCTCCAAAGCCATGAATGCGGCAGCCCTACGGGGCCCCAAGATACCTCCTGGCTTTGCACTCAGGAGCCTGTAGTCCCCTGGGAACATTGGCTCCTATGGGGCCTCTTGGGCCTGTCTGAGTCTCCATCCCACATGGGGCAGGTTCACTCTCCCTTTTTTCTTTGGAACCCAGAATAGTTCTTTCCTTCTGCAGGTTTGTAGGAGTTCTTAATTTGAAGTAACACTATTTCAGGTGTTCTCATTTCCAGATGTTGTATTTTATGTCTGTGATGGACATTCCCTGTTGAGCAAGCTGCCTAGACAGATGAAAAGGTCTGTTGAAGGACCATGCTTTGATCCTAAGTTAAACCCCAAATCCACCAGAAAATGGCTAATAGCTCAGACTGTTCCTGCTCTTTCCTTCTTTCCTAGCTCTGGCACAACCACTGTGCCAGATTTGGTGCCAAAGCCTGATGTAAAGCTGTATGGTCCTGCATCAGCTGGATTACTAACCTACTGTATATGTACCTCGTGCGACTGATTTGTTCTCAGGCATCCCTGGGAGGTGAGAGTAGTATGAAAGGGAACTAGTGATGATTGGATACTAAAAATTACATAACTGTAGTGCTGAACTTGCCTTCAGGTAATATATGTATTGAAACATGCTGTCAAATCTGTCACTGACTTGTCTCATAGAAATGTTGTGAGGAAAGCTCAGTTTTTTGCCTCTAAACTGTTGGGTTTTAAGGTCAGTTACAAGAAAGTAGAAAAACTCTTTGCTTGGATCTGCAAACTTTAAGATAAACAACACAGTTGTATTTACAACCTCCAGCTGTCATTACTGTATCTTATTTTGAATACAATTCAAGGCTACTGACTAGACTTTAAAATCCTCTACACACAAAATAAAGAAAACATGAGTGACATTACAAGATTCTCAAGGCCAGGGTTGTTTAAATCCTTATCATCAGCCCACTTTGTTAGGGCTAGTTACTGTTAAACACAGACAGGATACTTTGAGAGATGAGAATGTCGTAGTCTTCCAGCTTTCCTCTCTTTATGGGTTTTCTGATGATTCCAACTGCAACCTCCATTATTGGAGTACCAGTCTTAGGACGCCATTGGGGAACACATTGATTTTACACTTGAGCGGAAGACACAATCTCTATACCATCACTCTTTTGTAATTTAATATCCTGATTTCATGGAAATACATGTGCTCAGCTTTTTGAATATAACACCTTCCTGCCCCTCCAATTATGTTTGTATAAGTCAAGGCAGTTCTGCATAGGCACGATGAAATATGTAAATTGAATTTAGGCATGTTTAGCCCTGGGACATGCTTGGCCTTTGCACCTTTCATTGGCATAGATACATATCCAGAAAGTCCAACACCTAACGAAAATCATTCATCCTGGAATTTCTTATATACACAGTAGAGGAGATTTAGTAACAGCCTGAATATTGCTGTCCCTCTGCAGAAGTTCACATCACTGAGAATCTTGTAAGGTTCCTATTAAACTCTTTTCCTGTACTCCAAGGAAATAATTAGGGCAGTCTTACAGTTCTCTGAATGGGCATATTTCTGCTCTACAAGAAAACATCTATCTGGAGAGTAACCACAGTTTTGCCAGCTCTTTTCTGTATTTGAAAATGCCATTATACACAGGAGCCACTCCCAGGATGTTCTGAATAAAGAGAGGAAACTACTTATAAAAATACTGAAGGGGTACTTGTGTGGTTTTCTTTTTTGCTCAGCTGTCTGGGTTTGGCTACATAACATTTGTATAGGTGCTCTAAACATCTTCCACAGAATGTGTCCTGTTAACATATTTGTGTTATAATCACTTTTCATTGGTAAGTTTGATAGATTTATTCATGTTGGCTCCCTATTTTAATTCAAGAATGACAATGTCTAATACCCAAGTGTTTGAACAAAAAAGTTGATACAAATTCTCAGGTCTTCAGATTTCTGCTAATCAGTGCTCTTCTCTGTGGGTTTTCTATTCAATGTGAATAGTAGTAGTAGTATGTAGTAATAGAATGTTGTAGTGCTTTTTCGTTGTTACATTTGCTTATTGGTGTAACGTGCCTAAAAGCCACCTGGTTATCAGATTAGAAGCACTGGGGCAGGGGAGAAGGTTTCTCTTATACTGAAGGTAAAAGAATGTCAGCTACAAGCACTGACAATATCAACAGACCGACTTGGAGAGTCCAGTTCAGCTACAAAGACCAGTCCTGCAAAAACATAGGTATTTGCTGAGCAGAACTCATGAGCGTTCCCATCAGAAAGTTCAGCTTACACCTAAGTGTGTGAGGGTCAGGATCAAAGAGTGGGTGTGTGGAAATACCCACACGACTGATGTTTACAGCTCAGCAGAAAATACAATCTCCCCTGAGAATTACTCTGGTTGTTTTGGTGGCCATCTGTCGTCTCACTTCTCTCAGTAGCCGCTCCCCTTGATGCTGTATCCTCTGACCACATTCAAATGGGTGAAATGGTTTGACTCTCTCTACATTGTACTCTTGCACCTGTGATTTATGCATATTCTCTTTACTAATGACCTGGAATTTCTCAGGCTAGGACAGAATGCTTCAACACCTGAAGAGTAACACCAGACACAACAAATTTTGCAAAATTAGTGGCACTTGAGCTATTCTTGTTCAGATACTTGATATATTTAGTTCCTATAAACAAAAAAGAACCACATCATCTTAAATAAACAGATTTAATATGTGTGATTCAGCAGTATGTCTGCTTTAGTCTACCACGTAAGTCATACCAAGCTTAGTATACCAGTAGCTGATACATACTGATATGACCTGTTATGTAAAATTTCATTTAATTTCCATATGAAACTCCTTCTGCTATTCTTAAGACTGCTTCTTCTTTCAACCCTTGCTATGGAAACAGACATTTCACACAGAATAGTGGTGCGCTTGTGCAAGAGAATCTGGAGTGTGGGAAATGTGTGCAGGAACAGGATCAGTGAATAAGAATGTTCCATATACTTTTAAAGTACATTTTTCTCACCATGCCTGAAGAAGGTTGATCCAGTTTTTTAATGCAGAAATCAGTCTTAGAGGCAATTATTTAAGTAAATGACAGATGAATGGTCAATCAGATAGAATGTAATTTATAGTGGGTGCATTTACATGCTTACTAAACATATTGGTGAAGTTGTCTTTAATAAATGGCCCCAGGTTGCTTATTTCCTTTGTCATGATTCTATATTCTTTTTTATATTCTTTAAAAAGGCATAACATTTCTCCAGCATAAAGTCTGGTCTCACCAAATTGAATCTCCTTAATCTGACATCTGTCATCTTTTCCAACATTGATGATTCTATGAAATACAATTATCATAGATCTGCTTCTGTTCATAACCCACCATTCACTTAAGTCCACCCCATCCATAATCTTGTTGCTGGTTCATACAACATGCATCAGGGAGTTCTGTTTGCTTTGCAGCAACCCTGTGTTTGAACCCAGAGTTCACCTGGAAATTTCTGGTTTTGCTAGTGGGAAGGAGGAAAAAAAAGTTTACGCATATAACAATATGATGTAATTGTATGCCAGTGGGGTAATTTACATCAGAAAATCTTTGCTGGACTAGGGCTTGAGTCAATTTACCATCTGGCTATATACTGATTTTTGTTGTCCAAATCAGAATAGCCATGACATTCCAACTTTATCATACTGTTCATGAAATAGCTTCCTAAAAAGACTAATAATAATCTCCTCTGTTAAAGACGTCTTGCCTACTTTAGCTTGCTTACTCATGCTCTACTTTACTAAACTCATGAACACATACTTCCTGGAACAGCTGCCACCCTTCCTAAAACTCTTGGTTTCCAGGCCCTGCCCTAATGACTGTCTGTATATTTTTATCTTAAGTAGGCATTGGGGCAGGAAGTAGAATTCACTTTTTTTTTTTTTTTTTTTTTTTTTTCCTCCTCTAAAGTGAGTACTCTTCTCCTTAAATTATACAGTCATGCTCTTACTTGCTTTGTCTCTGCACCCAAAGAAACTTAATTATTTCATTTAATATGGAATTTTGTTGATTTTCTGGGGCTGGGAAACATACTCTGTAATCTCAGCCAAGACGGTAGTGGATCTTCCATTCTTTCAGCTAAATGAAATTATTGATCCTGTATTTCTCACAGCTTTAAGGAGTGTTCAGAAGCCTTGGATAAAGAGCCGGAGCATCACTGCTGCACCTTTTAGTATGGGAGTGACAAGCTAGGTATGACCAAAGGATGCTTAATACAGGCAAGGCAGAGGAGTGTCTGGTGTACAGATTCCAAAAGGATTTAGGACTGACCTAAGTGGGGAGCTGCTTGGTGTTGATGACTCTTATAGGCTTCTGGAAGCCCACAGTTGAGCATTTAGGATCTTTAACACTGAAAATGCAGAAAGATGATAGAAATTTGATGTGCTTCACATGTCAGTCAGTCACCTTCTGGGGTGAGGAGGTGAGAAGGGAGAGACCGGGCTAAGAATTGCAGTCCTGGAGTCAGACCCTGGAAGTGAGAGGGAGACAGGATTTGGGCACCTAATCCTTTTATTAGATATAGTTCCCAGCTCAGGGTTTGGAACCAAAATAAGAGATAAAGTTTTCAGATTAACATCTAATAAGGAAAGGTTCTTTTGCAATTTGCTTGATGTCTGTGTTTCAAAATCTGCTCCTTTTGGAATTTCTTCTCTGAAGTCTGTTGTAGTAGGCTGTGGAATGGGGATAGTTGTGTAACTGCAATCCTGTGTTAAATATTTCTTTGTACAATAAATAGTTAACTACCAAAATATTCTTAGCAAACTAAAGATCAAGGTTACTTATTTAATGTATTACTTATTAAAACAGGATCCATAAGATGCTTTTCCTCTTTTTTTTTTCTTTGAAACAGACATTCTTTTATACTGTTCCTTCCCCTTTTTCTAATTTTCTTGCTGTTCTGTTTTATACATAGCTCCTTCTTCAGATGAGCTTGTGTTTGTGTTTCAGATCTTTTGATGAGAAATTTCTGTGTTGCCATTATTTTTTTTAAAGAAGTCATTTAACTTGTTGGCTGCAAACTGTCTTATTGTTAGGAAGGTACATGGTTATTAATAAAACTCCCTCTGTTCCAAAAGCTTGGATATAGCCATTAACTGTGGTGACGCTCTTCTCATATCCTGTGCCCTGTAGACTTCTTGCGTTAACATAAACAGTTTGAGAAGTTTGCTGCTTGTCTTCATAGGAGCTAGGATCGTGCTAACTGATGTGTGTTTCTTAGTCAACAGCTTAGTAAGGAGACAAGTTTTAGTCAGCCAACTGACAGTTGCTTTGTTACCTCTGAAAATATGTTCAAAGTCTGATCAGACACACTAGAAAGTGCAAATAGTCTCTCCTCTGCTTTTCTCCGTGGGAGGCTTACTATTTTAAAAACCTGTGAGCTGAATTAAGAAACACTGTATGTCTGTGTTTAAAATATTCTCTCTGAACCACTAAGAAATCAGAAGCCTGCCATTGTTTTCACTTCTTCTCAGGGGAAACTCAAAGAAAATATTGAGATGTAAGGAACTGCCCGTGTATTTCTGCTCATGGAATTTGGCAAAGAAAGACACTGGATCTCTCCTGACCTCCAGGCTGTGTTTTTATTCTATGAGCTTTTTGCATGCGTGCTTGCCTGTGAGTTCTGAGTCATCGGCAACTTCTGCAGATGCAAAACCACAGCACTGTGAAAGGCTAGCATCCCTGATTCATGTGAGTGTGCAGTAGCTGGCAATTTTCACGAGTTCCTAGGATGGCGTAGCAACTCTGTCACACATGCTGTCATGTGTGTCTGTTACCGTTTTCTAGTGTACCATTTTAATTTGCATTCTCTCTTTAAAGAGCAATTGCTCTCAATTGAATGGGGTGCTGCCACCAGGGAGTGAGAAGGGTTACTGAACATTAACAACTGGTCCAGTCTTCTCGCCTTGTCTGGGACCTATTAGCACATCTGTGGAGAAATAACAGTTACATGTGAAACATTTTCTACATTCATCAAAGGGAAAACAAAAGATCATTCCAGTAGAAATGCACCATAACAGCCAAATGAAGAAAAGTAGCCAAAGTCCTCCCCTGCCCCTCTGTCCTTTTAACTGTCTTGATCCATCCCAGACATCCAGCTTCCCATTACTTAAGTCTCTGAAAGCATCTTCCTGCCTTTATTGTTTTGCCAGTTTGCCAATTGCCTTCTGTTTACTGCACTGATAAGCACTTCCCAGGCCATAAACGTGTGGTCGAGATATTCCTGAAGTTGCCCCGTGTTTTGATTGATCTCCTCACACTGGCATGGGTACAGGTTGTGAATTCATGGGGAGAGATGTAAGGTATGGGATAGTGAGGCTGAAGAGGAAAACAAACATGCACTTAAAGATCCCTCTTCACAAGGCATTGCCCTTGTTTTATTGGATGTAAATTAACCAGTTGTTCTTCAGCTGGGGAAGTGCCAGAAACCAGAAAGCATGAGAAATAAGATACAGTCGTTGATGCTGACAATGATAGCAGATAGGTGGTAGGTGCTGAAGTCTCTCTTTGTTGGTATCTGTGACTATGGGTATCTTTTCTTGATTCAATATAGCTGTAGATATGGAGAAGGGAAGGGGTGATATGTTTTAACATCTCACTTTCTGGGACACTTAGCAATAATGTCTACATTTACATGACCAGCACAACTCTGAGGAGTTTTATGTGCTTGAGAAATTCCATACATGGCTGTAATTCTTGTGGCATCGTAATAATACATGGGCATTATATGTATATATAGTCTTCAATGCAGCTGTCAATGTGGACCTAGGATGTATTGTGCCAGGAGTACATCATCTGCAGAAGGAAACAACTGGAAGTTACAGAATTATATGAAGTAAAAAAGCTTCTTCCAAGGGAAAATTGATTTGGAACCCATGGATTTATCAAACAAAAGCTTTGATAAGAAAATTAGTGACATATATTAGAAGTTAGAGGCTCTTATAATTCCCTGTGCCTTAAAATTGATTGAAAACTAATGTGAAACTGGGAGTAGTGTTTACTCTTAAAACTATCATAAGTCTTGAGAGATTTAACCGCTTCACAAAAGACTGGTCTGGGACTATACTACTATACAAGAATTTTGGCTTAGTTAAAAATAAGAAGAAAATTAGCATATGAAGGAAAAAGGATATCTCCACACTGAGCATATCAGAAAGCCTAGGCAAACAGAGCCTAGGATTTCTTTGTAATCCAATTAATAAATGTCTGATATTTCTAGCTTGGCTTTAAGAGAATATAACTGGCAATAGTAAACGATAATAAAATATTAAAACACTTTGCTACATATATATGGAAATGAAATACTGACTCTTTTTCTTTCAGAATGGAAAAGGTGATTGTTTCCCCATATATGTTTTAAAATAGCTTTAAAAAATGTTTTCTCTTGGGAAAAGTGAAACCAGTCTCATTAAAGGCATACAACAGTATAACCAGTCAAGAATATATCCTGATAAGGTTCTGTGTTTGTTTGTTTGTTTTTTTCCCTGACTTGACTAGGTTAACAAACCAGATTTATTCATGAACGACGGTAAAGAGCTATAAGGAAGTTTGTGAACAATAAAGGTAATTGCCAAGAGTTTCTCATAAGGCAAGCAGTAGCATAACTCACAAGAAGTATTGTTAGTGTATTGATTCATTTTCTGGAAAAAATGAATTAGGATAAAGGAGTATATGAACTCTTACTGCTGTTAGCTGTTCTCTCTTGATGAGTTGTCCTGTGGTGGTGGAGATCTCTAACATGTCTGAAGGGCAAATGTTCTCAGAAGGGCTGCTTCCTCTGATGTCATACATGTTAATCAAATGTATTATATTTGTAATTTTATTTTTGCTTTACTGGGAATAACAAAACACTTTTTTATGACAAATCTACTGAGAAGTGTGACTAAAAGTTTCCCTCTTAATGAAGATGAACTAAAGTCCTCCTTTGGATCTTTCTTTGAACTTGATGCATTCCTGGGTAAGCGTATTACCTTGACCCATGGAAACTGGAAGTAAATATAATAGTACATTAAATAATTCAAGGATGTATGTTCAGATTTTACTGCTGTTATTAGCTGGAGTTACAGTTACAGAGACAGATGCCAACACAATAAGTTGAGGAAGCAAGTATAGAAATGGACGGGAAAAAGCTGAAGTATGGTAGATAACTAGAATTTATTATACTAGGTATCATTGCATAACACTAAAGTTACAATTGAGAATGAAAGCTTTTTAGAAATCCATTTATCAAGTTATCCATTATTTTGTGGGGCTTATATATGAGGAAACCTGTTTTGTTTGTTTGTTTGTGTTTGGTTTTGTTTTGTTTTGTTTTTTATTGTCCCAGAAATCTTGGTTATATTTCACAGTAAGAGGTAGGAATGCTGAACAAAACCCTGTTTAAGCAGCTCAAGCCTTAATCAAGTGACTTTCTGATTACTGAAAGTATTTGGTCGTGTGACTGTCCATTAGCATTCCTCATGATTTCTGTAAGCTTCTCTTTTGTGTTAGGTCAGCATATATTGTACCCCATAATCTAATTTATCAACTTCCACAAGGCATTATGTGAACTAATAGTTTGATAGTGCATATGAGCAGAGCTATATATCCACTTGGTTTCTTAGCTATGGTCCTGTTCATTTAACTCCTGTTCCTATAGAAGATTGGATGTCTAGGCATCTAAATTGTTTACAACAACCATCTGTGTTAATTGGGTGATATGCAGTAACTTGAAAGTAGTTAGCCCAGTGGACTCCTCTCAAAGCTGAACACAGTGAAATATATCTGACAATCTGTAACTTTCATACTTTTCTGCTAGAGCCACAAACGCTCATCCCTTAGAGACTGTACTGGATGGCAATGGCAAGGCTTGGCAGCAGAGGGGCTGCGGGTGAGGCCGCTCTGGGAGGAGGCCAGGGGATGCCCTGTGCCAGACACAGGTGCTCCAGCTGTCTTTGTAGGGGACACACCGCAGGCCACCACTGAGCCTGTCAGCCAAGCTAGCGGTGCCTCTGTGAAAATGTCTGTGCAAGGGCAGAAATGCTGAAGGGGAGAGAACATGGAGAGTACAAGGGATGGAGGGTGTGGTAAAAACAGAGGGAGGAGCAGAGGGAATAACAGAGTCAGAGGACTAGTAGCTGCTCTGTAGCAGAGCAGGTACTTCCCAAAGGGACTGTGGCCCATGGATAAGCCAGTGATGGAACAAGTACTCCTCTGATGGGACTGCAGCCCATAGAGGACCCATACTGGAACACAGGACAGTAATGAGAAGGAAGGAGCAGCAGAAAGAAACTGCTCTGTTTCCTCCTGGCCCTGACCTCCCATAATGCTCATTGCCTCACTGAAGGGACTGTGTGTAATCTGCAGCAATAAAAAGGGAAACGGAGAGGTATCTGGAATGAAGCTGAGTCTGGGAGAGTAGGAGGAAAGGATTTTTATTGTGTGTCTTCTGTTTGCTAATACCCAAGTCAATAATTAAATATTTGTGTTAACTGGGGATAAATTAAGTTAAATTCCCCAAATTGAGTCTGTTTGCCTGTGACAGTAATTGGTGAGTGTTTTCCCTTTCTTTATTTCAGTCCATGAGTTTTCTCACTCCTGTCCCTTCTATCTTCACCCCGCATCACACAGCAGGGGATGAGGGGTGGGTGAATGGCTGTGTGGGTGCTTGGCTGCTAGCAAGGGGCAACCCACCTTGGAGGTTATACTGGCTTGGGGTAGATGAATGGAACTGAGTAGGTGATACTTTATCCCATTTTGCATCTAGAGGTGTTGAGCCACTAACATCCCCTGTGCAGTGTCTGTTGTTAATACGAGGTTTGGCTTTAACCACTCATCAGAAGTATACACTTAGCCAGACCCCTGTCCTCTCCCTGACTGAGACATGGACATCCCACTCTGTTTTAGTGCCTTTTGACGTTCCACTTTAATCCAGGAAAAGGGTGAATTAAAGTAAAAGGGTGTAGACAGTTAAAGAGGATCTGCCAGTTTATTGGATAACTGCTGTCTGAAGGTGTGTAGCAAAGGTTAGTGAATACTGGTGAGTCACACTGGAAGTGCCCAAGACTCATATTTAAATTGTATTCCTCCCCTGCCCTCAGTCAAGCCTCATATCCTGCATGCATGGAGCAGTGCAACAATCTTCCCCTTGTTCTGCGTTCCCATGCCAAATGACAAAGCGTCATCGGTAGGCCAGATGTGCCATCCTGCTGCCAGCTACATATGATGCTTGAGGTCATGGACTGAGACAGAAACGGTGGCATTAGGCTGCCTAACAGCCCACCGTCACTGCTCTTTCCTACCTAGCACATCTTCAACATGTGTCAGCTGGAGAAATTTGACCAAGCAAATCACTTGCTCGAGTTTTCTAGGGATGGAGTTGTGAGCACAGTAATAAACTGGTACTGATAATGTACAAGAAAATTTTAATGGCTTCTGGGGTGGGTAAACTTCTGGAACCATGCATTAGGCAACCTAGGACCCATATTAACTTGAGCCCAAACAGATGTCTGGATTGCACCTGTGTATACAAAGCTGCAGCCATTAAGTGTCCCATCTGGGATTCTTATTATGGTAATTACACTAATATGTGAGGAGACTAAGCCCAAGAAAGCACCTCATGGTGAGATCCTCTTTTGCATCTGTGGGATAGCAGATGAGGTCTGTCCTGAAGTGCTTGCCATGGACATGAAAAACACAGGATAAAGCAGAAAGTAAAATAAAGGGAACTTACCCGTAAATGTTCTCATGAGACTCTCATTTTTTTTTTTTTTTTCTCAGCTTCTTTTCCTGTGTACTGCTACTGATTCAATTTCCCTGTTCAGCTGCTCACATTTAGCAGTTCTTGTCCAGCAGCCACATGGTAGAAACCATTTAATGCAAGCATTCATTGATGGGCTGTGTAGGCTTGGAGAAGGGGGAGAGGAGGAGAGGTCTGGTGTTCTTAAACCCTCAAGAATGTCCTAATCTTGTAAAGAGTATGAGTCTCCTGCATGCAGGTCTCTGGAAAGTTTATGGATGAACTGAGACCCATAGAGGTGCCTCTATGTCAAAGTTGAACTGTACACATGTGGCTCTATTTATTGACCCTAAGTAGAAGAAAACCCACTTTTAATTAATGGGCAAAAATGCTACATCTACCTTTACTTTGGCTTGGCTAAAAAGCTGTTTTAATTCCACTTAGCTAAATAAATATTACCCTGCACGTCAAACATAAGCCTATTTAAACCCAACTTACTGGTTTTGCTCACACCTGTAACCAATACAACTTGTGTGAAACCCATGTGAAAGTGCCCACACAGGGATCTGTGCTGGCTTGACATTTTAATAAGAAGTTAAACTCCTGTAGCTTCTAGGTGTGGACCTCCCCTTAGTAGCCTCCAGCAGTAAAAATGATGTCTTCTGGCTATACAAATAACAGTAGCCACCAGTTAAAACTTGACTGCATGCTGCCCACTGTGTTCTCACCATTTGAGACCACGCGTTTGCTGGCAGCGTACCCTATTTCTTTTAAAAGATAATGCAATATATCTGACTGCATCAGTCTCAAGAGCTCACAACCTGCACACTCATTTTAAGTATATCTCTCAGGACAACCGCAAAGGCCGTCTTAAGACTTCCAAAATGTTGAACACAAAATGCAATTAAAGTGCTTGAGAGTGCTAAGGAAAGACATCTGTTCAAAATAACTATCTGTGTGTATCTTGAACATTTTAATTCTTTCCATGTGTGGGGGTTTCACCCTGATGGGCAGCGAAACTCTACCACAACTGATCTCTCACTCCCCCTCCTCAAAAGAACAGGGGGAGAAAATATGATGAAAAAGGGCTCATGGGTTGAGATAAAGACAGGGCGATCACTCACCAGATACTGTCACGGGCAAAACAGACTCAGCATAAGGAAGATTCATGTAATTTATTGTCTGCTAATAACAGACTAGAGCAGTGAGAACTAAAACTAAAAACACCTCTTTCTTCTCCAATGACCCTCTTCTATGTCCTCCTCCTGAGCAGCATAGGGGAACAGAGGATGGGGGCTGCGGTGAGTCCATGATGCTTCGTCTCTGACGCTCCTTCACGGTCACTCTCTGCCCCTGCTCCAAGTGGGGTCCCTCCCACGGGATGCCGTCCTTCCTGGGGGCTCCTCCACAGGCTGCAGCATGGAGATCTGAGACCCATGGGCTGCAGGGGGACAGCCTGCTCCAGCAGGGGCCTTTCCAAAGGGTGCAGAGGAACTGCTGCTGCGTGCCTGGAGCACCTCCTGCCCTCCTGCTGCACCGACCTTCGGGGCTGCAGGGCTGGTTCTATTACGTTTATCACTTCTCTCTGCCAGCTGCTTTTGCACAACGCTTTTCCCTTTCTTCAACCTGCTCTCCCAGAGGTCCAACCAGCATGGCTCTCTGGCTTGGCTCTGGCCAGCAGCAGGTCCATTCTGGAGACATCTGGAGCTGGCTCTGATCTGACATGAGGCAGCTGCTGGGCTCTGATCACAGAGGCCACCCCCACAGCCCTGACACTACAAAACCTTTTGGTGTAAACCAAATGCAACACGTAGAAAAGCTCTGCTATGATTTTCTTGTCTGTTTTTGTTGTTGTTGTTGTTGTTTGTTTTTGTTTTGTTTTTGTTTAGTTTAGTTTTGTTTTTCCCCACTTCTCTTGCATTGACTATCAGAATGTAATTTATTTAATTTAAGTAGGTGAAACTTCTAGTTGTGTTTTACTCATCCATCTCTAGATCTGGTGGGGTGTCTGGATACTGTTATGGCACGATATAGATGAGACTTTCCTCATTCCAATAGAACAGCAGTGCTTAATCACAGAGATAATGATGTAGTGGTTGTAGTTGTTGGAGGCCGCAACCAAGAGATGTGATATAACATTTTGGCTCAGCTGTGGATATGTGGCTTAGCCCCAGTCAGCCAGTTCTTCCTCCAGTGGAAAAGTTACATCCTTCTTTTAGAAGCATAAAACCCTTTAAGTGGTCAGATAGGCTGTTTGCGGGGGGTGATACTGTAGCATTAGGATCTAGCTATTGACTAGTGAAGTATCTGTCATAATTAAATAAAAAACAACACTGCAATTTTACACGGAGCATTACTTGTTAATTACTATTTGGCTGCTTTAACACTATTGCCAACAGAAGATATGAATGATACTATCCTATATTATATATTGTAGGAGACGGTAATAATAGCAAAATTGAAAAAAAAAAAAAAAAAAAAAAAAAAAAATTCCCTTCCTACATTTCAAGCTCATCTGTTTTCAAGGGATAGGCAGAAATTGCAATAGCTTTTCTCAATCCTATTTCTAAAGAGCTGACTAAAAATGTATTTTGAAATAGCAAATATTAAAATTTATTTTATTTTTTCTTCTCTTGAAAAAAGCTGTCTGATGCTGTTCGGAAAGAGACAGGCAGCTGGCTTGGTGAAAAATCAAGCAATTAACTTAAGCACTTAGAGAAGGATGCTGGTATGGTCAAAAAGGACAAACATATGCAAAGTGGGATTCTAGCAAGATTTAGGTGCCAGAGTACAAAGGTACAAAGTTATGATTTTGAAAAGTACTACTTACCTGCTGGCTAACCCTCAAAGCATGTGAAAGAAGCAAATGTTCTACTTTTTTTTTTTTTTTTTTTTTTTTTTTTTTATTTTACCTAAACAGACCTGGGAACAAAAACTGAACTTAGGGCAACCATGGCTCATGTGTGCCCTGACCAGCAGGTTAGAAAGCCACTTAACAACCTGTCTTCTCTCTCCAGCCCACATCAGACAACGCTGTTGCTTGTGTGATGGCACAGCTCTAGCAGGAAGGGTTGAGGCTGCCTGGCTTAGCCCCAGTGCTAGCTGTTAGGACAACTGCTACAATGCCAAGCCTCAAAGCCAAGGATCATTCTGAGCCCACATCCCCCTTTTTCTTAGGTGACTGCACTGACCTCTGTACTGCTGTGTGAAAGGAGTAGTTTTCCTCCAGTTTGTTGCAAACAGGAGTCTTGCTTGACTCCTGGAAAAACAGATGTGTGTTTCTTCAGGTGGGAGTTTGCCACCACTGAACTTCAACAGAAGTGCTTTCTTCCAGCTTGGAGGTAGATTTTGAAGGTCTTCTCAGCAAAATCCGACTTCATGCTTAGAGCAGCCTGAGTTCTGCAGGCCTTTGAAGCTGTGTCTGTGGAGGATTAACCAATGCGGGACACTTGTCCAGGTGCTGGGATGCTGTAATATGTGCTTCTGACCAGCCAGTGGTCTCCTAAGTAGATCTCAGGTCCAGGTGAGAGTTAGTATAGGCCAGCAATGAGCAGTCTGCTTGTGCCAGCTCTCTGGGAGGCTGAGAGACTTCACTGGAGTAGATATGGGACAACCTCTGCTGGTTGGCCTTGGCACCTGGGAGCTGGTCTGGTCATGATCGGTTCAGAAGTATGGGCCTAGCCTGAGGGGGGGAAAAAATAATAATAATAATTAAAAAAAAAAAAAAAAAAAAAAGGAGAAGAAGAAGAAAAAAAGCATTTTATTCTCTTTCTGAGAAACTGGGTCTTTGGAAGTCTTTGTTGTCCCTGCCTTTGGCACTATAGGTGCAAGCTGACCGGCTGAGGTGGCACCAATAGGGCTAGCAAAACTGCCCCTCTCCCAGTGGCATCTGGGAGAGGGGCAGGGTGGGTTGGTAAAGAGGGTGAAGGATGCCAGTTGTATCAGGAATGTGTTTGCAGTTACAAAGTCAGTGGTATGGCATGTTTGCAAAACTTGGTGTTTATGGGAGAATTAAAGTGGGTATATGGTGCTTCAGTGTTTTGCCTGACCAACATTAGAAAGTTATGTTATGTGCAACAAATTCCCACACAAAAGAAACTTCTGGAAATCCTATATTGTCTTGCTTCAAGAAATGATTCGGTTCTACTCTCGGCTTTTTCTTTCTTTCTTTCTTTCTTTCTTTCTTTTTTTTTCTTTTTTTTTCTTTTTTTTTTTTTTTGTGGTAAAATTGCTGCATGTACTTTGTTACTGTTGGTATTTTTCAAACACTTGTTAGGTGTCAGGAGGCAGTTGGGCTTAGTGACAAATAGACATCAACTACTATTTTTTTTCAGTACACAGAATCATAGAATGGCTCTGGTTGGAAGGAACCTTAAAGATATCTAATATCAAATCCCCTTGCCATAGGCAGGGATGCCACCCACTAGATCAGGTTGGCCAAGACCCATCCAGCCTGGCCTTGAACACCTCCAGGCATGGGGCACCCACAACTTCTCTTGGCAACCTGTTCCAGTACCTCACTATCCTTACAGTGAAGAATTTCTTCCTAATGTCTAGTCTAAATCTATCCTCTTCTAGTTTAAGAGCATTCCCCCCGTCCTATCAGTTCTTTAAATACAACCTGTAAATTATTTCTGAAACCTTGTAACAGTACATTGTGCATCATTCAGGTAAATTGATATCTGCTAATTAAATACATAGTAGATGTATAGTACCATTTAGAAGTTTCTGTATGCATTCAGCCTTCTGAGTGTGTCCAGCTACTGTAGAAATATGTATTTTAAAAAGCTGTAGTAATCAGTCTTCAGGTTCTTTGAAAAATTGTCTCTTAGTTCAGTGCTTGCTATGAATTTTATTAAATATTTTATGTCATCTGTGCCAATTAAGAACATTAGCATAAAAAAATATCTACCATGAAACAGTAACCTTAGGAAAAACAAATTGTTATGCTTTGAACATGAAAGCAGGGTTATTAACAAGAAGTGACTTATCAAGTGTATATAAAATGACCCGAACAAAGTGTGCGTCATCATACATCCATGCCCTCATTTACCATCTGGTTTCTGTTTTATGACCCCTGCCATGAATTTATTTTGTGCTAGTGGACAAACAATTGAACAATTGGAAAACACTTAAAAACACAACCTGGAACGTAGGGAAAGCTTACAGCAGTCTTTCATGTGGTCTGCATTGTGTGCAGAAAACAACACTTTACAGAGGAGTTGAACTGTAAATATTGCATCCTGATAATTCTTTAATATAGTCATATAGTTTTGATTTCCTTTACTTTCTTTCTCCAGATTTTCCTTGAAGAAAGAAAGCTAAGAATGCAACCAACAATAAAGTGAAAAAGCTGTGCAGCTGAAGAAGCATTCTTCCACTTGGTGAAAATGTCTTTTATTTTCTGACAACGATTAAAGAACAATGGGGTCAAACACACTTGGGAAGGCTGCAACATTGGATGAACTTTTGAACGCTTGTATTGAAATGTTTGGTAGGAGTTTTCAATGTTTTGCTTTGCTGTTGTTCTTGAAATTCATCTTATAGCATAACCCCTGCAATTCTCTGATTTAGACAGTCTTTCCCTTGGCAAACAACATTTCTGTTCTGTAAAATTTTCTGTGTTTCATTTTGTCCCAGACTCATACGGGCCAGAATTTTAAGCATATTCATTCTGTCTTGCATTTTCTTAATACAGATAAAGCGCAGCATCAAGTATAGTGATTTTTAAAGTGCTGACCTTGATCAGCACAAGCATTTAGTTGAATTGTTCAAGGAGTTATTTCTGGCATTGTCTTGAGTGGTTACACAGCTGCTTTTCTGACCAGTTGTTATTCTAAAAGGTTTTCCAAATCATCATGCAATAACTGGAAATAATATGACTTAAGGCTCATGTAATCTTTTTACTCTTATTAAAATGTGATATACCAGATCTGAGGGAAAGAAGTGATGAAATGGGCTTTGATCCACAGTGCCATTAATCATGACATATGTCACCCTGCAGCCAGATGAGTTCATGGATGTGCTTAAATGACTTGAAATGGGGCCTTAATTCACAAAGCTACATTTCAAGTCTCTTGGAATGCAGAACAGCTTTTGATTTGAATGAGTTTTTGTTTTGTTTTTTTCCCTTGTGGAGAGAAACAAGAATATGAAGGTGAGAAATATTAAATAATAATGCACTACTGAATGTAGTGCATCCCTGTATATCCATTTTTGTAGGCCACCATAATACCTATTGTCCCAGATAACTAACGAGAAGAAGCAGAGCCCATATACTTGATGTCTGTTGGAAGTCTAGCCTCTCTCTCTGGTATATACACTCTCTTGACAACTGTAAATCCATGTGTGGTTCCTGTTTCATATACACATATTGACTATTGTCTGTTGAAGAGACAGAAAATAGTTTAACATTGTGGATGAGGAGCACTGATGGTCAGCCAGTCTGCCAGGAAGTAACTTCCTGTAGTCTCAGTGGCTATGTTGCAAAGATGCAAGGGTCTGTACAGCAGCTGGCGATAAGATCCAGCACCTCCAGACCTGAAGTGCTGCTTTGAAATTGAATTACTTGAGGCAGATCCCCTTTTTAAACAATCCAATAGTTAATTGGACTGTTTAAAGCTGCAATAAAACAAATACTATAAGTTGTTTTGGATAGGTCATCTCCCTGCCCTTTCAGTAGACTAACTTTGGATTTGTTCTTTGGATTACTGTGTCTTCTTGTACGACATTTTGTTTAGTGCTGTCCATGCCCCATTTTTCTAGCTTTGGTCTGTTATCTACTTAGATTTTCTTTTCCTTTTAAATACCCAGCACTACAGTCTAAAAGTGTTTATCCCTAAAGGAGCATTTGTGTGCTTTGCTTTCGTTTCCTACCTATTTGGTAGATAATCACCTAACATTTTCACTTTTTATACTTTCTATCTCCACTTGAAGAATACAAGCTCCTCTCTGTTCATGACTAGTTAATTCACTTGTTGCTCTTTTGCAGATGACAAAGGAAATCAGTGCTCCAGCCATTTGCCAAGAACCTTTCTTCTAATGCACCGCTGGTACCTGCCTTCCACAGAGCTCGCTGGCAAGCTTCTGTCCACATATCCTTTCAGGAAGTCTTGCAAGTCAGCATTACAATGTTGAAAGCAGATTGCTTCTTTGACTGCATATAAAAAATGTCAGTTAATTACAGACAAACAGAGTTTGTTTTTTGTTTTTCATACTAGGAGGTGGAAATCTGGGAGCTTCCTTCTGATATTGGTTGTAGACTTTTTCCATAAGTACGTGCTGAGGCGTGCTTTCTTTGAATAAATGGAAAAATGTTGCCAAGATAACTTTTCAAATGTATACTGGCAGGCTGGCATTGGACTACTATGAACTTTCAGTGGTAGCTAAGTGCCCAAATGTCTTCAAAACTGTTCAGTAGAGAACTCAAAATAGTGTAATAGAGGCATTTTTGCTAGGGCAAAACTGAAATGGCAGCCAAGAAATGTTTTATGTCCTAAGATGTTGTGAAAATGAATGAAATATCAGAGTATGCTGTAGAAGGAAAGTTTAATACTGTTTCTTATTCAGCTAGTGTAGAGTCACAGACTTTTGTAGATAAAAACAACGCTACTGAATCAAGGCACACAAAGGTTTCTTTAACTAGTATACATATAGAGATGCCAGTGGGGAGAACTGCAATGAATTCAGATTAAAAATCTGCTATTTCATGAGGTAGGCATGCCTCTGTTTTTATGATGCTGCAGATATTATTACTGTAATTTATTTTTCTAAATTTTAAAACTAAACCATGGAAATATGCTTTTTCTTCCTTTTTCTTTTTTCTTTCTTTTCTTTTTCTCTTTACTTTTTCTTTTTTCTTTCTTTTCTTTTTCTCTTTACTTTTTCTTTTTTCTTTCTTTTCTTTTTCTCTTTTCCTTTTCTTTTTGACAAAAAAGAATGCCCTTTCTTCCTTCCTCTGGACTAAATTATATCACTGCCAAGGAAGGGGAGTAGAGTACTCAAAGCAGGACTGATAAAGCCTTTTTCCCTGCTCTCCTAAACAGCAGAGGAGTGATCTTGCTTGCATGGTTATCACAGTAGACCTGTCACTTAAATTCACATTTTCCTTTCCCTGGAAAATCTTTTTCTGAGCACAGTGTCTCCCTCTAGATAAGGGGTAATTGCAAGTGTCATCTGGGTGCCCTGGCAGTGAAAGTTGGGGCACTTCTGGGTGCCTTTTGTGTGTGTCACCCAATGCATCACTTCAGTTTGTCATTTCAAAAGAATGCTGCTGTGTTGTGCTCTGGTGCGTTAGCGGAAGGCAATTAGATTATAAAGTGCCTTTTGCATGTTGCCACCAATCCTTTCATTGGTTGAATATTTTGGAGTTATTCGAGCCTATTGATTCAGCTACTGAGAGAGTAGGAGGTGAAACCTTTTTTACCAGTTTTGTGACTTTTATTTTTAAAGTCTGGAATCTTTGTCTTCACTGTCAAAGAGAAGTACAGCATCAATAGACTGGGGTAATCCACCCTCTCTGCCCTAAAGCCAGTGGTTCTCAAATATGCATAAGTTCTAATGATTAAAATGTGAGTACACCAGCACAGCCACTGAATATTACACCTGAACCCCTCAGTGACTCTGAACCACTTTCTGTTGATTTCAGATACTGGATTTTGGAATTTCCTGCAGAATTTAACTTGGATCTTGGACTGATTCGCTTGACTGAAGAGTTTAGAGAATTAGCCAGTCAGCTCGGCTATGAGGATCACATCCATCTCATTGATATCTCCAGCATGTAAGGATGCCATGAGCTTCAGCATCTTTCTCTCTATTCTCTGTAACAGCAGAGTTCTAATTTTGTGCAAAACATAAAAATAGTAAGGACCATCTTGCTCTTGAGAGAGTAAAAAATCATTTACAAAAAACTTCTCATCTTCTAAATTTGAAGCAATTAAAAATTGAAATTCTAGTCGTAGCGTCAC
The DNA here is from genome assembly GCA_011076525.1 of Nettapus auritus. Classification (NCBI taxonomy): domain Eukaryota; kingdom Metazoa; phylum Chordata; class Aves; order Anseriformes; family Anatidae; genus Nettapus; species Nettapus auritus. The sequence goes on from CM021767.1 coordinate 24,876,876, forward strand.
AGTAAAGAGAAGACTTATTTATACATAAGTATTTAATATAAATGATAAAGACATCATTTTCCTGAGTGCTGAAAAAGCTAATGCTAATTAAATTACTTTTTTTCTTGTAACTTTTTATACAGAATGACAAGCAATGCAGTGACTCGCATATCATGTAAATTTTGTATTTTCCAATGAAAGCATTTTTGTTCTTGTATCTGAAACTTGCTTAATTTTGCCAATGTCTTTCTGTGTTCTTTTTTTGTATGATTTAACTGGATAATCTTTGGCATTGATGTGTGTGATTTTCTTGCATCAAAGTGATTACACTGCTGTTTCCCTGACTTCCCAAAAGTTGCCTTTTAAACATAGCCAGGCATGCTTTTGTATCTCATCTGATATTGTAGATTTTCTTCTAAAATTTGACATATTCAGAATGTTGTGGGTTTTTTTTTTTCTTTATTTAAAAAAATGTCATAATAATCTGGAAGGATAGCCCAACTAATTTCATTGAACACAATGCAAGTGAAATCACATGAATGCTGCCTTCAAATCTTCATTTTAAAATACTAAGTTAGCAACCACTTTCCACTCTGTGAAGTGCCTTTACTGTATTTGGGTAGGAATTATTCAATTTCTTGCAAGTAAATGTGCCTTTTGATGCACAAACTCCATACTGTTTTGGTAGCTGTTTGATAGATGGTGTTTCTGCTGTTCTATTGTTTCATGGACTTGTGGTCTTACAGAGTAAAAATTAATCCTTGATGTTATTCAAGTCTTCTTTTTCTTAAACAGAGTTTCGTGTGACTTACTTTTTTTCTGTTCCCAAGGCACTTTTGAATTATAGCTCTCTGTATCATAAAGACTACATTGTCCTTTTTTCCTATAGAAATCTTCTATCATTTATCATGTGCAGAAGCACCTCTGAAACCCATACCCCATATTGCACACCTGAACATATCTTACTCTGAGTGTTTTATGTGCTGGATGTCACAGCTCAGAAAAGTCACAATCTGACTCTTGATAATCTTGTGCAAACTGTAGGCTACACTCATTTGTACCCAAAGAGAAATGAGAATTGTGCCTATTTTTCTGTTGCAGTCCTTCCTATGACTGGATGAGAAGAGTTACGCAGAGGAAGAAGATTTCCAAGAAAGGAAAAGCCTGCCTGCTGTTTGATCATCTGGAGCCCATTGAGCTGGCTGAACATCTCACTTTTCTGGAGCATAAATCTTTTAGGAGAATTTCTGTAAGAAGCCCACAGCTTTGTCGCTTGCAATTAGGAGCATGTCCTTGAATAGAGTGTTCATATGGTTTAACACAACTTTTTTATGTTTCAGTGTCATTAATCTTTATAATCCTTCATATGATGTACATAGCCATGTCTGCAGCAGCACTTCCTTAATCTTTTTCATGACTGATGATTTTAGTGACAGAATTTAATTTTGTGGAGAAATTCTGGGCAAAAATTGCTGCTAAAAGCTACTGCAGCCATGTGTCAGTTGATTAAGCTAATGTTATTGCTCAAAATCTTCAGGTGCCTTTTTTTTCCTCTGCAGAAAACAGTTACTTCCTTTTCAGGAAAAAGCAAAATCTTTGCACTGAATAATTTCTGGAGAGACTGAAATATGTATATAGCATGTCTCTAGACTCCATTCACTCCTGACCACTTCAGAATCTGTCCTTTTATTTTTCAATTTAGCATCAGAGGATAATTCAAGTTGGAAAGGATCTCAGGAAGCCTCTAACCCAATATCATACCCAAAGCAGGGTCGTCTTCAAGTTTGGCCCAAGTTCCTCAGGGCCTTATTGACCTGGGTCTTGAAAGACTGTACGACTTCCCTTTCCTGCTGCTCCTAGGGCTCGGGTGATCCCCTGCCCTCCCACACTCTCTATTTCCTCATCAATATATTTCCACCTCTGCTGTTGCATCAGCCTGATGCTCCTGACATTCAAAGACTGCCTGATCATACACCTGATGAGGTGTGTTTGTTATGGAATAGAGAGCAGGGAATTACTAAATATATGTGCTACCTCAGTATAAATAATGTAGACATCATTCAGATACATTTAACATATCTGTGCATGTCTCTACCTTGGGCTATTTTCTGGGGCCTTTCATTTTCTAGATGCTCTCTCTCTTGCTTGATAAAAATGGTTGTTTGCAAATGGAACAAATGTAGAAGACCTCTATGGCTCCAGATTTGGAGAAGATGGTATTGAGGAAAATTCAGATACAATTGCTGCTTTTCCACACAGGATTTTACATAAACAAGAGGCCAAAAATGGATAAAAATGAAAGTAGTGGCTAAAATGAGTAACCCAAATGTCAACAGAAATGCTGATTTCTGCTTGAAAATATATATCTGAAAAGGGCACATGATGCTACTATATCTGGTGACAAATGGAAGCCGTAAGCTCTCAAGATGATGAGTTGTCTTCAGCAAAAATATGAGATTTTTAAAAATTGTTTTCATGAAAGAAATCAAGATCCAAAACTAAGAAAAATATGTTTTTGTTTGTTTGGTAGTTTCAAGAGAGGAAGGAAAAAGAGATCAAGGAGGAGCTAAAACCAGTCTAAATAAAATGTCTCTTTTGACATCCTCTAATAATGTTCAAAGGTTTGTTACTGGAGACTTCAAATCATAGGAAAACACCCTATAGCGATCTGTGAAAAGCTAACCTAAAAGGTGAAGGGACAAGAACAAAAGGATTGGATTTCTAAATACTTTTAAGATACATTTTAATTCCAGTGGGAATTCCAGAAAGATGATTCAGACCTGCAAGATTAGTATTTTTTAATTATTTGTATGTTCAATTTTCTGCCTGATTTTTGGTAGCTCAGGTGTTTCTCTACAACCAGTTAGAGTTAACTAATCCTATACTATCCTGTAATGAGAAGGAGTTTGAAGTAGCATTGCTTATTTACTTGAGACAGGTAAAAAAAAGTTGTAAAAATGGTGCATTTCCAGAAAAAGGAAAGGAAAAGGAAAAAGGAAAAAGGAAAAAGGAAAAAGGAAAAAGGAAAAAGGAAAAAGGAAAAAGCTATGTAATTGTAGACAATGATTAGTCTGAATCTTGTCTTTCAGCTTACCTATTAAAAAATAAATAAATGGACAGGGGTGGGAAGAGAGAAAGGAGAGTGGTAACTATAATACAATAGATAGAGTAGAAGTTATACATTAAGTAATAACAATAAGACAAAAAAAACTTTTAAGAAAGTACTGATGTGCAGCAGGGTCTACGAATCCTGAGTCTCAGTTGCTTTCTAAAAAGGTGGAGCTTAAAGGGGAAAAAAATTATTAGAGTTTCAATTTGATTCTTAAGTTGTCCATCATTTTACTGAAAATGCCTTTCCTCTGTTAGTTCACAGACTACCAAAGCTATGTGATCCATGGCTGCTTGGAGAACAATCCTACTTTGGAGAGGTCTATTGCTTTATTTAATGGTATCTCCAAATGGGTCCAGCTCATGGTTCTCAGCAAGCCAACACCACAGCAAAGGGCAGAAGTAATCACGAAGTTTATCAATGTTGCACAGGTGAGTCTTGTAAATGGGTCTTCTTCCTCCAATATAAAGCAATAAAAATAGAGATTGCAGAAAGCTGAACTGGCTGCTCTTTGTGCTGTTTCCTCAGTGAATAGCCTTTTCAACATAACTGCTAGTTTTTTATTCAGGTGTGGTATGACTACATTTAAAAATTAACAGACAAAACTATAAAATGTATTTTTTCTTTGTCATACTCTAGTTGCCAACTGACACTATTGTGAGTTTCTTGTGGAACTAATCCAATTAAATAAATGCTGAACCATTCCCTTACATCCCTTGGTTTAGTCTTTTCTGATTTAGCAGTGGTAGGATGTCTCTTTAGCTTGTCTTGTGTGATACGGGATACCTGCCGAACGTATTTCCTTTATTTTTAATTTTTCATGATCAATCTCTCCTGCAGAAGCTCCTTCATCTCCAGAACTTCAACACACTGATGGCAGTTGTGGGAGGTCTCAGCCACAGCTCTATTTCTCGCCTGAAAGAGACTCATTCTCATCTGTCTTCAGAAGTCACAAAGGTATGGTGGACTCCAGAATACAAATATATTGAGCAGAATATCCCCTCTTGGAGGTCTGATGGGTTCTGCAGTCCAGATCTCACCAGCATAACATTTGGATCATGGCAGGGCATCCTAAAAGGCACTTTGGTTGGGTTTCACTTGGTGGAGAAGGATCAGCTCACCGAGATCCTCTGCTTATTTGCCTGTGCCGGGGAAGAAATTAACACTGTCGACACCCTGCCATGAGTTGTGCTCATTTAAAACAGATTAAGGAAATGCCATGAATGCTTTCACAGGGACTTGCTTCTCTGGCTGTTTGTAGGACTGGAACGAAATGACAGAGCTGGTCTCTTCCAATGGAAACTACTGCAACTACCGCAAGGCTTTTGCTGACTGTGTTGGCTTCAAAATTCCTATTTTAGGAGTTCATTTGAAAGACTTGATTGCTGTCCATGTCATTTTTCCTGACTGGATAGATGAAAATAAAGTAAACATAGTGAAAATGCAGCAGCTTTCCATCACCTTGAGTGAACTGGTTTCCCTGCAAACTGCCTCTCATCATTTAGAGCCTAATATGGATTTAATTAACCTGCTAACAGTAAGTATTGTGCAAGTTCCAATTCATTCTGTTACACAAGTTCCTATTGAATTCTGTTATGCAGATGTTGAACGTCAGTACAAGGAAAGTACATGTTGTTATCTCATTTTTGTTTTAAAAAAGGAGAAAAGAAAATGGAAAATAATTCACATGAGATGTGAATAAAGTCAGAGAGAGTTTCACTGATGCAATATGTGATGGCTGGGTGTAGAAACAAGAGGATTGCATCAATTATTTTTTTAAGGATGACAGAAAGAGAGGTGTATGTGTATGAGAAGTAAAAACTAAGTTCTGACTATTTAGAGTTTAGATTTATATTTCCTGTGTAAAGATTACATTATGTGTTTGCATGGTCAGATTAGGAAAATTCTAACTTGGGAGCAATTCTGTTCTATCACCCTTGTGTTTGTATGTGGTACAGTGCTCTTCCTATCCAATAAATAAAAACCTTCTTGCATGATACTAAACTGCTCCTGCAAATCAAAACAAACAAACAAACAAAATACACAACAAAACCCCACAACTGATAAGGCTAAAAGAGATTGATTCTAAATCCCCTTTTTGATACATAGATGAGTAATATTTGATAATAAACACTATACTTCATTTCAAAACATACTGAAGCATGCAGCCTGAACCTACAGACCAAATCCTGCTGCTGTTGAAATTTATTCCATTTAGCACTGATCTCAAATGTAGAAGCATTTGACCCAGCACCATGTTTTTTTCAAAAAAAAACAGTATGTTGGAATTAAAGACAGAACTGGAGAAACTTGGAGAAAAGGGATGTTTATTATAAAACAGTTAATGTTGCATAATGTTTAATAAAAGCAAGCCACCAACCCATCTGAGAGCAGTCTGAAACATGTCACGTTAGGTAAAGGTCTCTCTTGATATGTGATCATTTTATGCTGCTTCTGTTCTTGTTATTTCAATTTGTCTTTCAGATCCCAAATCCAGACTGAAAGAGAAGCTGTTTGCTGTCATTAAGTCAGTAGAATTCTTTTCTAAGTAAACTTAGAAACAAGCAACTAGGAGAGATGTGTGTAACTAGGGCAGATATGACAACTTTTCCAGTGATCCTGTTTCTTTTGTTTGCTAGCGTGAATTTATTCAGATCAAGTTTATCTCCAGATTTCTTTGGTCTGGAAGCTGAACCTCCGCTGACACTTTCATTAGCTGCTCTTCTTTCTTTTGGGTGATGGCTTGCATTCCAAAGGGAGCAGAAAACATCAGATTTTTCTAAGACCTTGTAGGTTCATATCCATCATTGTATCAGCCTGAGTTATTGTATTTTTCCTGATTATCCATTTTTAAACATTTTTCTTGTTTTGTTTTCAGCAAAATGATAGATATTTTATTTATACTTATATAACACTTTTATTCAGTATATATTCAGAATATTTCATTTACCAGGAGAAGTAATTGAGTACCAGATGAGTACTTCTTCACTTATGATGCTCTTATGTATTTGTTCCTCATATAGCTCTGCTGGCTTTGGTAACAATTGAGCCAATCTGACTGTAAATAATTGAAGCTGTATGCCACAATATTAATTCCAGACCTAATCAACGGTTAAAATTAACTTGTGCCACTTTATATCTGTTGTTACTATTCCACGGTGGTACCTTTTCAGCAATGATGGTGACAGTTATAGGTTCTAAAACCTTTCCAGGGAAATTCTGTCTGTTTGTTTAATCATGTGGGAGTTTTGACTTAAGACAGCAATTCCTGGAAGGATAAAAACAAATTGCTACAAGAGACCTCCTGGCCCTTAATTTTAGTAGATCTCATAATATTATGAATATTCTCACTTTTTTTCCAGCATGTTGTTATTAATATTCTCACTTTTTTTTCCAGCATGTAAGTTTTGTCTTCATTTATACCACATGAATACATTTCAGTACTTTTTTTTTTTTTTTTTTTTTTTTTTAATAGTAGCAAAATTTTAAATTATAGGCTGGGGTCAGAAGAAGAGGAGAAGAAACGCTAGGGTCACAATGCAAAGCTGACAAGAACTGCAGGCTAAAAATAGTTGACCTTGCTATGTGCAAATAGTATTTTAGCAGATTTAGCCTCCCTTGCTGCCAAAGTCATCCCCAGTTTTCAGAGCATGAATAAATAATTATTAAATTTATTGCTATATCCTCCCACTCTAATATAAACTCTGTAAAAATTGTCTCATCTTTAAGTTACTTAGAGGATCTCCCTTCCAAAACCAGTAAATGTGTATAAATGTGTGCAGTGCTCTGCGTCATTTGTGCGTCAATCAGCTGGCTCAACTATTTGTTCACTTCTTCTGTTTTCCCATTAAGCTGCTTCTATCCCCACAAGCTTTTAGTAGGTGTTTTGTTCTGATAAGCAATGTGTAAATCTCTCATCAAACCTGCCTTGCTGTGCTGCATTTTACACTGCACTTAGCAAGCGCCAGCAGCCCATCCTGTGATGGCTTGACAAGTACATTGCTGGATGCTGGTTTCCCGTCCAACAACTTGCACTATAAGATAAAATAGGCATTTCATGGACTAAGTGGGCAGGTGGGAATTTGCTCTGATCTTTGTTTTCCACAGTGAGTGAGCCTTGTCTGCTCTGGGCAAGCTGATCCCTTTCAAGTGTTTGGGAAATAATGTTTGAGGAAGCTGTGTTAAGAGCTACGAGGGATAGCTGGCTTAAAAGATGGGGCATAGGGCTGGGTAGTAAAGCTCAAGCCACTTGGTCAAAGGTTTTACAGGCATTTCCCAGGTGCTATTGTGCACATTGACCAAAAGAGTGAATGGGGCAAAATAGATCTTAAATCTCTCTGACTTCAGGAGTAGCTGCTGCAAGGTCAGCATTTAGGAAGGTCGGAGCTCTCTTATTTTAGATGTCTGGATGCAAACTTGGAAGTCTGCTCCCTCTTTTTCTCCCTCTCTTCTTCAAGTCTGCATAAAACATCAGCTTCTAGATCAAAGAATTTTAACTTTGATCACACACCTGAAGGAAGCCAATATTTTGCATGGAAAGTAAGACAAATAAGACAAAGGTTTGTTGTATGGAGGGTAGTGAGGCAACTGCCAAGTTTACAGGGATAGGAGGCTGCAGAGACTGAGAGAGAGCTTTAGTGACCTGAGCTGTCACTTGGTCATGTGTAAACGAGACCAAGTCACATGGGCAAGAGACCTGAACATGGCATAACTCAACCACCAGGGAGCCAGAGTGTGCTACACAAAGATGGACCAGTGCCTTTGTGTATGCCTGCTCTTAGCCCATGCTCTTCTTCCTCCTGTCCTGCGTTATCACCCACACTTGTTCCATCCCCACTGACTGCACCTGGCCCTGGCCCATATCCTGGTATCTGAAATCTGGAGCCACGAAGCAGAAGTAGTAAAAGCAGAAATAAGCACAGGCTCAGTAGTGCACCCAAGAGAAATAATGGCTCTACTGACATTTTCACAATTAAAAATCTTATGTTTGGACACAAATCTTAAGGGATTTTCTTATCTGCTGTGCAGTATTTCCACTTTTTTAGATTTCACAATGTGAATAAAAGCCTGTGGGTAAATATTTCATCACTTTCTGTGGATTGGGAGTGGATCTTAATCTCTTAACTAGTCTACTGTGCATTTATACTGAGTTACAACTTATTTGGTGCCACCATTTTTTTCCCTGCTATTTTTAGGTCTCCACAGCTATTTAACTAACCTGTTCTGAGACTGTATGCAAATGGCTGGAAAGTCCCATTCGTTTGTACAGTCTAGTGAAGAGAATGAGAAATATCTAAACAATCAAATTGAAAGTCACCCTCCCTAATTTTTCTTCAGTAAGTTCCACTTACAAAAATAAGCTGTGCCTTTCTGATCCCCCTGCACCCTCCTCACCCCATACCCCAAATTGCTGAGGGAAAGAGGGCAGCAATGAAAGTCGGATTAGAATGGAAACCACCACCTGCAGCAAAGATTGTCCTAGGAAAACTCTTAGTACACTGCATCTGTCAGCACAAAACTGTAGCTGAAATATAAAAGGACAACTTATTTAACTACCCCATAGTCACTATGCCTGAATATTTTGTGCTAGTATTTGAAATTTTGCTAGTATTTTGAAACTACATAATACTTGGTGCTTACACGTTGTGCTTAATGAAGTGACAACTGCTGCTTATTACAAGGAGAGATAATTCGGGGAAGGGACATTAAAACTCATTCAGTAGATATTAATGTATTTTTACCCCCAAAGGCTCCCAGCCTGCTGATAAAACTGTGCTCTTTGGTAGCAGGGTGCAAGGCCTTCTAACAACCAGTTCTGCTGTCAGTCCCCGTCTGATCCGACGGTGTCATTTGCTCCAACTGAGTTGTGATTACTTACACTGCTAAGGAGCCTAAGAATGCAGCCTCTGAATAAATAATACCTGAGCAGTGTTTGTTGTTTGATCTGCATTATGTTTAGAACAGGTCCTCGTGTTACCCTGTGACAGCAGCATGCCATCTGGCTGGGTGGATCTGCTGGAGGCTTGGGCTTTCACTGCTGTCCATGACCAAATTACAAAGCACAAAATTTGGCATAGTGTTGTTGCTAGACAAAATGAGTAATGCAAAATCCAGACATCCCTAAAGCGGTGTGTTCACTCTTGAATGCAAACCTATCTTGGGAAAAAGGCACGGCCCTGTCTTGTTCATTGCACAAAATTTTGCCCAAGGGAAGGTGGTTCCTGGGATTGGTCCTGGTCCTTACTAATGCAACAATTCAGGTTTCCTAAGAATAAACTTCTGTTACAGTGGTTTAGTCAGTAGTAGTTCTATCTGTCTTCTGTAAAACATCCTTTTAACTCAGCTTAATTGGAGATTTGCTAGGTGGTTGGTAACTTCAGATCATGTAAATTACTCCGAAGCCAATTAATGCAGGGAGATGATCACAGGAAACACGTGATGCTCGCTTCCTCTCACTGCATAATGGTGATTACTTTTTTTTACACCACAGATTACATTTTTGTACACCACAGTGGTGATCACCTTTCTCCTTCATCACTCCAGCAAGGAGGAATTCACTGCAGACCTGCATCTGCACAGCACCACAGCTGCCAAAGCGAAAGCAAGCACATTCATTTTACGTCCACTGTATGCCCCTTCTCTTCTCTCTTCTCTCAGCAAATCCTCTAGGGAAAAAAAGATGAGTACATGGAAGAAAGATATTCAGTTTATTAAAAAAAAAAAAAAAAAAAAAAAAAAAAAAGCTGAAAGTGGCTGGCTTCTGCTCATGCTCAGGGCTCCCCAGGGAGGCTCCTACTGCATGGGCCACTCTCTGTAAGGGCCATAGTGGTCCCACATGTTTTCAGGAGTCAGATTTCAGTACGACATTATCTGCAGTACCTCCAGCCTTGCCCTTTTACAACCTGTTCCCTGCAGTTTTTATATTCACCAAATCACTTCTCGGTGTTCTCTCACAGCCGTTGATCAGCTCAAAGAAAGCTCTTTGTGTGAGCGTGATCCTCGGTGCCAGTTCTCTTTTGGCAAGGCCAATGCACAGGCCTTCTCACTCAGCAGCTTGTGCTGCAGGCTGTGACAGCCCTCAAGTACAAGGAATGAGCCAGGCTCATTTCAGCAGTGCCCAGCACCAGGACTAGGGGCAATGGGCACAAACTGGAGCACAGGAGGATCTCTGAGAGCACCAGGCAGCCCTTCTTTGCTGTGTGGGTGATGGAGACCTGGCACAGGCTGCCCAGAGAGGCTGTGGGTGTCCCCATCCCTGGAGACCTTCAAAAGCCTCCTGGACATCATTAGGTAGCCTGGACAGTATTAGGTAGCCTGCTCTGAGTATCCCTGCCTGAGCAGAGCTTGGTCCAGGTACCTCTAGAGGGCCCTGCCAACCTCCAGCATCCAGAGATTCTGTGCTAACCAGCACAGGTTATGCCAGCTTTCTGAAGCTGCTAGCAGCTTCTCTGTGTAACCTGAGCTATAGGAAGCAAATTTTTTTTTAGCATCAGTGGGAGGTGTCTGTCTGCTAACAGCCATATTGTATCCAACCCAGTCTAATTGCTTTTCTTCTCCTGTTTTTTTTACGCATAGCTGTCCCTGGACCTCTATCACACAGAGGATGACATCTACAAGCTCTCATTGGTGCTGGAACCAAGGAACTCCAAATCTGTAGGTCATCCTATACTGCATTTTGTCGTATTACTTATTTTGTCTGCGTGCAGTTGCCTGTATTTTTGAATGCCCATTAGTAAGTTTCATTATTCATCTTCATTTAAAGCCTTTTATTGTGTACACTTGTATAGTAAAAACAGTCACTACAGGTTTTAATACACATTAAAAATAAATAGTGAAACATGCCAGACTTCATTACTGATTATTTTGCCATAAAGTCTCTGGAAAACATAGTTCTGCTTTATGTGAAGACATCCTTTTTAATCTTATGTCAATTATTTATTGTGTGACCATTACTTCATTTTCTGGATGCTGGTGCAGTTACATAAAACAACACTGAGTCCAAAGCTGTGTCTTAGGTAAGCCATTATACTAGCTGCAGTGTTTTAAAAAACTGTTTGCTTATGCAGAATTGACTGTACCTTGGGCTCTCAAGCAATGTCTGAACACCTCAGAATAGGTATCTTTTGATTTTTTTGTATGTGCAACTGAAGATAATGCTTCAGTGATGTATTTATATTATGCCTTGCAAGTCTGAGGAAAATCTCTTAATTAGTAGCTGAATTTTCATTTAAAGTATTACTGTCTCTCTTGTTGTCAATGTTTGGGCCTTACGCTGCCCTGCGAGCATTTCTTTTGGTGTACTAACACCCTTATTACATCCAGCCCATGATCCTCTCAGGCTGAGCCCTCTCAGTCCAACACCAGCAGAAACTGAGAGTGACTGGAAATGCTTACGAGCATGTGAGAGCAGCATCCAGCAGTGGGAGGTCTTTCTCTTCAGTGTTTTATACTTTTTTGAAGTTTTTGTAAAAGCAAGCAAGGAAGCAAAACCCCTTAGTTTTCAAGTATAAGACTTCTCTGGCTTTAAAGATGGTTCATCACTCTTGAGTAGCTCGGAGACTGTGCGCGCTCGCAGCAGAGGATGATGAGCCATACTGAACAGTTCCACAGTCAGCATTAATTCTGTCTGAACACCTGAAATTTCATTACTGAGTCTCCAGCCCTTGTTGGATACAATTTGGCCACAACTGTTCTCATTTATCACATCCATTCTGGCTCCCTCACTGCCTTCCATCACTGCCAGCAAGGCTGCACAGTTACAGCTCCATGCTGTGGAAGGACTAATGGGCCACTACCTACACTGAAGAAAATTACCAAGTTGCCTTGATCTTAAGGCTCAGCTTAAAGAAGGACAAATGCAACACAAAAGTGCTGTAGACTTTAACAATTCCAAGCAGTTGGTGGAGACTTCCGTGATCAGTGAATAACCAGGGACATTCAGCTGCTGCAGCACCACAATGGGTAAAAAACTATGGCTGCATTGACAGGAGCCAGACTATTTGAAGCCTGTGTCTCTGTGCTTCAAGTCCCAATGCACACAAAACATTTTAAAGGGGAAAGAAGTTGTAGACCTTTTGTATGTGGAAAAAAATGTCAAAGGAATCTTGACTGTGTAGTTGTATCATTATAAGCACTCCACAATTTATTGCTGTATGGGTGCAGTCCCCATGCAGGTTGCTGCAGTAGTTTTCCAGGCAAAGTGTATGCATGTGTGCCTGATGTCAGCAGGAGCCTGAGAAAATTTTTGTTGTGCTAAAACTGGAAAGAGACTCAGTCAGTGTGGCGGCCTAAAGAAATTAATTACTGGGTACTGACTGCCGGCTGTAGCACAGCATCTCCCTGTCACACAGCCCTGCTTTTCCCTGCTTTTTTTTTTTTTTTTTTTTTTACCAGTACAACTGTTAGCTAGCAGATACCTCTGCCCAGCAAAGTTATGCCACTGAGGACACACTAACACAGGTTTTTTTTTTTGTTTCTGAGTTAGATTGATTGCAATGCCGAAATTATGGCATTGGCACCATAAATAATTAAATAATAGAAAATACTGAATGAAAGCTCAAATTAAATAGCTCAGAAGAAAGAGGAAGGCAGGAATGCTCCAGTGGATTTGATCTCTTTCTCCCACTGTACACATGGAGCAGCAGTACTTAATGGCTCTCTGTGAGGATGTGGTAGTCTAGCACCGCTCTCACACTTTATTGCTTATGCAATTAGTCCCATTAGTCTAGGAATTTTTTAAGAGGAGGAACACAACAAATTTCTTCTCTGACCATATCTGCAAGAATATCAAAATATTGGCAAGTTACCATGTGACATTGTCTTTGATAGATTGCTGCATTTCCATACATTTTTAGAGCAAAGACACTTGCCAGCAAGTTGATCCATCATGGTGTGGTGTCATTCATTTTAGGATTAAAAAGTTCTGTAAGTGCTATTGGGATATAGAGCTGGATGTTCAAGTTTTTGTTATTGTTGTCATCATTGTTGTTGGAATTAAACTCTGTGGATATAGGGATTGTTTTTTTCCTAAGCTTACCTGAGCAGACATGTATAGTGAGTCAAGAGACACAGAGGAACTAATAAAAGCTGTTCTGACCACTGAAAAAGTCAAATGATTAAAGCAACCCATTAGCACATCCTTCTTATTTTTCCTACCAAATGCAGTAGAGTGTGATCTTATGACCATTTTTCATCTAATTGTGAAAGTCTACAATATCCTTATTATACCCAATAATAACTATAATATTTTTAGATAGCTTAATTACCTCCCTCTCAACTCACACCAATTAACAGGAGGACAGGTGGGACCCAGATTTATGGCTCATCAGCTCACACAGGGAGACTGTGGGCCACCTCCCGCTCTGATCCAGACCATGCTGAAATTTTCCTGCCTGATGATGCTTCCTTGGCCAGATACCCAGCAGCAGATGCAAGACAATGCCAGGCTGCCTTGCAGCATATTTTTGTGCTGACTGGCGATTTTTGAAGTCTTATCTGAAACTGAATTCAGGTTTGTCTTCTATCTTCCTCTTGCTGCGTGCCAGAGATGTTCCCAAAGCACTGCGGCTGCATGGAGTGAGTCAGACTGCACGCTCTGGCTATCAGCTGAGCTGCCAGCTACCCTCTCATCAGGACAAAGATGTTTTTGAAGTAAAATAGCCTGGTTGGTCTTATCATGCCCAGGTGAATCAAGCTATGCCTCCTGGCCTGTAGTAAATTCACTCATATCCCTGCCTGGAAACATTTAGCTCTTGTTCCACAGCAGTGCAGTGCCTTGACTGTAAAACAGTGGGGTTTCTGTGCACCAAGCACCCAGAGATCAGTATTGACATGCAGTCCTTAGCACAATTCCTGGGCACCCTCCCTTTGTCCAGGTCAGCTCGTGATGATGAGCTCTTGGGGGCTCTGTCAGGATGGAGAAAAGCAGGTTTCTGTTCTATTTCTGATTCCCATTGTGTCCATGGACCCTCCTTCCTGCCCGCTTCCTCCAAGCCTTGTTGCTGTTGAAGCTGGTTGCAGCACTGCATATGGTGCTGCTGGTAACAGGAAATTGGATTTTGTAATTCAGCTTTGAACGTCTTTGTGTTTGGCTTGTCTCCCAGCAGCCTACCTCCCCAACGACCCCAAGCAAGCCGGTGGTGCCTCTGGAGTGGGCATCTGGAGTGGTACCCAAGCCTGACCCGACAGTCATTAACAAGCACATAAGAAAGTTAGTGGACGTAAGTATTTGGAAGAATTTATTGGCCAAAGGGAAAAATAGCTTTGATATTGTCGTCATTGTGATTAATTTAATGTGAGGTTTTCAAGGAATTGTTGCAATTGAGATGAATTTCAGATATCTGATAACAGATTTGAACTGTTGCTGATACCTTCAGAAATATTTCTATTTTACTCTTGGAATCAGAGGCGGCATTAGTAAGCAGGTTTCCAGATGCAAACAAACAAACTTTCAGGAGCATCCAAACCTGGCTGCTGTGCAATGGGTTTGATTAGCCAACAGAAATTGAAAGGGCAAAGCTGAGTTTTTGTAGCTCTAGCCATTCAGTTAATGTCTGATGACAGACAGCTGGAAACAAAAACACTCAGAAACAAGGACACACTGAGAAACAAGGACTCACACATTGCTAGGTTCAGAGAAGGTCTCTAGAAACCCTACCCTGTACCAAGCATTGCACTGTGCTGATCTGCTGGCAAAAGACAAGTTTCTTGGTGCCTGTATGTTAGTGCCTGGTGGCCAAGCTGCCCACAGGGCACAGATCAAATCTACTTCTCAGACCATATACCAGAAACAGACTTTATTTATTTATTTATTTACAGTAGAAATTGATTATTCAACATGCCAAGGTTAAAATGACATCCTTGTTCTCTAAGGAGCCACGAGGGAGACAGCAAATGCTGACTGGCAAATTCACTGCTGGCGAGTGTTTTCCCAAAGGTGATGACTCCTTGGAAGCCCTCCTCTGGTGGAGGTGCTGTGTCTGCCCTGTGGGTAGCTCCTGGCTGGGCAAACACCTACCAATTTTGCTAACGTGTTTGGAGCCTCCTCATGAGGCTCACAATGTGCTCAATTACTTCACTGGGTGCTTAGGGAGTAGGTTATTACTCCTGACTGAGTCCCATTGGACTTTGGAGATTAAATTTTGCAGTGGAGCTGAATTGGAATGACCTGGATTTTTTCCCTTGACTTACTTCTACACCAGTGCAGTCTCTCCGGCTGTTTCTGGCTTTCAACTTGCTGTCATTTGACTGCCCAGAACATATTATGCATGGTAAAGATAGTACTGTCCTGTTATCACTTTGAAAATCTGGGCATGAGGTCATGGAGAATTACAGCTGGGATACTGCAGCTTCAGTTTGGAAGGTGACATGTTGAGTGATGCAAATAAAACCAGACACCATGAGGGCCCTTTGGAGAGACTGAGCCCTGTTCTGTCACTGTCTGAGGGACTTTTAGTGAGGAACCAGGAAGGCATTATAGATATTGAAGCAAGATATCCCTCTGCTTTTTACAAATTAATAAGTAACTCTGGGAGGAAGTATTAAATTCTGATCTTGTCTGCGTTACAGGTCATTAATTGGGGTTATGTAGTTCAGGTAACATTCTCCAGCCTCTCGCTCAGACTACAGATAGGTTTTGCAGTTTGCTCTTTGTATGTGCTTTTTTTTTTTTTTTTTTTCTGCTTTTCCTCCTACTGTAGGATGCCAGAAGTGCATGTGCTATTTCAGTATTGCTTTTGTCAGTGCCATATGTTGATAAATTCACTCCACATCTCAAAATGTCTTTGATATAGCTTGTTTAAATCAAGTCTGTTGCAATTCCTTACTCTTTTCAGAATGTGGTGAGCAAAGGAAACACAGACCTCCGTTCTACAATTTTGGCCTGGTTCAGGACATGTGATCTTGAGTCTCACAGAATTAGAACATAGTTTGGGACTGTTACAGATACAGCTCACCAAAAGGCCCACCACACCACCCTGTACAACTGTCTTAATTTTGCTAATCTTTGTCATTTACCAGCTGCTTTGAGTTGGGCTTTAATGTGTTGCTTTTAACACTAAAAGTGCTGGATACTTCTTGGGTGTGCAAATTGATTCCTTCTCGACATATTTTTGAGGTCTGCCAGTCGTCAGTTACAGGTCACTCGATGGTTGCTTTGAAATTGGCTTCTTCAAATTCTCATTAAAATAAGGACTCTAGAAGCACCTTTCAGAGGTCTCAGTATATCAATTCCTTGTCTTTGTCAACCAAATATTAACCTAATGAGAGAGTGTGTGTTTCAAAATATCTTTCAGATACTTATGTTGACTTTGACACCTTTCCCATCAGACTGATAAAACATGTAGCTTTAATGCCCCTTATGGATCTCCACAGTTAGTATAAAATTGAATATACTAACTCCTAGCAGCTAAGGAGAGCTTTCATCACTTTGTGCAACCTTTTCAACTTGATCCCATGTCTCTTTACTTAGTGGTACACTGGGTTGGGTTGAGGGGAGGGAGTGTTTGTTAGATGCAAAGTGCTTGTGATCTGGTTGTCAAATATTAGTAAGCTAATTGGATTGAAACAGCACTGTGGCAGAACAGCAGTGACCAGCTAAAAGCTAAGTGAAGCCAAAAATATCCAAACTACTCATGGGAAAGCTGCTGTTGGGCTGTTTTTATTTAATTTCTTTCTTCTTTTTTTTTTTTTTTGATTAAAAAATATACTTAGTGAAACAAAGGGAGTATGTCACACAGGGCAGAATTTTAGTGACATTTCCAAAAAAAAAAAAAAAAGAAGAAGAAGAAATAAAGCCAAGAATAACTATGTCTGAAGAGGTGTGGAGGAGCTTCAGAAGCTTCACTAGCTGAATACTGAGGTCAAGTTTTCTTAAAAAATTAGCCATTTTCCCCTACAATCAAATAAATATGGATATTGAAGTGCCAAGTAGTATTTATAGGAATAAAACAATGGAGCAGAGCATGTGATTAGTAATCTTGAAAGTTCATTTAAATGCAATTATAAAGCTGAAGAGCTGGTACAGATTCAGGACAGGCTGGATGTTATGACAAACATTTCCTTTTGTTTTTCCAGTCTGTCTTTAGGAACTATGATCATGATCATGATGGCTATATTTCTCAGGAAGACTTTGAAAGTATAGCTGCCAACTTCCCCTTTTTGGACTCTTTCTGTGTGCTGGACAAAGACCAGTAAGTTTGGGGGTTTCTTGTTGTTTTTGGTTGTTTGGTTGTTTGATTGTTTTGTTTTGTTTTGTTTCCTTAATTGAAGAACTCATTAAAACAAAATGTTGAAGAGACAATGTCTCCCAGTTCTCAAAGCCTCTTGTGTTTGGATTCTCACTCAAGGAACTGAAGATCATTGATGGTTGAATTCTATTTTCACTTAACTTCTTATGCTGCAGTGCCACCCAGGTTGCAGTCTGGCTTTACCTGTTACTTTTAAAATAATCTATTTAATAGCTTAATGAGAAATTCCTTCTAGAATTGAGCTGAAACCCTTAGAGTACTGTCAAATTACACTGGAGATGCTTACCCAGACCAGCTACCAGACTGATAAAAAAGTTGAGTATGGGACAAGAAAAATGAGCATATGTAGCTGAGAGACAATAATAAATATTCTAGGAGGTGCTGGTGGTCAGCTAGGGGCATAAGCATTGGGACTGTGTGAGTAGAAAGTGGAGGTATAAATTCTGTAGTGGCAGTTTATTGTGATAAGAAGTTTACATGGTCAGTTAGGCCTCTGTACGTATGCAGTATTCCCATGGATTCAGGTGTTGGTGAATCTGGCAAAACATTTGAGCACATGAATTGTACTCCTGCTGGTTAAGAACTGAGTGGTCTCAAATTCCATTTCAATGAAAGCATCTCCATCCCTACCAGTGAGAAATCCACAAATAGTATTTTGTAATGATTTGACTTCACAGTAGCACCATGTATGTTTTCAGTTACATAAAGAACTGTAGTTACACAAAAACTGCAGTTCAGCTGATTACAGCACTACCTGTATGGTCATCTTGGCTTGTAGCTGGTATTTGTTTTGTAGATGGCTCTTCTCTATCTTTCAACATGAAGTGGTTGATTTCACACCCTGCTAAAATTATCACCAAATGTTACTGTTCAGTAACTGCAGGATGTTCTCAATCCCTACTCCTGGTTTGCCTTGGACTTTCTGAGACTTGGTGAAAACATTGTGCCTTAAAGAACTGTCTAATTAGAGCTGTTTGCAGCAAGTGCTTTGCTGTTCATCAGTTCAAAGAGACACAGTCCCCATCTGCCAAGAGAAAGACTGGGTGTAGTCACTTGGGATGCTCAATATGCTCGAAAGGACATCAAGCAGCAGGAGGATGTGTTTTGGGTAGTCCATTCATTTCTAATTCCCCAGACTGTCCAGCTCATAGTTCCATTGCACTGAACCCCAGGGGTATGTCTGGCACTAAAGCCTCCAGCTGAGGCTTTCATCTTACCTGAACTAGCAATCCTCACAGCTTGGGAAACTGCTAAAAGCTCTGTTTAAGTATTATGTGAAGTTTTTTGTTTTGCTTATCTGGTTGCAGTAAAACCTTGGACTACTTGGGGACGTGTTTCTCTTCATCTTTTCCTGTGTCCATGATGACCTAGTCAGACCCAATATTTACCATGTAGGTCCTTTCTAGATACATCTCCGAATATCACCCCGGCCATGCACTGTTTGGTAGGGCTGGTGGCTAACACCAGCATTTAAGCTCTCCTCCAGACCTCAATGTGTAGGAGATTGCAGCCAGCAGAGCATGGTTGTTTCTGTAACATCCCTTCTGAGAGCTTTTCAAGACCCAAGGCCGGGAGAGAAGGTGTTTGACCATGTCTTTAGCTTGCTTTACGATGCTTCACTGGGACATGGTGTGTGGTTCATGGAGCACAGTGGTGGGTGCCCAGAGCGGGCCCTGACCCCCTTCCATGTCTCCATGACTAGCTGGGCCAGCAGTGGCCATGAGCCTAAGGAATTCCCTTCACATGATGGCCTGCTCTGTGCCACCAAATGCACTGATACCATGAACAGGTGAGAAACCAAGGCCCATGCTATGAGTTCAGTGCCTGCTGTTTTCCGAAGACCCACAAAGACGCTAAAGGAAAACTTGCTTCTTCTGCTAAGATTGTTGTAGATCTTTCAAAGAATGCACTTTGTGTGCTGCATGCTTTTTGCAGTGAGAAAATCCTGACATGTCCAGTGCCATGAGCAGTGACAAATCTACTCTACTGTTTTTTTCCTAACAGAGATGGTCTTATAAGCAAAGAAGAAATGATGGCTTACTTTCTGAGAGCTAAATCACAGTTCCAGTGTAAAATGGGACCAGGGTTTATTCATAACTTCCAGGAGATGACCTATCTTAAACCAACTTTCTGCGAGCACTGTGCAGGATTTGTAAGTATGTTTTTAGTAACAGCATAAATTTTGTATTCTTTAATGTAGATGGGGTCAAACTGGTTCCATGTGCCATTAAAGTTTCTTCAGCTTGGCCAAATGCCTCATTGCACTTAGAAGCACAAAGCATTTCCTCATGTTGTAGCTGTAGTACCCAGTTTCGTTTTGGTGGTTCCTGAATACTGGCATTTGTAAGAATTACTGTTACGGGGGGAAAAAAGTAAAATTATGTTAGCTAAAGGACATTAGAGGCTGTATGAATGGCCTTACTTGGTTTATCTTAAGTTCTTTAATTTGGCTTGATTTCCCATGTAAACAAGCTCAGGGGAAAATGGGTGTCTGGAACAGAGGATGTAGATGAAGCAAAAGCCGTTCTTTCTCAGGAAATTGCACATGGCAACATAGCTCTGCTCATAATTCTCTGAACGGCCATAACAGCCTTAATCCTTTCTCTATTGAATTAATAGATCTTCTAATTCAGTCAAAAAATTAGAAGTGCTTCCAACAGTTCTGTAACATGAGAAAGTTCGGCATTTAATTATTTTTTTAAGTTGCTTTTTCTCTCAGTCATAACTTACAATAAGCCATTTATTAGAGTGCTCTACACAAAGCTGGCAAACCATTGTATTTGTGAACCTTTGTGTTGCTTGCAAACCTCTTCCAGCTTCTCCCACTTTAAACCAAGTAGGGAAAAATTAATTATTCTGATTTAGATGTCACTTTAACATATACACCTCGCTGAAGTCAAAGGCCCACACATGGCCAGCCGCAGGAGTATGCAGGGCTGGGAGTTTCCATCAGGGCAGAGGATCCTGCTCTCTGCCTGCACATGGCCCATGCTCAGGGTGTAAAGCCAGAGCATTGTCCCTGCAGTCCCATGCTGACCTGCTGCCAGTATCAACGGGAAAATCGTCTGCTTCCACTCTGTGACCTTTCCCACCAAGTAATATTTCTTCATGGCTGAAAGCAACAACTACTGCACCACGGAGTGCAAAGACGTGCCTACTCTCAGGCCGGGGCTGCCGTTCCTGCTCCTGTCTCTTTTCCCAGTGATCGAGGCCAAGGGAAGAAGGAATTACATCTATTTCCGCTGGAACTGCAGAAACCCAAGAGGTGACAGAGTTAATGCTGATTCAGGAGCCTGCTGACGGGCTGTCCAGCCAACAGCTCCAGCAAACCTTCAGGACGCTGGAGGTGACCGGTCTTAGCCTATTGTTTTGGGCTGCCTCCAGCCTCAGGAAGATGTCACTGTGTTCGTGACACTTGGTTCATGCTTGGAAGGCTTCCATGGCCAAGTAGGGCTCAGGAATGTCCTGCAATGTGTTCTCCACCAGATATTTTTCTCCTGTATCAGTTTGCTGGCTGGCCATTTTTTGATTTTTCACATCTCCCCGAATACATCCAGTTCAGGAATAAAAATGAGTAAGGGGTTGAACGGGAAATGGAAATAAGGTCATTTTTCCTGTCAGCTCACTGAATTCATTGGCATTGTCCTGTGGATGAGTTGGACAGATAGGACAGGAACCAACGACAAAATCTGCTGCGTGCTTGCTGTGCATTTCAGCGTCATCCATCTGCGGGTGGAAACTTCATTTTGCACTGATGCAGTGATTCACCGTCAGAAAAATGTGCACTGTCTGTGCAGTAGGATGAATGGGCATGACAGCACAACGTCCACTGTACCCGGTAAAATATCTATTATTAAAACTATATGAACTTTAAAGTTCAAGCTAAAATCTAGTGCCATTCACGGTGTGAAATTGATACTCCCACTGCCGGTCCCAGTTCCGAGCCACAGCTAGAGTTGCACCATGTGTCGGGGTGGCTGACCATCCACCCCTTCCAGCTTTGTCGTCCGAATTTGCACAGATCCTCTTACCCTGGAGCTGGCTGGAGCCAGCTTTGCTGCAAAGCCGTGTCAGATGGATGCAAAGCTTTAGGTCAGGATCATGACATGGCACTGCAGGGAAGCTGTGCCAACTGTGTGTAGCCATGATAGCAGGGCCAAAACTGAGTAAGAGGAAGGCATGGAACTAAGGAGGTGAAAAGGCTCTTCAGTGGGAACAGAAAGAAATAAGTCGTCCCCCTTCAGGTGATTCTGGTGGAGAGAGGTGAGGAAATCATGGCAAGCATAGTGGCAGCTCTGCGGCTGCTCTCCCAGGAGGAACAAGGGGGCTCCACCACCACTGTGCAACTACAGCGCCAGTTACTGTGCAAGTCCACAGCATTTGCAGGAGAAGGGCAAGCAGCAGGCTTCCTAGGGACTTTGTTTCCACTGTTGTCCCTTCTGTTATTTTATTCACCTTTCTTCCACCTTGCCTAATCTGTTTTTCTCTCTTTCAAAGCCCGTTTTTCCTCTGCAAAAAAAATTCTTTTTTGCAGCATATGTGTTTTATGTTTGCAGCATATATGGGATTTTCTTTTCCCCATCATCTTCCTATTTTGTCGTATTTTACTCTTTCCTGTGTTCTCTGAATGTTTTGCAGCTCTTCCTTTTGGACATCTCTTTACTCAGCACATTCACCCCCTGCACACTGTGCATGCCTTCGTAAAAGCACAGCGAGGCAGCACATGCAGTTTGGACTGCCTGGATGTGCTCACCCTCCCTGCTAATGTTTTGAATGAGTTCAGGATAAGTAAACACTGCAGTCCTTGACCTTTTTTTCCTTTAATACTGGGCTAGACTCTCCTCTCTCTGCCTTTTGGAGTGAAAATGTTTGTTTTCATAATGCCATGTTGGAGTTATCTCTCTTCTGAGTGTAGAGATAACAATTTACTAGGGAATTTTTTTCCTACTTCCAAGCAATCCTTCTCACATCACAGGCAAAGCTCCCCAAAAGTGGGACCGCACATGCTGCCTCCTGGAGGGCCAGCATTTGCTTCTTTTGTACTTCAGCAAGGGCAGCCTCTGGGAGGAGGCAAAGAGGGAATTTAACAGCTTCTCTGCCTGTTTCAGGCTTCAACCATCTCGGAAAAAGTCAGGTGAATGAATCAGCTTGCTGTGGCTGGGTGCACTGGGGACCAGTTCAGTAGTCAAGAACCTCATTTTTGTCCCCAGTGGTGTTTTCACCTGATATTCCTGAATGGCACAGGCCATTTGTGTGTCTGAGGAATGGACGGACAATGGAAGTTACCCCCCCCCCCCCCCCCAGATGGCACAAAGTGAACTAGAAGCAGAATATGCTCTGCTGGTTTCAGTAAGCTTGGTATGACAGCAATTTCCAACCCGTTCCTGGAAGCACATCTCAGCTGTTTCCCAACTTCTCTGCTAATCCCACTGTAGGCAGTAGAAATAAGGGGGAAGCCACACAAGCCTTATCACAACTAGAGGGGGAGGTCTGCCTAACAGGAAGGGTGTTAAGAGCAGTCGTATCCTGTTTGTGCTTTTGTAGCCATTGGTACTTCCTCATTGTGACCTTGTTTTCCTTCCGGCTTTCTTTTCTGATTCCTTGACGTTCTTTTGTCTTTCTTTGCAGCTCTGGGGTATAATCAAACAAGGCTACAAATGCAAAGGTAAATCAATATTTTGCATGGATTTTTCACGATATGGGTGCTGGGTTTTAACAGAAATCAACCGTATTTTCTACTAGAATGGCAGCTGTTCATCCAAATTTTGCTTAAAGACTTGGTACTGGCTGTGACCAGTGGTGGCAGACCACAAAGCCTCGCTGCAGCAGGGGATGTGGCTGTTCTGGGAGCTGAATGTCCAAAGCAGCCACTGGCTCCATGAGGTGTCACTTTGTACCAGTAAAAAAACTGCATCTCAGAAGACCAAGTGTCCTCATGCCAGCAGGGAGACATCCTGAAATATAACTCCTGAGACCTGGGGTCAAGAAAAGGTCTTCTGGCAGTGTTGTCTTTATCATGTACATCTCCCCACTGGTACTGAAGGCTAGCTGGCCTTACAATGCAGCAGTGGCTGAGCTAGAAATAGACAAGTATTTAATTCCTGGGCTGCCCAGCAGATCTCATTGCAAGGACTTCTTGAAAGAAAAAAAAAAAAAAAAAAGAGTTCTTACAGCCCTCTCAGTTGCTTTCACTAAACATTTAATTGCTTAAGCAGTATTTGTACCATGTTGAGCAGGTCAGACCAAGAATGACATTGTGTTGGTTCTCATCAGTTCTGAAGTCCTGGACCAATTTATTTCCCAAGCAGAAGCTGAAGAGCTTTTCACCGCTGTAGTTGCATCCCAGTTATTCACAGAGGAATGTTCACATGGGAGCTTCACAGTCATATTTATATGCAATCCTTTTCCCTCAGTCTTATCCCAGTTCCCAGGAGACAGGTGAAGAATTAGCAGGATTATTTTTTAGGATACCCCCTATTCCCATGTTCCTCTCCCACCCACGAACATCTCTTTCTCTGAGAGGGTGAGGAAAATGCCCATGACTAAGCCACTGCACGCAGCTCAGCTGTTCCTGATCACTGTCATCTGAGCAGCTACAGCAAGGCCAGTTGTGGTGTGCAATTTTTCTGGTAGGCTGAGGGAATGAAGGTAGAGTTTTGTCACAGCAGCCCTGTAAACTTGAGATCCGAAAGCTGAGCTCTGTCCTGCATCATTGCTTGTAACCGTGGCCCAGTGGGGAAAGAACAAAAGTGGCTCTGTAGCATCAAAATCACAGGCACTGGAGGGTGAGAGTAAGAGAGCTGAGCTTCTCACTCAGATCTCCACGTGGTCAAGGAGTGCGTGCCCTCGGAGGGTACCAGCTGCTGCATCCATTTGGGTGATTACTGACTCTGGGCACCAAGCCATCATCTTCTAGCTGACACATCTGGCGCTGCACTAGCAAGGGGAGGCAGGTTTCATCTGTTCAGGTCTGCTGCTGACCCCAACACGGTGACTCAGGAGATGAAGCTGAGCAGTGTGGTGAAGGAGGTTTTGTTTTGAACTCCCATCACACCAAACGATCCATTTTCGTAACTCCCTCCACACCCTCTGTCAAAGTATCTCTTCAGTAAAGCCCCGGCCTCTCAGCTGCCTGCTAGCAGCCCTGAGGAACCCCCAGGTAGCCATGACTTTGCTTTCGGTGACTTGACAATTCTCTCCCTTACAGACTGTGGTGCCAACTGCCATAAGCAATGCCGAGACTTGCTTGTGCTCGCCTGCAGAAAATTTTCCAGAGGAACTTCAGTGGGCAGCAACCACGGCTCCCTGCCTAGCAGCCCCTCTCTGCCGCCAGGTGAGAGCACTCTTTCGTTTCTATTTTAAATCACTTCTGGCATCCTCTTTAATGGCCAGTGTGCTTACTGCCTCTTCTAATTTTTCCTTTGTACCAACACACAGCAGCCCGCGTACTTTCCAATGCACTGGCTTGTGATCAATGCTCTAATTACAAGAGCTCTTTCTGCAGGGAGTTGTGGTAGCCTTAGTCTCATGCCTGAACCTTCCTGTCCTCCTGTTCCAGTTGAAAATATAAAAAATAAAATGAGAATTAGGGAAATTGCACTTTTCCTTGTAGGACACTTAGTGGCAGGGACTGGGACACACAGAGACACAGTTCTGGCTCTGCCTTGCACCCCCCTGAGCATGCAGATGGATGGAGGAGGAAATTGTGCACACAAGGCCAGAATCAGCTTCTGAGCAGCATATGGACATTAAACCACTGCTTCATATAGGGGGCTATCTGGAATAAGGAGCAACCTCCTTCAGAGCTTTCCTCTGCAAAACAATGCTGCTGCCTTCTCCTCCATGCACCCTCATGCTGCCTGCACAAAGCACCCCTACAAGCCATCATGCAGTTATATATAATGGCATATCAAGACCTAGTCCTGAAATAGATTCAACTACTAAAAGACTTGCACAAATCTCCCAGAATAGCCAAGTTCTGTGTTGTTGTTTTTTTTGTTTGTTTGTTTTTCCTGAACCTTTAAATCCCTTCCTTCTCCTCCTGACCCAGGCTTAA
The DNA here is from genome assembly GCA_011076525.1 of Nettapus auritus. Lineage (NCBI taxonomy): Eukaryota > Metazoa > Chordata > Aves > Anseriformes > Anatidae > Nettapus > Nettapus auritus. Next base: position 24,902,266 of record CM021767.1, read on the forward strand.
GATATCTTTATGCAAAGATCTTGAAAAAGAATATTTAAAATAAATAATTCCACTTTTTCTTTCAGTCCAGGATGAGGTATTTGAATTTCCCAGTGTTGCTACAGAACACCAGGACCTCGACAGCAGAGCTATCACCCTCGTCACTGGCTCCTCACGGAAAATTTCAGTGCGGCTGCAGCGGGCAACCACCAGCCAAGCAACACAGACAGAACCACTGTGGCACGAGCCGGGCTGGAGCGATTCAGGATCCCATACGTTCCCCAAAATGAAGTCCAAGTTCCACAGCAAAGCTGGGAAGAGCAAAGGGTTTGCAAAATGGGAGAACGAAAAGCCCAGCATGCAGGCTGATGTAGACACTGAGGCTGAGGCCCCCCAGCACATCCTGGATCACAACGGAATAGAAACGCTTCCCGAAAGACAGGAATCGGAGGTGAGTTGAAGCAGCCACCAGGACAAATTAAAATCTGCTAGTCTGCAGTCTCATAAGGTTGTTTCATGAATTTCAAGACACTTTTTCATTCACGTTTCCTGTTACTTCTTAAATGAGATTCACTTTCAGAAAAACGTCAAATCGTCCCTAGATAATTTTCTACACCGCAGTGCGTATTTACTGGAACGCTGTAAACAGGGGTTTGGTTCTTGGTGGCAGTGAGTGCTTTAAGGAGCTGGGTGCTTTTCTTTTTGAGAGTAATTAAAATACCTGATTAAGTGCTTTTGCGCCTTCACACCACATTGCTCTGTATTAGATTCACAACAAGTGTTTTGATAAACATGTGAGTCCAGGCTAGGGCATGGTATTAGCACGGTTTCTGTTGCTCTTACCCATAAAGTTTGCAGTCCCAAGACCTCGTGCTTTTATTGTCTGCTTTTGGTAAAACATGGCTATTTTCTTTTGGTTACAGGATAGCTGATTGCTCACCCTGAAACACAGAAAAACGGATGACAACTGTAGCACAGCAAATTGACAGACTGTCATAGAGCACATTTGGCTGTGGGAAGTTTTCCTGTACCTCGTACTTTTAAATTCAACCATAGCCATTTTCCAAGCTGATAGGTGTTACAGAGCACTATTTATTTTCTTGCATGATTAAGCCATTTGGATGAACATTACACGGACACAGCAGAACAGATCTCTGCGCTCCGTGTTTTTTCTCTTGTATGACTTTGTGGAAACTTCCTCTACGTGCCAGCGAGGATATATTTGGCATCTTTCTGAATATACTGCATCACTTCAGTATGTCTGCCAGCAACAACAATGGCGAGGACAGAAGCCAAGCATCCACGTTCGTTTGATAACACTCCTTTTTCAGAGGCTTGTAATGATTTTTAAGGAAAGAAGTCAGTGTGTATGGTGATTAAATCTCAAAAATATTTCCTAAAAGTCCTCTATACTGAAATCCTTTGCACACCTGGTGGTTTGAATCTGGGGCACGCTTACCTTGCTACAGTGAGCACAGTGATGTTCAGCACGGTGACAGCAGTTCCCAGACTGAGGATCCTTCGAGCACAGAAGCCTATAGCTGGGAGCAAAGGAGTTCCAAGACACTATGCAGATGTCTGGTGATACTGCAAGGGAGAGGAGTCCTCTCTGCCAGCACTGATTATGGTAGAATTAGTATGTAATAAACATCTTAGTTGAAGTGTGTGTCTGTACGTGTATGTAACATTTCACGTTTTTCTCAGGGTAGCAATCCATACATGTTAATATGACACTAAGCGTACTGCTGAGTAACTTTCAAATTAAGTTTGTTAACGTAGAATCTAACACCTCAATTCTGGAGAAGACGACTCTAGGAGGGATTTCTCAGAAACATTAACTTAACTAAGGTGCACAACCCTCACATGGAATAAGAGAGAAAAGCAAAACCCAGGGCAAAGCTCAAACCTGAACATGGTCCACACTGGCAAACATTGTTGTCATCTCCTTCCCCCTCCATCTCCCCACAGAAACAGTGGCTGTGGGGGAGCACACGCTGAATTAAAGCAAGCCCAAATAAAAGATTTCCTACAAAATTCAAGTCATTGCACCCTTCACCAGGTGAAGCCCTGAAGATCAAAGAGCACTTCCATAGACTTCCCTAACCAAAACTGACCAACTCCTCTGTGGAAATCTGACTGTAAGCTGTGCTGTGACTACACGAGGCCTGCTTAGAGTTGCAGGTTTCCTTTGTTTTCCAGCCCTAATGGCAATGATGGTAAAAATCTGAGAACAGAAATAAAAGGTACTCTTAAAAGAAAATTAAGAAATAAACACTGCAGTGAGCATTAATTTCCAAGCTAGGATGAGGGCCAGAAGCATCCTCCACTTGCACTGCTGCGGGCAAAGAACAGACACGAGCAGAAATGGAGAAATACAGCCTGTATTTCCTGTGGGGGCCAGGTGACAGGCCGCCACACGCTGACTGCACAGCTACCGTTGCAGCGCACAGCTCACACACAATGAAAATGATGTGGTAGAGAATTTGAATAGAAAAATTTGGTTACGATCCAGGCTGTTGATGGATCTGTTGAGATAAGCCTTTTAACACTTTATAAATGAAGTGTTCGTGTGTAACTTCATTCTTAACATCATGCAAGAGGTTTAACCAGTGCTGGGTCTGTACAGCCCAGGCTGTTTCTCACAGGCTTTTGAAAATCAGTTGCAGCTCTTGCTCTGAAAGTTGCCTGCTCTCCTATTTCCATCAGGCCCACAAACCATGCCTATCTGCATTTCTTTGCAGGAGAAGAATCTTTCTAGCGCACAGTCCTTACCTATTCCCCAGGATATTTACAGGTTTTTGTCTACGTTATTTAAAAGGCTGGGTGCCCTGTTCTTTTCTTTGAATATATGTTGTCTTTTCCCCATACACCATCATCAAGGGATAGAATCACATGTAAGAGAAAAGCGATGTCTTCTCCAGAAGCAGCTCCCGCTTTCTGAGGGACATTTTCTGCTAGCAAGTAGACTGCTTAACTTCAACCCACTGTGGAAATCTCATTAATGCATCTCCTGAAAGCCTGGCAGCTTTGGGCAGTTACGTGCTTACCTCAACAATAGCTAGAATTAAGTTGTAGATCAAGCATAGACCACATGCACACCCAGCTGATCCTTCAAGCAAATCACTGCATCCAAGAAGGACCCATGCTAGGTGAGACTTTCAAGGAGCTGCTCCTGTTGGAAACCCTTTGCTTTAGGCAACCTAAGGGGAGTGATGAGAGCATTGCAGGTGGTAAATGTTCACTGCCATTGGAAAATCTGAGAAAAAGATAGTGGGTTGAAGTACAGCCACACACCAAAAAGGAACAGGCTCATCATAGATGATGTAACAATTCAATTTTTAAAGAAGCATTAGCAGGCTGTTTGCAGCAGAACACTGATCTTTGACAGCAAGCGACAGAGCCGAGAGGGGGCAGGAGCAACCGCTTTAACAAGTCGGTGTAGGAAGAGCTCCTTACTTTGGAGGAAGCCTGAATACATAAAATAAATCATTTTCCCTCCTTACTTCAAAGTTGATCCCTTTTTCTGAATGGGGACAAGAGTTTTCCTCAGCTCACAGAAACAAGCTCAGTTCCCCAGTCTGAGCAAAGCAACAAAGAATTTCTTGTTTGGCTCTTCTGACTTCACAAAAGGCAAAACCTACCAGCCATCACAGATCCCAACTGAGCTCTGCTGTCCTCAGTGAAATCCTGCCTGCTTGTAGAGCAATTCCAGAAGAGCATTCAGGAAAGGTGCAAGAGGGTCACGTGCATTGGATTAATGAAGTAGCTACTGTAAGAAATAATCCCAGCTGATGCTGGGTACTTTCACTGCATCCGTTCTTGCTTCCTTTGGATCTTTAGGAATCTAAGTGGGAAAAAGGGGCTTTTCTTTTTTTTGCTTTGAAAGAATGTGAAGAAAGAAGATTATGTCAAACCTTATTTACATGCCAAGTCTTACTTACAGCCTTATCTGTGAATGACGAAGAATAGAAGCAATGACAGTAGGTGAAAAATGCAAATGCTTGGGTAGACCCTGTAAGAGATAGTAAGGCTGTTCAAGCCAAACCCACCAGCACTTTCTGTGCTTCTGCAAATCCTACACAAAGCCCTGAGTTACAAATAAGTGAGCTGCAGCTTTGCCATCAGATCTACCAAGCACCAAAGCATGAGTTTCCCATTACTGGGAAAGGTGAGCCTTTCTCCTCTCAGTACAGAAGACAAAAAGCTAGGCTGCAGAGCAAGACCAGGAGCAGCTGTTGCCTAAAATTATATATTTTCTAAATTGGAGTAGGCTGGCTGCAGTCACCCTGGGGTCTTTTGCTCAGGGATTCCTCTGTGGAAGCCAAAGCGAAAGCAGAGCCTGAGGTAGCCCCCAAGGCTTTCCCACCGGGAGCTTGGACACCTCCGCTTGAGGCAGCCTGAGCACCCCGACAAGGATCCTTGCAGCTTGGGACCCGAGTTCCAGAAGTTTTGAGCCTCTCTGTAGGAAATAGCTTCGTGTGAAGGATCCTGGACACGGGAAGAAAACACCACAGAGAACAAAGAAAAGACAGATGGGGACTAAGCGTGGGAAGAGGCATGCTAAGAGAGCTCTCCCTCTCTACGTGACTCCAGGAATGGAAGGGACCTCAACAGAGACCCGGCAGAAAGGGAAGGAAGGAAGGAGATCGGAATGCAGACTTCAAGTAGACAAGAAGGAGGAGAAACAAGGGCTTGTTGTTATGTGATCGTCACAGACAAAAAAAAAAGTAACCAAGGTTTGCTTCACTCAGCATCAGCCTAACTGATGGGCATTCATACAGCATGAAAAACAGCTCCAAGTACTTCTCGAGAGTGTCTTGATAGAGTTGGCCCACATGGGGACACTGGAGAAATAGATGTAACTTTGGAACAAGTTTTTGATTTATCAGCACGCTGAACTAGATTCTAAAAAAAGCAGTGCAGCCAACATGTCTCTCTCAGGCTAAGTTCATTGGAAAATCTGTGCTGAACTCCAAATTGCTGTTTACAGCTGCTGACAATCCAGTCCTAAGAGACTGGAAAACCATCAGCAAAAAGCTACTGCTGGGGCACTATGAAATTTAGCCAAAGAGTCTGCTTTTTCCATGAGTTAAGCCAATGCCGGAAAGTTTAAAGAGTCCTTATCACCTTCATCTCTGCTTCATGTGTGAAAACGAGTTATGACCTTCCACCTGCCCACAGCACAGGCAGACTCTCTCTTTCTTTGGTTTTACAATAGCGTTTTCCTACTTTTTCTACTTGTTTTTCTCTCCTCTGTTGTGGGAAAGACCCACGTGGACAAGAGGGGAAATTACTGGACAATAAAGAGGAAACAATGACATTGACAGCACTCAGAGCTGTAAAAATCATAGAGTAAACAAGGGAGAAAAAAATATTTTGTCCCTTCTAACCTTGTTTGTTTAGTCATTAGATGTGCTACTTATTTTCAGCCAAAGAGGGAAGAAAGCAATGTTTACCGCTGGTAATAGTGCTTGCTTTTTCAGTTTGTGTCCCTTTCAAAAAACAACCTGAAACAAACAAATCCGTTAGTATTTTGAGAGCCTACACAGGAGAAACAGAAGTTCGCGTTCATGTCACATACTGCTCTCTGCAATGCTGATGTGATTCTAACGTAAGGGTAACTAGGACGATAATAAAGCAAGAGTGTCTGGTTTCTTATTAGGCCAGAGGTCGGTTGATATACAGCCCAGAGTTTGGGGCACTCAGATGCAAACAGCATTTTAAAGGAGACACACAGCTGAAGCCCTCATTAGAACAGGTTACCTGTATGCCCTAGCTGAGAAATCCAACCTGTGGATAGAGAAGCCCCTCTGGGGGCCACCACCTGTAACGGCACACCACTGCGAAGCTGCACACTTCAGGGGTTTGACTAGACAGGTGAGCTAAGGATGACCAGCCAACATCAGTCCTAAAGATAAACCAGTCGGGGAACAGCTATAAGCAAAGAGGCTTCCTAAGGTGAGCGAGTGATGCATGGTGAAAGCTCAGCTTGATGCCCTTCTCCCTTGCTGCACTACTGGTTTGCACACAGTAAGGAATAAATGCTTCTATATTCTATCTTGAGAGAGTTACCCTAAGAGACAGGAGAGAAAAGCAATGCAAATGAAGCTACAGGAGACAAAGGTTGCTGGAGAGAAAGAAGCAGAGGGAAAACCAGAACAAGATGCCCAAAGCGTGTAGAAGAGTGGCAAGAACGACCAGGGTTTAAATGAAGAACATTGTTTCATTGTATAAATGCCTGCTTACTTAGTTGCCTCCTTGATCTCCTGGAGTTCTGCTTTCCATCATGCTGTAAAATGAAATCCAGCACATACATTCAATCCACCGCAAGCCTAATAATCTCCACAACCCATCTCTGCTCTCCCAGTTTCCAGTTACAAGATTTCTTTCAGCGCAGCAGGAATCTTGTTTGCAAAGCACTATCAAAGTCTCAGGGCATCATACAGACAATAACAAAGCAGTGGCTGTTTGCTTATTTTAATAAAGGCTGCTCTCTACACATATACAAAGCTTGTTTTCTCTGAAAAACAAAGAAGTCACAGCACACTAGGAGGAAACAGAGTAAGGAAAACAACAACAGCTGGCAGAAGCAAAGTGTTTTCTTTCCTGTAAAGCCTCCTGTTTTGACTTTTCTCCTTCAAAACCCCCCTCAAACAGCAATAAAATGGGGGTCAGCATACCCTAAGTACTGGAAGAGGGAGGAGAAGCTGCATATTTTGAGGAGAAAAAGCTAGCTAAAACAAGGGGAATCTGTTATCCCCCAGCCCCACCATTAGCATTTTACCATGCCACCTCAGCATGCAATGTTGAGAATATCCACTGCAGCAAATGTCAAAGTCTCGCAGATAAACTGGCAGCTCTAGCACAGAAAAGTCTCTGAAGGTGCTGTTGCAATTCAACCAGAGGCTCTCTAGACAGCCTCCTAGGTTCTCTCTCGTTAGGGCTGGGTTTGCAGCACTCAGAATGCACTGACAGAAAACACCAGCCTCTTTACCATGAGGAGCAGCGTGAGGAAAAACAGAAGCTGTCAGCTTGACGCTATTACATTCCCAGACAAATGCTCTTTACCTCTGCCAATCCACCTTTATCAGTCCAGGACTGTCCCAGTTGAAAGTATCTTAATTTAAAAAAGCCACTAAAACTCCCTGACCCAAGCAGGCAAGGTATTGCCCTCTCACAAGGTAGGTCCTTCCCTGGAGCACCCTGATACAGGAATCCATCAATACCTTTGCGATGCAGTAACATCCATCTTCAGATGAATGCTTTGTGATTTGAACTGCATTATGCTGAGATAGCTCTATTTGGGTGACCCCCAGAGACCTGGATTCAACATGGAAAACTTCTTCCTTGTCAGGCTTGTCAAGTTTGTTTGAAGAATTTAAAAGAAAACTATAACAGACATTATCTCAGATTCTCAAGTGCCTTTCATGGAATGTCACTTCACTTGTAGCTCATGAATCACTAGCAGCACCTAGTGGCCCGAATAAATGAAGCAGGAGATTTTCAGATTGATCACATACTGAAACACAGGCAGATAGTCTAAACTATGTTTTATCAGCTGATTTACATGATTAGTCTGAATTACAACAAAACCAGTGTTACATATTCTTTCAAATGTAATGTTATTTCTGTAATCCAAGGAACTTCTACCTGCATCAATCTGAATTCAGTCCCCGGGGTACTTTATGTAGCCCAGCCACTGCCATCAGCACAGTCCCTGCTACAGCTGTGAAAGCAAGAACCGAAGTTTCCCACAAGCTGGGACACGGCTAAAGAGTAACTTTATACAAAGACCCCAAAGAGAGGCTGTGCTGCTACACCAAATTAGAGGGGAGGAATGGAACAAAGCAATGAAGATCCATTCCACCCAGCTGCTCCAGTTCTGACAGCTGTTAAGGAGGCAGAATGTACAGTACTTCTGGGACAACCAGAACACATAAAAGAGACTGAAACAAAATAGATGAAGTAGCCAGAAAACCCTGGAGTTCCCAGCTACTCCCAGCAGCAATCACTTTATTCATTACCAAGAAGGAAAAGAAACTAAAGCGAAAGGGAACATACAGATACTTTTATTGCTCACCTTTTATACAACAGCACACCTTCAGCCATTTTCTTTCACAGCTTGACAATGTTTATGTACACAAAAAAACCCAGCAAGAAGCATTATGTGGCTTTCAGTAAAGAAAAAAATGTTAGAACATCAAACTCAGCCAGGCTTTGTTTTCTGCAGCAATAATAAAAGGGCTTCCTCCAGGCAGGAACTAATCTTCCCAGGCCGTAGTGCATTTCTTTAAAAAGACAACCCCCAAAACAAATTGCCCTAGATTTGCTGAGCCAGTGGTATTAACTTGCAAAAAATTAAAAAAAAAAAAAATCAGTTTGTCATTTTTTCTAGCTGATTTCAAGTAAAAATTAGGTTTGGAGGAGGAGCAACTTGTTTTGGATGGATGCAGGTCAGTTTGAATTGCTACACCTAACTACAGGCCTACACACACTATCAGTTCACAATTTAGCTTAGTTTTTAAATGATCTTTGCAGATTTTGGCGGCGGTCAGTCTTCAGAGTTGAGCAGGTAGGAAAAAACTTTGTTTAGTGGAAGATAAGGCTACTAAACATAGTATCTACAGTAGAGCTCATATAACAGACAACAAACCTGGTTGTTAGACAGAATCTGCTGTGTGGGCTCTCATATTTCAGTCAAAGTTACCCGCACAACAGGCCAGCAAGCCAAAAGCAATAGTCTGGTTTTAGATCATATAACTGAACGATGACTGGGGGGTGAGGGAGATGCAGAACATCTATTGTGTATGGCAACATACAATTTTGACCAGACAAGTCTTGATATTTCTCTAGCCAAAGTGGAAGGCAAACATAAGCACGTAGCTGCTCAAGACAGACGTGTTTTGAGCAGAAGACATCAGTCCAACATCTAAAAAGCATGGCTATTAATTCATGTTTAGGTGAAGTGCAGTGAGCAGTCATGATGCATTTAATTCAGACAGGTTGGGGTGGGAAAGGAAGGCTACAGAAAACTGTACTTTGCTCAGTACAAAACATCCCACCCAACGAGATTCTGCCTGACGCGTACAAACCTGTACTAATTCTAGAAGAGATTACACCAGGCCACAAAACCAGGTTTCTATTATTTGAGCTCTGCTGAAGCAACAGTTTTTAGCAGCCTCAACTCGTATAGTGTCTTCCTTGTCCAAAACCAGATTGGTTATATTGATAGCCTCCATGCTGGAAGTGCTGCTCGAATTGCCCGCCTTGATTAAAATTCTGTCCTCCTCTGCCTCCCCAGCCTCCTCCTTGACCTCCACGGCCACCACGCCCGCCACGGCCACCCCTCCCTCCTCCACGCCCACCCCCTCGGTCACTGTGGGACCCACCATCCTGGTATCTGTTGTCTTGCTGGTAACCACCACCCCCTTGGTAGCCACTTCCTGCGTACGAAGACGACTGGTAGCCACCATAGCCTCCTCCTTGGTAGCCGCCACCACCACCGTGGTAGCCACCTGTTTGGAAACCTGCATCTCTGTAGTTGTTCTCCCTGTAGCCGCCGTCCTGGTAGCCACCACTTCCACCATCTGTCCAGCCTCCTTGGAGCTTGTTTCCTCTTCCACCTCCTCTGCCACCATGATCGTAACCACCACGTCCTCCTCGCCCACCTCGATCATGACTTCCTTGTTCGTGACCTCCTCGTCCTCCATATGATGAGTCATAGCCTCCTCTTCCTCCTCGGTCATGACCCCCATGGTCATAGCCTCCTCGCCCTCCATATGAGGATTCGTAGCCACCTCTTCCTCCTCTGCCTCCACTTTGCTGTGAACCACCCTCTGGTCTTTTCTGCCAGGGCGGCATCTCAGGAGGTGGTGGTTCAATTTCATTGGGCCTTCCTCCTCTGTCTGGTACTCTACCCATTAGCACCTGCAAAGGGAAAGGGAGAACTTCAGGAGTTGTAACACCTCACAGAAGAATCATAGGAATTATCTAGTACTCCAAGTGCAGCTAACAAGACAAGCCTGGAGACTTGGGTCCCTTGTTCAAAACAGCAGGCTCACAAATAAAGGCAGCATCCATACACTCTTTCACTACACCACTTACTACTGCAGACTGTTCATCTCAGCCTGAGAGGCACCATACTCACAGCTTTCTCCTCACTGGTGCTCTGATTTGCTGTGGAAGCCACCAGCTATGATGATATCTTTGGTAAACCACATGCAAAGATTTTTATTTCTCAGTAAGGACACAGACAAACTTCCTGAAATTCACACACCAACCAACAGGTTTCAGACAGCACCAACCAGAGGGGAGCAAGACTCCAGAAGTCTTCAGCTGTCCAGTGATGCTGTGACATAAAGAATATAGCAAGACTACAAATGGGACAGGACACATTTCACATTTTAAAATGTGAAACAATGCAACAGAAAAAAAAGCTTAAATGGAAGCAGGTTATTTTGTTAATTTCTGTTACTGTCTTGGAAGACATTTAATATTGGTAATAAATAGGAGTTAAAAGTATGGACCAGCAGCTGGGCAATACTGCATTCGTAATAAAACATATATACAGTCTGATAATACTGTATGTGTCACCTGTCTTCATACCCACTCACTTTATTTTATATTCTTCACTCGAAGTACACTAAAAAGGTGCAAAAAACTATTTGGGAGGTCAAATCAGCACACCACTACTCCATCCTAGTGGAATTAGAACATTATCTGAATTACAATTGGTACCCCAAAATGGAAAAAAGTGTGTATGTGCAACTACAAATTTTAAAGTACCAAGTATACTTCAGTACATAGTTACTGAGCTTCAAGTTCAGTGCACGTGCTCTTGTGAGCCCATTACTCCAGTGAAAACTTAATTCTTGAAACAAGGGAAATTGTTTAGTCTAAGTTACATTCCTTCTACGTCATTGCTAAAGCTACACACTTGACTAGAATCTCTTATTTGCATACAGAGGAATTTAACGTGATACATTCGCTTTAAGATCTTAACAAGTTCTATTTACATAGGACAAAGTTTCTACAGAGGTGTTAATTTAAATATCATGACAGAATAAAGTAGCAGCAGTGCAATATCATCAGTAATTCTAATAAGATAGAGCAGGCCAACTCCCACTGATGGGAAATAATAACCTCCAAGATGGAAAATAATACAAGATGTTTCCATGCATTTTTTTTTACTGCCCTTAAGAAGTGGACACTGAACCTGAGCAGGTAAAATTGAAGTTCCCTAGATTATACATCAGTATGTTATGGAGTACATAAACACCCCATTTCTTATCCCTTATTTCCAACTCCTGCTTACTATCCTAAAAAAAAAAGAAAGATTTATAACTGCATCCAAATTACTTGGATAGGATAAGTGATGTTAGCCACTCATCACCAACAGTACCTTATTAATGGCACATGCAGTCTTCTCTCGGATGGACCCACTGCTTGTTCTCATAATCTTTGACAGATCCTGTCGAGCTGCCAAGAGATTTGCAACGGAAATAGTGCACTTAGTAGATAAGAGGGCACGTTTTGGCTGGTAGACTTTAGCCAGTTTTTCTGTCTGACTCTGTTGAAGAGAAGAAAAACAAAACCCAGTCAGCTAAAGTCACAGGGAAAATAGGAAAGGGATGGGACATTGCACCAAAAGAATCGACACTGAAGAATAAGGTGCCACTGCAAATACAACAAAAATGAATATAAAAACAGGAAGAATCACTTAACTAAAACTCACCACAACAAATCCTGCATTTATCAAATTAATTTCTGAAACAATGCATGAAGCACTATTCTGACTGAACTGACAAGACATCCATTTTCTGGCAATTTTAACATTAAGAAAATATGTGCAGACTTATCTGTCAGGCAAACGCAGAACAAGAGTGTGCCATATAGTTATATGAATTACTGCTAATGTGACACCAAAAGAGAAACACATCTGGAACCTGTCTTGAGCCCTCCTCCTGTGCCTGCACAAATCCCAGCCCCACATCCATTCCAGTTACATTTGCATCACCAAATCACCAACCCTGCACCAGCAGAAAAAGGATGCATTAACTCAAAGGCAGCCATCGAGAGGTATTGGCAGAACTAAAGCTCTCAAGAACTTGTTCCAAACCAGTCCTTTGTCTTGTGTACTGTAGACCCCAAGCTAGAAATCAGATCTTAGGGTTCAACTTTGCCTTGTAAGCAATCTCTCTTCCTCTAATACTTTTGGCATTAATTGTACTTGCTGTTTCAAAAACCTTAAAACTATAATAACAATTATCCAATTGACAGATGTAACAAAGTCGTGCATGAGTTAATACACAAGTTACATCTGCCTTCAGTTAGAATACAACGTAGGATGCAGTTAAGATAAAACAGATTGCAATCTGCACACAGACAAAATGGCTGCAGGGACGGCCAGACCCCAGATGACAGCAGTGGGAATGGGAAAGATCAGTTTGCCAACAAATCTCTTGACAGGACAAGAACTCAAGAGCAAGCTTTAAAATCCCTAAAAATCTTATTTTCCATCTAAAGACAGAAAACTAGAACTGAGAAGAGGTTAGAGTATGTATTTCTAAGTGACTCCAGGGTTAGGTTTTTAGAACCAAGGGCTTGTACTTTTACATTACAAGCCAAAAAAGTTTATTCAAAATGAAGGAAAACATGCATTTCATTACCTGGCATTGGCTAAAGCCAGAAGAAGGAACAGTATCCAGCAGTAGTATTTTTTTCTAGTAAGTTTGATCAAGCTCTTGTGATATTATTCTCTTAATTCAAAATTTCAAATTTTGCCTAAATAAAAAACCCTAATAATGACTATAAAAATTTTACTGATGTTTTCCACCATCTGGAAAAATAACTATTTAGTTAATACTGCCGTATTCTGATACTTTATTAATTTTAAAATATTTAAAATGACCACCACATATTAAAGCTTTGTTACAAATTACTGCTAAAACAAACTGTACTGCACGTCTTGAACACTATAGTGACATTACCCAATTTCAGTGTTGTGGTTTTAACAACTTTAGATTTGAATTTCAATGAATATAAACACATATGCACTTTGTGGTTTCTCTGAAAGTATTTCATATGGCTAGTCACGCTCAAAGACAACTTAGAATTCTCCTAGGGGAAGAAAAAAAAATCATGGACTTGGATACTAAAGCTATAACAACCAAAAGGAACCTGTTTTTTACCCTAGTCCATATTTTTGCCTATTTTCAGTAACTATTAAAATATTCAAACAACTGGATAACTCCCTGATCTACTAAAAAAAAAAAAAAATCCACGAATGCCAGGTTTAAGAGAAAGACATCAGCAGAAGTCCTGTTTAGGTGATGAATAAAAGGGGAGAGGCCACATATTATGATTAAAATGCAGTTGCTTTTTGAATGAAAAACACATGGCACTTCACGTGCCACAATTTATGATTAACAACTCCTCAGTCTCAAACACTGCTAGCAGCATCATAATTAACTTTGCGTTCTCCGATTTGGTTTAGCCCTAAAAATAAACTTTGCATACAATTTTTTAAATACTGTCATACTTTAAATGCTCATTCATTTTTCACTATAAAACATCAGAAATGAGGAAAATATTTTTTTATATAATTTTTAAAACATTTTTAAAAGCATATTTTCCTCACGTGCATCTGTCAAGTTGTGCTTGCAGACACACTTGGAGCTAAGGAAATCTGATCACTACGAACAGCACAAAATTAAGGAGTGGTCAACAGGAAGCCGCTTTTCTACCATCACACAGATACAACACTTAAAGATTCACACTGAGGTACTCTCAAAGCAAATGGTTGGATCAATAATCTTCTCTTACTGTTTTTATCTAGTGGCCTACTAATGATCTGTTCTGGCTCTGGTGTATGTTATACATGGTATAATCTTCTCATTTCACATGGTGCTTTTAACAAGAAATCAGCTTTAAAGAAAATTTTGTAGTCATCTTATATTGTCATAAACTTCTTCAGAAACTCAAAAAACAGACAACTTTTGGTTACTTCTTACTCAGAAAGGGCAAAGTAATTAAGCAGTTTTCCAGGGATAGTTATTATAACGGATTACCATAAACCAGGACTTCACAGCAAGTTATTTGTACCTTAGCTCTATCTGACCAGCCGAAGGACTGCACAGTAACATCCAGACGTTTGACTAACAGTTTTCTTCGGACTTCATATTCATTGACTATGGCTTGATTAATTGCTTCAATTTTTTCCTGAAATGAAAATTTGCAAATATAACTTATGTATTATAGATATAATATTTCCATTTAAGACAATAAACTATGTGTATGGAAGAAAATCAGACACGCGGACACTAACCAGGGCTTAAGCCTGCAATCATCTACCTTGACAAATGAGCCCACAGCAAGCTCTGTCTGCTGACACTATTTTCCCCAAAGGCTGTTATCTCCACTTTCAGCCTTATACCTTTTCTAACAGGCACAGCTGTCTGTTGCTTATAAGGGACTTAAAAGCTGCACACACTGTTAAGAACACAGAAGCAAAAGCAAGAAAACACTAAATACAACAGGTTGAAGGAGATACAAGCACGTAACTTAAATCCTAGGGACCAGGGTGTCCTTGCCTTCTTAAAAAGAAGCAAGCTTAAGTACAAAGATAGAGCACTAAAAGTAAGTAAAGAACTGTAAGAGGATATTGATTAAAGCACAGCCTGCATGCAGACAAGACAGAGTGCCCTACGGGTAAAAGCCATCACTAGAAACGCACACGGTAGCACACAATGGACTAGTCAGGGCAACAGATGAGATATGCACCATTAAGGAAAATATTTATGTACTGACTGAAGTCCGGCTGGAGGGAACCCAGTTTCAGCCGAGACAACACAAGTATTCAAGGAAACAGACTGTTGGGAATAGAAAATCTTAAACAAGAGGCTCAAGAGGCTCTCAGAGTCTTGCAGTAGCAAACAGATTTGTGCTTGTTCAGCAGCAATATCTAACCAAGGCAACACCCTTCTATAACAGCAGGTGACAAAGCCAAGTCCCAGCTGGATACAATCATGGTTCTGCCACCTTGGGTGTACAGCCTCTCTCAGCTTCTACCTGCACACCCTGCTTCTTGGAGAAGAGGCTATGAAGGAAGACGACACAGAGCAGCACAGAGAGGGGAAAAAATGATGGGAGGACCCACAGGTTAAGTGGCAAAAAGCTATGGGAAAGGATGTTACACATCTCAGCAAAGCTGCATCACCCACCACTGGAAAGGTGCAGGAGAAGAAGGCTTAAGCTACTGCACAAGCACACAGATCAGCAGAGCCCCACCATTGTAAATAACGGTTTTCTCCTTTATTTTGGAAAACTTGTGTGCATCTGGTCATACAGATTCATGAGCCCAAGACAGACCTTCAGCAATTGCTGAACGCTTGCTATATCAACACACATTTTAAAACACTGCAAAAAAATGTCATCTCATCTCTGGAAAAGGATGAGAAAAAAACATTTTGCAACACCACACACAGAATCAAGATTCACACTTTATATTCCTGAACAAGGGAAACAGGCACTAACATCTGTAATTACTTACCCAGTGAGCTGGTCCCAGCTGTTTCTTCAACAGAGGTTTCCCAACATGATTAGGTGGAACCTTTGCTAGGGTTTCCTTCAGCTGTCAGGAGACACACAAAAATATAAGTATTCCCTACAAGATTAGCTTTTCAAGACTCAATTTTCAGGAGAGGACTCTTGAATGGTCATAAGCATGATACAGCAGCTTCCAACATCGAGTTGTTTTCTTTGGGATAGAGAACAGACCACACTTCTTTTGGAAAGCAACTGTATTTTAGTACTTCTGGTAGTTACAGCTATAATTATCTAAAAATTAAGAGAAGGGTCTATAGAGAGATCTACAGCTAAAACAGAAAGTTTCCATGAGCTAAAGCTCCCCTTGAATATAGAGAGTATTCTATATGTCATTTGTTTAATTCAGAAAAAAACCCTTATGTTAAAAAGGTTGTATTAAGACTACATGAAACAAGATCTAAAGATGGACCCCTCTTTACAATCAAAAGGAGAAAGTCTTCCACATCAGAACTTGAAATTTCATTTGGATTTTATAAGTTAAAACAAATTGCTTCCATTCCACACCTTGGACTTCTGCTAGAAAACCATCAGCCCCTTCTTTAACAGGTCAAACCAAACTGATTTTATTTATTTATTTTTTTTTTTGCAAATAAATGAAGCACTGGTTTTAGTTGCTTAGATTTGGTAAAATATAACACAACTAAAAGGTTAATCAAAAAACTCGTCAAAGATTATTTTCAGGAGCTACATAAACATATCTGTTCTTTAAAATCCACAAACGTTCCTTGGTGCTGTTCTGCTCTCCCCTCCAAAAAACTTACACATAATGTAGCTTAAAAGCCTCCACTTCCCACCTTTGGTCTGTGCACTGGATAGTCTATTCCACTTTGGTTTCTGCTTTATTAAAGTCGCTCATATGAAAGGAAAACTTGTAAAAAAAAAATTGGCAACCTGGAGAACACATACATGTCAAGAAACAAAAACAAATGGAACCACAAAAACTGATAAAGCCTTAGGGAAAAGGTGCAAACTTGACTTTAGTTATAATACCTTTTCATCTAAATATTTTTAAAACAATAGGTTCCTGTAAAAGTTTCCTCTTAGTTATGTATCTTGAAATAATTTCCTCCTCAGTGTTCTTTCTGAGGCCTAAGCTCAGCATTTTCCATGTCTGCAACAAGTGATGACATTAACACCTACAGTAGAGTAAGAAACACCTCACCCTTCAAGGCCATGATAGCAGCAGTCCTGACCTCATGCCTTGGCGTGGAAAAAGCCTTTAAATTCATTTTCAAAATTCTGACTTTTGGCATACCCAGTAAAGCATCGCAATTCAAACCCTGGAATTTCACAAGAGGCAAATCTCTTCCTGGTAGCAGAACTACATTCCATGAAAATAGTAACATTGTAAGTATGCTAGTTTTGTTCCTTTGGATCTTACTTTTTTTTCAATTCCACTGAAGAACTGGAACATCGTTATGTTGGCTGGAGGCTTGGACATGCCTAAAGCAATACATATGCCTTTTAGCTCCTGAAAGACTTCACTGCCACCTCCTTCCTGTGCTTTTTTAGGAGGGGCGTTCACACACAGCATTCGGGCAGCTTCCAGTTCTGAGATGAGGTATGCTGGGGTGAGAAAAATTAGATTTCAGCATCAAATATAGTTGAGTTAAATATTTTAGAACTAATGAGCATTCAAGTGCTTATGACCAACAAATGTGCAAATGGAGCAGTTTAGAAAGTTAGGGCTATAATTTTGGTATTCACAGAACATTCATATTTTAAACAATTGATAAGCCCAATGCTAGGAACACAACAAACAGGGAAAAGGTTTAGTGCAACCAATTAAAGCCTGGAAAAAACCCTTGCAATTCTGACAGGTATTATCACAGAGTTCAGCAGAGCACAGCTCTTTTCCTTCAGGCTTTGCCCAGCAAAGACAGGAGACTAGGAACATGAAAATAAGCAGGATGAGGGACTGGGACGTGCACTTTAAGCTAGACAAGCAAGTACTCCTTGACATTCTGGGAAATGAAGCAAGGACATGACTAAATAGAAATGAAATGTTAGATGAATCTCCTCTACTTCTGCAGTCAAGAAGCAGAGGGGAAAAATAACCTCACTTTTAAAGTACTATTGAGTACTCAGGTTTACAGGAAGGTAGTAATTGTAATTGATAGGTAGTCATTGATGAAACTGAAGCTAGAACGCCTGCAAGGCTCCTCAACATTACAACTGAGGGAGTCCACCATCATGTTAGAAATCCTTTATCAAACAAAAAAATTGAAAGACAGAATTTCTGAACATGGTCTACATCTATTATTACAGCATTATGATGTAGGTTATGGTGATAGAAATTTAGCCCACAGTCTTTAGTTGCAGTTTTCACAACTTTAAGGTTTGAATTAAAAGTATTGTTAAATGTGTATATTTTTATCTTGAATCCTACTGGATGACCTTAACAGCAATTTACATAATTAGTTCTTAGAATAAAAATTGAAAAAAAAGAAACTATAGTGATAAAAAAAGTCTCATGACCATGTAAACCGATAATTATACAATAGCAACCTATTACCTATAAAATTGGAATTTCTTTTTGCAGATGCCAGCACTTTGTGTCGTATTGCAGCAATGTTGCTCACCAATACAACCCCACCTACTTCGGTTTATTTGTTGCTTTTGGTAAGAATATTGCTAAATCTTCCAATTGACATTCGCTTAAAGAGGGTAACTTTTTTCTTTTACAAAATGGTTAAGGTTCACATACAAAAAAATGCCTAATAAGGTGGCCTGATACAGGTAATTAAAGCTATGCAGAAGTTTTAGTTTATTACTATCATGTTACACACAGAGTTTGGCATCAATTTCAAGTCCATATCTGACAATTAAACAAAATACTCCTGCCAGATGGAACACCTGAGTCCAGCTACTGAACACAGCCTTATATTACCAAAACATACATCGCTACAGACCTCTGGGATAAACCATGTCACAGACAAGCCACAGTTATTGAATGGCTTGGCCCACAGGGAACAGGCAGAATGGCAGAAGTGCCTGATCTACAAAACACTTTAAATACTATAACTACCTCACTTCGTCTGATATTTTTGAATATACTTTCAAATCAAGTTCAGATCAAGCCTTACTACTAATTTTTGTCCAGTATTGGAACCTACTCTCTAATTCATTTCTTACATCTCAGCTGAAGATAGAATATTTCTGTTTTGAAAAGTTAAAGAATCAGCAGCAACTGAGGAAGCAACAACAAAAATGTGTTGAATTTAAGATCAGATTAAAATTAGCATTAAAATTCTTAATTCTGACTTGCAATTTTATTTTTTTATTTTTTTAATGTAACATTACACACTTTTTCCAAATTTAAGTACTACTTCATTTGCACCTATACTTCCCAAGCAGGAATAAACCTGCTGGATGGAAAAGTAAATGGAAGATACCACCCTTCCTACTGTTCATTACTTTTGAAGCAGCAGAAAGCAACATTGAAGCTATTTACTAAGGGAGATGATCAAAAGAACTGGAGCTGGAATAAAACATTCTCTTTTCACAAAAGTTTCAATTATTTTTGGAGTGTAGAAAAATGCAAGTCTTATTGCACCTTGCAAGTCATCCTGATGGGGGCTCCTAAATGATAATGCATTCGATGTTAGAGGTCATTTTTATGATCCTTCTGAACAAAGTTCAGTGACTAAAACCTGTTAGAAATCTTCAAACGTTTCCTCTTAAGAGTACTTTTGGAATGTGAGAAAGGTTAACGTTCAGAATATTTTCCATCATGCACTGGCTGCAGAGTGACTGGTAAATTTATGACACCCAAAAGTGTAGTTTTCTGACACCATAAATTACAGGGAAAAATAAGCAGTAATTTTAAGTAGCTGTTTTTATACACTGTGGGGAAACAGCTCCCAACAGTATCTCACTAAGCATAAGAATGCAATTCTTCGCACAAAACCAAAATTGCTTACAAGCACCCTTTTTACTTACTAAGCAGCAAGAGACAGTTCTTTTGATTAAGAAGGCGCTTTGTCACATCTCCCGATGTTAATGATGCATATGGACAGTTCATTTCGGCCAGCAATCCACTCACTTCGAGTTGAAATTCTTCTGCTTCGTTTGGACCTTAGAAGAAAAAGAATGATTTGTTTACAGCTAGTAACTCTCCCACTATGATTATATGATTAAAGCAAATTTACTCTTATAAAACGTGTTTTCCTCCAGTTGCTATTTAACATGAAAATCCTGCTTTTAATGGAAGCCAAATGCATTCTTTGGGTTTCTCAAAGACACAGCATAACCCATTTGAAGGCACAATGCCCCTCATTACTGTTAAATTACTTTTCACTGAAAGTTGTTTGCAGCTACAACAGACAGCCACCGGCAAATTCTGCAGTGAAAAGTGGCATTAAACACAACACAACTTTTACAGGGGTATTTTAAGTATCAACTAACTGTTCCTGCTACAAACATGTTAGATAATCCTGCTAAGATCACGAATAACAGTTTGAGTGCTTATATTTTTTACTTCCTGTCCACATTGACTCTTGTTTGTCAATTGATCTTAATTTCATTAAAAATAATTAAGTCCCTTAAGCCAGAGCTTAGTTTCTGACACAAATATCAACCTAAGTGCTACTAGTGAAGCTAATCTGACTTTAAGTTATGCAAAAATAGCTATGAAGTAAGTCTTCTTTTGAAAAGGGACTGTAACCCAAAGCTGTCTGTTATTTCTAAAACTCAAGTCACACAAAATAAAGGAAGGTCTTGATGATGCCACAGATAAAATGTTTCTATCCATGTATTTAGAGAATTTGAAATACTTGAAACACTGCCACGTTGTATTATTTTTTATAAACAAAACATATAGTAGGACTCATACGACTACAGAAGATAAGAAGCTATGTTGTTAGATAGGGAGTCAAATACACACAGAAGAAAGGATGCACGTGTCAAAAACGGCAAGAAAAAGGAAAACAAGGTGTGTTGAGGTAAAAGGCAGCAATCTTTGGGCACTGAGTAGATTGAAAATTAAACTCACATTGGGAGTTGATATGCTAAATATTTAGAAGTACAGGTTATCACAGTAGTTTAACAACTTAATCTGCAGAATGTCACAATTATTTGGAAAATTAGCGTTTGCTTTCTCCACCCAAAAAGAGACCAACATTTTCAAGCTCTTTTCTGCAGAGTATTTTATAAAGAGGGAAAAAAACATGGTTAGGACAGAGTTATGGTAACCAACAATAAAAAAGAATATGGTCACAGGAGTTGCGAGGATGTTTCCGTGAATAGTAAGTATTTCTTACATCAAAATTACAAACAAAAGGCTTGAAATAGAAGTCTTCTCATGATCTAATAAAAAACCTAACGTTTCCTCAAATCCATCCATGAGCTTTAAGAAACATCTGTGGTTGAACAATTTAACAAAATGCTAGTAGACTGATCCTCACTATTATTTCAACCACTGCCGGCTGTTCATTAGTTAAGTTTGAAGACCGAGGTGGAAAATAACCAGCAATCTGACAGCGTGCAGACAGTACTCACTGGTACAAGAGATTTAGCAATTATCAGCCGAAGTCTTTATGGCATGCAAGAACACACATAAAGTGCACGTTTGTGCTAGAGTTATGGCTACTTACTGTTAGTTGCCTGCACATTTTCCTCTAGTTTACAGAACAGCCGTAACTCAGATACCAACCAAGCACAGAGTTTGGTGAACTCAGGGGAACTGGCTCCACGAGAGACTGCCTGAGCCAGCGCTCCGTCATCTAACAATGGACCTTTGTAACTGACAAGTAAAACAAAAGCACAGTTTATTAAAGGTTGCAGTGACTGATGTCCTGCTGCACATTTATTTTACGCTGTATGCATACTGAGAGCTACACCCTCATTACATATAAAATGCTGAACATCTAAACTGATAAGATAAATTCCTCTATTGAGCTGTAAACATCTGAGTAAGCCAAGTGTGTCCATGCACATCAGCTTAACGCCACAGAGACTGTCACAAAATATCATCATCGTGTTTCATCCTGGAGAAGGTTACCACATACAGCTGCAACTTCTTTGCCTTTAGCTCTCGAAGATGTTACAATATGCCTATACACCGCAACTGCAGTTCCAAAGTATCATTTCTGAACAGTTTTACAGCCTTAGAATAACTGCTGCTAGAATGGCGCATCTTTGTGTCGTTTCCTATCAAGTGTTAAAGGGTTGCCATGCAAAACAAACAGTGATACAAACACTGTCAAAGTGATGCTAAACAATATCTTTTTTTTTTTGAAAAGTTGCCCTCTTAAATGGGTACAAGAAAAGTAAATAGCAGCTAGTTCTTTGCATAAGCAGAAAACAAAGCAGAACCAGGCCTAGTGTAAGAAAGCTCCATTCTGCAGAGCTGGTTTCAGAAGATGCAGTTTTCAGGACATCTGTGAGTGACGCCCTGCTGGGGGGAGAGAGGAGAGTAGGGAGAAGCCAGCCTAATTTAGCCTTATTAACCAGGCAGAAGCACAAAGCCAGAGCTCACCAGGGCGTAAGTAGAAAACGCACAATATTTTTGATGTACTGTACCCAAAGCAGAAAGACATCCAAGAGTCAGAATAATCAACAAAAATTGCTTTTTTGAACTTCCAGGGTAAAGTCACCAGTAAAGTCACAGAAACCCAGTAAGTTCGGTCAACTCTTGGCAAATCTCAGAAGAAAACCATCTCTCAGAGAGTACATTAAAAGAGTTAATTTTCACACTTTGTTCTTGTGCTCATCATCACACACAAAGGGTTTGTCCTCCATGTAACATCTTGTTACCTCAGCCAACCAAAATGAAGAAGCCACGCTCAAAAATAACTGTCATCCCACAGATCGGCAGGATTAAGGGCACAGACTGCGTTTACTAGCAGTTGAGAGGAAGATGTGATCCAATATATTACACCTCTAGCACCTTACCACAGCAGGGGAGACAACTCCAACATGCTTACTAGAGCAAGTTTAAGTCCTGGCCCCACACATGTACAGGAACATATATGACTCAACAAAAACATCAAGTTAGGTACCTAAGCAGAACTGAAGCAGTTCTTTTGCTGTGCTAGGATCTGCATTTAAGCCATTTGTCACATTTCTAGGACTCGCCTTAGATAAGACAGCGTAACTGAATTATCTCTGGTAACTACGATTTCAGGCACACAGCTCTTTGGCCTGTAATCCAACCTGCAGACTCATGACTGCAAGCAGCCTTTTCCTTCCATTTGTGCCCCCACCCCCGGCTGCCTGCTCTCTGCAGCTACACTCCTCTGTCAGGAGCATTACGTTGCCAGGCCTGTTTGCTTTTTCTCTAGTTCAACAAACTGATTTAAACGGAAGAGGCTGCTATTTAAGCACCTCAAGCGCAAGTCAGGAAAGGAGCAAAGAACTCTTTGATGCACAACTCTATAAAAATAAAAAGTAGCGTGTTAAAAGTGTCTGCAGAGTTTAGTTACAATGAATGGGTTGAGCTGTGAAGGACAATAGATACCATCAAAGCCTGAGGCCTTCAACACCCCAGTTGTTACAGACTACTACTGATGGAAGTCGTTCAGCTGCATGCAGTGTTTCAGTTTGATACTAACTCAGTTTGTTACTAGAAGTCCCTGACTTCTGCCCTCTAATTTTTCCATTTCAATCCGAGTTGCCAATCCTTGCTGATGTCGCTAATTAATCCGGTTTCATTGTTCGCTTTATGAGGAGCGAAGATCAACGGTAACACAGATCAGGAGCAGAAATGACAACTCCTTCGAGCCCTTAACATCCTTTTAAACACGTGGCAGAAAAAAAAAAATCGGCTGAATACGGTTCGTGCATCACGGCAGAGACCTTTTCCCCTTCCAGTCCCAGCATCGCCTGCCAAAACAGGCACCTGCTCCTCAACCCTCGAAGCGACCACCAGCAGCTCACCCTGGAAATCAGACCTTTGCGGCTCAGGAGCCACCACCACCCCCACAGAGCCACGCACGGCCCCAAACCCCGGCCCCCCCGGGGCGCTTACCCCAGGTCCTCCAGCGACTCCAGCACGTCGCTCTCCAGCAGCTCGAACTCCATGGTGCGGCGGGGAGCGGAGGCGGAGACCTGCGGCACACGGCAGGACTGGCTGAGCGCCGCCGTTAAGGCCGTTACCCGTCGCCGTTACCCGTTACCCGCCGCCCCCCGCCCCCTCCCCTCAGGGCCCCAACGGTCGCGCCGCGTGAGGAGCCCCCGGCACGCGCCCACCCCCCCCGCCCGCGTCTCACGCGTTGCTGCTGCTGCTGCTGCTGCTGCTGCTGCGCCGCCGGCTGCCGGGTTGGCATGTCAGGGGGAGGGGGGGAGAGAGGGAAGAAGAAGGTCCCCCGGCTGCCTCGCCGCGGCGCCTGATCGCAGCTGATTTTTTTCTGAGGGGTTTCTGGCTAAACGCCGAGCCAGGCTGTGCTTTTATAGGGGAGTGATGGGGTGGTAGCGAGAGGCTGGTGTTTCTGTGCTGTGGGAGCGCGGGACGAGGGGAGGAGGCGGTGTTTCTGTTCAGGCACTGTGCTGGACAGACCCATGGAAGGCCCCCTCCCCGCGGTGGATCCCATGCTGGAATGCGCCGGGGCGAGCCGCGCAGTACGGGGCGAGGGAGACGGCGGCGCACAAGGGCCAAAACGCCTCCGTGAGCGCGCGCGTCCTGCCTGCGAGGACCCCGTAGGGGCGTACTATATGGACTACAACTCCCAGCATCCCCTTCGCGGCCGCTTCCGGCTGCTGAGGGAGCCCGCCTGACAGGCCGGGGGGGGAGGGGCTGAGGGGAGCGGGCCCTGAGGGGGCCCCACGGGAGCTGAGGGGTGTTGCGGTTGTGGCGTGAAGAAATTAAAATACAATAAAAAAAATATTGAAAATAAAATATTTAAAATAAAATATTTAAAATAAAATATTTAAAATAAAATATTTCTGCTCCTGCAGGTGTCGTTTCTCTCTGGGCAGGTTTATGGGACCGGTGGGTGAAGCTGGGGGCTGGTGACGGGCATTTTGGGGGTGCTGCAGGAGGGCTGGCCGTGGGGGGTCTGCCTCATGCCCTGTCGGTAGTGAAACGCCCCAAGGTTACGCCCCAGCAGCACGGTTTTAATTTGGGAGTGTGGGAGTGGGAAGGGCTGGCGCACACAACAGCCCCACAGTACTAAAAAGGAAACGTGCGATGGAAAGGCTGGGCGGTGTCAGGGAAAGCCAAACACACTGGTGCCAAAAATAGTCCCAGTCCCTCTGCGGGATGAGCTGATGCTCTGGCAGAGGAGTCCTGGGTACTTGCCCTGGTTGTGCTCGGCCTCCTTGCACGGCTCCATGTGGGGCCAGTTCCCAGATAAACTGATTAATCTAAGGCGTGTTACTGGAGGGATCCATACTGTATGTCTTGTATTTTCCACTAAGGACTTTCAACCCCATCAACCAGAGAGGTGGAGGGGACGATGGTGGCGGTGATGTTTCCATTTGCACAAGCACTGCTCTCTCATCCTTGCTACTGGCAGGACCCAGTGAGATGGAGCAGCAGGTAGCTTCACCTCTGCCAGGCTACCAGACTGAGCAACCCCATCCAACACTTCTCTCCTACTGCTAAAGAACCAGGTTAAAACGCAGCCA
Source organism: Nettapus auritus (assembly GCA_011076525.1). Lineage (NCBI taxonomy): Eukaryota > Metazoa > Chordata > Aves > Anseriformes > Anatidae > Nettapus > Nettapus auritus. The sequence goes on from CM021767.1 coordinate 24,927,418, forward strand.
TTTCATGGCGGTAAATTTCTTCAATACGTTCCTGATTACCTTACGAGCAAAACTATATGCTAATTTTCTAGAGCAGCTGGATCTCTTCTACTCTGCACTTTTGGTTACTAAACGAATAGATAAAAAGTACTGTCAGGCTCTTCTAGACAGGGCGTTTGAATCCATCCTCAGATTACTCCTCTATTAGACAGAGGATTACAGTGCTATGGTAATTAGTTTACTAAAGAGCTTCTGCAGCAGCAAATTAAGGAAGGACACTGTTGCTAGGATTCACATTAACGTTGTATGGAGCTCCTGTGGGGAATACAAGTATTTCTGAAGTGCTCTCTTTCCCTGAGCAGCAGCAGCAAGCTAATTTGTGTTTTCTTATCACATATATAAAGCAGGACAAGCCTATCTGCATACTGCAAAACATTTTATCACACATTGTTTTCTAGAATAATCAACTGCTATGATAAATCTATGCAAAAAGGCAGACTGCCTGTTTACTTTATTCTTTTCAGCTTCGTAGCTGCTGTCAGGACATTTTTGGTGGTGAAACAGGGCAGTATTTTCCCTTAGGTGAAGTAATTGTGCAAAGAGTTAACAAGAGACTTCTTGCGATCACATGAGAAAAAAAGTTTGCAATAATAGTTTAACATGATTGCCGAGTTGCAAAATAACTGCAAGAATCCAGGTTAATCCTGAGGCAGGAGTTTTAAAAAGCACTTTGAGCGGCACTTCCAAGAGATAAAGAAGCTGTTATTGTAGGGCCATGAAGGCCCTACGAATCAAGAAGCTTCAGAAAATAGCTTCCTCTCTTGCTATTAGATCTTGAAGTAGCTTGCACTTTTTAATCCTCTTTAGAGAACAGTTTTTAAACAAACAGCACTCAGGGTCCAGAATTATTTCATAAATGTTTAATGTTTGTTTTTAAAATAATACTGTTTAATCAAGAGAAAAGAAGCATCCACACAGAGTCTTCTTGGATGCTGGCAAAAGAAGTCACATTACAAATACACCCATGAAAAATATGTATAATCATTAAGAAGACAGAAAATCCTCAATGAATAACCATTTTAATAATAATGAAAAAAATTACCAAAGTGAAGAGAAAGAGATGCCATTCCAAGCATGCAAATGTGCACCCACCTTTTCAGAAGAGGATTCCAGAAGTCCAGCAGCTCCAGGTAACACGTTCATAGCTCCTGTGGAAATTAACCAAAAGCCAGGAAAGGGAATGGGCTTATTACAGCAAACTCAATGCTTGTCCTCAAATCCCGCCTGCTGACCATCTGTTGAGTTTGACTGTTATAATCCCAAGTGTGAGGATCTTTTGATTCCTTCCCCTCTGCATCAAAATTTTTCAATACCAAAAGCACTTGATACAGACTGGAAGAGGTCTAGCAAGCTTAAAACAGAATTAAAACAGCTGTAAGTGGACATACAGCAAGTGCAGGGAATACACAAAGCTTTGTAAGAAGCTAGGTATTTAATGCTTTGGTATAGGATAGTAACCTTATAAAGCAAATGGTTTCATCTTACAATCTTTCCTGGGTTCTGAAACACAAATTTAAACTCCAGAGGAATAATACAAGTCAGCATCTCGGACGATCTCTCTGTAGAACCCGTAGCCAGCTTGAAGCAGGCTGTCCACACCTGTGTCTTCTACCAAATGCCAGATACAATCAAATGTGAATTATGAAGTACTGCAACAAATTATGAATGAGATTATTTTTTTCCACCAGCCAAATTGAATCCATTCTACTGAATGCATAAAATACAAGCATGAGTTATTTTTGTAATCCTATTTTGGATGGTATGGCTAAAGACACAGTCAAGATATACTGGTTTTGAACTTCTCTTGTACACTTGGTAAAGTAATATAATCTGTGAAACTAACTGCCAGAGGACATGAACTGTAAAATTGCCATGTTAAATGGATTTAATTACATTAAGCCTTCAGTTCTTATAAGAAAAAGCAGTGACTGATATGCCTTTGCTAATGGACTTCGTTCTCTTGTTTTGCTAATCTAGCATTTCTAGATACTATCTTTCAGGTACATAGCTATCGAGTCCTCCTCTCATCTAATTATCTGGCATTTTCCTTTTATTTCTGTTTTTTCATATCTGACAGGAGATGAACACGGCCTAAAGCAAATACTGACATGAGGATGATCCCTACCATATCTTTATTGGATTGCTGTTACTAGCCTTTTCATAGTCTTCACAGCTACCTCTACTCCTGAAGTGTTATTTTGCTTCAACAGTCATGTTGAGTTCTACATTCATCAGCTAAACTGAACAGGGTTTGATTCTTCAGAGTTTGAATCTTCAGCTTAGATTCTGTCTAAAGCTCTCCCACAAAGAACCTTCATAAAAAAAAAATAAAAATAAAAAGTGTTATACTAAGAGCTGAAAACCTTACCTTACATATGTGCTTTGCTCTCTGTAAACTGCAGATTGTCCAGTCAGCCTACTGGTAAAAGAGAACACTGCGTCTCATGAAGGAGCTTATTTGCTGCAGCTACTCAACCATTCGCCACCACCTTCCCTTACAATTTTGATAGCTCTGCTCTCTGCATCTCCAGCTGCTGTAGGAGCATCCTGGGAATAATTACAGCAGCTTGACTAGCTTTACCAGAGCCTAGAACTACTAACTTAACAGTACTCAGTCTTTTCACTGCAAACAATAAGACAGCCCACAAAAAGGTGCACGTGGATCACAAAACAAAACCAAGATATTAACACTAAATATAGAGCCTCAGTTTTCTGCTCTAAGACAGAAAGTAACAGTCTAGAGCTGCTTTATTTTGCTCAAGTTATTTACAGCCAAGAACATAGCCATACTAGCTGAAAGCAGTTAACAGAAGGTATGGCCTAGCAACCATAACCTGTATCTCTTTCTCTTCATGCTGGATACAGGCAGAGGAATTGAGTAAAACTCTTGGCTGCTCTGTATACCCACAGCAATGGCATATAGGCTGCTTAAATTTACTCTGTGCAGTGGGGGGGCAAAAGTTGACTGAATTCTATTCCAGAGAACAATTTTGCTCCCCTTGCCCTTCTCTCACATTGTGAGAGAGAAATAAACCAATGCAATATTATATCAAGAGCCACAGGAAAACCTATCTCACGTGGTATCTCCTGCCTTTCCTCAGGGAAAAAGAAGTCTGGATTCTGCAACACATTAAGCAGTCATTCTCACTGCTGTAGTTCCAGTCTCAGTGGAATTGAGTTATCAACTCTAAACCTGTCACTCCACTGAAGAAATATAATTTTAGCATGATTTGGAACACACTGGTTTGTGGGCAGTTGTAGCTTATTTTGTAGTTGCTTTTTAAAAAGAGACCTGCTATCATTACTCACTATACTTGCTACTTCTGAAAAAAACATTTGGGGTTTACCAGCCTAAAAAAATATGAAGAAAGTGGGCAAAGACAAATTATCTATTTCCACAGGCAAAATTTAAAATCTTCATGCAGCTTCCCTTAGTTAAGAATTAGGCATTTATTTCCACCCTTGGCAAGAATTAAGGAGTGGCAGAGGCCTTATATCTTAATCTGCTACTTGTAATTTCTACCAGTAAAACACGTACATTTGGAAAAAAAAATAGTAACAGAATGCTGGTTGATACATTTCCTCCCTGCTCACATGGCCATTTAAAGGTCTAAAGCAAACACACAAAACCCTATCTGCTGCTTAGCTAAATCTCTACCACAATAAAAAACACTGTATTTTATCTAAACCAGGACTTTCACTTTTAAAGTTTTCTGCAATTTTTAAATAATTGAAGGCTTCTCCTTTCCAAACAGAGCCACGGGTGTTCAAAGAAACCTGAAGAAATATTTATAAACACCAGGATTTATAATAAATACTGACAAAATGCCAGCAGCTTTTCCATGGCTCTTCTTCCACTTCCTGTTAATAAAGCTCTGCAGTAGGCTTCACCCAGGAGAAAAGCCTTTCAGCCAGCCTTCCAACATGGCAAACTAAAGGTTGCAACATCAAATGAATGTCTAGAGTTAATTCATCATCCTTTGAATTTACGAGGTATTTCTGCCTGGTTTGAAGTAGTGTAAAGAAAGAAACAATCAAATAGGCTTACTTACTCCCTATCAGCTTTCTAAAAATCAGGAGAAAGGCAGATTTCAGAGAACTAGGTCAGGAAGGAGAGGTAATGCCGTATTGCACCATTCAAACACACAAGTAAATCCCCCTCCATTAACTCACCCCTCCTCCTGAGGATCTGGAGTCAAGAATCCAAGGCCAGCCTAGAACTTAAGGCTTCCCAGTCAGTGCACTATGCTACAGCTCTGCCAGCACAGGGGATCAGTACAGTAGGTAAATCATTTACTGCATGCCTCTGGAAACCATAGCAAAAGAAAAAAAAGGGGGGGGGGGAAGAATACATAAATAAAAAAATATACATGCCATTTCACAAAATTGCAAAACAACCTCTGTACACCAATCTGCCTGCACATCCCATCATAGTTCTACACCATCCATTTTGTTTCTGCCCACTCCAGCAGTTCCAGGAAGGAGTACCTTTTACTCCTTCCTCAAGAGACCATAAGAAACTTTTTCCAGGGTGGAATAGAGCACCCTGCTCCACTCAGGCACAGAAGAACAATTGACAAAAGGGTGCAGGGAAAAAACATGCTATTTAACTTGTATCACACCAAGGTTCAGCTTCTGGAAAGCTGAAGACAAATACAGGGTAACAACTTTTAGTTTGCTATTTGCAAAGCTTTTGCTTTCCTTTGGTGCTAGCTGCTGTTCTTCATTCATGGCCAGCCGAGTTCTGGACTGACCACCACCGGCTGTAGAAGCAACTGTAGGAGAGCAGATCAAAAGGATATTGGATGGATGTTGGTGTCCTTTCCACCCAGATCATCAAGAGTACACCCCACAGTTAATACAGCATTCAGTGAGGATGTCTGAAGGAGGTGATTGTCCAAATGAGTTGCTGTCTATCGTTCCATACACTGAGACCTTCATGAAAATGAATCTGAGCAACGACACTAGCCAGGTGGTCTGCGTTCCGAAACAGCACCAGCTAAATGCAGAACTGTGGAAAAAAGCAGCCTTCTCTCAGCATCTCCCTTCCCTGCACTGCTACCCTTCAATACAAGGCAGGCAAGAAACACAGCTTCCCTCTTCCACTTTAGATTTAAAAGGCAGCAAGCACTTCACTGAAAAAATTAGAAAGAACACAAAGGTAAAAAAAATTAAAAAATTAGCTGTCAATTGTGAACAAATAAGCTTAGATATATAATCAGAAAGACATTTACAGAAGAAAACCAAGAAACAACTACAAAGGAGTTCATTTAAAAATAAAAATAGGATTTAAACAACCTACTCATTACCCAACTTCCACTTTAAAAAGCATCAAAAGCACATCAGACCTTGTTTTCTTTGGTTTTGACAGCAAATGGTTATTTGAAGAAAGTGGGGCAATGATACTAACAAATACTTCTTATATTCAGTTTATTTTTACATGCAGTAACTGCTTCAAATCACAAAAAGAGGTCAAAGAGCCTCTCTCAAAACCTTCTTCCCTTCTTAATTACCTTTCCTGGTGATTTGACCACTTACACTAGATTTACAAATTCAGCTTACACTCTTACATATTCTTACATTTCTAGTATGAAAAGCACCATAACGACTCTGAAAAACATTTTGAACCATCTTTACACACAGTCACGGAAACAGAAAAGGTCATTCGTCCCCCTCCGGAGGTCCACATGCCGGTAGCAATTACAGAAACATGAACTCTGCTTGTTTTCCCTCCTCCCCCCAGTTTTACAAAAGGCTCAGGACCTCAGACAAACTTCCACTGATGATGTTGACAGAAGCTCTTCCATTGATTTCAGCTGGGAATAAATCAGCCTTTTACTGAGCCGGCCAAGAGTGCTGAATATCTTCATTGTCTACAGTTTCTCTATTTTATCAGCTACTACAGGAGGTAGAAACTACTTGAAATAAAACTCTTTCGTAGAGTTAAAAAGAAAGAAAATCAAGGAGAAAGTCTTGTTGACCACCATATGTTTATTTTTAAAACAATTTACAAATAAAAATGTTATATTTATCCAAGCAAACACATATAATACTTTAGTCTTTAACAAGCTATACAAATGAGAACCATCACTCTAGAGCTTTTGATAGCACTAGGACCATTCAGGGTAGGCATGCATGTGTCTCTATCACATGAAGCGAGTCCAATTCCTGACACCAGGGTTCTGATCTTCTGCTTCTTCAGAGCTGGTCAGCTGCTGCTAAATGATTTAACACAAACAGTTACTGGATCACAATACAATGAAAGAAAGCCCATTTCAAATCATGTAAGTGACCTCAATATGTCTGGTCCAGGTGTCAGGCCACAGAGCCTTACCGATTAGTTTTCTTCTCCAAAAGCCAGTCGGACAGATTTTCTCCCCTTGCTTACTGATGTGGCATCCAAACACGTGCTTATACAATACAATGAAACAGCTTAAGTACAGATGTAATATAACAGTAATTACAAATCACAAGGACAGATAAACAAACGAACAAAAAAAATTAACTCGAATCACATTTCTTGCATTTCAAACAAAAAAAGTAAACAAAACCATGCATTACAGTTTAAAGAAATTTTCAGTTTTAGCTCTTCTGCAAGTCTCCATTTCCTCAAGTTCTAAATTGCTGCTCTTGAGCTTGTCCCAGAGGTTGGGCTACTCGCAATGCTACTGACAGAAAAAGGGTGAGCTGGAAATCATCCGAGAATGATCAAAGAATAAAAGCCCCCAAAATAAACAACAAAGACGCACGCATTATAAACGAGATATTCCATTTTAATAGCAGAGTGTAGAAAAGAAATTGGCAAAAAATTCACATGAAAAAACATTTTACACAATTAATTATGTACAGAAAAGTATGTGTCTGGTTTCTGGTGACTGAAGTTTCACTTTAGTCAAGTCCTACCACATGGTGCAGAATGCACCCAAAACCCTCAACTGGAACAAAACAAACAAAAAAACCATATACATAATCCCAGCTCTGGCTCCACAAATATTGGGGCTGGCTGGGTTCACTTCAACCCACTGGGCTTTCTGCTACGCTTTCAGCAATTCCTGAATTTGTTGTAGCTTCCAAACTACTGTCAGCAGTTTCTGTTTGCTCCGTCTTCTTGCTCTGGATAGTGCAGACTGTTTTGCCTCCTGAGCCACCGTTCTTTCCGTGTGTTTCTTTGAGCCCAGGAAGGAAAGTTTCCACACACCCGGATGCCCGACTTTCTGTGCTGCCTCCATCACAGCTCAGCGATGGCATTTCAACAGCACCACCTTTGCTCTCCTTCACTTGCAGAAGGATCTCAGACACGGGAGAAATGCCCTGCATTTCTAGAACCGGCATGACCACTTCCGTACTGTCGCTGTTTGAGGACTGCAGTCCAGGCTGCGACACAGCTGTTTGAGAAACTTGGGTGCAAAGTTTATCTTCCCGAGTACCTGAAGTCAAAGCAGCAACATCAGTAATCTCTGTTTCATCCACTGGTTTTCCAATGTCCACCTTGCTAAGTTTGCTGGACTCCAGCCTAATGGATGCAATAGCTTCTAGTTTTGAGACTTCTTCCACATTCTTATTTAAAAGTCCTGCTGAAAGGATACCGAGGTGTTCCTGTTTTCCCTTAGTATTTCCCAAACTGGTATCAGTGCTTTTGACCTCGAGCTCCGCCTTCTCAGCCGGAGTCTCATTGTGTTTCACATTTTCTGATCTCAAGGAATCTTTCTTGTTATCCACGCTAACATTTGAAGAGAGACTTTCAGATTGCTCAGTTTTAAATCCTGAACAAGCAGTATTCAGACCGAAGTCGCTGTTGGCTGCTGAGGTTCTTACAACCTCACGCTTTGTTTCTAGGGAGTGCACAGCTTCTTCTGAAAGATGCCCCACATGCACATCTGCTGATAAAGCAACTGCTGACTCTTGGACAAGATCAGAGCAAGTCCTAGAAAATCCTGCAGTCCCTACTTCTTTTGCATCTCTCTTAGCAAAAATATCATCTAATATTACATCAGATCCAGTGTGTCCTAATGATTTTTTTTCAACTTCAACCACTAATTCTACACTGGATCTAAGTTCAACAATGTTTGCTGAGCAGGCGTTGACTAACCATGCAACCCCCTGCCTTTGGGTTTGGTTATGTAATACTGCACGGCCTGAAGGTTCAGGTCTTACCTTTTCTTGTGCTTCTGATGTGCTATTTCTAGTTTCTGTGTTGGTGAGACATGTCTCTGGCTGTATCTCTGTCGATTCTGAAGCACAAATTTTATTAGAACCACTTCTAATTTCTGTACTTGGAGTATTGGGTAGCTCCCAACCACTTTCAGAACAAGAACTGGTTGTCATGACCTGTTCTTCTCCATTACTGGTTCTGGAAGTGTCACATTCACCGGGACTTCTTGTCAATTCTGAAATCTTATTTTGGGTTTCTGAAATCCGAGGAGTTTCACCACGCACTCCTGGCTGCAATACTTCCAAAGCTACACTGTTCAGTTTTGCATCTTTTAAGGGGGTATCAGTAGAATTCTGCTCTGTCGTTACTGCTAAAACATTTTCTTTTGAACTGTTTTGAGATCCACAGAGCAACTGTGGACTATCCGTTTCTGAAGCAGTTCTACTGCTGTCGCTTAATTTTTCCTCTACCAAACGGGCATTTCCCAAATTTTGAATTTCATTCCGTGTTTCAGGTAACAAAGTCTTTGAGTGTTCTAAGCTACGCTCAGGCTTTACTGCATTTACTTCTTTCATCTCTTCATCTTTCTCTAGAGTGCCAGGAACATTTATCTTTGTAACTGCAGTTTTATTTGTGTCATCCTGTCCAACTTTTCCTTGGACTTCTGTTTTCTGCAGATCACAGAATTCCTGCCTGCCTGCTTGCTCTCTGCATGCTACATCAACAAGTCCCCTTTCTGCAGGCATCTCGATACCAGAAGCAGTTTTTGTTTCTGGCAGTTCTGTGACTGACCTTTCCGACAGCTGAGGCCGAAGTGTCTTCTTGTTCATTTCAGCCGGATTCTCACCAGGAACCCAACTGCCTGCTACTTGAGTACTACACTGCAAAGAATCCCCTTCTTTCAGTTTAGTCTGAACATCTGTTGAAAGAGTCTGGAATTTTTGACCTAGGTCCTTCTGAATGCCATTTTCAATGTCAGTGCTCATTTCACAATGAGGTATTGAAGTTTGCTGAGTAACAGTTTTCTCCATTTCTGAGCCTCTCTTAGCTGAGAGGACCTGGCTAACTTCAGCAGCCACATTCTGATCCTCTTTAAAGGAGGATGAGCTACTACTTGTTCTAGGGTTTGCAGGCACATCTGCCGGTTTTGCAAGGTTAGAGTTTTCTCCATTTGGAAGCGTAGAACTTGCAAGCTTGCTGTCAGCTGAACCCTTTCCACCACTACTGTAGAAAATATCATAGAGATCTTTAGCGTTGGCTGTGGCCAGGCAAGAGTTACGTTTCTCTACCTTTTTAGCCTGTTCACTAAAAGCAGTTGAAGGTGGTGGTGGCGGAGGGGGCCTCACCAGCACTGCCAGCATCCTCTGTTCACTTTCAGACACACCTGGAGCTACTTCATCTGCAGGGATGACAGCTGGCTGCTGGACTGCAGATAGAAGAGGAGGGGGAGGTGGTATATCAGAAGTCTGAGAAGACTCATTTTTCTCTGCTGCTTTTAAATCCTCCTCTGACCCCTTTAGAATTACCTCTTCTCCTCCAAAAGCTTTTGAGATGATATCGGGAGGCAGCAGCAGATCTGTGTTGGTTTCTTTTACCACAGGCAGTGGCTTGGTGGTAGCTCCAGAGGATTTTATGGATAAAAAGGTGTTCAAAGGTGGTGGTTTACTAACTGTTGCAGTAGTAGATTTCCTGAAAATCATGGTGGGGACTGGTAGATTGGGTAGAATTTTTGCTTGCGTTGGTGTGGAAACAACTGGTGTCCATGGGCTAGTGTGTGGGATAACAGTTTTCCCAGACAGCTTGATCTCTATGGGCTTGGCATGGAGTTTCCCAGACTGACATTTATTCTCCTCTTTGATTCCTTCCATGCCCTCCTCCTTCAGAATAGCTCCTCCTAGGCCTTTATCCTCCCTCTCAGTCTTTTTCCAGCTGAATTTCCCAAAGGACATCTGACTTGTTGCTTCCTTTTTAGGTTCCTCTTTCTTTTCTTCTTTTTTCTCCTCCTTCTCTTCCTTCTTCAGCTTAAGCTTGATACCCATTTTTTGCCCAGAAGAATCTATTTTGCCTTGAGTTTCACTTGCCCCTTCTCCAAGCTCCGGGATGTTCTTCGTTTCCTCTTTCTTTATTATTTTTGGTTTCTTCTCATCCTTCTCTTCTTTCTGTTTCTCGACTAGTTTCCGCTTCAGCTCACTCTGCCGCCTGCGCTCTGTTTCCAGAACTACAGCCAATCCAGCTTGACGGTCTAGATTTCTCCTCTCTTCATAGAGTGGGTTTTCATCTATGTATTTCTGTGGAAATAAATGGCACAATTTTAGCAACTGGCTCCAGAAAAAATAAATCAATTCAGCTCTGTTACAGTTTTGCCTTGTTAAATAAGTGCCATCTCAACACTGAGAGCAGAGAATTTCTTCCTACCAAGAAACCGAGATGCTACAAACTCCACATTCTGTAGTTCAATGCAAATTGAGTGGTAGCTTGCAGCAGAGCTGTCACTCTACTGAAGACTGAAAATCAACACTGGGACTTGAACACAATTTAACCTCATGTGGATGAAAGACTAGTCTCTATGTAGTGGGAAGTTCCACTTAGTTTGCTCAGTACGATATAGCGAAGATAACCAAACACACATACATCAAGTCAAATGTAATTCTTCAAGAAAAGAAGACAGAGCAAATAGAAGCTAACAAAAGGAATGACTCACTCCTGGTACACCAGTTACGAACCTTGTATTTCTCATTGTGGGGATGACTTTTCACATGCTGCTCTGCTGAGATTTGATCTCCAAAAAATTCATGACAGAGCTGGCAATAATATCCAGTGACGGGAATCAGAAACTCAGAGCCTGGAAAGGCCGAAGAAAACAATCAGAGAAACAAAATGTCAAAGATGCCAAGTTCTTAACAGAGCTAAATAAGCATATCAAAGAATAGCAGCAAAACCTCCAGCAATGTTCCTGTTCACGCTTTTGAAGCAGATAATGGTGCTCTCCTTACACTTACAGTATGGTAAACACCACTGCCAGGAGCAATCATGTAACGTGAAGAAGCTTGATTGACTCAAAAAATTATTTTAGTGCTCTTCATATAGCTATCCTCTATAGCTATAGCTCTTCATAGCTCTTCGAAGCTATCCTCTATTCAAATAAGTTAATACTTCCTATAGTATTTATCTATTCACCATCTTTGTGGTGTAGTCTGCTCAAATTCTAAACACCTGGCTTATAAAAAGAACATAAGCATTTTCATTGAAGGTCAGCAAGACTGCACCCCTGGGCCTACAGGACCTGCTGCAGTTACCTAACACACTGCGGATCCTCTCTTGGGCAGACACTACTAAAACGAGGTAACATAAACAAACTGAGACTGATCACCGGAAGGCCTGTTTAGATCATTGATTTGCATTCAGTCAGATTTTAAATCTTATATGAATTTACCAATGGCTTACAGCCCCTTCCATATTGCTTTTTCACATTTTCTGTACTCACACTGCACCAAATACTCATCAGTAATTCTTCAGAGACACCTTTACACAAAATGTACTGAATCAAAGAGTCTGTTACAAGACTGTGTGGAATATTCCACAAGATCTGCCCAAACACAGCAAGCTTTTGTGGTCATATCCTGAGACAAATTCTAATGTTAGCAAAAATCACTTCAGAACTACACTGGAAAAAAGTCACCCAGTATTCAAAATAAAAACTAAATCCTAAAGAGAAAAGAAGGAACCTCTTCTATGTTTTCCTATACTCTTGCTCCATGACTTTTTTCACAAGAAGAATCAGGAAATCAAATGATCTGCCATTGACCTAATAATACAGTACCTATTTGTGCTCCTGTAACTAGGTAAAGTTTTGAAATTACATTTTGAAATTCCTTTCTCTGAGTCACTGGAACCTGCTGGAGGGCTAAGGGAGAAGAAACCCAAGTTTTTTTTTAAAAAATAACATACCTTTGGCAGGAACAGTTATCTTATCGATGCGTTTTATGGAGTCTTGTTTGGTCTCACTCTGGGTCTTCGAAGCCCAAGGTCTGTTGTAAGGATCCAGGGTCTATTTGCACAGTGACAGAGGTATACAGGCTCATATGTTACACTAGCAAGGCAACTAAACTTGTCTTTTTCCTTTTTAACATCCTTTCAGAACACCAAAAATAAAAATCAACGTGCAATTATTTATAGGAACTATGTTTTCCTCCTTCCCCTCCCATTCTGCAATTTATTATGAGAAAATAACCTGTGAAAAGGGTAAAATGTAAATGGTATCAAAGGACAGGCAAACACGAAACACAAATATCAAACACTAGGTCCCATGTGAACTGAACACAAGCCCCGTTTACATTAGTCGGAACACACCAGTAACTGTACAAACTGCTCGAGTCCAACGTTAGGGTAAAAGAATTTAATAAGCAGCTTCTTGGGTTCGTTAATTCAGATTCTCTTGTAAAACGTAGCTCTGTGATGTATGTTTCAGTGTTAATATTTACAGCAATATGAAACGCACTTAGTGAAGGAAGCCTGCCACATACCTGTCTGTGTTTCTTATTATGCATGTGTGTGAAAAAGTCAAACATGGTTCCGCAGATGGTATTGCAGTCTTTGCACCAGTGGTTCCCTGCATCATAATATTCATAAATATTGGCCAACTGGAAAGGATGTTTGGAGGATTGTGAAGAGGATTCTGCTGGCTTCGGGCTTCTACCTCTGGACTTTTCATTAGCTGGTTTTGATTCCTAAATTGAACAAAAGGAAAACTTCTCTAAGACAAGGCAGGACAGACAGAATGCTCTGGAACTCAGAACCTGCCTCCAGCAGAAGACACACGCACAAAAAAAAAAAAAAAAGTATATATCACCTGCTTTTCAGCGCCCAGGCTAATTCCATTGTGTCAGAGGGCTGGTATTGCCGACTAAGACGCTGCGAGGCCACAGTGAAGAGCTTCCAGTGAGGCTCCCAGATGTAATGGCTGGATGGTTGCAGGCAATCAAGGAACCAAATGAACAAATCCCCTATGGCATGCACCCTTCCCACTTCATGCCTTTCACATACAAATTTCAATAGTTCCAATATACCATACTAGCCAAACAGTGCCCAGAACAGCTAAAGGCACTTAAAAATTCCCCTATAAACGCTCAGAAGTTACCGTAGAAGTAGCTTGGATGAAAGCAAAATGCAAAAGGAAGTAAGAGTTAGTTGACTAAAAGTATTTAATGCAATCAGCTTTGTCAGGCTATTGGAGAGTGCCTGAATTCTCCAGAAGACTCACTGCTTAACAATAATAAAAAGATGGTGTTTTGGTAATTTCCTAGTGATTTAAGCATCTTGTGATTTAAGTGTATGATACTTACACTGATTTGTACAGAAAGACGCCATACAGTGGTACACGGACATTTCAGGACTCTAGCCGAAATCGATACATTTTGGATGTACGCTAACTTTGCAGAATAGCAAAACAAATAATCCCTGTACAGTAACATTGTGGAGCAACAAAACAAATAATCCCCGTACAATAATATTGCAGAGTAACAAAACAAATAATCCCTGAAATAGATAATGAACAAGCCCTGCTCATTTATGTTACAATACCACTAGAAAGTAATTGGTGTATTTTGAGTTTTGATTGACATTCTCAATGGCTGAAAACTCATCATGTTATTATTTCTAATCTGCATAGCAGTCTGGAAAGAACAGCATTTTCCCAGAACTTAGCAGGCCCAAATTAGTTGTAATAATTTCCAGGTTATTCAGTATCAGTGTCAAACAAATTTACTTCAGCAGATTCATAATCGTTAAATAACATCTGCCTTACTCGATTTTCTGCTTTTAATAGTATTTCATGCAACATACACTGTAAATGAAACAATGAAGATACATCCATGCCACTGTGTGCCCCAGAGATACCAACGTCCCAGAACAATCTAGCTCTTGGTAGCAGAGTAGGAAGTGACCCAGTGAATATTTGCAAGTATTCTGTCTGCAGGAACATAGCAAAGCTTACATTTTCTTAAATCAATGAGAAGACCAACTTATGATCTGCAGGAAATGCATGGAAGGTTGTTCACGATGTCTGAGAAGTGTTTTCTTTTATGTTATTTACGTACACACACCCCCCAGTATACCCTATAAAATAGTATCTCAGTCAGAACTTTAAAAACAATGCTTCTCAAATAGATGAGTGACAGCCAGCTCTATCCCGTTTGTGCTTCCACATTCAGCAAAAACATCAGCAGCTTTCAGATCACAGGATCTCACCTCCACATCAACAGAAACTATTGAGATAAAGCTCAGAGATGTAGTTTTGGTACAACTAGGAAAGTTTTACCTTTGCACTTTGTAACTAGAGTGGACAAACACAAGCTGGGCCACAAGCGACCAAAAGGTAGCTTGCAAAGATGCAGAAATGTTTTTGCCCTTAGGTTGGACACTGACCTCAGTGTCCAAAGGGTCGCACCTTCTTTCTTTTCACTAAAATTAAAGTTAACAATCAGAATGACAAGGTGAAACTTAAGACTAAGGCCAGCTTCCTTTGTGCCTGCAGATATCTGAAAATACTATGTGTTCTTGATCAGAACTGAGAATTTTCCATGTTAAAATAAGGAACTACGAAAGAGGATCAAGTCATTATGGGTTCAGACAATACAAACAATGGAAGTTAAAATAATGGAAGATACATTCACACATGCCGTATCTCAAGAAAAGAAAACAATATAACTTAACACAATGTAGGATTTAACAGACGTTCTTGTCTACTTTAGTTTTACCATATGGCATCTGATGCAAATGATTTGTAAAGGTAAGTGGATACTGGACATTGGTGATGTTTCAAGAAACAAACAAAAAAAAACCACAAACGAAGCCTTAAAATAAAAGGCATCTAATGAGTTCCCTGGACCAGACCATGATGAAGCACACGGAAAAGTTTCCAGGGTTCACAGATCCGAGTTGCCTTGCAGGAGTCACCTCTTACCCTACTAACATTTTCACCTCCACAGAAAATACACAGTAAGGTCAGGCCTACACAAAAAGCATCTGTCATCTCTCATCATCCATACCAGTTCCATAATTAAGTATATATAGAAAAGTGACATCATTAATCTCCTGAAAGCACACATCATACGCTACTAACATCACACTCTACTTCCAGAGTCAAAACTTTCTGGAACATGTTTTTTCTTGTCTATTAACCTCTCAGAGACTATGTCAAAGAGACCATAATGACACATACTGACATTTCTTAAGAAAAAACTTAGAGCACGTATGTAATAATCATGTTAAGATGACTAGCATATTTAAGTCTTGCCCTGATTTGTTAATAGCATCACCTGGTGAGAAGACTAACGCGCTCCAAACTTGCAGAGAGCTTGGACAAACATTCCTTCCTGGCAGGCCATGCCAGAAATGTTGCAGAGAACAAGCCTGTCCTCCTGGTATGGAGTTGAGACCTAACAGCTGCGAACACTTACGCTACTGTTCAATCCAACCAACACCTCAGTAAAACCAAGAGCAAAAACAGTATGTGGTACCGAATTGCACAAACTCTTGAGAGAAATTATAAACAGTGATACATTTACTCTCACCTGCATACACAATCAAAATCAGAATATGAGATGTGGTAACAAATGACATCAAATGAACCTTCTATTAAATGTCTGGGAGCAGCTGTTTCACCGCTGCCCTCTTCTCTTAGTGGGAAAATCATTAGCACACAAGGCAGAAGATTTTACCTTATTGGAAGAAGATGTCTTCTCCGCACCTTTTGCACTTTCTGACTTGCTGTTCTTTTCTGAGGAATCTTTGGTTTCCACAGATGGTTTCCGGGGTTTTTCAAATATGTTAATCCCCAGGATCTGTGCTACTTTGTCAAGTTCAGACTGCTTCTTCTCAGCCGCATCAGATTCTTTATGGAGCTCTGAAATCTCCTTCATAATATTCTCTTGCAGTCTGTTCACCTCAACCAACAAGGGGTCTTTGTGTCCATCTTTCTCACGACGTTTCTTCCTCAACATCTCCCCTGAACCGATCAAGGAAGTAGAATAGTTGGCAATGTAACAAGAAAACTGTCTCAAGACCTGTATGACTATTCCAGCAACCAGTAAAATAACAGTACAAAATTCTACAGTTAAATTTTGACCTTTGTGCAGGTGGAACTGACTCTTAGGTACAGCATCACTACATCGGCAAAATCCAGCTCTGTAAAGGTTGTTTTTATATACACCCCTAAGAGAGGCACCATAATCCTCAGTAGAGAGAATCAATGGAATTACTACTTCCCTGCTTGATCAAAAAAGCAAACATGTTTTCTAAGTCAATAGTACATTATAACTTGAAAAGATCACTTTCCAGAGGTCAAAATTATTATTTACTGGAATCAAACCTTTTAAAATAAGTTAGCTCTGTACAGAGAGGACATTTCCTTCTCCAAACAAGATTCATAAAACATTGAAAGTAAAACTGACGTGTCTTCAGTTGCTACTTCTCACTTCTAAAGAAGTGCTAAAATGCACAAACTTCAAGTCTTTTAACCTATCAAGCAGCTGAAGAAGATGCAAGAGCAACTGCATGCTTCAGTGTAACAGTCAAATTTGGACATCATTAATTTTAATACATTAATTAGGTCATTGCTTTCTCAAGAATTCTGCACCAGCAGGAGTATGAAAGTATTAGTTACAAATTATAGCCTGTATATTTTGGTCTTTGCTTCTTCTAGCAGATACTGCTGGTAGAAAAAAATGGGGGGTAGCCATGCCGTACCTTGCTGTTTACGAAGCCTGTCCAATTCAGTCTTGAGGTAATAGAGCTTCTTTTGCCGTGCTTCTCGTTCATTCTTCAGCTTTTCTCTCTCTTCTATCACCTAAACAGATCGCAAGAGGACTGCATTTTCTTCTCTTCCCAACACAAGTTAATCAGTCTTGCAAAAATGACAGCAAGACCTCAGTGTGCCAGTCACAGAACACTGCTCACTATTCTCAAAATGTTCCCGTGTTTTTAATACAATGAATAGTTCTCTTTATTTGCATCTGTAGGTAACTATATCTATATCCATGCTTCAACCGTGTATGAAGGTGGTTTATCTTGCCCTGATTCGGACAGACCAGCTTAATAGCACTGTTGCTGCCACTAGCAAGAACCACTGTAGAAATTGTAGTTCTGAGTTCTGTAATTCAGCCACTGATAAGACAAAAAACATTTCTCATTCTAATGTATTAGCAGGCTCTTTTCTAAATGTGGTAATTTGGCCAACGTATTTCTCCAACACTCTTGTTTTTCCAGTGGCACTCAGACTCAGCTGAATACCTTCTTACAGGGCTCAGTAAGACCAGTGTTAAACCACTGTTCGTAACTCACACAGCATCTCTACAGCTCCTATATTCCATCACTGACAAAAGACTTCACAGCCCTTCAGCTTGCCTTCTGCTTTGACTGTTCAGTTTTAGCTATTTTGCAGGCATAACTGTCTGAAATTAAACACCTGGATGAAGTTTGTTTCTTGCTCAGTAAGGTGAAGACTAGCAGGAAGAGCTCACACATCTGATTTTCACCAGTTTGCATTCATTCTCACAAAAGGATACCAAGCAATATGCTAAAAGAAAACCTGTCAAGTTCCTTCAGTTTCCTTCCCGACATCATTTTTCAAGACACAAATCCTTTTTTTTTTTTTTTAACCTTCACAATGCTCCTAAAGCTTACAACTGACAAGCTAGAAATGATCCAAGGCCTTGTCTTCACTAGAGGATCACTACCATTATGGCACTGTAAGTGTTGGCAGGATCCTTAGATCGTGCCTGCAGTAACCACTGTATATACCAGGGGAAGATGTTCTAGATGTTCTACCAGCACAGTTAGGCCACTTCTTGAATGCCCCAAGATGACGACGACAATTATTTTTAATCAGCAAACCATCATTCAGTCATTTGGGTCAAACCATCATTCCTTCCTGCTTTTAAATTGGAAGGAATCGGGAGGAAAAAAAAAAAGTGCACGTAAAGAGGAAAAGCTTTTATCCCAGTAAGCAAGCAGCCTGAGATATTTTAATATATTGGAATAGACAACATACCTTCTGCTTCTGAGCTGCCCGATTTTTTTCATCTGACATCTTTTCTGTAGTACTTTTCAGAGGGTGTGAAGACAGACGAAGGGGCACTTTGGAATGAGCAGGAGTGGTAGGGACATGTACAAGCACAGAGCTATCTCTTTTCAGATCAGGGACGTTCTTTCCCATAGAGACTGTCTCAATCACCCGGAGGTTGGGACGCGTGGGGTTTGCTGACATGGCCATAGTAAGAAGCCCGTGAGCCTCTGGCAGCGCAGGATTAGGCTGCTGGGCAGGGGGGTACATGGTCCAGCCCGGGGCTGCGTAAGCCATATAATGCCCGTACGCATCGTACCCCGGAGGAGCCATCGTGGGAGGTGGATAGTTTTGGGGCATCTGAGTGGCAGTGAACTGGGAATAGTTGGGAATTTGGTACTGGGAAACAGAAGTAGGTGTAGGTGGCAAACTAGCGGGAGCCGGTGGAACTGAGGGAATGAGAGAAACGGGAGGAAGAGGCTGTTCTGGTGCACAGGGAGGTATGTCCTGTCCCACGGGCTTGTTCGTGGTGTATTCAGATTTCTGAAGAGAGGATGCATCCTTAGTCTGCTGGAAAGAGATGGCAGGCGATGCTGAGCGCTGCTGGCCTGACTCTGGAGATCGAGTGTCGCTTCGGCTGCGACGAAAGTCCCAGTGGTCCAGCCTGCGAAGGTCTGCGGAGCGACGATCGGGAGAACGAGATGCCAACTTTTTGCCGTGAAGGCGTTCCTGAGTACGAACGGCCAGTTTTCCGATTTCAGCAACGCCGATATCAAGTCCAATGGTTTTGAGTAAGTCGTGGATCTTCGCGTACTCAGCATTAGGCTCTTCCAAAGGATCCAGCTTGACAGCTGGAGCAGGAGTAGGAGGTGGGCTCATTTTCTGGCTTATTATCTCATTGCCACAGCTCACTGGGGGCTTCTGAAGAGGGAGAGATTCAGTTTTGGTGTCTTCATCCTCATCCCCATAAAGAAATTTCTCTTCATCTTCAATGTCAGGAAAACTACGCCTCCTCTTCTCCTGAGCACTGACAGAATCAGCCATCATGCCCAAAATTCGGGAGAAACCACTGCCATCCTGACTGGCCCTCTCATGAGGCAGCAAGAAGTCCGTGAGGCGATCAGCAGGTTCTGATTTGGCTTCTATTTTCTCCTTGTGACTTAAGAAGCTTCCAAACTTCTCTTCAAATGTGAAAGCGTCTTTGGGAGCTCCAGAAAGCGGGCTCCACTCATATAAACCGTCACGCAGTTCCTTGTTTGCAGAATCCACAACAGAGTCTTTGTTAAACCGTTTGAGAAAGTTCTCCACTTCGGAGGCAAAAGGAGCTGTGCTGCTGCTCTGTGGCAAAGACGAATGACTAGAAAGAAGAGGAAGATCCTTGCTGGGAGCAGGGCTGCTAGAAAAGCCCTCAGGCTGAAAGACAGAGAAGTTATTATTTACTACAGCACCCTCTGAGGGGACTATGCACCTTGCAGAACAAAGGAACATGACAATTCCTCCTCAAGCTCACTGCTGAAGAGAAGGGTTAGAAAAGACAGTACACAGCTGACAGAGAATAGAGAAGATTACAAAACAAATCGTCTCGTGGTTCTGGAATGTCATGTCCAGCAATGAAAGCTTATCTCAGAGAACACAAAGAAAATCACAATTACATCTTATTAACTTTTTGGCAAGCTTCGGAACCAAAACTTTTAAGTCGAAATGCCATGACATAAATTCAGCTATGCTTTTTGACACAAATAGTATATACCACCTTAAGACAGGTAAGAGTACTGGGGTTGTTCCTAACCACTTCTTCAGATGTGTGTAATTAATACCAAATTAAATAGGATTTCCATTAACAGGTATTGAATGGGATCCTCAGTATTGGAGGACCTCCTGATATAAGTATGTCACCATCAAACCGAAACAGAGCAGTATAACAAGTGGATCAAAAGGGAGGTGCTAAAACATGAGAAAAGAAAATGGTTAATTTATCACAGTGGTCCCAGCTGCACGCCTTTCCGTTGCTCTAATTTTGAGACTCACTTGGTATAGCTTGGGTACAAATTAAATAGGGTTAACATCAGCCTGCAGTCTAAAGAGAAAAAATAAGGAAACTCAAAGGTGTTTTCAGCCAGAGATACTGAGGATTCATCAGGCGGTTCTCTAGGCTTATAAAGAAACAGAAGGAGGCACTGTGACAGGCAGAGAGCTTCGATCAGTGTCCTGACTGCCTGTGTACAAAACAACTCAGCTTTTCTATAAAGCCAGCCCAGATCTTGGCATGCCGGGCTGCATTTCAACAAGGACTTTTCATTCTGCCTTAGATTTCACAGATACATGATCCATGATTAACTGCCTTCACCATTTAAGGTTTCCAATGCAATTCTAAATCATACAGGTGTGCAAAAAGATGTCTGTCTTCTCAAAGACAGGAAAGCGTAACAATTTGACTTTTCTATTTTGGAAATAAAACTAACATTCTGTATCAGGAAGTGGCTGTTTTGGAAAGTGGAAGTGTAGAGACAGACAGACAATGATCAAACCTGAATAGGAGACTCTACTTCCATCTCCACTCGTTTCTTCAAGATGGATTTTTTGGGCATGGATGTTATTTCCTCAGGCCTGTATGTATGCCGAGGCTCAGAAGTCTGTAGTGCATTAGTCAAGCCTGGGATCACATAACCACTGCCTGAAACATCGTGATTCAAGTTTCTGCTGCGTTCTTCTTCTTCTCTTTTCCTCCTGGCTCGGTCAAGCTCTCGGAATTCTTCATTCAGATATGACGGGCTTGGGCTTCTACTGCGGCTGCGGCTTCGTCTGCGATAGTTGCGTGTTCCTGATGAGGAACCCTGATGCTCTCCACTCACACCATGCATCTTCTCATCTTTTTCGTACCGTGGACGCTTTATTTCTCGTCCTCTCTCTTCTGGCCTTGACGGATAGGAGGATTTCCTGAGTTTGTCACCATCTCGGTCAGACCCACGAGGTAGCTCTTCTCGACGACCGTAATGCGGACTATAATCGGAACGATGGAGAAAAACATCGCGGCTGCGGTAGTCTTCATCGTGTCTCATGATGAAGGGACTTGAAGGTTGGTCTTCATGCGATGGGTATCTCTCAAGGCCTCGAGAGCATGACAGACCCCTAGCGAATATAGGGCCATCAGCCATGTCATCCCTGTATTAGAGAAGCATAGAATAAACATAAGGGCTTGAGCCAGAATCAACTGTGTCTTATTCTTACTCAGGAGCAAGAAATTTCCAAATGAGTTTCAGAATAGCATCTCCATCACTAAACAGAAGCAACATTTTATGTACTTCAGGGGCAGGGCTGAGGGACGGTTGATGTTTTTAATGGTACTAGGCTTCCTTCCTATGAAGTCACCTGCAAACACAGTGACACAAACAATTCAATTCACACTGCAGAAAGAGAGCCTTGAAAAACTGATAGGATGGATTTATTTCTGCGAAGGAGAAATACTACACATTAAAAAAAAAACACATTGCTATCATATTTCAGACCACAATCCCTTTCCTCACCTCTCCCAGCAAGATGCCATGGTCACATTTCATATGAATTATTCAAGGTGTAATTCAGTTTCACACTGGCACATGCAACCAGATCCTCTTTTTATCTTCAGCTGTGGAAAAGGACCACAAATTCTGGCAACATTTTCTGTTGCAACAGATCTGTAGGCAGGACTGTCACAATCACATGCACTGCTCTACCCCAACACAAGCACAGTTTTTTTGTAAGATATCTATGAATCAGGGATAGTAAATGTACTAGTATCCTTCCTTTGTTCCAGCCCATGCGTTATACACAGTAGATTTGCAACTAGCACAACACTGGAATCGCTAGCTATATCTCTTGGTTTATCTTCCTTTGGACCAATTCCTACAGACACTTCCAATTAGGAGTACTGTTTTAATCACACCCTTTTCCCTCAGCCCCTAAAAACTTCACTAGTGCTGTCACTTAGATCAGGCAGAAACAAAACACTCTTGTTACCAACTGCTGGTTTTATTCTCAGATGCTTCAAAAATCTATCAAGATCCTCCAAGAATGGGTAGCAAATGTGCTTGTTAAGTAAAATCAGTGAGACAGAAACCCTTAAAAAAATGTCTGTGTGAGCAAGACATTAACTTGAGAGAAACTGTGTATGATTGCCTGAATCCTCAAAAATCATCTCCTCCTCCTAAGAAAAGTCCCTTAATAGGTCTGACAAGAGACCAACAAAATTATGCCAGATGACATCTTAAAAACAAAACAAAACAACAACAACAAAAACCCTACAGATATATTATAGCCCAAGTTTTTAAAGTCACTAGAGTAAGAAATAACTGACATACTGACATGACCAGATAAGGTCTTTCTCTTCAGTATTGTCATAGTTTACACGTGCATATTGAAGAACAAAACTAACACAAAACTTCATCTCTTACCTACATCACTGCAAAGTATTTCATATATTGTTAGCTGCTTTACTGGTCTAACACACATCTTAGCAAACATGGCATACACCAATATCTGTGGTATTAGATGGAACCTCTTTCGTGTCCAACAAACTACACACCTCCACCCTTTCCAAAAGCACCAAAACATTTACGAGGGAACTGTAATTAAGTTTTATACAGAAATGTTGCTGTTCACAGCCTAAATAAAAGTATCTATCTGGTTCTAATAGCAAATGTCTGTCTTCAGTGCCACCATCACCTCACAGGAGAGCCTCCATGAACACAGCTGCTCAAGTCACAGATGTATTTCACCATACACCTCCAGCTCATTTTTGTGAAAATAGTTTGCATGCATGCTTGCCAAGCACTCTTGACTGCAGCAACAAAGAAGAAAGTATATTAAATCCTACTTCGGAAAGAAAAGAACAGCAAACCTACTGCACTGGTAACTAGAAGGATGTTCCAAACACACTATGAACAGCAAAGACACAGATTTAAAACCTAAATATTAAATACAGGTGTGAGAAAAAGGATTACTTGCCTTACAAAAACTGTGGCTCTTTGAAATAGGTTTTCTGTAAATACAGTCCAAGAGGGGTATGTCCCTCTTATCTGGCTTGGGTGCTTTTGAGTCAGCATTGTCCACTAAGGATATTGCAACTGTGGGAGAAATACAAGGTGGTACCACTCTGACCATCTCACTTCCTACCCCACCACAGCATCTATGAATTACTGGAATCTGTAGAATCAGGGAAGGAAAACAGACCACAGACTATGTAGAGATGAAGCCTTAAAGAAGCAAAATCGGTGTCAGGTAAGCTTCCTTTCTGGCATATTTCTGTATTTATTTATATACACAGAAAGAGAAATAAACAATGGCATTCTGCTGTCAGCCACCAACAGGACTCCACCTTAAAAGTCTTTCAATAGGAAGTCAGACGAGCTGTTCGTGCTCAAGCCAGCTGTCACTCTTGATATTAAGCCAAAATCTGCTATTTCAGAGCACAGCTTAACACAGACTAAGTCTCGGCAGTGATAAGGTCTGATCTTAAGCATTAACCCCAGACGAAAGAATTGGTGGGATGCTCTGTATGGCTTATGCCAGCTCAGATAGCAGTAGAATATCTTAAAAACACTGTCAGAGAGAGATGGAAGACGAGGGGAGATAAGATACATTCTTCACTTTGATAAAGTGAGATTCCCGGAGACAAAAAAAAAGGTGATTCTGTTAAAGTAGAAGACAGAAACTGCTCAAGTGACCTCGAAGTCACAGACCAGCTTCATTAAGCAAGCTTACTTAAGACATGCAGGAGGCCAGCTGCCTTAAAAACTCGGGGCAAATTCTTACAGATGTTTCAGGACGGACATGCACATGGACTCATGCCTTGGGAAATTTACCCTGATGTCTAACCTTTGGAATTTTATTTCCTTTCTATGCTAATGAATCTTTCTGCCATCCCAACATCCTGCAAATTACAGAGAATAATTTGTAAAAGTGATTGCTTCAAATCTCTGAGTAGTTACCAAAACAGCTGAGAATAACTCAATTCAGATTTATTTGTTCCGATTACTTCAAAATCTGAAGATTCTTCAAAAAACAAACACCCTTTTAAAAAAATAAGAAAGAGAACATGCCATGTGACCAGTAAGAATGTGACATGCCCAGTATTAAACTGAATGATTAACAGTAAGGGCTACTTTAAAGCCCCATAATAGAATAAAATAAGTGTCCCAGCAACAGGGCAGCCTCTCAGAAGGAAAAAATACATGACAAACAATACCCTTAACCAACTAAACTAACTAGAGACTGTCTTTTTAAACAACCAAAATGGTGAACAGTGAAGAAATTTGCAAGCCAGAAGCAATACCTACAGGTTTTAGGAAAAGCTAAGGGATGACACTTCAAGCTTCTGAACAGTAGGTACCGCTCAGACAGGTGCAGGTAACACAAACAGACTGGACAAAGAAGAAAATCAGAAAGAAACAAAAAGTACACTTAACCACATGGTGTTCTTGCATACGTGCAGGTATATGGAAAGTCACTCACAAACTGAGGTCTACATTATCTCACTATTCCTTATTCTCATCCCGATTCATTTGTCATTCAATCTTTTCTGGGAACAATTCCAACTTTTTTTGGCCTTCTTTACCTGTTACCATTTTTGTCCAGTAACAGAGAGAAAGTAAAAGTTCTTCTCTTATCAAAGAGGCAGAGATCCTCACAGCACTCATTTTCACTCTAATGTTAAAATAAATTCTGCTGCACGTGCTTTTGATTCTAACCATGAAGCATAACCACAAAACAGGTTATATAGAAAACCTCACTGGAGAAAAGGAAGCAACGGGATAACCCCACTACCACCGTGTTCTTCATCTGCCAGAGCAGCACGGTGACAGTTCTCCTCCCTACCTTTTCCTGCTCGTTCCAACCACTGTACTCTCCCCAGGCATATGCACTCATCTTGTTCAGAAGCCTGCGGGCTGCACAGGGGACTTACAAGTTGAACACTGACCTCAGAAGGATTGAGGTAAAGGCGTAAAAGTGACAGTATTGAAAACTAAACTCTTTTGGTTTTCCGCACCTGCTGAAACTTACCCTTACATTTCAGAAAGACAGGAAATTCACTTATTTTGCTCACTTCCCTCTTTTTCTTTATTTTTTATTTTTTGATCAGTTGGGGATATTTGCATCAAACATGGACGTTAGAGCCTTTTTTGTTCTGGATGCTTATACCTGACTGCAAATTACAATCTGGCTGCTGTGTAGCACAAACTATCCCCATCTTTAACTTTGCAATTCAAGATAAAGAAGATGATTTTATTTGCACAAAGTCTTCTCATTTTACTTCTGCAGCCAGATTATACCTATTCTTCCACTGAAGGCAAATCAACGGACCCTACAAATTCTAACTTATTTTACTACTTACGAGATTGCCTGACCTTATTCACTTCCCCTCTGCAGGGTTTTTGAAGCCAAAATAACACATTTCTTCAAGCTACACTAGGGCTCTCTTTTGGGCTATTCTCAAACGTCAGGAAAGTACGTTATCCCCCCTCCAATAAATGAGGAAGTTGAAGCTTTGTGCTATCTGTAAACAACCCTCCTTTGAGCCAAACTAGGTAGGTTCGTAAGAAACAAGAGGCGGCTGAAGCTGTGAAATGTCAAATGAATGAAGCTCCTTCCTGGAAGATAATCTGGGCAATTTAGTTTATACAGGTTCAAGAAGCAGTTGACAAAAAGCAGAGCAGAAATGTATGTCCAGAGTTACTAGGAATGCAGGCAGTGACTTCCGTTTGGGAATTCCCTGCACCACAACTTGCTGGAGGCTTGGGAAGTACTGCAAGGAGGCTTCATTACGTGTTTACCCTATTACCCATGTTCCCTACGCATTCACTGTCGGTCCCTACTATATACTGGGCTAATTAGGCATTCGGTCTCACCCAGTGCAGCCATCCCCACGCTCTTACTGGTTCATACACTTGAATCCCCACGTGCGGAGGACCATACCTGTCACTCAGGTTATCAATTGGTGAGCCCAGTCTATCAGGCAGCCTCCTTCGCTCTGGTGTGCCCATGCAATACCGGTCATTGCCAACAGTAATCCGCAAACTCTGTTCCAGTGAAGACTCAGAGCGGAGACTCGGTGAACGTCTCTGTAAATTGAAGAAAGAGTGCAAGCCCATCAATCAGGGAATTGTAATTTCGGCTACAGTAAGGCAAGTGACTCCCCTTTGCTTAACACATGAGCCTTGGGGTGCATGGATCAAACAAAACAAAAACAAAACTAGAAGAACATTTTTTTCCAAATATCTCCATTGCCTATAATTATTAAAGAAAGGGGAGAGTACTGAGTGCATTTAATTTCTCATTCCAGCTGCCAACAACAAGCTTTACATATACATTATCTAAAAAGGAAAATTTCAACTCAAAAATACCTTTAATAAGCTACCATTTTGGAAGGTAGAAAACCAAAAAGTTCAAGAAGTCCCAGATTTGCTGCTGTGCTCCGTTCTTTGTTAGAGCAGAAGCAGCTAAACAAACATTGCATAAAAACAGTGCCGGGAATTTAATAAAAGCGTCTGGATTTCTGGCCCTTTCCAGCTCTAATAACAACATGAAGCAAGGTATAAAACAAGGGTAAACAAAAATTTTCCTAGCAGTGATGTTTTCCACAGTTTTCCTCACCTCATGCTGCTCTCAGCTGATAAGCACAACCTAATACTAAAAATGTCAGGGGTGGTAGAAACGGCTTCTACAACAGAATTCCCATTTTCATTACTGTCGGTAGAGCTAAACCAGAGTTAAGTTGCCCTGGAAAAAACTACAGCAGAGAACGCCCGAGCTAACTGCTGCTGCGCAGATCTTCACTTGGAGACATACCCAATACAGAAAATGTCATTACTGTTCAGTTACGCTTAATTAGGTATGCTTCGCCTCCTTTTAGAATTTGTCACTGAATTCCAGGAATGATCAAATTAAGCGGAGTTCCAGAAGAAGAAGGTGAGATTGGCTGAAGACAGAGAGGATTGATTATTATTATTATTTTTTAAACCAACATGATTTATATTCTGCTTAACAGGAAACAATGAACCAGCCTCAGTTCTGCCAAACCAGTCATGCGCTGCATATTGCTTTCACAGCAGCAGCAAGCTGCAGGTGCACTCCGTTGCCTGCACCCAGGCTGGCCACTCTGGGAAGAGGCAGCAGATTCAGCTCAACCCTCCAAGAGACCGAAAGAACAGTATATAATCTCCAACAAGAAAGCAGAATTTCCTCACAAATTTGCCTAACAAAATTGACTTGGTACAAATCTGCACTAGAATCCATTGTGAGTATATCCTTGTTCTAAGGTGACGTCAAACTCATTTTTATATCTCTCCGTTAATCTGAATCCCATCATTTATCAGAACACACCCCAATGACTTTTTAAAAGCAATCATTTTGTATTGTATAGTGTTATCCCGGGACAGTCTGGCTGATATACAACATATACAAGGTGCACACGTCTCATACAGCTGCTGAAGGCTGAAGCTGAGCGCTGAAGGTTTGAGTTGAAGGCTCCAACGTGCCCAGTTTAACACCGAATTTGGAGGACTGCCTGCAGAAGCGATTGCCTTGAAAGGCAACTGCTTGCCATCAAGACTGTCAGCAAGTTGGGCACATACAGAACAGCAAAAGCGATGATTAAATCTTAGAAGAAAATTCTGGGCAAGAGAAGAAAGTTGTTTACATTTATATAGTTCAGGATAGATATGAGCACCACACAGATCACCCAGAGACAGCACTTAAGGTAATACATATTTGAACTTTGCATTTTTATGGCTGAGTTTGAGAAATCCAAGTTTCAACAGCTTTTGCATTTGGAGTGCCACTGCTAGTCAATCCTACCTATGCACTGTCCTGTGTTTTCTTCCTTTCCTGTTCTGGCTCCCAACCAGCAGTTACTATTACTGTGCGAATGCACAGGTTGCATACCAGATCTTCATTTCTTCTTTCTCTGCCAACCCAAAACATCCTAATCCTTCAATTTCAGCTAACTTTCTTACAAGACAGTAAAGGAACTGACAAGAACTGTAAAAAGAACAAGCGTGCAGATCAGCAGTGACAAATACAAGCAGCATGAACGTTGCTCAGCCTCGCAACCGCCCAACTCCCCCACCGCACAGCTCGGACCATTCTGTCCACCGTTACACTTGGTGCTTGCACCAAACTTTTGCTGACACTCCATGCTTTAAATACCATAAAGTATTTACTAAGGAACTTACACCATCCATACTCCTGATGTGCAACATACAGTCGACATCCCAGTTATCCACGAGAACGATAATGATACCCAGGGGAATGCACGCACTCCATCTCAACAATACAATGCCCACAATCGAAGAGGGAGTAAGAATCTCAAAGGCTACTCCTTCCATATTCCAGCTCATATGCAGGGACAGTAACTCAGAGCTTGTACTCAAAATTTTTCCACTCTTCAACCCTAACCCCTTATCCCATCAGTGGCTGCATTCCGTGTCTTTCACTTAAGCATTAACTCCCCTCTTCCAAGTCCTCCTTCCTTACTGCAGCTCAAACCCTTCTTTCTCTGTCCTCTGTCTGAATTCACCCCCTCTGAGTGACAGATCCAAGATGTCACCTATTAAAACATTTGTCTAACTCTCCACTTTTCCTCACTTTATATCCTTAAACTTCTGGAGAGAGCGTTTTAAGTGAGATACGTCTGAAAACTTTACTAAATTTTTACCAGATAAACATATCTGCTGTTTACTTTGGTTTGATCACACTGAGTTCCAGTGTTTGGAAAACATCAGCATAATCCCAGCTTTTATCTTTCTCTAATTAATGTTGATTTTGTAAAGAGCAGTTCTAAAAAACAGTATCAACATGTACATGTACCTTATGCTTTAAAACATCATTTTTAAATAAGAAGTAGTGATGGTTGAATACCTTTTGGTGGACAAAACCTTCCACCAAAATTACGCACAACATACAGTCTGAAAAATTGCCTACACTGGGCTTCAGTGTATGCCCGAGAATGCAAAATCCAGTCTAAAGGGCTATGTTAAATCATCTCACATTAACTTATCTTGGGAGAAATGCTTCTGAGAGAAAGGTTTTCCCTAAATACAGTAACGTTCTCGTAAACAATTAAAAAATCTATTTGGCTCAGCAGTTCAGCGCTAGCTAACTTACTGGAGCCTAATTTCAAAGATTAGTAATTTTTCTGTCCTTTTTCCCTGAAATTACAACTGGTAAGAAAAACATCAAGAATCTCTAACAATTTGCTGTGAAAACTACTGCAACTTGAGCCAGGTGGGTGCAAAATAACACCAGAAAAAATAGTGCTTGTCGAGAATAATGTTTGTGTAAAGTTGGGTTTTGCTCATTTGCTTGCTTGTTTTCTAAAGAAGGAGTGGGAGGCTGCGGATCAAAAAACCCTGGTTCAAATTTTTCCAAGTCTAAACCACCGAAACATTTGGCATTGAAAGTTTTGTTACCGCCAGCTCAGGTTCACAGCCTACCACGGATATAGTGACATGACTGACTGGCTGCTGATGAAGCCTATTTGAGAAAGTCCTGCTGTTGTCTCGCAGTTTGCCATCCCCTCAGTTGTGACCATGCCACTGCTCATCAAGCTACAATGTAAACTGACATGAACCATATTAGAAATCCATTATATTAAAAAAATAATTATTTTCAACCTGGATCTTCTTAGCAATGCCATTTGCAGGGGTAGTCCTCTCCCCCTTGACAATTTATAGCACTGGGATAATAGCAAACAACAGCCTAAAAACAAAAGGCCAGAGGCAAGTTTCTCAGCCCGGCTTAACTGTCAAATACAACATTATCTCCCCATTCCATCAGGACAGATTACCTTCAAGTAACAAATAGCGCCCACCAATAACTGAATTTTAACTCCACTACAGTCGCCTGGGACCTCTTATATGGCTACAGCTCCAAGAACCAGCAGAAAGCACGATCCCACTCTCTTTTGGGGTCCTACCATGCAACAAATCATAGCAGGCCACATATTTTCGTTGAATTAACTTTCAGCCAAATCAGTTCCTCGGATACGCTCACCTCACAACTTCACAAACACAACCGTGAGAAGTGGGAGTGCAAAGAAATGGGCAGAATACACTGCAGAGCGAGAGGGAAAACCGAGCGTACCGTTCCTTTTACTCGTACACACGCTGGATTAAGTGAGTGTGGAAACACTGCCTAAAATATCACGGTACGAAAATCTCTTCTTTCAGAGCAATAGAAACATACAGTGAAACCATGACTTACCACAGGTAACAGTGATCAGAAAGACGATCGCTGCACCAGAGAACGACAACAAAAAGCCTAGGTAAGTGAATACCGTTTGCTCAAAAAAAAAGGGAATAAAAAAAAAAAGGAATGGCACTTTTGTTTAGTACAAAGGTGTTGGCATCCAAGGCGGTATCACTTCAGATGCAAACCCCCGGTTTCACATGTCCAAACCAGATTTTTGGTAGGAGACTGGAACACCTTGTGCACGGTTGCCAACTACAAAGCAGTACCTATCAAAGAATAACTCCTGAGATACAAATCTGTATCAGAGCCTCCTTTGTACGCTCAGCAGGAAGAACTCGGAGAAAACGCTCCTTCAGCATCTCGTTAAAAAGTTACCTTCCCGCAAATTAAACCCTGTTTACACAACACAGGACGGTGCCGGGCGGAGGAGAGAGGCTGGCTGCATCCTCCGCCTCGGCAAAGGATAGCATCGCCTCCGAGGCTTATCTAAAACGGCCCTGGCTGTGGAAGAGAAATAAAAATATAACGGAAAGAAAGCGCTGCCTCAGCGGGAAACCCCCAGCCCCGTGCGGCTCCCAGGGCAGCGGGGGTCCCGCTCCTCCGCCCCGCACAGCCAGGGCCCGCTGCCGGGCGCGGCCTCCCCGCGGCCTGACGGGGGGACCCCGGGGAGCCCGGCGGGGCTCACGGCGCTACTCACCCGGCCGCCGCCGTCTCCGTGCTCGCTCCCCCGGCGCCCTCCCCGGGCTCCCCCGGGCCCCCCTGCTCCTCCCGGGGGCGACGGCAACCTCCGGCTGCGGTGCGGCGACGGGGAGCGGCGGGAGGCGCCGCGGTGGCCCGACGGCGAGCGGTGGCGGCGAGGCGGCGGCGGCGGCGGCGG
>CM021767.1:24959170-25129443 GCA_011076525.1 Nettapus auritus
GGAAGGGGCTGTGGGGAGCCTTGGTAGCGCCTGGCTGTAGGCAAGAGGCAAAGGGGTTTGTGCTTCCTCCCTGCTGTGGGGCTTCTTCTTCGGTAGGAGTGAGCTGGGAGGTAGGCTCTGGCTGTCAGGTTTAAGGCTGCCAAGTCTAAGCATCCGCTTTAATAAATTTCTGAAGGGCTGGGAAGGAATCACCTCGTGCCTTCTCACCTGGGCACCTGCTACTGACCATGCTCATGGCAGGCATCTAAGTGTGGCTGTTTTGATGCTTGTAAGTGAACCATGAAGTGTTTCTCCTGTTTATTGCTACTGTGAGGAGGAAGAGTATTTTTGATGAACTGAAATGGGCTTGCAGCTAGACAACAGGCTGCACTCATTAGATGTGGTAAAACACACTTTCCTCTTAAGAGTGCAGAGAAATGAAGGTTCCATTAAAAAAAAAAAAAAAAAATCTGCTTCTGAATTCTTATATCTTGGTTAGGAACTAGAAGAAGCTTCATCTGTTAAACTTTTTTTTTTTTTTTTTTTTTCTTAATATGTAGATGTCTCTTTCTTCACTGTTGGTGAGGCATTGGAACAGGTTGCCCAGAGAAGCTGTGGATGCCCCGTCCCTGGAGGTGTTCAAGACCAGGTTAGATGAGGCCCTGAGAAACCTGATCTTGTGGGTGGCATCCCTGCCAATGACAGGAAGGTTGGAACTATATGATCTTTAAGCTCTCTTCCAACCCAAGCCATTCTGTGATCTCATGAGCACATACATGTGAAGACCTAGTCACTTCTGGTTGACTTGGGGGGTGGGAGGAGGAATGTTATACTTGTTTTTTTGTATTTGCTAGAACATGACATGCTATTTGAAGCGTGCTACTTAAATTAACAGTAAAAAACATCAGGTTTATGGGTGAGGGCCTGGGGTCTGACTGATAATATAATAAGGTATTTCTTCTGGAAGTGGTTAGGTACAACTGCGTGCTAAAAGTAACTGCCCCACCTTGACATTTTCTGAGTGAGCGCACCACTACACAGGCTCAGGAAATAGGCTCAGTCATGAAAATAGACTGTCTTATTTTCCATTACCATTGTCTACTCTTCCCCCTTCTCTCCTATGGTTGTTAACGTTCATCTGTGACCTTAATTGAATTACAAGTATCCTGGGATATAAATTTCACCTTTGAAGTGCCCAGCATTCTGCAGATCTGTTTCTGGTGTGTGGAAAATGTGACGATAGTGGAGGCAATTAATGCTGAACCTATTCCAGCTAAGTACCCCAAGCAGCAGAGATGGTAACAGTTGGATAGGCACAGGGTTGTGCTTTATGAGAACTACAAAACTGATGTGTCTCTGGGGATTTCTCCTCTAGTTTTATACCGTTAATGGCACCCAAACACTTTCGTACTATAAGGAATATATATTAGCACAGATGTATTCTGATGTTTCATTAAAAGAAATGGCATATTTTGTGGGTATCAGTGTCTGTGTCAGGTACTCAGTTTCAACGCCTGAAATAAGTAAAAACAGCCTTAAAAAGGGGGGAAACTGATTCATTTGGCTTTGGGTGCCTTTTCTGCTCTGTTGCTTTCCTTAATCCATTAGTGAGTAATGTAGGTGGCTGAGGGACGGTTGGACCAGATGATCTTGGAGGTTTTTTCCAACCTTTATGATTCTATGAAAAAAATGTTAAACCAGTTTGATTTCAAAACAGTCAAAGGTAAAAAGCCTTAAAACCAAGAAAACCACTAAGTTCTTCTTTCTTTTTCAAGTTGGGTTCTGTATAAAGTTAGATATATAGTATCTAAAATCTCTGCAAAATTCTAGAACACTTAAGTATTTGTTACTTTCTTTTGGCCTTGTATACAAAGGAGGTGTCCTGGTGGCTTATGGTGATTGATTTAAGTGATGTTTGGAAAGAGAAGGAATCCAGATGCCACTAACATCAGAAAGTTCACTAAAACTTCACTACATTCCAGCAAGTAAACTGGGGG
The DNA here is from genome assembly GCA_011076525.1 of Nettapus auritus. NCBI lineage: Eukaryota > Metazoa > Chordata > Aves > Anseriformes > Anatidae > Nettapus > Nettapus auritus. The sequence goes on from CM021767.1 coordinate 24,961,147, forward strand.
AGGAAGGAATGGAAGAAAGAAGCAGAAAGTGTATGTGCTATAGTGTGGTTTGTTTGTTTGTTTTTTAAAAAAAAAGGTCAGGAGAGAAAAAATCCATTTGTTGGCGAAACATACTTGACTGACTAGTGCTCACTAACGTTTTGTAGCACCCTGTTATCGTACTGAACATCACTTTACAACTATTAGACTCATTCTGTACTTCCTGTAATGTCCTTTTTCAATCATGCCTTACTGAATCAAGTTGTTAAGGGAATGAGCACTTATGGTGGAATTCAGTTAAGATTAAGATTAGTGCTAAAATTTGGGCCCGATGACACAGAGGAAATAAAGGGTTCTCATCTCTTTCCAAGAAAGAGTGCTATATTCTGTTCCAGGGATTGAGAAAAAAAATCAGTCAAGGTCCTCACCTGTTTTGTAGAGGTTTGTAATACTCATGCAGCTGATGGTCCAGACTCTCATCGGACAAAGGAGGTGCCAGTCAGTCTGCTCTGCTACCAGTTCATCTCCCAAACTGCTCTTTGGAATTCCAAAGCTCATCTCGGTCAGAGGAACTTGCAATTAGCTGCTGCTTGGAGCTGCTTAGCTAATTGGATGCTGAGGGCAAAGTTGGGGTAATAAGGTGCCTCTGAATTCTTGTTAGGCCTCAAGTAGGAAAGTCACGGGAGCAAAAGGCATTGAGAAATAGAAGAACAGAATAAGAAAAGTTAGCAGTAGCTCTATATGAACAAGTAAACAGTAATCAGAATTAATGTTAATTCAGGTTAATTTGATGTTAAAAAAAAATAGTATAGAAAAAAATGTTAGTTACTTTTTATTTTTTTTTAACCTTCCTGCATCTAAGTCAAGAATAGATCCGGGGGTGTGAGGCAGCCATGCAGCACTATCTCTGATGTTAAAATGCTGGATTACTGGTAAGAAGACAGGCAGTTTCTTTTTGTGTTTGTTTTTGTTTTGTGTTTGTTTTTGTGACAAAATTAGTATTCTTGTGAGAAAGTGCAGTGGAAGATACTCCTCTCTTGAACTTTGCATTTTTTTTTTTCCCCTGGAAAACAGTGTGAAGTATGTATGTTGCTTCTTCAGGTCCAGGAGAAGCAACCCATTCGTGAAAAATTTGGGGCTGAGCCAAGTAATCAAGCCATTCCTGGTCATGATGTCATGGGATTTGAGGATGGCTCTACTGATAGGAGAGCCCTGGCTGCAAGCACAGAAAATGCATCCAAATAGACAATTGCTTTCAGAGATTTGACATCTATAATTACAAGGTTGATATTTCTGAGTTTAAGGCTTGTCTAGGCTGGCTTCTGTTTCAGTTCAATATTTACTTGTAGCTGGGAAGTGGAACAGGCGTGGAGCCTATGCTCCTTCTCTGACTCCCTGGTTCTGGGAGGGGTATTAAGTAATCTGTTACAAAATAAATTCGTAAGAGAATTGGGGGATGGTTTCCCTTTGCCGGATTGCTTTTCCTCACTGCAGGTATTTCAGTCTAGACTGAAAAACTCTGGCTAATAGACGATGAATAAAATCTGACCTGTGTTGGACTGTGGGGGTGGATTAAATCAAACCTAGTGGGTTTTTTTGTTGTTGTTTTTTGTTCCATTTGAATGCTCTGATTCTTTGATAAATGTCAGGTGCATTATTATTTATAGTATGCAAGGTACTTTGTAACATCTTAAATCAGTCAAATACATAGTAGTAAATGTCGCAGGCAGCAATATTCGGGAAGAGGGGAAATAGCCAACAGGAAGCATGAAAATGAGGAATGTTAGATGCTGCCCTTGCTTGTATTTAAATGTATTTAGGCAGAACGGGTACCAGTGATTTTAGATCAGTTAGGGTGGATTAATATTCTCAGTGGCACATGAAAGCTGTCCATTTGTCAGTCCATGTGGGAAAGTTTATGGCTTTGAATGTGAAAAGAGAGGTTAGGAGAGAGAAGCAAGCAGAAGCAGCACACAAAATGAGAATGCCAGCACACAGTGTAGTTGAAATGAAAAATTGTTGAGAGTGATTAGTTCAAGGGAGAAGGGATGCTCTTTGTCCTGATCTGAGAACTTGTTTGGTGTCTTACAAAGTCAGGGGGAGGCTTCCCCCACCACCATCACCCCCATTTGTAATGAAATAAAATACTGGAACAATGAAATCTGAAAGCTTTACTTGTGTGCAGCTCATGCTCCATCCTCATATCTGAGCTGTCTTAAGAAGTTGCTGTCTTAAGAACTTGCTTCTTTCCTTTTTTGAAGGGAAGCTTCCTTGAGTGTAAAGAACATAATACTTACTATCAAGGCCTCTGCAGGAAAGTTTATTCTAGAAACCTTTGAACAGCCTATGGGAGAAGGACCAGCTGGTCTAAATGCACCTAGTGTGCAGAGCAGTAGCTTAATTGGACACAAAAAGGCAGCCTTGCAACTCTGGCACACAAGTGAAGATTACTTTCAGGACTGTGAGAAATCAGAATCCTAAAAGATAACAATTAAACAAGGATAAATATAAATTTAGGAAAACAGCACTATGCTAGAAGGTTGACCTGCACCTGAGTAGAAATTCTGGTCCCTCTTCAGATTCATAGATTGTAAGGCAATAAGGGCTCTCAGTAAGTAATATTACAGTGAATTTTCCCTCTCGTTCCTCTTTATAGTAGAGTCTTTGCACCAATTAGGTCTCTGTGCAGGACTGTGAGAACAGGAATAGTATGTCTTCAGTCTCCACCTGAAAGCCGATTTTCTGATACAATGGTGGGGGCCCAGTCCTGAAAATCCGTAGAGAAGATGGAGAACTGACAAAACTTGACCAAAAAAAAACCACACCTTTTCTCCCATGGCAAGAACAAGATCAGAGGAGAGCAGCCTGATATGGGGAGGAGTTTCTGAACTTGTGTGGGATTCCTGTAGGGACAGCAGATGCCCTGAAAGGTCTTCCCATATTTTCTCCTGCTTTATAAGCTCACAGCAAAAGCCTTTTGGTGGTGCCAGCTGCTTACTGCTATGCCTTTCTCTCCTGCTTCTTTCAAGGAAACTATGATTAGAGGGTACTGTGGCCTCCCAGCATTTGCTCTTATCTCTGCTGTCTTGCTCCTCTGACCAGATTGCTCTGTCTTCCCAGACAGGAATGTTACTGATATTTCGCTTTTTTGGCACCCCACTGGTAACACTTCTAAGCTCTGAGAATGCTTTATTGTCCCTCTGAAGAACTGTGCGTCAAAGGTAAAATTTGCTACCTGTGATGAATTATTTACAGGGATACACTAATTTTCCCTGGCAAGAGAGATTACAGTTGGAGGGTTTGGGCAAATGAAGTACCCAGAGCACTGGCCATAAAATCACCAGTAGCAGCTAAAATTGCCAGGCTGTGTGCCGGCTTTACTGCACGTGCTTATTATTGTATAACAATTTGGAGGGATTAGGGCTGGATGTTTTCTCTTGTTATTGCCTCAGATGGGAAGCTGAGCATTTACTCACCTGATAATGCACAGTCTCATATTCTGTGGTGCCATTTGCATGTGTTACGTTCCAGACACAGTCACTGAGCACAAGATGGGTAAAACCAAGTGGCTTGTCTTTTTTTTTTTTTTTTTAAAACGTTTGTTATTCAGATGACTGTATTAGGTTAACATAATGATCTCTTCTGACTTTACACGGCCATTACTATGTCAGGAGAGCTGTGCAACTTAGGGATACTGGTGTATTGTTGGCAGAGCGCTCTTGCAGCAGTACCATCTGCCACAAGAACGCCCTGCCCTTAAAACCATTTATTTCCTACACGTTTATATGCCGAGCTACCGCCGCCGGGGGGGGAACGGGGCGGGCCGGGCCGTGACGGGGCAGAGGTTGGAGCCGGAGCAGGCCGCAGGGCCGGGGCCTCGCATGGAGGGCTCGGCCGGGCCCGGGCGGGCGGTGGCAGCGGGCCGGGGGTGCTGCAGGCCCGGCCCGAGTCCTTGTGAAGCCGTGGAGGGATGCGACCGATGGGTGCTTGTGTGCGAGGCTGGCGGGTGCTTCCCGGGGTGGTTTCGGAGGGTGAGCTGGCCGTGAGACCCTCGGCCTGGGAGCCAGCAGGAAGATTTAAATTGGCAGAGCAGCGAGGTGCGGGGGCGACCTGAGGAGACAGCGTAATTTGAGCTTGATCGGTGTGCAGAAATAAGACAGCACGAGTGCAATAGCCGAGCCTGGACTGCACGCCCCAGGAAGTTGTCTCTAGTCCTAGGTTCATTTCTTATCACAGCCCGCCCCGTCTGGGGCTGTGCTTGGCCCGTGCCTCACGCTCCTTTCTCTTTCCTGCCCTAGCAGCTCCCAGTAAAAGATGGAGAACATCCTGACAGGCTTGTGTGGCACCGGCCCCGAAGATCCGCTCCCGCTGTGGGTTCACGGCAGCATTGGCCATTGCTTTAACCAGCTGGCATTAAATGCGATTCCTCACGTGGTCCTTGCAGTGGTCAGTGCCTGCTTCCTTGGCACTCCCAGGTATGACAACTAACTCGTCCAGCTCTTCATTATTATGCAGGGCTGGAGGCGGGGTGGAAAGGCTGGAAATTAGATCTCTCTGTAATGTACTGGGTATGTCCTTAGAGAACAACACGATATTACAGTGCTATTACATTTGTCAGCATCTGTCCTAATTCAGAGTACCGTGTCCAGCTCTGGTCACTCCACTGCAGAAAGGAATCCAGAGAGAATACAGAGGATAGTGAGGGAAAAAAAATAACAGAAAATAAGTGAAAAGGATTTCAGTGAATGGGGATTGGGAAAACTGAGGGTCGTACAGGGGAGTATATAAATCCAAGGTGGCATGGAAGATGTATGTAAGGTAATAAGTGATTCAGAAAAACACCAAAGTTTTCCTGTTTACTCTCTTGAATTTGTAAACGTGACAATGTTCACTGATATTGAAAGGCTGCAAATGGTAATGAAGCAAGTGATAATTAAATCTTTTGTTGGGCAATAGATAATGGACTTTACTTACACAGCATCACTGAAACCAGGAGTGAGAAAAAAAAAATCTTTCTGGAGAAAATATCACAAAGATGAGAGAAATCAAGGATTAGAAATGTGACGCAGAATTTGGTCATCAAAATATTAAATATACTTTTTTGTTAAACTTCAAGGGCTGGAGTCTGATTTGACCACAAAATATCACAGTTGCAAACAAATTTATGTAGATAAAGGCTATTCGCAGTATCTGAATCTCTGGTATTGATTTTTTTTCCTGGACTTTATTGACCTGCTCTAGTTTAGCAACACCTACAGTCTAAAAAGGTTACAAACCTAGGGAAGTGAACACAAAGGTTAGAAATTGGGAAGTGAATACAAAGAAATTAATTAAGAATGAAGAGATAAAGAGGGGAAGAGGGAGGAAAGAGAGGAGATTGACTCTCCTAGTCATGAGATGTGATGGAATACCAACTGAAGTTTTTTCTGCTCTTTCCCCCTCTAGATCTGGCTCTGGGGTGCCTCGCCGGCCAGGCTGGAGATGCAGAATTGCTGCTTCTTTTATACTTGCTGGGCTGTTCCTCGCTGATATAATCCCAGCCGCCATTTCTCAGCAGGAGCTGGGCCCTGTGTACCTGGAAGTGCTGGCCGGTGGCATCGCAGCACTAACATGGCTCACTCACGGCGCTGCTCTGCTCATGCTCTGCAGGTCCATTCATGGCTCTACCCGGGGTCCTGCAGCCCTGGCTCTCCTCGCTCTCTTACCCCTACCTTCTCTCATCATCACGCTCGTCTGGTACTGCAGAAGCGGGACAGCTTGGTCCCCTGCCCACCCTGCTGTCTCCTCCAGGTTCACCATTCTCTGTCTGCAGCTGGTGTCTCTGCTGGTGTATGTGGTTGGCTACCTCTTACCTGCCCCTGACAGGCACGAATTCCTCTCCATCAATAGCTCCTGGCAGCCAGACCAGCTCATCTCAGAGCCAGGCATCTCTGTGCCGGGTCAGCAGCGAGTGGCAGAAGATGGTGAGAGCTGGCTCTCACGCTTCTTTTATGCTTGGATGAACCCTCTTATGAAACGTGGCTATCAGTGGAAGCTGAACCAGCCACAGGATGTCTATCTGCTTCCTCGCCAGCTCCAGGCTGCCAGGGTTTGTGATCGGTTCTATGCCTGCTGGCAGAAGAAGGGAGCTCTGCACCAAGTGGAGGAAGAGACAGAGTCTCTTACTAGCCCAATCATTGCTGCAGGCGATGGGAGTAGCAATGTCCAGGACAGCTTGCACCGAGCCCAGGAGCCTGTGAGACTCTTCTCAGTGCTTCATGCGGTCTTTGGGCTTCGTTTCTACTCGCTGGGACTTCTCAAGCTGGCCGGCAGCCTGCTCGGTTTCTCAGGCCCCCTGCTTCTGAACCTGCTGGTGAACTTCATGGAGTCGCGGCAGGAGCCCCTGAGCCACGGGGTGCTCTATGCGCTGGGGCTCTTTGCTGGCTCCTTCCTGGGCGCTCTCCTGCGCAACCAGTTCAGCTACGAGGTGAACAAGGTGACGCTGATGGTGCGGGCCGCCGTCATCTCTGCCATCTACCGCAAGGCCCTGCGTGTCGGCGGCACCAGCCTTTCCCGCTTCACCGTGGGTGAAATCGTCAACTTCATGAGCACGGACACCAGTAGGTTGGTCAACTTCTGCCTCAGCTTCCACGAGGTGTGGAGCCTGCCCTTCCAGTTTGCCATTACCCTTTACCTCCTGTACCAGCAAGTAGGGGTAGCCTTTCTGGGAGGCCTGGCCTTGGCACTGCTGCTCGTGCCCATCAACAAGGTCATAGCCAACCGCATCATGATGAGCAACAAGGAGATGCTGCAGCACAAGGACGCACGGGTCAAGGTGAGGGGCGGCTGGTGGCTCTCTGAATTTGTTACGGTGTTCTCTCCCCCTTTGTCTTTGGAACGTTGGATTTTGGCCACTTGTGGTGAATCCCAAGTGAGTGAACTGAGTCACAACGATTGGGAGAAGTGCTAGAGGGGGCACACGTGTAAGTGGTTCACAAGTATTTCAGGGTGAGGCATGTTCACCACCTGCAAGATAGCAAACCTCTCATGTTTGTCGTGCCCCCTGGGGAAATTAAAGTTCCCTTGCAGGTTCCTTTTCCGCATGTAATAGTTAATGTGGGTCTCCTGATTGCTTCCTTTGGGGACGCTTCCATTCTGTTACTGCAGTAATGCTATTATTGGTGATGTATCTGGCAGTCTGGACAAACGCAACGATCGTGGATGTAATGGTTTTATATCACTCCAGCTTGGCACCCTCAGTCAGCTTTTCCACAGCTGTTTGGAGCTGTTGAAATACTTATCCTCCTAACAGGAGGTGCATCTAGTTGTACGGGATGTGCTGGACCTTCTCCAGCTACTGCAAGACTGGTTTGTTAAGTGAACTCCTTGCTGGTTTTCTTTCATGTCAGGCACAAGCACATCTGAGCTTGCTCTGTACATGCTGACCTGAGAGAGGAGCGAGAGGGGAACATGCTACAGGGATACCTGAGCTGCTGGATGTGAGCCAGCTTGGCTCCGGACACAGGCTAGCTGTGAAGCTGTGTCGTGTTTTGCCTTTTCCTGAACCTTACACAGCATAGGTAGCTGAGCAAGCTGCTGGAATGAGAAAGGGCAAAGTTCTCAGTAGCTGCCACTTGAGTTTGTGTCTCTGTTAGCAAAATGGCTCCTGGTGTCTCTAGCCTGGCCCTTCGCCCAGCCCAGATGCCCAGCTGGCGTTTGGTGCGTTGGGCAGACACCGGTTACTAGATGTGATTTTCCCCTTTGCCTGCAGCTAATGACCGAGTTCCTCGGTGGCATTCGGGTGATCAAGTTTTACGCCTGGGAGAAGCACTTCAGCACCAGGATAAACGCCTGCCGGGCTAAAGAGCTGCAGAAGTTGCGAGCCATCAAGTACTTGGATGCCGTGTGCGTGTATCTGTGGGCAGCGCTGCCCGTCGTTGTCTCCATTGTCATCTTCATCACCTACGTTCTGTTGGGGCACCAGCTCACTGCCACAAAGGTGAGTGAAGGGGGAGATCCCAAGTGACAGCACTGCTCACTGTGGGTAGTAACAGAGCTCTACGACACCTCAGAGCTCTAACTAGGAGACTAGGCAGAGTAACTAGGAGAGCCTGCTTAGAGCCCAGAGGCATCTTCTCTGGGAAATGAACACCTCCTGCTTCTCCCCACAGCTCTTCAGGCTCTCTTTGATGAAGCTGTTTGGAGAGTACAAGATGCCAGGGAAGTACAGCCTCCAATTTATGTTTCTTTCCTTACCTGCGCAGGTGTTCACAGCGTTGGCCCTTGTAGGGATGCTCATTCTCCCTCTCAACAGCTTCCCGTGGGTGTTGAATGGGACCTTGGAAGCCAAAGTTTCCCTGGATCGAATCCAGCGTTTCCTTGAGCTTGTGGACCAGGACCTGGAAGCTTACTATGCCCTAGGTAATGGGGAAGGATGCTGGTGGGCTTGGGACCCTGGCAGGAGATATTTGGAGCAGGGAGCTGAGGTGTGAGGCCCAGGGGCAGTACTGGAGGGCAGCCAGCTGTCACGCTGTGATTCAAGACATTCAGTTGGCAGAGCACAGGGAAAGCACTTCATTTGTGTGGAAAATGGGATACAAGGCCACAGCGTTCCTCTTTACCAAACGTAGGCCACTGCTTGTCCCTAAAGAGCCCCACCATTAGCGTGCCTCTAGAAGAAGCTGCTCCCTCCCATGTCCAAAGCTCCTCAGTCAATGAAGCCTTCAACAACCTCGGCTTGGCCTAGCAGAAAGGTTTGGGTGTGTGCCCTCTCCTGAGCCATCACTGCTCCCTTTCTCTCCTTCCTTGCCATTTCCCAGCTCCATTTCACCTTCAACAATAAGAAAACCAGGTAATCCTTGCTGTGGCTCCCTGAGAGCCAGCAGGTCACCCTGTGTGTCCAGTGGGAGTTGGAGACAGGAGGCTTGGAGGAACAGATACATATTTAAGGACAAATCAGTAGGCAAGTGGCTCATTCAGGGGTTGGTCCAGGGCATTCTGGCTGTGCCCTCTCCCTGCCTCTTCCGTTTGGGAACAAATCTGATAGTATTTATGTCAGGTCCATGTCGTTCTCTGTCCTTCTCATTGTAGTGCTGCTTTTCCCTTGCAGGGAGCCCTTCAGGTACAGCTTCTGCCATAGAGATGCGAGCTGCAGATTTTTCATGGGCACCAGGCGAAGAAGAAAGCACCAGCCAGCCCTTATCCACAGGCACTCTGCAATTGCACATCGAGAACCTCTCAGTGAGAAAGGTGAGCAGGAATGCAGGAGGAAACAGAACATGGCACTAGAGGAGCTGGGGTGACGTGTTTTCTTGCTCTTATGAGCCATATACCAAGATCTCTTGGCCCAGAGGTGCAGGACACATCACATCTCAGAGCTGCAATGGGCTGGGGGAGTTCCAGGCTTGGCTCACAGATGACCAAAAATCCCCTCTACGTTCCACCACTGCTGCAGGCAAGGATTAAGCTGGGCACACACGTGGGTTCCAGAATAACTTGGTTGTTAACGCTCCTTGCGGACTTGTGGCCTGCCATAGCAGGGATCTGGTTCATGCAGCAGCTGTGCTGAGCTCTTCGGCTGTACTGGTGAGACAGTCCTAGCTTAGGACAGCTGTCAGCTCTTACAGGCTCAAGAAATGTGGCCAAGCCAGCATGTATTAGCTCACCAGGTTGCTCCTTTTCATTTCCCTTTACAGGGGATGCTCTTGGGAGTTGTTGGGAAGGTCGGCTCTGGCAAGAGCTCTCTGCTTGCAGCCATCACTGGAGAGCTCATTAAGTAAGTAACCTAAAGACTTCTCCCTGCCTGGTCCCTCCACGCCACAGCAGGCAAGGACCATCCAGAGCTGCCCATATTTACAGGTCATTTTGATCTGCCGATAGTTCACCTCTGTTGCCTTTCCATCCACCTCTGGTGTGCTTGCAGACAAGGTGGACAAGTGTATGTTTGTGACCTGGAGCAAGGATTTGGTCTGGCCACTCAGGAGCCTTGGATCCAGTTTACCACCGTCCGTGAGAACATCCTGTTTGGGCGGGAATATGATGCCAGGCTGTACGAGGAGGTGGTGGAGGCCTGCGCCCTCTCTGAGGACCTGAACGTGAGTGCCTGAATTGGAAACCTTCCTGGGCCTCCTCAGCCAGCTTTTGCATCCAGCCTGAGCCTCACTGGGAGGAGTTCTCATTCTTGCAGGCTTGAGCCTGCTTTGCAATGTCCCATTCACAGGGGCTGGGGCTAGATGATCATTAAGGTCCCTTCCAACACAAGCCATTCTGTGATTCCATGATTCCCAAACCCAGACCATACCTAGCCCCACTTTTTCGTTAAGGTATGAAGTCACTTTGGTAGCACTTCGGATGGTTTCCTCTGCGCTGAGTTCTTCATCCTGGGGAAAGATGATCTTGCATCTGGCTGTTGAGTGCTGGGTTTTTCAGGCAGGAATCTTAGCAGCAGCTCATGCTCTTTTGGGTCAGAGGGCACCTCCCTGGAGCTGAGGGGCTGCGTCTGTGGTCCTGCATTCAGTAATGCACGTATTCTGGGTTTGAAGCTTGTGGTTACGTTAGCCAGTGAAGTTGCTGTTACACCTGGTAGGAAACGTGCCTCTTCCTCTGAGCTTATAAACAGGAGCCTGGTTTTCCAAAGCGCCAAGCACTAGAAGCTCCCGTTTCCTTCAGCAGAAGTTGTGAATGCTCTGTAAGGATAAAGTATGACAAGTTGTAGACATTGCCTGTGGAAGTTGTTTCTGACTACTGAAACTCAGCTGTTTTTACTGTTTGGATGGGCATTGTTTTGTTGAAGGCACATTCTGCTCTCCCAGAGAAGTCCTAGGCACAGTGTTAGTTGTCTCAGACCAGGAGTTCCTCAATGGGTGGTTCAGATGTGGCCACCTGCTGGAGCCTAAGAGACTCTGCTGGCATAAAGGCTGCCAAGCGTGCCAGTTGTCTGCAGATCCAGCGTGTGCACTGCTGCGTTGTTTCGTTTCTGCTCAGAGGTCACCCTAAGGAGTTACTGCCAGAGTCAGGAGGGGGATCCCAGTGTTCTGATCTTGAGTTCCCAGTAGCTTCCTGCCCCTCTTAAATGGATTTTCTTCCATGTTTCAGATTTTACCAGCAGGTGACCAGACAGAGGTGGGTGAAAACGGCGTGACACTCAGTGGGGGACAGAAGGCTCGAATAGCCCTTGCCAGAGCTGTTTACCAGGTAAATAGCAGAGCAGCTGTGCCGTGCCCTGTGCCAAGTCGGACGCAAAGAAGTTGGAAGCACGCAGCTGTGCGATGCGCTCTGGTGGCACGTCTTAAACCACGTGGGGCTGGCCTACAGGTGCTGGCAGTGTGCCGTGCCGAGGCACTTGCACTCCTCAGCGCTGCCTGCTCGGGCAGGGCCAGGGGCTGTATCCCCGTCTTTTGTCTCCCCCAGGAGAAAGAGCTTTACCTCCTTGATGATCCCCTGGCTGCCGTTGATGCAGATGTAGCCAATCATCTTATGCGGAAATGCGTTCTCGGAGTTCTCCAACACAAGACCAGGATCCTCTGCACCCACAGGACTGAGTTTTTGGAGAAGGCTGATGCCTTGTTGTTGATGGACAATGGCAGGATAGTCAAGACAGGTACAGTGGCTGTCTTTGCAGTGCCTGTGTGCCAGTTTTGAATGGCTTGAGCAAAGATGGCCATAAGGGAGTAGGATTAACTAGTGGGGAACCCAGGAAGGGATAAACAGCTTGGGGACACTGCATGTGGGCAAAGGAGGCAGCGTGGAATAGAGCGTGCAGATGCATAGATACAGACGTGGGGAGCCAATAAGGCAGAAAGCTGTGGCAGGATATAAGGAGCAGAACCTTCAAGGATGCAGCTGCTGTGAGAGGAAATATGGGATGTCATGACAGAGCAAAACGGGGCCATTTTGTACCTGTTCCTCTCAGTCTCTGAAGCATTTGCATGTCTCTCTTTGCAGGCACACCGGCTGAGATCCTGCCACTTGTGGAAGCTATCCCCAAATTCAAGGACGTGGACAAGAGGCAGAAGGACAAAGGTCTGTACCTGGTGAGATTGGGGTGTGGCTGGGACAGTATGGCTCAGCTGAGCACCCAGGCAGAACCTGTACCTGATGGCTGCTGGCCTTAAGCAGAGCTCCCACCACCCTGCTGTGCTGTGGCAGTGCTGATCTGTGGGTAGTCTGTTCATAGGAGGAGAGGAGGCCTAGATATGATCAGGTGTTTGAATCTGCTTTTTGTTTGTGGTCTGGATCTGGATGAAAGTCTGCCAGGATTGGTGCACCTATCTTGAAAGGGGAGAGAGGAGGGAAGAAAAGTCTTCATAGCCTAGATTTGTTTTATATACAGCAAGGAGCAGCTCCAGGAGGTACTTACGTTGCACTGACCTTTGCTTTTGCTTCTATCCCCACAGCCCCTGATGAGCAAAGCCAAGAAGAGGACACAGAGACAGAGGCAGAAGAATCATCCCAAGACAACCGTCTTCTCCACAAGGAGGAGGAGAAGAAAGAAGGGGCAGTGGCTTTTCAGGTCTACAAGGCATATTGGTTGGCAGTGGGCAGCTGCATGGCATTATCCATCCTCTTCTCGCTGCTCCTGATGCAAGGTGAGGCAATGACCCAGGAGCACATCTCTCTCTTTAATGTTCCTCTCTTGTTTCCTGGCTGTGTGGAATCCAGGGAAGGAAAGAGGCTGCGGGTTTAATTGCTCTCCCTGCACCAGGAAGACCCCTTTTCTCTTCCACAAACTAAAGCAGCAGGTGGGGACAAGGAGAGGGGAATATGTGGGAACTGGCTTTTGCCTCTCATTTGCTGCTGCAGTTGTGTGTCTGCTCCTTTAGCAGTGCTCTGTCACTGCTGCAGCTCATGGCAGTTCCCTTGCTCCTGCTCTACTGGGAACAGCGCAGAGTGAACACAAGGGGGGACTAGACTGGGCAGTGAGACTAAAACAAAAGCTGCCCACCTACTTCCCTTCCAGCTTTTCTGCTTTGTATTTGCTGACTCGAAGGTTGAATCCCTCGTTATACAGTCTGTCTCTCTCTGTAGCATCCAGAAATATCTCGGATTGGTGGCTCTCACACTGGATCTCCAGCATATCCCAGACAGCAAATACCTCTGTGATGGGCTGCTCAGCTTCCCTGCCATCTGCAGAGCTGCTTCTCTTCTCCACTGCTGGGCTTGTGTAAGTGAACTCTGGGCAGGAGATGCCAAAGGAAACACTCCCATTTTGCCCTTGTGCATTTCCTGTGCATATCCTTCTTGAGACCACCCCGCTGCAGGGGATCTGCATGGCTGCTTTGAGAAAGACAGAACTGAAATCTCTGGCCAGAGAGGGAGCTGACAAAATGCCTGTAGTGCTTGTAACCTGAGGCTGACAGAAGACCCCTGGCTGTATATTAATGAGAGCATTTGTCTCAGCATAGCAAAGGAGGACTATCAGGCTGAAGTACCCTGATATCCCCTGGAGTCTGCTCCTGGATCCTGATGCCCTGTCTGAGTTTGCTGCCATAGGGACCTTGGCAGATTCATAATCTTCCTCCTTCCCTGTTCTAGCTCCCCCGTTCAAGCCCTGGACACAGCCCCAGTCCCTTCCAACGGTTCAGCGGATGTGAATTTCTACCTGATGGTTTACGGGAGCATTGCAGGAGCCAACTCCGTCTTCACCATTTTTCGGGCCTTCCTCTTTGCTTACGGCACCATCCGTGCTGCCACTGTCATCCACAACCGACTGCTCCAGAGGGTTATAAAGGTAATGTCAGACACTCCAGGACAGGATGGGTTCCTGCAAGTCATTCTGCCCCGCTACTCTTCTCACAGTTGGGAGTAAGGGTATGAGAAGTGGGTTTCTGGGGGCATTACCTGATGGGCTGATGAGCTGCAGCTGACTGGCTCTTGCTTTCTTGTTCCCTTGTTGCCAGGCCACGGTCACCTTCTTTGACACCACGCCAACAGGCCGCATCCTGAACCGCTTCTCCTCAGACCTGTACTGCGTGGATGACAGCTTGCCATTCATCCTCAACATCTTCCTGGCCAACATGTATGGGCTCCTGGGCATGCTGGTGATAATCACCTACGGCCTGCCTTGGATTGGCCTGGTCTTACTCCCTCTGGCTGCCCTCTACTTCTCTATCCAGCGCTATTATCGGCGCACGTCGCGGGAGCTCAAGCGCCTTTACAGCCTCACCCTGTCTCCCATTTACACTCACTTCTCAGAGACCCTCTCGGGACTGAGCAGCATCAGAGCCATGCGGGCAGCACAGAGGTGAGCGGAAGGGAACGGCACCCAGAGAGCCAGAGCTTTGGCTTTATAGACCGGTGCCATCCTGACGTGGGGCTGGGTACAGGGTGGCGGGAATGCCCCTGGACTGGGGCAGTAGGAATGGGGCTTGAGTGGAGCGCGGTCTGGTGTGAACCTCTGCTGTGCTCCTGCCAGGTTCGAGTTGGAGAATCAGCTGCGCCTGGAGCAGAACCAGCGCTGCCTCTTCGCCAGCAACACGGCAATGCAGTGGCTGGACATCCGCTTGCAGATGATTGGGGTCGCTGTGGTCACTGCCATTGCAGGAATTGCCATCATCCAGCACCAGAAGCATCTGGGAAATCCAGGTGGGCTGCCAGGGATGGTTCTGCACATCTCCCTTCACCAGAGTAGGATCCAGAGCTCCCACTGCCTGTCACTCTGCGCGTTGCCTTCAGCTCCTGTTCCTCCTGCATGGCCCCATCCTGGAGTGGGATCCCAGACTCCAGAGTGCTGACTCCTCACCTGTTTCTTTGTCCTGCTGCCAAGATCCCAGCCCCTTCCCTGCTATTAACACTTGCTTATGTTTTTGTCCTCTCAGGACTTGTGGGCCTGGCGCTCTCATATGCCCTGTCTGTCACAAACCTTCTCTCAGGCCTCATTTCCAGCTTCACCATGACAGAAACCATGATGGTGAGTGTGGAGCGGACAGAGGAATACACTACAGACATCCCTGTGGAGCCACAGGATAAAGTGGTCCAGGTAAAAGCTTAAATATGTTCTCAGGGACTGGCCCTGTGCCCTGCACTTGCCTCCAGGTGGAGATGAGAAGGTTCCAGTGTGCAGGGAGGGCCCTCACCCACAGAACCTGTTTTGATCATTCATCCTTTCCCAGTACATCCCGAGGGGGGGTGAACCTCAAGCAGGAGTTGTTGAAGGCTAGAATGACAGGGAGGGTAGAAGAGCAGAAAGGGGTGGCAGGGCTAAGCTCTGAGGGGAAAACAGGCCTAGAAGGGGGCTGGAAACAGAACTGGTCTGCGCCCTGAGTCTCTTCAGAAGCCAAGCAACACTCCGAAGGGGTGGCTGGGGCTTGGTCTGAGTGCAGGTGAGGCTGAAGATGACAGTGGGTTACAGTGACGCTCTGTCTCACACTGATGACCCCCTTAGGTTGCTGCTGACTGGCCAAGCAGGGGGCTTGTGGAGTTCCAGCACGTGGTCCTGGCCTACCGAGCAGGCCTGCCCAACGCGCTCGACGGAGTGAGCTTCACCGTGTACCCCGGAGAGAAGGTGGGGATTGTGGGTCGCACAGGATCTGGAAAATCCACTCTTTTCTTGGCACTTTTCCGTATGCTGGAGCTGAAAGCGGGCCGGATTCTCCTGGATGGCGTTGACAGCCGGCTGGTGGGCTTGGAGGAGCTGAGGTATGGGGTCCGAGCAGAGCAGGGGGCAGCGCAGGGGGGTCAGGAAGCTGAGAACTGTCAGTGGTCGGATGCCAAAGGGAAGAACGTGGAGAAAAGGGCTTGCTGCCTGTGCGCCCTCGTCTCGGCAGCTTCTTACGAGTTGCTCTGTTTTTACTGTAGAGCTGTACTCAGGAAACCAGGCTGAATATGTGGTCCATGCCCTGTATCTGTGTCTCTAAACTATGCAGAGAGACACGCAGCCCCAGGAAGAAAAAAAAATATAAAAAGACCTTTGATTTTCTGCAGAACCCCCCATGAGCCCTCGGCTCTCCTTTGCTTGCAGATCGAGGCTGGCCATCATCCCCCAGGATCCATTTCTGTTCAGCGGTTCAATCCGGGAGAACCTGGACCCTCAGGGAAAGAGGACAGACGCTGAGCTTCACGAGGTGCTAGAGCAGTGCCACCTGCGGGACGCGGTTACTCAGATGGGTGAGTCTGAACCCAGCGTGGTGTGGTGAGCTCCTGGGAGAGGGGGGAAGGCCTCAGCTTGGGCAGGGAGCTGAGGAAAAGAGGCTGGATGGATGCAGCAGGGAAATGGTTGGGCGAGGCCATCTTGCTGATGAGTCCAGGCCTCAGTGAACACGTGAGGGAGGTGCCGGTCCCCTTGTTCTAGCAGAGCATTGCGTCTCCATGCCAGCTGTTTGCATCTCAGCAGAAAAGCTCCAGTTCCCAAGGCTTGGGCCTGAGCAGGGTTGGGATTTTGGGTGCTGCTGGGAAAACCCCAGACCGGGGGAGCTGCGTGGGGGCTACACGCAGCCTGGTGGGGTGGCCGCTGAGCTTGCCTCCTGCAGGTGGACTGGACAGCGAGCTGGGGGAGAGAGGAAAGAGTCTGTCTGTGGGACAGAGGCAGCTGGTGTGTCTGGCAAGAGCCCTCCTGACGCAGGCCAAGGTGAGTGCCTGCCTCCATCAAAGCGAGGGGTGGAGGAGCTGCTGACAGCCCTGCCTCCTGACAGGGCAGAGCTCCAGAGGTGGGGTGTGGTGGGGATGGGTGGCCTGTGCTGCCTTCAGGCTGTCCCTGAGCGGGGAATGGGGTCTCCAGAGGGTGCTTGGGAGCTCCCTTCGCTCCGTGTCCCGGGCAGGTGTTGTGCATTGACGAGGCCACAGCCAGCGTGGATCAGAAGACGGACCAGCTGCTGCAGCAAACCATCCGCCAGCGCTTCGCTGACAAAACCGTTCTGACGATTGCTCACAGGTAGGGAGGAGCCAGCACGCGGCGTGTGAGTTTATCCTGCCGCCGTGTTATTCCCTCGCGGGGAGCAGTGGTTGTGCCTGCCCTGCCAGGGCCTTGAGCTGCGATGAGGCTTTTCAAGTGGGAAAGGGTGGAACCTGCTTGCGTGCCTGTTCCGCTTTATCA
The DNA here is from genome assembly GCA_011076525.1 of Nettapus auritus. NCBI lineage: Eukaryota > Metazoa > Chordata > Aves > Anseriformes > Anatidae > Nettapus > Nettapus auritus. The sequence continues at coordinate 24,978,134 of CM021767.1, forward strand.
GCCCCTGGGTGATGGGAACAACGGGATGTTAAAACGTTCTACCTAGAAACTGGGGGACAGCAAAGGGCAAAACACCGCATGGAGTGGCAGATGGCTCCCCGGGCACTGCCTGCTGTGGGCAGGGAGTAAACGAGGCCCTGTGGTTCTGCCTGACGGGACAAGAGTGGTGGAGAAAGGTCCTACGGAAAGGAGCAGTTGGACACACGGCTGGAGCAGCTGCCTCTGGCTCGGTAGAGGGCACTGCAGGACAGGCAGCGGCGGAGGGCTGCAGCCAGCTTCTGGCCGGAGGAGGCAGAACGCGGTAATTCTGCTTTCCAAACCCGTCTTGGTCCCAGCCTGCACCCCGTGCTGGCCGGCTAGGCATTGCCGAGGCAGGAGAGGGCAGCAGTGCTCGCCACACGGAGGGATTTAATGTAGGAGTAGGGACAGAAGGTGGTCACAGGCGCGACAAAACACACACAAAAAACCACAAATACTGTGGGTACTGAGAAGGGATGGGTCAGTATTAGGCAGTGGTCTCTTCCCAGAGTGCTCTCCCAGATGCCAAGTGGAGAAGAATTTGGAGGAGGGATGTGCGATTGTATGTAGGGTGTTCTAAAGGGAGCTGCTTCCCAGCACAAAGATAAAAGTCAAGCAGGTGGCGGGGGCTTGTGTCCTGCTGCACGGGTGAATCGAGTGGGTCCTGTTCGATGAGCTGATGGGAGGGAGGCAGGAGGGTGTGGTGGGAACGCGGCTCCTACGCTAGGGAGGTTATGCAGAACTGGAGCAGAAGGGTAAGCACACCGTGGGCTGCGGTGTGTGTTTGGGGTGAGGGCAGGCCTTTGATGGAGGAGCAGTTACTGAGGAGCAGCAGCAGAGGAAGGAGTGACAGAAGGCGAAGCAGTAAGAGCGGGTTGAGGGTGGCCCCAGCCTTTCCTCCCCTGGGATGGAGACGGGAGAGCAGTAAGGAGGGAGAGGTGGTGATGGGGGTTTGTACCCGTGGTTCTTCCACACTGTTCAGCTGTGAGTGAACCATTCATTGGATGGGTGAAATTTAGGGCTGGAAGTGACAAGTACTTGTCCTTTACCCCTCCAGCCTGGTACTTATTTGGGAATGAACCACAGTCCTGAACCACATGGTGAACCATGTGCTGCCCAAATCCTCTGTAGTTTCTTACTAAACAGTGCACGACTGTGCAAAGACATTCCTCCTGCTCCGTCCTTCCTCCCCAGGGCCAGCAAGGAGGAGATCCTGGTCACCCCCTCCCCCTTGACAGCAGGCAGAGCAGTGTGTGGGGTTTCTCCTCAGCTTCACTAATTCGTGCCCTGCCCTCGGCTGTTCCGCAGGCTGAACACCATCCTGGACTCGGACCGCGTGCTGGTGATGCAGGCCGGGAGGGTGGCGGAGCTGGACTCGCCCAGCTGCCTCAGCAAGAAGGACGGCTCCTTGTTTCAGCGCCTCCTGCGCAGCGGGCAGCAGTGACCTCCCGCCCGGGCTGAGCCCAGGCACCCCCAGGCTCTCTGGCTGGCTTCCTCCAGCCTCAGCCAGCAGCGCTGTCCCTGCGGGGCCGGGAGCTGCTGGGGTGAGAGAAGGGGTCGTTCCTGCCTGCAGACAGCAATTGTGTGTCCTCAGGGACAGGAGCATGGCGTGGTGGCTTTTCCTTTGGTAGGAAAGGTGGGAGCTGGTGCTGAGGGCCATGCAAGCCTGGCTGGTGGGGCACTGTTCACCTCCCAGGCTTCCCTTTGGGATTACAGAGGGCTTTTCTGTTCGCTGAAGAGTCAGTGACTCTGAGACTTAGTCTCACATGTGCTGTTTAAATAAAGTGGAAACATCCTCGTGGAGCTCTGTTATTTGGGTCCCCGTCCCCTCTGTCCCTCAGACACCGACTTCCTTGTGAGCTGCAGAGGTTGTGCCCTCTCTGCACAGATAACCCTGCCTGCTCCCTGCGCTGTCAGGGGACGCTGACTGCTCCAACTACCCCAGAAGGCTGCACCCAGGAGCCTTCCTTGCTTCCCTTTCTTCAGCTTACAGGAGAGAAGACCTTCCCTTGGAAGGGCCAGAACGTGATTATACTGAAGGCCTCTAAGACTAGTTTATTCCAAGACCATTTTTCCCAGGGGAACTCCCTATGAGTCCTCCCCTGCTCCCAGCTGCACAAACATATCCCTTCTTTCAGTTTCAGGATCGATTTGCTCTTCCCATCAGCATTCTTGGACTCACTTTGGGGTTTTCCCCTTCTTCCCAGCACTCTGAGGCCACATTCCCCTCTCCCTCTAAGGCTGCCCGCAGGAGCCATCCCACCCTGTGCAGCCCAAGTCCCCTCTTTGCTCAGTGACCCTGGTAACCTCAGCTTCCCAAGCAAGGCAGCCTCTGATTTTTGGAGACATCGAGGTACTTTTGAAGGCAGCGATGGGGATGCTCAGACCTGGACGGAAGAGGTGGCTGAGCAATCTGATCTGCCTGGGTATGCTGAGAGCGGGAGGTTGATGTCCAGAGGTTCCTTCAGCCTAAATTTATGATTCTCTGATAGACTCTTTCTGGGCTTGTATCTGTTTTATTTGATAAAGGTACATCATCCATCCACGTATTAAAAAAATAATCTTTCTGAGGAAGCCCCAGTCCCTTCTCCCAGGTCTCCCTCCTGGCTGAGCGTTCGCTCCTCTGTCCGCTCTCTGCACATCACCTTGAACTCAGCTCTGCAACCCCACAGGCCAGTGGGAGGGTTTTTGCTTTGCTTTGTTTGTAAGATCCACTGCTTAGCCCCCGTTCCCGTGAGGAGGAAAATCCCGGCGGGGAGACGCTGAGTGCAGCGCACCAAACCAGAAAAGGCAGCGCAGACGCGGTAGGAAGGCGAGGAGCCACGGCAAACTGCTGCCTCTTGGCTGCAGGCTGGGGAAGGCAGCGCTCTGTCTGCTCCCTGCAGCCGTCGTCACAGCCACGGCAGGGAGCGTGGCCTGTTTTGTATCAAGAAGCACCGCGGCGGCTGGTTTGGGGTTAGTGCTGGCAGCCTGCCTCGGAGCGGCTGGCAGGGGAAATGAGGGTCTGGATCTTGTATTGCTCCCAACCCAGCCCCAGCACGTCTCCGGCCTCATCCGTCTCCAGTTTTCACCTGCGAGGGCACGTGAGAAGGACCAGCTCGGGCTCTGAGGACCCCGGAGGGAAGCAGGCTGTGCTGCTCCCCGTCAGCGAGCAGCGAGCAGAGGTGCGCGCTGGGGAAGCTTTGGTGTTGGCGGCCAAGGCCAGGAAGGACGGCTCGGTACGTGGGGGGAAAAGACCCCACGGATCTCAGGAGGAAGGTATGGAACACGTCTGTAATGCCGAGGCTGACAGCGAGAGGAGGGGGCGTCCATCACACGGCAGGAAAAGAGCAGGAGGAGACCCCAAGCGACTTCCAGAGTCTCTTCGAACTGGCTCACAGAACCACAAGGCCGTGGAGCGAGAGTGTTTGCTCGCTCCCTAGGGACACGGCACCTAAAACGACAGCCTCCAGAAACCGCCGGGAGACCCCGTCCCATCCCGGGGGCAGAGAGCCCTGAGCAGACGCGAAGGCCCCAGAAGAAACATCCCAGCACCAACAGAAACAGGGCAAAGCCACTTCCAGTAGTCACCGGGAGGAGTTGCAAAGGGCCTGGCAGGAGATGTCTGTGAGATACAGCCGTGCCCTCCTCCAGCTCCACCAGTCCCATCTCCTCCAGCTCACGTCGGAGCGGTCGGGCTGGCCCCACGTGGCCCTGCCTCGATTCCCGCGGGCGCTGGCTGTGCCGGCCGGGCGGAGGTGGCTCGGACACGTCGCGCCATGCTCAGCGCCGCGGGGTTTCGTCGATGCGCCCGCTGCCCCAGTGTGCACCAGAACAGCTGCCCGGGGTGCAGTCCGAGGGGTCTGCCAGCGCGACGACCTGCCGGGGCCTGGCTCGGGGTCCTCGCAGCTCACAGCTCCGTCGTCTTCCTGGGCTCGATCAGGACGGTGTTCAGCATGCCCACCTGGCACTCCTGGTCTTGGAGCTTCCTGGCAGCCTGCGAAGGGCTTTGGCACCAGTTCGACCTCTGGCGGCCCCTCTGCCAGTTCCTCAGGATGAGCAGGACGGTGACGAGGACCAGCACCGCCGTCAGCACCCCGAACACCAGCACTGTCACCAGCTGGGCTTCGCTCAGCCCGGAGTCCCTCTGGGTCACCACCTCCTTCACAGAGATTTTCAACAACCCTCCCCCCGGCGCCTTCTCGCTGTGGTTGGCCACGCGCCGCCCCGTCACCGCAGTCCTGACGGGCTCCGGCTGCGTCACCCCGGGCGTCTCGCTGGTGGTGCTCCGCATCGCCCCGCCGCTCTCCTGGTTCGCAGGGTGGTAGGGGGGAGCCCAGGTGGGCTCGGGGACGGGGATCTCGCAGGTTTTGCCGGTGAAGCGGTCGGGACACAAGCAGTCATAGTCGTTGATGCGGTCGTAGCACTTTGCCCCGTTCTTGCAGGGCTGGCTGGCGCAGTCGTTGATGTTGATGGTGCAGAAGCGCCCCTCGAAGCCCACCTGGCACTGGCAGGAGAAGCGGTTGATGCCGTCGTGGCAGGTGGCACCGTTGGCACAGGGGCGCATCAGGCAGTCGTCCACGTCGTGCTCGCAGAGAGCCCCCACGAAGCCGGCGAGGCACCGGCAGGTGAAGTTGCTGGCAAAGCCGTTTTCGTCTTGACACTGCCCCCCGTTCTTGCACGGAGACCTGTGTGGGGAGAGAAAAGTTGGGTCACGGCCCTGGCGAGCGAGCTGCTCCCCCTGCCCTCAGGAGGGAAACGCTGATGACGATGATGATGATGGAGCCAGCACGGTGCTGGCCATTCCCAAAGAGAGGACGAGGCACGGGAGGCTGCTCGGACCACAGCCCCAGCGGGACCACGGTGCGCCAAGCTAAGCCAAAGCTAAAGATGGTTTTGGCTTAACTCCATTAGCGCATGGAAATCCACGGATAATGAGCCAAGCCGGGCTGCCGCTCGGCAGTGCGTGACCCACAGCTAATGCTGCCTGTCATCTCGCCGCCCCGGCTGCCGTGTCTCACCCTGCCTTCTCGCACGGCCCTGCCTTCATCTCGCAGTCCTTCCCGTGGAAGCCCTCTGGACACAGGCAGGAGTAGTCCCCGTCTCGGTCGTAGACGCACTGAGCCCCGTTCTGGCACGGGGACTGGTGTTCGCAGATGTGGATGTCTGAGGGGAAAGGAAAAGGTGGAATGAGCGAGAAACGGGCTCGGCGCGGCCAAGCTCAGTTCCCACACCCTGTCGGACCCAGCGGGATGGGGACTGGCCGCAGTTTCTCCCTCCTCCCTTCCAAAAGGCACCGGCAGCAACAGAAGTGCAGCCTGCAAAGCACCCGGCTTGGGGTGTAAAGCAAGAGGACTCCTTGTCGCCCTGCGAGCTGTGTTGTGCATGTCGGCCAGGTGGCAGGCGCAGACCCACGGCAGTGGCACAGAGCCCACGAGGCCGGATGATGGGACTTGTCCGCAGCAGGAAGCCCGGGGGAAGCTGGAGGTGCTGCCCAAGCCCAGCCGTGGCGTGGGAAAGGCAGCGAGTTCACCCGCTACGTTTCCGGAGGCTGTCCCACGTCACGCAGCTCTCACCGTGCTGACAGGGACAGCCAGGGGACATCGGGACATCCCATCTCCTGGGCAGCCCAGGCCAGCATCGTCCGGGTGGCTGCTAGCTGTGCCGTCCCTCCCATCCGTGCAGGGCGTGCTGGGCTTCGACCGCAGCCCTCCCACCGATGTGTAGCTTGGATGAAGCCCCTCTGTCCCCTGCGGTGCCACCCACCGGTGTCGCATCCAGCCCGGGACTCACCTTTGTCGCAGAACTTGCCGGCCCAGCCGCTGTGGCAGATGCACTGCCAGGGCTGGTGGCAGGTCCCGTGGAGGCACCCCGGCATGCGCACGCACTCCTCGCAGTACTCGCCCTCCCAGCCTGGGTCGCACCTGGGGGACAGGGCAGGGCAGCGTCACGACACGCAGGCGGCGGGGAAGCCGACCTCACCGTGCGGGTGAGCTGCAGGAGCAGTCCCGGGAACCTGCCGTCGGTACGGCGCTATCGGCACCTCGTCTTCACGGAGACGCAGGATGGCAGGGCGTTAAAATTTCCATCGTTTTTTTTCTGAAGTGGGCAGCAACCCAGCTGCAAGACGCGTGGCTCGTGTGTTCAACACACTGATTGACGGGCTTATGGGGGCAGCGGGATGGGAAAACCAAGCCCTGCAGGACACAGCAAGCCCTCTGGCCCCAGCTGGGCGGTGAGGTGGCCGTGGCTGTCAGCAAAGCACAGCTGTGGCGCCCCAGTGGCTTTCCCTCACCCTGCCAGCCTCGAGGGGGAAAGCAAGCAGTGAGAAAAGAAAAAGAGGGCATCTCTTTGGAAGCAGAGCTGAGTGGAGGTGGTAGCAGACACTAAAAAAACTATAAGCAGAACAGCACAAAATTAAACCCAAGGAAAACAATGCGGTCCCTACAGTAAGCAAGAGGATTAATTTCCATGGATGGGCTCGTTTTAGTGAGATGTGTGGTGACTGCAGCTTCAGCAGGCCAGCCTGAGGCTGCTTTTCCCCGCTGAGACTGTCTACTGGTGCTGTAGGTTGTTTTGAAGAGATCAGGAAAATGTAGCAAAATAAAATAAAATATTGATCAGAGGATTTTTGACAGGAATGGAGGTGATACTCTGCGCCTGATAGAGTTTGGGCAAATGCACTCCCACTTGGAGAACCGTGAGCTGAGAGTGGGCTGCGAGCATCCCTGCCCTCGGGTACCACAGACTGCAGTGAACAGGAGGCTGGAGCTCCTCTCCTTTCCTAAAAATAGAGCGGTCAGCCTAAAAACAGCAGAGGCAGAAGTCTCCCTGAGCAGGGGGCGATCTCGGTGGGGCAATACCAAAGTGGAGGCATCGAGGGAGGGGAAGCAGCCGGGCTGGGGGCCCAGGGACGTACCTGCACTTCCCATCCTGGTCGCAGCAGCCGTGGGCCAGGTTGCAGCGCTCGCTGCAGTCATCACCTGCAAGGCAGGGGACGGGGACAGAGGTTAAGTTCTGCTAGCGCGGGTATCCAGTTCTGCTTATTTATTTAAAGGCCGCTGTAAAGAAGCTGTAACCGAGCCGTGGCCTCGCCGCGTCCCACCCGCTACTCAGCACCAGGCTGCTCCCTCCTGCCCAGTGTCTGCTTTCATCTCCACCTTCCCCTCTGCCCCGTCACCTGCTCAGAGGTTTCTGCAGCAGTCCAGGCCCAGGAGATGGCCGCCCTCCCCTGACCGAGCCTCTCTGTCCACAAGGCAAGAGCCTCTCAAACCACGCCAGCAGCGTCCTGGGACGGTTCAGCCCAGGTCTGGGCATCTCCGACCCTCCTGCCTGCGGCCACCACCTTCCCTCCTGGGAACTCAGCACTTATCCGGAGCTGGGGGAGGGCAAACGAATCTTCAGGAGGGGATTTTGCCTCATGGGATCCAGGGTGAAGCCACTCGGGTTTGGGATCTCTCCAAACGGGCCCATCAGTGCCCATGAGAGGTGGAGCAGTGGGGCCTCGCTGCCCGCCTGCTCAGCCACTGCCACCCCCACGGGCAGCATTGAGAGGGCCCTGCAGTGGCCACCAGTCACCCCCCAGGTACCAGATGACCAAGCAGCATTTTCTGGTCTTCCAGGTCATTTTCTGGTCTTCCAGGTCATTTTCTGGTCTTCCAGGTCTAGTTTGCATGGTGAACTGAGGCGACTTCAGCCATGCCAAGGACAGGTTTGGAAAGATGGATAGAAGAGAGACGGACCCAGACTCACCTTGGGCAAGCTGGTGATGCGCCAGGAGGATCCAAAGCAAGGACATGAGCTGGAGACAGAAGCTCCTGAGCATGGTCAGCGTGGCCCCACCGAGATGAACACCTACAGAGGGCAGAAGAGCAAGCTCAGGGAAGTCCCCTGGCTCACACCGCAGCCTCGCTTCACGCATCCCTTCCTCTCCACTACCTGGGAGTTTTGAGCTGAAACATCCAGTTTTGTGTGGACTTGTCACCGCACTCCTCTCTGTCCTTCCAGGCTCCTTCCTCTAAGGCAACGTTGGAGCACTAAGAACCAAAAAGCTTTTTAACATGCATGTGTGGGAGAACAGAAGGCATACACCCAGCGCTGAGCGCACGGCCGCTGAGGCTGCTACGCCGCCCTTCTCGAGGGAGCAGCAGCCCCTAACACCCTCTGTGGATCAGGGGGACGTGGGCATCTTGTTAAGCACGGTCCCTGCTCTGCACCCATCCTCCCGTGCATGTCCAAAGATAGATGGGCCGAGCCTTTCTACGGAGCCTGGGCTGCTTTTCAAGGACTCGCTGCCTGCTTGCTGGGCTGCAGCGAGCCGACCCGATAAGCCGACGGCTAAGACGCGAAGCTCCTTCTGTCTCAATTAGACTCAGGGGGCCCCGGGTACATCTGGTCGATGAGCGGGCAGCAAATAGCACCGGGGGAAACGCACCCTCGCTGGGTGCAGTCCTTTCCCTCGGCCGTCCTGCAGAGAGCCCCGCGAGCCCGGCACTCCCGCACCCGTTTATTTCCCGACCGCCTCCTGCCCTCGGAGTAGCGTTAAATACTTTCCAGAAACGCTTCACTCCCTCCCAGCCTCCTGGGGTTGTTAAGGGCAGGAAATTCTAGGGTGATATCATAAGGATATTACTATAATGAGAGGGGAGGGGTTAGACCGCGCTGCGAGGAGCGCGGTGCGGGTACAGAGCAGGCTCCATCCAGCTGCGTGGGTGTGATGGGCAGGGGCCGTGCCACTCTCAGCCTTACTCCGAAGCAAGGGAAGGTTGCGTCGGGTCGATTGCTACACGAGAGACTACTCAGATTCGGAGAGATGCCCCCCCCCATGCCCACACATACGCATCCATCGCAGGAAGAGGTGTCGGGGTCCCCGCTAGCGGCTTGACCTGCCTGGACCAGACAAAACAGCCCGCCGAAGCTGAAGCAGTGATGTTGCTCAAAGCATCTCGCCGGCAAACACACCGCCACCCACAAAGGACGCGGCGTTTTCAGGGGGGCCGCGGGGTTTAATTGCCACTGCCCCAGCCGAATCCCAGCGGGGATCACCGCATCCCCCCTCCGCACGCTCCCCTTGCCCCTGTGCTCGCGGGACCGTCCTTCGCTCCCTGCCCCAAAATGCCGGGCAGCGGCGAGCAGCTGCTGCATTTCAGGGGAGGGTGAAGTGACGCCTGGGAAACTTATAAAATAATTCGGGGCCGATGGCCGAACAGTTGGGAGCCCGTTCGTTCCCTCAGGGCTGTGGGGAGCTCAGCCTCGGCCACCCGTCATCGCAAAGGTCCCTTCCCCGCGGCTTCCCCCATCGCCGCCCCCCGAGCTGCGGGCGATGCTGCCCCATGGGCAGGGTGCCGGGGGCATCCTGGGGGGCAAGCGGGAGCCCCATGGGGTGTGAGCGGGCCTGGCTTTGGGGCGCAGGGATGCTCCCCATTCCTCCCTTGTGGCCGGGGGCTGCGGGCTATCAGCGTCCCCCCGGGGGGCTAATACAGACACCCCTCAGGGGTCACCGGGGACCTCCGTACGGCTGTGGGGGGCAGACGGGCACAAGCCGCGGATGGGGGCTCCCCCAAACCGGGGCTACCGGGGGGCGGGAGGATGCACCGGGGGATGCCGCACCGCCACGGCTCTCCCCTCCTGCCCCCCCGGCAGCCCCGGGACCCCCCGGATCCCCCCGCACCCTCCGTGCAGGCGGCACCCGCTCCCCGCTCTCCCCCGGAACCGGGTCGGGGGGCGATTTGTGGGGTGGGGGTGCTCTCGGCGCCCGGGCCCCGCCGTTCCCCGGGCTGTGAGGGGGGTCGGATCGAGGCGCTGCCGGCGCCCCCCTCCCCGGGCTGCTCACCTCGGCTCGGCGGCGGCTATCGCGGGGCGCGGCGGCGGCGGGGGGCGGCCATGCCCGGCTCGGCGGCGGCGGCGGCGGGGCTGGGGAGGCGCGGGGCTGCGGAGGGAGCTGCCGCGTGTGCCGCTCCGCCCGCCGCCGCCGCCGCCGCCGCCGTGCTTCCCGGCCGCCTGCCAGCGGCTGCGTGTGCCTGCACATCCCCGCTGCCTCCCCGGGACAGCCCGCCTCCCGCAGCACCGCACCGCGGGCGGCTCCCCCCCGTAACCCCCAGAGGCCCGCTCACCCCTGCCCTGATGCCGCCGCCGGGGGCGGCCACACGCGGGACGCCCACCCCACACACCCCACATGCACCCCACACACCCCACACACACCCCACACACCCCACACGCACCCCAACCCCTCACAAACCCCGCACGCCGCCGCACGGAGGGGTCGCCCCACAGGCCAGGCCTCGCTCCCCAGGCCCTCCCGGGGAGCCGATGGCCCAAGAGGGGTGAAGATGTCCTGTGAAGATGTCCCCCACCTGCCCCACAGCTTGGGCAGCCACCCCCGGCAGACGGAAGCCATCCCCTCAGTGCTTCTCCTGCGGCCACTGTGGTTGTTCTCAAGCCGTGGACGCCGATGCCCCAACACTAAGACAAAGCCAGGCAGAAGGCTGCCAAATCTATGGGAAGGACGGCTGCCCGCTCTCCTCCTCACCTTGCGTGGCCTTTCTGCTGCTCAATAAGACCGCATTACTCTGCCACCTTCCGAGGTCCCAGCCGTCCTCCGCTGGGTTCCAGCCAGCCCTTTTCCATCCCACTTCGGCCCCCACAGTTTGACGTTTCCACCAGGAAACAAGAACAACCCCATGCTCCTGGCACTCACGTGCCAAATCCCATCTCACCACCACATCAGACGAAGTCCACCACATCCCTGTTCTCCCCTTGTCACCTCCTCCAGTCCCCCCCTGACCCTTAGAGTCCCCAAAAATCCCAGTTCTTCACAGGCTCTGGCTGCAGACCCCTGCTTGCTCCAGGTCTGGACAACGCGGCCCCAGGGAGCGACAACAGGGGTGCCTCACACCCCATCGGCATCCTCCCTGCCTCCCTCCTGCTGTGACAAGGAACGAGAGGCTGGGAGGGCAAAAGGGGAGCTCTGAGTGCTGAGGCAGGGGAGTGGAGAAGGGAAACCACGGTGGGGCTGCAGGGGAAGTGGGTGAATTTGAGGGAACGGGGTTTGGGGTTTGGGTTGTTCCTGTCGGTGTGAGCGTCACGGACAGGGAGGGATGGGCAGAGAAAAGGTGGGTGCAGAAGAGGGACGGGACCAGAAAGGTGCACCAAGCACCACGGACCCTAGGCGGCTCTATCTGCAGACCCAAGATCCGGGGGCTGAGGAGGAGATCCCTGCTCTTGGCTTAGACCCGGCTCTGCTACGCTCTGATCCCTGCCATGCCATCCCGAGGGGCGTCTCACATGGAACAGCTGCTGGGTCAGAATTAGGAAGGATTTTTTCCTAGCCATAAGAATCCCTCCAGTGCTTTTCCCTCCGGCGAAGGAAAGCCCACAAAGCAGGGACCCGGAGCGGGATCGGGAATGCCCCATCACCACAGTGCCTCTCTGCTTCTCCTCTCGCCACGTGCCAGCCGCAGCCTCCCTCCCGTGCCGCCCTCCCAACACAACACCACTGCTCCCAACGAGACGGAAAAATTACCTGTCAGCGCCAGCTGGAACCGCTTGCCTTTCCTCCCGCGTCTGCGACCTGTGCCTCGGAGGCAGCCGGACATCAGGGGCGAGGATGCCGGGCTGCGGGAGCAGGTGATGTCGCCTCTTCTCCTCCACCGAGGAGCCTTCCCCGGAGCAGGGAGAGAAAGAAACTCTTCCCTGCGCAGACGCCCATGGAAACTCACCCCTTCCTGCCCACTCCAGTCCCTCGAGGGAGGCAGAGGAGCAGCAAAACCAGCTGGAGAACGGCCGCGGACACCTCCGAGCTGCCAGCTCACACCACCATCCTCTCCCGCAGCTCGGGGTCACCCTCTCCACCCGCCAGCCGCACGGCACCAGCCCGGGGTCTCGGGGTTAAAACAAATGTTCTCCCCCATGCCACCCCCCTTGCTTCTCCCATCCCACCCCGGCCCACAACAAACATCAGCAGCTCGCTGGCCCCGCAGCCATGTAACCCAACCCCGGCCATTGTTCCCCCTTCCCCAAGGTCTATATTTGACTCTGTGGCAGCACCGTGGCTGCAGGGATGTGTGTGTGTGTGTGTGCGCGCTCACCGCGCACGATATTTGTCCAGAGCCTCATTCCCCAGATGCCCGGGATTGCTTAGAAATAGCTTCCATGGGCAGTAGGTGTTGGTGCCTGCAGCGGGGACGCGGAGGGGGCGGGCGAAAGAGGGGCAGGGAGAGGGTGAAGGTCGAGGGTGGAGAAGCTCCCGGCTCTTCCCTGGCAATTTTTGGCCATCTCAGTCATCTATCATCCGGGGGATGATGGAGAAGAGGCCCACCCGTGCTCTTGGTGAAGCCATCCTGTCCCACCCTGCCCAGGTTCTGCTCTCCAGTGGTACAAGGGCTCCAAAAGCCCTTCAGGCCTTCCTAGGTCTTCTGGCCGAGACCATCAGAGAAACGGCACCGGGAAGGGAAGTATCCGATTCCCTCGGCCCTGGTGGCTTTGCAAGGGGTGCCTCAGCCCATGGGAACTGCCCTGGGATTCACCCTCCTCTGTGTCAGCGCTGCCGTGAGGGTAACCACCCTGGGACGTATTTTGTGTTTCCCCAAAGCCTCCAGGAATGTCGCCCAAGCCCAGTGTCACATTCCCCGTGACCCTGAAGTCCCTGGGAACACTGCTGAGGCTCGGCATGTCTTTTTTACTTGCGTCCTTTGTGGCCTGCCGGGACAATCAGCAAAACTGGAAGTAAGTACAATCAAAATGAGTGACAGGAAGGACCCCCTTTATCCTAAACACTGGTCATCCGAGGAACTCATTGCCACCAGATAGGAAGAAAAAGCAGTCAGCAGACCTTCAAAAATGACAGGGCATTTATAGAGACAATGAAAATAAAGAGTAATGAACCCTAAAGAGCTTTAAGCCCTCCTGCTAGGCTATGGGGTAGGGAGCAGCTTTCCGTCAGGGCAGCTCCTCCAGCAGTTTTGCAGAGATTGCACCTTCCCCTGAACCAGGAGGACTTGGCCCTCAGAGAAGAAGGATGCTGGGGACACGAGGAGGCACCCAGAGGACATTTCCCATCACCACAACCAAGGCGCTTGGACTTTGGCTGCTCCGGTGGTGCTGAGATGCTCCCATGAGGCAATTCCCAGTGCTCAGAGCCAAGTATCAGCCTCCACCCGAGCCTCTCGCTGCTTCTTCTCAGCTCCGAGCCACCTGTGGGGAGCCCTTCATCACCAGGGCCGCTCCCCGAGAGGGATCCGTGTCCTGCACGGGTGCACTTGCTCCATTTTGGGCTAGCTACACTCTGGCTGACTCCACTAAGCCAGATCCTCCACGTCCAGGACAGCGTGTGCCAATTGTCATGGACTTGAGCTCAGTACCTGTCGGCCTCCAAACCTGCTGTCAGGGGTGGAAAAGGTCAAGCCACATGTCATTGTGAGATACGGATTTCTTCAGTACAACCTGCGTACTTCTATCCAAGACAGGACAGAGCCACCAGGAGAGAAAGAAAGAAAATAAATAAATAAATAAAAATGTGACTAATTAACTTCAAACAGACTTGAAGGGGAAGGGAAGGAGATAGGTATATGTGGAGGGTGGCTGGAGAAAAGCCCTCACCGCTCACAAAACTGAGTCATCCCCCTTCAAAAAAAACCCCATGGCTTTGTTGTGCAGGATCTTGTTTTGCCCTGTGATTTTTGGCTTCCCTCTGCGTGTGTGTGTGTGACAGCCACTTGCACGAGATGTGCGCCCCTTCTCCCACCCAACCTCCTGCTGCCAGGGGAGGTCGGGGAGGACCGGGGCAGGGAGGAGAGGCTGGCAGAGGACGTCTTCCCCTGGCTGGCACGCACCGCTGGGTGCCTCGAAGCCCACCTCCAGCCGTGCCCTTCTCCCTTCCTCTTTCCAGCTGGCAGCTGTAGCAGTAAAACCTCCCTAATCTCACCGGGAGCACGCACGCGAGCATTTAATGGGAGCCTATTGAAGCAAATGCTTTGAGCTTCCTCGGTGCTCGTCTCGGAGCTTGCTCCTGGGTATTTACAGAGGTTGGCGCATCTCCGTCTTTGCAGAGAAACCTGGCAGGAGAGTCTGGAGCAGTGAATTTCAAGGTCATTTCACAAAGCTCCGGGCCCGTGCTTAGAAAGGCTTGAACCCCGGGTGCAAGGGAGGGGAGTCCGTAATTACCAGCCCCGGGGGGATGTGGACGATGGTTGGAGGGGGAGGCTAATTGCAGACTGACTGTCTCCTTGGCCTTCAACGGCTCTGGTGGAGCAGGGAAGCGGTGTGCTCAGCCAAGCACCAAGCGTGTCCTAGGGAAAGGTAATTCCTCCCCGGCCTGCCTGGGCCCGTCCCTATAAACAAGGAGAGCTGCGCGGGGAAGGCAGCGCTGCACATTTCAAAAAGAGAGGTCTCTCGGAGCCGGAGAAGCGAGCCAGGCGTGCAGAAAGCCTCCTTGCGAGACAGCACGCAGCCACGTGCCTCCTCCCGAAAGAGCCCGCGAGTCCCCGACCTGCCCTCAGAGGCCAGCGAGGGCTGGGGGATCGGCTCCTTCCCCCCGGCTTGTGCATCCCGGTTTGTGCCATCCCTGGCACCCTGTCACATCCACGTCCACGTCCTTCGTCCTTCGTCCTTCGTGTGCGGGCGAGGGATCTGCCCCACGCCCCGGCTCTGGGCCGCAGCCCTCCGCCGCCTCCCCGCGCAGGCTCCGCTGAGACGTCCCCCCCTTCCCCTCCGCATACTTTTAACTCTGTTCATTTCAAACGCTTTATTAGCATGACAAGCTAAACAAGTTTTGACAAAGGGGAGTGGATTCAGAGCCCCTAGAGTCTCTGTCTGAGGCTGACACCATTCCTCCAGCCTTTGCTTCCAGGTAGGGTTCTGCCATGCATTCGAGCAGCCCCCGGGCACGGGCACCGTTTCTCCCCACTCCTTTGCCAGGCAAAATCCCTGGTGTGGGAGGACGGCTGCTCTTCACGTCTCTTCTGCAGGGTACACCCGTGCTGGTGCTGGCACCCCTTGGGGCGAAGGCTTTGCAGAAAGCGTTGGTGGGGCAAGGCGAGGCCGCCGCGGGAGGTGGGAGAGGAAGGGAGGAGAAGATGCACGGTGCTGGGGCAGCTCCTCCTGCAGAGAGCTCACCCCAAGGAGCAATCACAACTGTGCCGTGGTTCCCAGCTGGGAAACAGCTCTTTTCTGTCAGAATAACCTGCACAAGGTCACAGCCCTGTAACCGGTCCCTTGCAGAGCCACGAAGCCCCACAGGGTAAGAGATGGAGGCACCTGTGCAGGCCTGGCCCTCGGGGAGAGCAGAGGGGCGAGGGGGCTGCCACAGCCCAGCCACTGAGGCCAGGAGGAGCCCCAGGGGACAGGGCAAGGGGCAGAAGTGAGCCACCGCCACACTTTTTAATGGCTGGTTAGAAATGGCCAGTAGGGGTCACTGAGATCTATTTTATTTTATTTTTTTAATTTTTGTGCGTATGGGTTTATAACCACATGAAACATGGCGGCAGGGAAGGGTTGATGTGCAGTATATCCGCCAGGTGAACAGGTCAGGGAGAAGCACCGTTACGTACCTCTGAAATACCAGCGTGTGCTGTGCATCCCTCTCTGCTCAAACTACATGACAGCACCATGCAGGAGCCAGGGTCCTGCGCTGGTGCTTTGCTGTCATTTTTCCATGTCTCTGCCCTCATCCTCCATCCTGCATGCACAGAGACAATTTGAGAGAAATTCAGGAGATTCAGAGATTCAGGCCTCAGGGGCAGAATATTCCATCTGCTTGTCTTTCTGTGTGGTACCCGGCACAATTACATCCCAACCACCATGGGTGCCTCAAGGCAGTCCCGTAAGAAAAACTGCATTTTTGGTTGGGATGGGTCAGCACGGTTCTGTTCCTCAGCCATTGCTGCTGGGGATCCTGACAGCAAAGCACCCATGAAAAACCTCTAGATTTTTTTGGAGACTTGCACACATTACAATTGAGCCCCAGCCCTCGCTGTTATATAGTAGGATGGATTGAATTATGCACCCGGGTATTGTTAGCAGCTGGCTTACTGGTGGGCTGCCTTCCTCTGGTAGGTGCATGCTCCAGGCATGCTGGCAGGGAGTGTTTGGCTGTCCAAATCTGCCTCCACAGACATGTTTGGCTGTCCCAGGCTGCCTGTGCTTCACTGTTCTTATTGTTCCTGAGGTGCTGGGCTCCTCTTGTACTGGCACATTCCAGAGTGCAAGTTCTGCTCCTTTATGTCTTGGATTTCTTTATTTAATTTTGTTTTGCTTAGTTTTGGTGGGCTCAGCCTGTCCATGAAACCTCTTCTGTCTCTGAGGGCTTCCCAGCTGAGGTCTAGTGGGGAATCCTCTGCGCAGCCCCCTCAGGTGGCCGGAGTCACAGAAGCAGTGGAAGAGAAGAGCATGTCTTCAGAGTCCTTCTTGACTGCAGCATCCAAGCACGAGGAAATGGGACTTCATGCAACTCTCAGGCAGGGATCACCAAAGGCTGGTCCAGCACCGTTGTCCTCTCAGCTTGACCTGGGTCGGTGGGGAACTTGGGAGGACCAAGCCTGCACTGCCTTCTTCTGGTGGGGAGACATTATTTCTGGTGTCTAACTTCTTCAGCAAAGACTGTAGGCACTTCAGAGGGATTTGTCCCTCCACGGGGTGGCACCTGCCCGCCAGGGGTTCCTTTTATACAGTTACAGGCTTCTATATAAAGTGCTGCCAGTTGGAAAGTATTCTGAAGAAATTCCTCCCTGCTCTTCATTAAGGGTCATAAATTCAGCTGGTATTTGAGAGAATCTAAATGTACTTCCAGGACTGTTTGCTGAGAGCTTTAGCATCCGCCAGAGGCCCCTTAAAATAAAGGGATTATTGGGAGTCAAGTGTTAGATTACCTGGTGCTTGTTAATTGAACTTCAGAGGCTTTAGTGAGCAACTGGCTCTAGCAGGGAGCAGCACTTCGGCATTAATGGTGTTATATAAATGAATATAATGTAACACAACGTCATGCTTCCGCATCATGTCACATCTCTGGGCTCAGGGCAGCGGTAAGTCCAGCTCACAAGCATTCCGGATACAGGAAAAGGCAGGGTGGATGTGTGTCAAGAGAGAGAGAGAGGGAGAGAGGGATTGGCAATCAAGGACTTCTGGATCCGAGGAAGAGGTTTTTTTTTAGTGCTTAGAGCAGGTGACTGCTGTTCAGGCATCCCTAGCTCAGTTTCTGTCTCCCTTTGGCTGTGTGACCTTGGGATCTGATTTTGAGAAGAGCTGAGTTTAACGGAAGCATTAAATGCTGAGACCACCTTCCTGTGGGGCTTATTTCACCTAAACTCATAAATGCTTGAAGAGCCTCTTCATAGATCCTCTGTGATTCTTTGATCCTACTCTGAGAGCTCACCAAAAGAAACCACAGGACTGCTGCCATCAGAGCGCACCCATGGAAACCTGAACAGACCACAACTGTGAATGCTGCAAGGCAGCAAGGCCCATTGGAAACGAGAAACCTCATCAGCTATGAAAATTTCATCAGCTGGCGCGGTGGAAGCAAGAATCTGGAAGTGGAGAGCAGATGGGCAGCCTGGATTCTTGGAGCCATTGTCCTTCTGCTTGTTATCTGACTCCGGCACAGGGAGGATTTGGAGAATTTATGGGGGCACAAGTATTGAAGGCTTTCTTGAAATATCCCTGGCTGACGTGTGGCGTGGTACAGACGGCACTTGCTGGGTGCGGAGCAGACGTTTTTGCACAATATTCCCAAGGTCATGAAGCAGGGTCCTGCTGAGCACCTGTCTGTTATTGTGTAAGAGGAGAGAATGTTTGGGTCCAGTCTGCAGCACTGAGCCTTTCACTACCTGGATACACACCTGAAGGCCTTGGAAACATAATACATTTGGGAGTATCATCCAAATGCTGTCAGGACTTCTCTCAGCTATGCAAATTTCCTCTGGACTCGGCTCAATTAACTACCCATGTGGTTATCAACTGTTTGTGAAAGAAAGAGCAACGGGGAAGGGGAGCAGAGGGTGAGTAGGGCTACAGAAGAGGCCTGAGAGGCAGTGGACAAAGTACGTGTGTGAGCTCAGAATGGAATAAATGGGGTGAATTGACTTAAAGTTAAAAGGTATTGACTTCTTGAAGTCTCCAGGCTGGAACAATAGAGTGGATGAGTCTGCAGATAACAACCAAAGTGCATTACCAAAACTGTGTCCAGGGCTGACTAGTTCTTGTCCTCATTTGGCTGGTATAAAGCCCTCTTCAGGAAGCAGGCATTTGTCCTTGGGATTTTTAGGTGGATTTTTCCATTCACTACTCTCCCCCTCTCCTTCCTTCCCCACTGGGATCCGCAGGTGGGATCATGCTTCTACGTTGACTTCCCTGTGATATGCCCTGAAGTGTCACGGTGTTTCTCAGCAACTGAGGCCCACAACAAGCAGAAGAAGCTGTGATTTTGGATGCTGGCTCCCAGTAAATTGTCCTGGCTGGCAAAGACCCAAAGAGGGCAGATTGCCTGCAGTTACTGCAAGCCCATTCTGGGGCGCTGAGTGCACCCACAGCCTCTTAACTCCATGGCCAGCCTGTAGTAACTTCTTCTGTAGTCCTGCCCTGCAACTTTCTCCCCATGTGTCACAAAAGGAGACTTTTTAAGACCTACTCTGATGTGCACTAACTACATAACCTTAGAGGAAACCTGCAAGGCAACCAAGGGCTGCCGTGGAGCACCAAGAAAGCAGGCAAAGAGCAGGGGCTGGATCCGCCCTCAGCCACCCAAGAGTCATGCCATGAAGGGGAGCTGAAGGAATAACCGTCCCATGTCCTTAAATACACATGAAGACAGCTCAGCTCTGCCAGTTTTCTATCTGAAGGCATATGGGTCCTGGTTTGTTGGACTATTTATATGCCGTGTCCCTCAGTGATATTTTCCGAGCTGGCTCGCCTTATCAGAGAGATTTATGGGCACAGCTGGAACGGGAAGGTCCACGTGTAATGCTGTGGCAAGACTGTGCCGGCTTCCCCACAGAACCAGCCGCCCAGACCCGCAGCCGCCCAGACCCGCAGCCCCCCATCTCCCCCCGCTCCCCCCCAGCCGCCATTTCAGGGACGGCGCCTCCAGGGGGTGAGGGCGACTCCCTCCCCCCCCGCGTCCTCACTTGGGCTCGCCCATCCCGCTCCCCCCCCCCCATCCCGTTGGTCGCGCCCCGCCCCTCTCCGTGCCGCCCGATGACGCAGCCGCGGCGCGGCGTGGGGATTCCGCCGGCTTACCCGGCGTGCCCCGCGGCAAAATGGCGGCCTGAAGCCGTGAGCCGGGGGGGGGGCGGGGGGAGCGGGGCGGCCGGGCCCGGCCTCGGGGGGGGCTCCGCGCCCGGGAGGCCTCGGGTGGGGGGCGGAGGGGACGTGGAGGGAGCAGGAGGAGCCGGGAGCCCTCTGGGGGACGGGGGGTGCGAGGGAGGAGGCGGGGGGTGGGCACGGGGGTGGCTGCGTGTGGGGCTGGCGGAGAGTTTCCCACTTGCCCTTGGCCAAACCCAGCGGGGGAAGCGGGAAGTTCTCCGCCGGGCCCTCTGGTGCTCCCCGCTGTGGAGTCGGTGAGCGGCTCCTGGAAACGTTTAAAAAAATATACAGCGAGCTGCGCCTGGTGCTGAGCTGAACACCTGCGATATGGAGTGGGGTGGAAGATGGAGGGCCAATAAATGGGGTTTGAGGTGTGTGGGAGATCGCACCACTAAGCGACGGGGTGGGCAAGCGGTGTGTAAAGCTGAGAGCGACCTGGGTCTGAGCTGTGCCAGGTGGAGGTTGTCCGCTGAAAAGGATCATCCACCTAATGGAAATAGTTTCCTGCGTGAGGAAGCTTTTCAGAGGTATTCCTCTGTATTTTACAGATTCAGAGAAAGGACCGGGATAAAGGGCCTACATAAGAGGAGGCGATGAATCGTTGAGGCATCAGGCAGCAGGTAAGAAAGCCAGGAATGAGCTGATGCTGAGTCAGACTGTGCTTTTATCCCTGTACTTGATTTTTGTTGACACTGTGGAGACACATAATTGACAATCAGTCCCTCTCTGTGGTGTGCTCTTCATTCAGGCAACACAAGCCTAATACAGTGTAAAGGTCAGGGATGCAAATGAAACGGGAGTAACCCTGAAAAATTCAGTGAGAGTCCCTCAGAGGAAAACTTCAATTAAAGATTTAGACTAGTACTCTACATGATGTCTAAAGAAGCTGAAGTAGCCATATTTTCTGTGTAATTATAAGAGGTCTGAGCCAGAGTCACGGTGATATCCTTATCTCCTTTCTGAAGATCATGCTCTTGCAATCACTGCGGTGTCAAAGTTGGGTAATTCTAGTGACCCTCTGTTCTCTTGGGTTATTTCTTCTACCACATTGTGTTTTCCACCCGTATTTAACCAGTCCAGTGACAATGGTGCAGGTGTGCTGCTGGCAGGTCACAGCTTGGTCCTTTACATTTTTCATCCCTTCCACTGTTCAAATCACTTTAATACAATTCCTTCATCTTTTTTCCACTTTTAGTGTATCGCTGCAGAAAACATGTGTGTCCCAACAGTGCTTTGCATCCAGTGCTTTTCAGCTTCTGGATGTTAAATCAACCTTTAAGCCAGCAGGTTCTAGCTGCGGTGATCAGCAGCTCTGATTCTCACCAGGCACCCAGCGCTCTTGAAGTTGTGGGAGTGCATTTCAGAAGGGCCGGTGGGGTTCAAAAGTGCAACCTACGACTATCTACATCTTTAATATTAACAGGACATTGGGTCAGGAGGGGATGTGTTGCATGCAAAGACCTGTTGACTCTTCAAAACAGCTTTTTGAACCAAAGATGACCTTGCATTCTTTTTCAGTGTTTCAAGCAGTTTGTTGGCTGCTGATAAGTCACTTGCTTTGCAGCTTTCAAATCCTGGATCCTTATCTTCCCCCACCGCTCTAAGTACAACCCTGTGGCACGGTATTTTGGGAGAGTACGAAATAAACTATACCTTCGAAAGAGGAGTAGTCCTTGCAAGTGTGCCCCTTTTTGTCCCAGAGCGGGAGACAAAGTTGGGTAGGATGTTAGACGTCAGTGCTGGTGTGAATGATACCAGAGCTGGCTTGGAGAAGGGGTTTGTGGAGGACAACATGGTGTATAAAGTGCTTTTAAAAAGGTGAAGCGTGCCTAACTGGTTCAGCAATGGCAAAATAAGCAAGTTTCAGTAAAGTATGACTATATTTTTTGGCAGTTGTTTGACATATACTCGATGATTGTCAGTCTTGGAAGCTGGTGATTTTTCCAAAGACGAGCTCCCTAACCTGCTGAAATGTCTGCTACGTTTTATGAAGGATCTACTGAAAGCTGTGCCTTGAAAATTCCATACATCACCACATCTACAGCCTAGTCCTAAGAAATAAATCTGGAGGTTAGGTCATAACAAATAACCATCTTGCGTCCTTGTTAGCAAGAGCTGAGCTTTACAGCACTGTGACAAGAATAATGTGGTACTGGTTAATAATCCTCTGCCTTGCGTGTTGCTGGGGGAAATGCTACATGTAGGAGTCCCAAATGAGCCTGCATGTGATACTGACTGAGGGCAGGATTCCTCCACCAAGAAAGGAAGATTGTAGTTGATACGTTTTTGACTCCTCTCTGCTCTTCTGACCGGTGTTGTCAGGAACAGGAATTTGCATAATGAGTGGAGCAGACTTCCTTGGCTGTTGGACTTGGTTGATCCTTTGCAAGTCATTTAAGGTCCCAAAGCTCTCCTAGTGTGAAAGCTTTGTTTGGGAAGATGTCCCCTTTGTGTGAGACACCTTGAGCGTTTGTGCCAGGTCTGTATTTTCAGTCACTAGTGACTGGAAAAACATGGTTCTCTCTAATACCGTTTTACACAGGAGTGCAAAGGAACTGTGTGCATAATCTATGCAAATAGGGCTAATGCCTTAGGCAAGAAACTGTCTGTCACGTTTCCCTGCCAGTTCCCCTACCTGAGGGCTTTTTCCTACCTCCAGTCTGGCTGGGACTGTAACAGAAGTAGGAAGAATGTTACTTTTAAAAACTGAAGTATCTTTGCACTGGAGAGGATTGATGGCCTTGTAGTCAGAGTGCTAACCTGGGATGTAGGATATCTAATATCTGCCAGAGGTGTGAACGTGTTCAGATCACTACTGTTCCTCACTCTTCATTCTTTGGTTGCAAAATTCCTGCCCCATCTGATTTTTTAAGATAACCTAATGTGCAAAGCTGACTTCAGAATGATGTAGACTCCTGCATGTTCCACTGACCTGCAAGTGCGGTAGCACGATGAAATTGCCGTGGAGTCTACGTCTGACCATGTCTTTAAGGCAAGTGGGCACTCGGAGACCCCCTTTCTTTGCTTCCCAGGAGCTGTTTCCTGTTTCCACAGCTTGCAATGCTTTATCTGGCCGAATCTTTACGACTTAATCTTTTCTCTTTTGTGCCCCCTCGTTTGTTCCAGACTAGGAAATGGTTCCCTTTGTTGCCAGGATGTTCGTTTATAGTCTTACTGCTAATATGCCCAGGCAGAGAAGGCGAGCAGCTTGCAGGCTGTCCTGTAGTCAAGAGCCACCCTCCCTGGAGTGTCCTCTCGGAGCAGTGCTTGGGAAGGAGATAGCGTGGAAGGCGGTGTAGGAGGGAGAGCAGCGCTGCAGTGGTTGGAATGCAGGATAAGCATCACTTGGGTGGGCTCCGTTTCCTCCGCTTTTCAACGGCGCTGGCTGCCAAGTTTGAGGAAGACTGCTGCGCAGAGGTGAAGAAACTGGAATGTGCTCTTCGGTTGAGGTGAATGCAATTCAGTAAAACTGATAGGCATCAAACTGAGTAATGATTTTAAAGTATTTTCACATGATGTGTAATCTGTGGAAATTCGCTACCACATAATAGCGCCGAGGCGAAGGGCTGAGCGGGATTCAGAAGAGATCAAGCATTTCTACAAGTGGAAATGTTCAGACTTGCTTTAGCTAAAGAACTCGTTTCAGAAGGCATATTTTTCAGACATAACCCAATCTCTAACAGGCAAAGGTTAGAAAAA
This sequence comes from Nettapus auritus, assembly GCA_011076525.1. Classification (NCBI taxonomy): domain Eukaryota; kingdom Metazoa; phylum Chordata; class Aves; order Anseriformes; family Anatidae; genus Nettapus; species Nettapus auritus. The sequence continues at coordinate 25,001,123 of CM021767.1, forward strand.
GGGGCAATCCGTTCCATAATTGTCCACTCGGGCTTCTTGCTTTATCCTCTAAACCACCTAGTATTGGCCTGTGTCAGAGGCAAGGTATTGACTCACACTTCCTATTTTATTTGCCTATTAACCTTTCCTTTTTTGCTACCGACATGCAGAGAAAGGCACCCTAGCTGCTCTGACTGGGGCTGGTAGTTGAGTATTTTAAGCTGGTGGAGAGTGGGCTGCTTGGAAAGCTAATGCAGTCTGTAGGTGAGGACTGTCTTATTCATGAAAGTGAAGGCAGGCAAGTACTGTGTCTTTACTTCCAAGTGTTCAGCCAAAGCAGTTTGTGCTCCCCACCTTCGCTTCTAAGCGGGAAGAGTGTGTGTGGAGTTTGGCCTTTCCACGTCGCAGTCCCGTAGTGGACTTTAGTCCTTAAGGTGGCTGACAGCAGCCTTTAAGACTATTCAAGTGAGATCCTGTGTGTTGTAGCAGAGCCTCAACTTAGCGCTGTTTGGGAAGATACAGCCCAATCCACGCTGAGGATCAAGAGGATCTGCAGTGCTGCGTGGTCACGCAGGCACGAATTCAATTTGCTGCCTAGGCACGTAAAGGTCAGTGGCAGTTGTATGGAGATACGTATGGGAGGGTGCTTGTAATATCTGCCTAAATGCAAGGGGAACTCCTGAAGATAATTGCAGACCAGGAGGATTTTCAGAGCTGGGAGCGGGTCTTTCAAAGCCTGAGATCTGTGTGTGGCTACCCTCCTTCTGGGCTGGTCTGGAACAACGTGTGCTTCAGGGCACAACGTAACCCTTCTGTGGCAGGGGGAACTGCTGTGAGAAGAGGGTTGCTGACTTCCACCAAAGCTGTGTGGTGTGAGAGAATAAAGATTAAAAAGCGAAACGGTTCAGGGTCGGGAAGTAAGGTTTCAAGGTTTTCTGCAAAGGTTGGGCTGGTTTTTAGGTGTAGAGGTTCTGACCTGCCGCTAGTGGCAAGAGAGAACTGGCTTAAATTTCTCATTCCTAGGGATCAGCAAATTCAGAACTGAGAGTCCGCAGTGACTGCTGGGTCTCTGGTTGAGTTCTGCATTGGTGTTTTGTCCACACAATAAAGGTGGTTTTGGTAGTGTAGAAATCCTAACTGGATTTCCGTACTCCTTGCACTTAAAGTCTGTTATCCAGCTGCATTCATGTGAATGGTTCTGAAATCAGAAGCGACAGATGAGGTAGTTTCTCTAACTGCTGGGGAATTATACTTAGGCTCAGAAAAAGCCTTAGGCGAGTTTTTACTTCATGGCATTTGTTTCAAAGGAATAGAAGTTATTTTCCCAAGACAATAACGAGATAATTATTGTGGCAGTGAGATTGCCGACCATTATTTTATGCTACCCGGGGTAACTGCTGAGACCCAGGAATGTCTCGCTGCACAAGCTCTGCACAATTCCCAAAGACGCCTTGCCTCATTGGCTCCTAAGTCAGATTTCATCCTGCAGCTTTGCTGTTCATTAGCGAGGGCTCTGCTGCTGCTTGATGAAGTTAAAAATATTCTGGGGAGGTGATTTGAAATCTGGTTAATCTCAAATGAGTGAAAAGTGATTGCACTTGATTCTGCTGTTCTGTTTTTTTATTGTTTTGTTTTTGGTTTTTTTGTTACGTCTCATTTATCATTTTTTCCTTATTTAAGGGTTCTTCCCCCTTCCATTTTACAGTTGGTGATCCTGTCAAATGGGGGAAAAGTAGTGGAAAATGGCAGGATATTTGTTTGAATGAGAGTTGTTTTAAGTAGCCTTTCTTAGAATGGACTTCAAGTTCACTTCCTACCTTCATTTTTCTGAGCAGAAAGCATCTCATGCGCTGAAGTACGCAAGCTGTTTCTTGAACTTCTAGAATTGAATTTCTAAGCATTGCTTGCGCTATGGTTAAGTCAATACCAGGAACTGAAAACTCTGAGAAGGATTTTCTCAGCGAAATGCATTTTGCTAGCAAATACGCTCTGTTAGTAGATGCCTGTGTAGGCACTCAACCCTCCAGGGTGTGTCACTCCAAGGAGTGTCATTTTGGGGAAACTTCTCATGCCGGGTTGGATTGACTCATGAAAGCAAATCACCCTGGCCAGACTGCATAACTTCTGTAGAACCTTCTCTGAATTGTATCTGTTTTTTCCTCAATTAATGATGCCTTTGTGCTAGGTTCCTAGGTGAGCCTGAAATGGCTATAACAGGATTCAGTGTCGTCAAGGCTCCGGCTGGATGGAGAGAACTGCATTACTCTGCAGCTCCGGAGATGATTTACTACCCGACTGACAACTTGCAATATAAACATTAGTCCAAGCATGATCTTGTCCCAAAACCCCGCCTACGCGGGGAGCCAGGAGTCTTCCTGCCACGCGCCATAAATCGTTTACGGTTTGCTCATTCCCGGGCGTTTGCAAAACAGCTGTGTGGTGGGGATTAGCAGTTTGCAGAAGGCCCGTGCGGGGCTAAATTAGGGTCCCTTGCCCTGGCGGTGAATACCGGTGATGGAATAGCAGGAGTGCTTCTCTGCAGTGCAAGGCAATTCACTCGGGGAATGGGGGTGGGTGCAGGGGATCTCTGAGAGTACAGCATTGGATTGCAGAGCTCCGATTGGAGCTCAGATGCCTGATTGATAGCTGCCCAGCACGGTGGGGGTGGAAAAATGAATTGTAAGATGTTTTTTTAAATGTTACTCATATTTCTATTCATTATGTGTGCATACATATAAAAATACAATCGTAACATAGGTCTTATGTACAAGATGTAAGCAGACTGCTTTTGTCTCTTAGGAGCCGAAGGGCTTTACGGGGTTTATTTATTTATTTCCTTCCTGTGTGTGTGAAGAGTGGTTTCCCCTTTGTTAGGCTGTGGTGGCAGAATTTGATTGTAGGAGGGCATCTGGGGCTTCACAGCTAACCCGAAGCTTTTAGGAAAAGTTTTACGACGCCGCTTGGATTTATTACAGCTTTGCAATTTCAGCTCCCCAAGACAAACTATTTTTGTGCTGTCTGCAGTAATTTAAATTCCCTCCAGGAGTTTCTAATGACTGACTCGTGTTTATGGTGAAACCTCCCATTTTTCCAAACCCTAGCAGCACGATGTGTTTCTTAACTACATGTATTGATGCTCTTACATCAGTGCCAAGTACGCTGGAGCCTAAAGCCACTCGGTGCCTTCAGGTCTTGGTGTAATAAGGAGAATATTCAGGCTTTGCTGTACAAACGAGAGCAGATAATGGAGTTCAGATACCTCCTGCGTGCTGGGTGACAGACCAGCTGCTGATATAAGTAGTTCGTTTATAGCTGGGTTGGTGTCTCCATCCACAAATCCTCTCCTGGGTGGGTTGGGTAAGAATCTGGGTGGAATGTGTCACCGAGGCACCCCCTTCCAGACGCATCAGCTGAAAGCAAGTGCTTCCAGGCTGTATTGTAAACATCCAGGGGGCCGCCGGCAGAGAAAATGGGCTCTGGGGAAAGCAGGTGACTTGTTTCCAAGATGACACAGTTAGAAAGGTTCTCGCTGTTCCGTTGAAGCTGCTGCACAGCATCCCTTGGAAATAGGAACATTTTCCTGGAGCTTCCTGCTTTGCTCTCCTCTTTCATTGATCGGGGGAGAGCAGCTGGAAGGGCTCATCCGAGCCTAGGAGTTGCCTCCCGTTTCTACTTTCCTTTAATTCCTTTTGGTAAGAGGCTGTGCAGCCTGTTTGATTTCTTGTGCCTTGCTGAGATGGAGGCCAGATAGCACCAAATAAGTTTGTGGCTGTTTGTGTGGGCATTAGAGATCTGGTAGGCACCTGCTAATGAGCCGTAGGTCATTTCGTGTCAGATTGGCTAAGCTTCCATCGAGCCGGTTCTTGGTTGCGGCAGCGCGTACGGGCTGTGTGTGTTTGGGGATCCCTCTTATCTCGCTCAGATGCGGAGGGTTTTCCTCCCGTTTGCTGCCTCCTCGCTCCCCACAAGAAGAAGAATTGCCCGACTCCGGAGAGCTGTTAACCTAGAGATGGAATCAGATGCTTTGCTCTTGCTTGTGTAGGCTTTCCAGATACACACAGCGGTAGAGGGGCGTGGGCACGTGGTCGTGTTTTCAGCTCTCCCTCCTTGGTGCTGTTTTCGGTGCTGCTGGTGGAATTCACCTTCCCCTTTTCCCAGGAACTGCCGCCAAGGGATTGCTGTCACCCAGAGCAAAGCTCAGCCGGATGCCTCAAGCCCTTACCCCTTGGGGTGAGGACTTTGCCCAGCTTCCAGAGGCAGCAGATGGTTTGTTTAGAGCCTGTATCACCCAAATCTGCTGGGTCAGGCCCGAAGGGAACGACTCAGGGCAGTGGAAATCGCGACCCAGAGTCTCTGGAACAGGGGAGGGAAGAATAGAGCTAGCCGTACAGTTAGCTCTCCCCCCCCGCCCCTTCTTTTTTCTGTTTCCTCACCTGCCCAGCTGTGTAGTAGGTTAGCAGTACGTGTCTGTTCTTATTCTTATGAAAGTAGACTTTGTTCTCTGAAGACTGCTAATCATGCCCCATGGGGGTGTAATCAGTTATAAGGTATTTAATACGGTGCAGGCGGGAACAGGCCGCCTGGCCGAGCTGGCAGATTGCAACACTACGGTTATAAAGGGCCCCTTTCCCCCACTCACCCGCCCACCGGTGGCAGCGTGAGGGCTGTACCTTGAAAATCAAGGAAAATAAAGCCGTGGTGGGGGCAGGGAGAGGCTGAAGGGGCAGCTCCCATTCCGGGAACCGGGCCGGTGGAAATGCCCGGAGAGCCGTGGCCCCGGCGGGTTGCTTGCGCTGTCGAGGCCTGTGGGACGTTGGTGCAGGCACGGGGGAACGGCCCGTGGCAGCCTGCGGAGCACCAGGGGCTGCCGTCCTCTCGGGACCGGGTTTTCTTGCGGTGGTTGGGGTTGGAGAGGTGTGGGGTGGTTAGAACGGGAGAAGCCCTTCCTCCTGCACGGGGTGATTTAGCCACCTGAGCTGGTTGGGTGCTTTTGTAAACGCTGCCAGGCTTCTATTTATATCTTCGGATAGAAATCTATTGGTAAATCCAGCCTTCCGTGCCTCTTGCTGGTGCAGCAGCCTGCCTTCCTGGCTTGGGAGGTGGCTTGAGGCCTTGAGTTTTAATGGGCACGGGGAAGTGTTGGACCTCATCTGGTCTGTTCTTGTTACCTAACACCGGGCCGTTCCCCTCAGCGAGGGCCTTGAAATGCACGTGTGGGGCGTGGAACAGCTGGGCCGCAGCCGTAGAAACCATCCCTGCTCTGGCAGCTCGCTAGATGCATCGGCGTGTTTCTGGGGCTTGCGGCCACGCTGACCTTTCCCCTTCCAGGTTCCCGGAGATCAGAGCCTTTTGGAGGTGCTCTGTGAATTTGCTGATGGGCGCTGATGGCGCAGGGCTCCCTCTGTGCACGTGTCTTTGCTCCTTGGAAAGTAGAAGGGGACGTCTGCTCTGCTGTATGAGCTCGTGTTGCGCAGTTTCTGACACTTTTTCCTTTCAAAATCCTTCTCCTTTCTGTCCTCCCTGTGCTCTGCTGAAGTGGAGGATACCCTTCGTGAAGCCCAGCAGCTAGAAGCTCTCTTTGGTGACCTGGGGGATAGCGGTATAGATTCACGTGGGGCATATTCTTGCTACAGTGCTCGTGGGAGCGTTGGCTTTCCTGCTGGGCGATGAGAGAACACTGGCTATGAAGTCTCACAGTTGTCCCTTAGCGCTGGCTGATGGGTTTTGAGGTGGGGATTGACGTTTTATTGCGTTACGCAGGGGAAGTGCAGGTTCAGAGCAGGATTCAGAACGCAGCCTTCCTTTTACAGGCTTGAGTGCTGACAGCTTTACCTCCTGGTGCATCTTTTATCCCTTAGGAGCAGCTTCCCGTTTAGTAACTGAATTCTTTGGAAAGCTTTTGGGGCTTCCAGGAGCTGCCCAGGAAAAAAGGAGTGTTTTCTGACTAGATCCTAAGGTGACTTGAAAATAATGAGGTGCTGGGACAAGAGGCTACCTGTGCTGGATTTGTGTATGCTGAGTCTTTCATGACCATGTAAGTGACCAGGTGTCCGTGCTGCTGGGGAGGAGCAGGATGTACAGTGCAGATGAGATCTGTTGCTGTGGGTAGAGGACAGTGTTTACGGAAGGACTTTTTGTTAATGAGGAAGTGATTGCACCTCAGAGGAGCTGCTTGACTTCAGGCAGAGCGCTTTCCTTGGGGAGGAAAAAGACCTGGGCCCTTCCACGCGCCCTTGATGCGCGAAGTCAGCCTCCTGTTCAGCTCTGCCCCCTCAGCTCAGCGAGGCTCAGTGCTGTGTTGTCCCCTTCTCTTGCAGGAAAAGGCAGGGAAATTCCCTTCCCAGGCTACTGTGCAGCTCTGGGTTCCCGCTCTGGAATGCCGTCACTTCCAGCCCTGCTGATGGCTCTTCACATCCCCGCACCACGCACCCAGGTAGCCCTGCTGCCTCACTCTGGCTTTTTTTCTGTGGCTTGAAGCCTCCCGGAGGACTCGAGGAGGCCCCCCGAAAGAGTTTGAGGCCGAGGCTGCCGTCGGGGTCCCGGCAGCGGCAGGGCTGGCGTGCGTGGGGAGCGTGGCGGGTGTCAGCCTGGCGGGTGTGTGGGCTTGCTGCTTGTTTTCCTTCCCTGCCCGGTGAGGAATGCGATGTGTTTGCCTTCCTTGGCCTGTGGTTGCAGCCGCATTCCTGCGCTGGGAGTCAGCGCGGCGCGGCGTGCTGTTCATGCCCCCCGGCTACATGCTTTCAGCTCCACATCAAAGGTGTGTTTGGTGTGTAGCTTGTGCCATTCCTGGCCACACCTGGTGGCCTGCAGGCATGCAGGAGGTGGAGTCTGGCTGTGTTTGCAGATGGCATTCAGGGTTCAGGCTCCTCGCTTGTGGAGAGGCTGGAGCTGAGGCCATGCTAAACAACCCCAGGAATGCAGCGGGAGAGCTGAGCGGCACAGTCACTCCAGGGGCATGTCCTAGCAGCAATGTTTCCTTTATAGCTGCAGCAAAATAATCCATGCCTGCTCCTCCAAAGGAACTGGCTGTTTGCTTGGGTGTGTTGTAGGGTTTAATTTACACCGATAAGGCCAATTAAGGTTGGCTTGTCCCCCTGCAGCCCGTACGCTCCTCGTAATCAGCAACGATTGAGTGACTCGTGCCATCGAGCTGTGCTCGGTACAAACTCTGCGTGAAATGTCTGCCCAGAGGTGCAGTGGGCCCAGGATTTAAGCTGGGCAGGAGTGCTTCCCCCCAGTCAGTGGGATAAATGTTCTTAATGCTGCAGCTTGGCTGCCCCAGCTTCTTGTGGAGAAGCCTTCCTCTCCTGGCTGGCACCTCAAGAGGTGAGCGCTGGCAGCTTGGTGAAGGACGGCAGGTCAGGATGCAGATGCGTTATTCTGGGATCCTTGCTGGGATGTCCGAGTGAAACGGGCAGTAAGTTTTGTATGTCGCTGTCACATCCCAGTCCTATTTACATAAGTCTTTTGTTTGTCTGGCTTGGGGAGAAATGGTCTCTATTGTCAGCGTCAATGCGAGTATGGGCCTCGTGAGCAGGGTTTGTGGGAAGAGCAGCGGAACATCTTTTGTGTCCTGCTGTAAACTCTGAGCCTTTCAGCTCATTAACCGGTTTGCTTTGATCTTCCAGTCTTGCAGTTCCCCTTCTGGCAATTTCTAGCAGCCTTCAGCTCCCTGACCAGCCAGTCATTTCCATATCGGAGTTCAAGACCTGCCTACTGCCATCCCTAGACAGCAGCAGGCGTGAAAGAACTGACGCTTGGTAGTCCTCTGCCTTGATAGCATCGCTTTTCCTTTTTGGCCAGGGCCACAGCCTCTGGATCGGTTGCTGCAGAGCTGCTGTTACCAGGCTGGTCCATGCCACCATCTCTTGGGAAAGACTAAAGATGGCTTTTAAAGCAGGATCTCAATGGGGGATGATTAGGGAGATGTTCTTGTTTCAGAAGACTATTGTGGTGGCAAATAATTTCCAATCCTTTCACATCAGGCTCTCTTCTCCCCTGATTTTATGCAAACTAGTCATTTTATTTCAAACGAGTGGCCACTGACTCTGTACTTCGCTTTTAAGACTTGGGTGTTCAGGAGAAAGTGTGCTGCTTCAGTATTTGCTTTCCTTCCTCTGTTCCGCAAGGCCAAACTCAACAACATATCCTGTGGCAACACGAAGTGGAACAAAATATAAATAGGTCTGAAACAGGATTATGTGGAAAGTTACTGACTGAGCGTTTAAGTGTATATAATCATTGTGTCTTTCAGCTTTGTCATGCAACGTGGGCAACTGCTGCAAAAATGGAGGTCTTGCTTAGCAGCGGGAGCAATGTTGAATCCAACTTTCTGGTTGCCAGGAAAGGAGTGAGGCTGGTTCTCGGTCTTTTGCTTCCCCGTCAGTGAGTTTTAATATGTTGAGGAAAGAAAGTTGGTTCAGCTTCCCTGCTGGCCTTCGGGAGCGTGTGGGAATCCAGGTCTCCGTGCTGAGGTGTCCATTCCCGAGCACCTCTGGCAGGGAGATGTGCTCCTCCGGCTACAGCAGGATCCTTCACCAAGCTGCTACATCTCCCCCTGCTGGGACAGGGACCAGAAAACAGAGCTGCGGCCTGGGAGTGAAGTAACACGAGTTGTTCTGATCCTGGGGCACCTCGGGCCAGCAGCAGGTGTGGTGTTCCTCCAGTCGAGACATTCCTTAGGCCAGAGTCACGGACTCTAGAGCCCAGCTCTTGTAGCTGCATGAAGCAGGGGGCATGAGCCAACAGCTTGCTGTCGGCGCTGGACAAACACCTCCTCACATCTGCCTGGCAGTGCGCTGCCGTTCCTCCACTCGCTTTGCCCGTAGCTGAGTGGCGACCTGCTAGCCCTTTGGGGGGTTTCCTGTGATATCTTCCCCCCAAAAACGTGCACAGAACATGGCAGTTTGCTTTCTTTAGGATGTCTGGTACCAACCGTCTTCTCTTCTCAGAGCCCCTTGGAGGAGAGGTGACCGGAGGTGCCTTCGCTTGCAGCGCGGCCGTTTCTCATTCCCAGCTTGCTCCCTTGCTTACAGGGAGGAGCCGTGTGGAGGTGAAGTGCTCGTCCCTGCTGCCGAGAAGGAGATGTTTTTCCATAACCTCAGAATAATTAACAGGCTCGTGCTATCCCAGGGGATAACAGCGGTAAAGACCAGGCGCTTCGGTTTTACAAGAGCAGTGCCAGGCAGGGGCTGTAGTGCTAGTCCGGACAAGCTGACCTTGCGGTAAAACAAGCTGGCCTTGCTGCAATTGCCCTTTGGGACGATTCATGCTCGTTATTACCTCCTGCGCTGGTGTTAGCAACGATGACAGACGTGGAATGAGACGGTTGATGAGAGGGCTAACGCTGCCCTGAGGGTGGGCTGTGTCCCTGGAAGAACTGAAGCAACCTTGCAGGGGGGAAGGTGAAGATTTGGGGCACGGGATGAGCGGCACAGCCAGCGGCTGCTGGTGGCAGGCAGCCCCCTGGGGTACCCCCTGTAGGGCGAGAGGTGGAGGTGTGGGTCCTGCTGTGAAAAGGACCAGCCGGAGCCCTGGTGAACGGGAAGGGAAGGGTTGCGTGCTTCCTACAGGTCACCAGTGAAAGATGGGTGGGTGGATCTGTTGGCTTTTCCTAAGCTGGGTTAAACCGTGGATTAACTGCAGGGCCACAAAAGAGAGAGGAGATGCTCCGGGGTTACGCTCTGCTTCAGGAGCCCCGCTGCGCTATTGTTTACAGAGCTGAGACAAGTTTTGTGCCCGTTCCTGCCCTTGGCTCGGGCCCTAACTCTGCTAGGCCCAAAGCATGTTTTTGAAAGCAGCCTCCTTTCTTCGTTGGTGCGTCGTGGCCTGTTGAGACTGCTGCTGCCCGCCTGTAGGCGTGGGTGCTGCGGCACCGAACGGCGCCCGGCTGCAGAGGGCATCCGGGGCTTGGTGGGGAACGCTCGGCGCAGGCAGCACCGGAGGAGGTGGCCGTGACTTGGTGGGGGACAGCCGTGCCCGGGAGGAAGCGTGCTTCACCATCGCTCCTAACTTCTGGGCGGGGAAGGTGGCAGGATGGGACGAGGCGGTGAACGCCTTCCTCGTTTCTTTCTGGGGTTGGGTGGGTTAGTTGCCCTAACGCCGCTTCTGTGCCTCTCAGGGCTGCGCTGCTTTTCTCTGCCAACTCATGAAGAGCTGTAGGTGAAGCAAGGATCAGAGCGGCTGAAGGAAGAATGACCTCCCGCTACCCTTACCCGGCGCTGCAGTCTGTAATTTCACTTTGTTCCTCTGACTGCTGTCTGCGTTCGGTGCCGTGGAGATCATAAAATATTTCAGTGCTAGAAGATTTGCTCTGATAAATAGCACAGGGGATGGCTCAAGTTTCCATGGCAATGCTTCTGAATGTGCTTCTGTGTCACCACAGCAAGAGGGACTTGGGGTTGACTAAGGTTTGAAGGTTTTCTCGCAGAAAAGGGAATGGTGGTGGGATCGCACGGTAGTTGTTCGCCTGCCTCTGGGCAGTGCCTCTGAGACATAACCTGGAGGAAGGGGAAGCTGACATTTGGCTAATGGCAGGGCTGGACTGTGTCGTGCAAACTACAGCTGGACTCCTGGCCATGCTTCACTGTTCGGCTCCAGATGCAGCTGCACAATCACACAACAGTTAAGCCCGTACCATTCTCTGCCTCTCACATCTGACCATCTGCTAGGGAAAAGCTAATTAAACCAAAGCGATTCTTGCTGGGATTAAACCCTAGCAGCGGAGAAAATTGAGAATAGTACCACCATTGTTCTCCCACTGCTGGATCAGGATAGCTGCTTTATTTGTGTTTGTAAAGAATTGCAGCCTATTCAGCTCCTTGCTGTCAGGTAGGTGTTCAGCTCACGCACTTTCCTTCTCCTTTCTACCCCACATCACTCCCGTTTTAGGTGCAAGAAATCAGGCTGTCTTGCTGAATTTCCTTGCGCTTCCATTTTTTATGACAGCTGAGGCTGTTTTTCTTTCTCATGCAAACCCAGCACACAAAGCTGTTTTCTCTCCTGGTGCCTCAGTTTCTTTTCTAGTGGAAATTGCTCCTGTCTCGCGCTGTGCACCAGGTGTGGTGAGCGTGAGTCCGAGCTTTGGTATCGGGGACGCATAGCCTCGTAATTGCTAGAGGCAACTAGCATGAATCTGAGGTCTGAGACCAAGTAGTTTAATGGGAAAATGTACCTGCAGCCCTTGGAGGGTTTAAAATTTCAATCTCGGAAAATAGAAAATGTGGAAGTATAGTTCCCTTAGCAACTGAACTCTTGCGTGTACCTCCAGCCCGTGTTACCACGTGATGAGGGCTTCGGAATAGCTCTTCCCAAAAAAATAATAAATGCACTTAAAATAGAGTGTATTTTCCATGTATCTTTCTGTGCTGAACAGGGACAACTTGTTGCACCGGGGAGGCGGTGGCCACAGGAGAAGGCAGGGACAGTCGCTGAAGGTTGTGTTGCTGGGGTGGATGTGAGGGAGGTTGGAGTGGGCGCAGAGACCACGCTGGAGAATCCCCTAGAGATGGAAGTGAGAGCACCAAAAGGATGAAGATAAATCAAGTCCTGATACTCGGGGAGAAAAAATTAAGAATTGAGGAGTGAGGGGAAAAAAGTGGTAATTTTGGAATTGCTGGAATTTAACGTTGACCAATTTGCTCGGGGGGGAAATGCTGTGGGAACTGGAGAGACGAGAGGTGGCTTCAGGGTGTGGGTCGGCGGCGCTGTGACTTCAGACTGGTTTTGTGCAGGTGCTTACTCCAGTGGGAGCACGAGAACCTCACTCCTACGTTCGTGGAAGAAGCGCGGTAGTAAGACCGTGCCTGGGGGCAACTAGCTAACGTGCTCCAAAGAGTTTACTCAGATAAGCTGTTGGTGAGCCATACCTTTAGGAATGAGAGAGCGGGGAACATTCCCTTCCTGCTGCCCGAACTGCTCCGGGTCTGGACATCGGCAAGCAGAAGCTGCGTGGGTGTCTGGAGAGCAGGGTGCAGCACGCGGCCTCGGTAGCACCCTGTGCCCCTTGCCTGGGGAGAATGGGGAAAAATTCACGCGTGCAGGTCTTGGCATCGCGATGTTTAGTTGGCACAGGAGTAGTAGAGCCTTCAAGTCCTATAAATGTCAGTAAGTTTGATACCTCAATACACCTCGAGTAGTGCGGTTGGCTTATATCGATTCTGAGAGAGAGATGCCATTCTCTGTTTCGTCTTGTCTTTTAAAAAAAACTTCTAACAAAGCAGAAAAGGGCAAAAAGGGTTAACTGCAATATTGCTAAGGGTTATGCCTTTGCAGGGAAGTTGTGCTGATTTAACTTAATCAGATTAGAAGCAGTTGTGATTGTATTAGGGCGGCGTTCTTGTATAGGCATCCCTAATTTGGTTTGTCTTGTATCTATCTATTTAACTTAAGTTGATTCAACGCAAAGTGCTCTTAAACTGAATTAAAAACATTTACCCAGGAGGGTTATACCACTTGGCATTATTTTCTAACTCGATCGAATTTACTGCCGTGTATATGGAGACGAGACCTTGGGGAGAAAGCTGCTCCTTTTTATTAGTGCTGAGCACTTTGTCGTGTCTGGCTGCGGCCGTGTGATGGGGGAATCAAAGAGCCTGTTGTGGCGCGTGTTGCTGGAGGATGGGCGCCGCAGGCCTCCGTACAACTTGGGCATTCTTAGCCACAGTGGGCGATTAAAGGAGATTGTTCCTCCTCATCAGACGGGGCTTTCTTTCCGAGCACAGGTGTGAGCCCCCTGGAATATCGTCTTGAGGTTGCTCCTCCGCCTGCCAATGAAAGTGCCTGCAGACCTGGTTAGCGTGTTGGGCACGCACCAAAAGTAGCATTTCGAAGCCTTTGCAAACGTCTCGTGTTTTAAAGGACTCAGGCGGCCGATCAGGTTTGTGCTGGACTTCTCTGCTGCCACACAGAGCTGGAGAGAAATTTCACGTAATTTGACGGTGCTTCCCAGACACCGTCTGACCCCCGCGTGCTCCTCCGCACAGTATGCGGCTCTGCATGAACGGTGACTTCTGCTAGACTCATGGCCAAGGAAGAAGTTACTACCGAAGCACTGCTGATGCCAGTTCTCTTTTTTTGTTGGAAGGGATGAATCTAGTTGATACACGTGAGCGAGGGCTCTGGGGGAACAAAACTGGCATGAGAACTACTCCACAAGGCCGGTTGCGGTGGTAGCGTTTCAGAACAAAGCTGGCTGCGGTAAACACGGGTTTCATTTCTTGAAATTTGCTTCTGCCACCACCTGCACGCATCGGGGCTGTGCTGAACGCCTCTGCAACCTTGCACGTCCTCCGTAGGTTGGGTCACTGCAAGAAACTTGTCCATCTGTCCTCTGTAAATTATGCAAATCGTGTGCTGTGCTCCATTGTCAGTCTGTGTGGGTACTGCCTGTGTGTTGGCCATCTGTGCGTTACTACAGCTCCTAGATGGAGGCTGCGTTTCGGAGAGCTTATTGAGGCAAGCGTGTCGGTTGCAGGAACGGAGCGTTTTCTAGCATTGCTGTCTTGTCGGCTAGGGGGATGGCTCGGTGACGTTCGGTCTCTGCAATTAAGGAATCGGAGGCCGTAGCTTTCTCACAATTTATGAACCCGTAGGCTGAAACAGGAGGAATGCTGGGGGTTGGATGAGGCTTGGGGGGAATACTTAGAGGTGCTGAGAAGGCCGCTTGTAGGTTGTTGAAAAATTTAAGTTGTTCCTAGTTTGTCCTAATTCAGTGCCTTTTAATTATACGTTGTAGGAAGGTAATGTAAGAGTTTTTTTTTCCTTTTCTTCCTCTCCTACACAGTGCAGGAATTGGCAGGGGAAGGGGATTCCTACATGTTGATTTTGTACAGAAATGTTCACCCACTCCCTCCTTCGCTTCTCTTCTGTTGTTTGCTTCATGTAGCCAGTCTCTAGGTTGTGACTGAGAGAAAGTGCGAGGCCATAGCTCCCCAGTTTCCCTCCTGGCATCTCCCAGCTTCTGCCGGATAAACATTAGGGCACCAAGGTTTGCTTGTACTAGCAGGACCCACACAATTATTTCCAGGAACTTTTGAGAGCACTCCTAACCTCCACGAGTAGTTTTCTCATGGCCTGGTATCCATCTCTTCAAATATCTAAGAAACGTGCTCCAAAAGCCTTCCCATGGAAGATCTTAAAAGAACCCAGGTAAGAAGACAGAGTGGGGAAGGACATGAAATCTGAGGGGCGAGGGTAACGGTGCTCAGGAGGTTAGCAGCCTAAACCAGCTTGTGAGAGGTGAAAGGATCACTGGGCAACCTAAAGAGATCACTGAACAAGCTGAATTCTGGTGTGTCAGCGTTTCTGGGTGAGGGGCTCTCGTTAGCCCCTTGTGTAGATGTCAGCACTAAGGTGGCTTGGCAAGTGACTTTTTGCCGAGCTGTTCTTGTGCGATTTCAGATGTAGCCATTCAAGGTGGTTATGCTCTTACGCGCATTAGAAAGCTAGCGTTCATTTCCTGGTCAGAATCTCCCCTGGGTATTTTTATTCTCCATTAACATTCCTTCTGGGGATTGTATTCGGGTCCTTTGCTTCCTGTCCTGTTCCTGTTCAGATGTTAATCAGCTGTTGTGTTCTATTCCAGGATTTCATTTACTTTGGAAGTATGATAGGTGCTAAGTAGGGTTTGTTACACGGCCTGTTGTTCAACAGCGAGCCCGATCCCTTTCTGTTTGTATCCTCTGGAGTTTTTTCCTATGCGGGGAGCAGAGATTTCTGCTTAACAGTCAAGGTTAATTGGTCTGAAAAAGCAGGAATGAGCAATAATCCTGCTGAAACTCCACTTTAATCCAAGAGTCACTATAATGCTATTACTCAGCTCTGAGTCGTGAGCATTAACATGCAAGCCGAACTGAGAAGCAAGCTTCTGCACTGGGAGCTGTCATCCTTTTATTTTAAAATGAGCCTCAAAGTAACTAGCAGCAGAATGGATCTGAACATATTTTTAATTGGAATTCCTTCCCTGAACGAAAAGCTCTCGTTAAATGTTAAAGTGTCCTTTAATAACCTTGCAGTCCTTTTCCATTGTACTTGGCACGAGCGGTCTACAGGGGCTGATTTTAACTGCGGGCAGCTTGTTCTTCTGTCCAGGCAAGACCTCTCCATGCAGTTTTTACACCACCTCTCTCTCCGATGAGTTGTCTCCATCAGGCTTACCGCAGCAGCTTCTCACATAATCTGGCTTGAGACACGCGGAGGCTAAGGCTGGCTCTATCCATACGCACGGGAAGGCAAGTGACAAAGCCTCTCTTCTTTTCTTGCTTCTCAGGAGGCAAGCGAGGAGAAATCGTTGCCTCCTAAAGGGGGATGTGCCAATCTGCTACACTAAAGGTGGCTGAAACAGCGTGAAGTTTCTGGGTGAGCTGTGGTGATGAGCTACGTGGCACAGGACGGTAGCAGCAATTATTTTTACACATGAGTACGTGATTGGAGTTTTTTTGGAGTGCTCTGACTTGGTGATAGCCAATGAATGTTGCTGTAGTGTTGCTTTAGAGACAAATGGGGCTGCGATGGTGCTATGGAATGTGTTTTCCCTGTCATGCAAGTTTATCTTTCTGAGTAAAGAGCAAGATCAAAGAAATGTTGCTTTAAAAAGGAAAACAGTGGAAAGATGACAACGCCTGAAGTAAGGACCATTTTCTGCAGCGCAGTCACCATATTTCTGCTAAGGAAGGGCAACTGCTGATCCTGAACGCTGGTGAATGGCCCGTTTTATGGGATCAGAAAAGGCAACACATGAGAAGGTAATGAAGAGGAACACCCTGCAAGTCAAGTCCTTCTCTGCCCTTTGGCACAACGGAGCCATGCAGCTGCTCCAGCAGCAAACGAGCAGAAACTGCGTGCCTCCTGGTCTGAAAACCAGAGCTAATTATTAGTTACCTCGGGGCTCGAGGGACTTCGCAAGAATCAGGAAGGCAATAAGTGTCTGCAAATAATTTTTTTCCTCCGATGCTTTTTCCCTGTTGTCCAAAGGGTTTGTATGTGTTAGACCTCTTCCTTGTTCCTGGAGAAAACGTGATGCGAGGGAGGTAGTGTTGTGGCTTTGCATGAATGCCAAGGGGCTCTTGGTTCTGCGGACCCTGGACGGAATCACCCAAACCATTCTGTGCTGTATCACGTCTTCTGGTGTGTGGTAAAAGTTTCTGCCTTTCCCAAGCCTCGCAGAGAACATAGCCACTTGGAAACGGAGGGGGTGGGTTTTACACGGAGGGCTGCTGCCCGATAGCAACAACTAGGCGAGCACCTGTGTGCAGTCACTGTCGCTGCACCCTGTCACGGGGAGGAGAAAGGAGGTGGTGTGTGTTTTCTTGGTGAGGGGGTGGGGGAAGCAGCAGCTTTTTGCATTAACGGAGCAAATTGTTAGGCTTCTAGTGCAGCCTTCAGAGCCTTTATGTGCTCGTGTCTTTGTCTGGAAGATGTGACTGTTGCTGAGGCTGATCGGGGTGCCAGCCCAAGCCTGGTAACCTTCAGTGAGCTGCTCCTGTATCCATCAGTGAGCTCAGAAATGACTCTGAACCGTGGGCAGCAGCTAGAAGATGGTAGAATTGGAGCTAGAGCAGATGATAGCATTTACAGTTCTCGTCCTAGCAGGCTAAGGGACATTGCTGATGAGAGATGGACAGGGCAGATCAAAAGGAGCAGGAGGTTAGGTTTCCTCTTGTGTTACAGCGCTAATCAGAATGGCAAAGGCTGGGCTGGAGAGCTGCCTGTAGCTGCAGGACAAAGCCGAGCTTCTGGGTAGTCAGGATGTGGGCCTGACAGCGAGCTTCCTCGGAGAAGAGCTTGTGAAGAGTGTGGTGAGTGCAGAAATAGCCTTGCCTTAAATCCCTAGGTATTGCCTATATCCTTTTCAGCTTCGAAGCACGAGGTCTGTCTATTCTACAGAGACTCTCTGCTGCTCTCTGAACGGAGGCACGGTGAATCGAGCCGCGTTTGGTTTCTCTCTCTGTGGCAGCAAAGGATGCCCAGTCACTGCAGGCAGAGAGGGCTTAACTGTGCTGTTTGGTACAGGGAAGTCTGCAGAACAAACTTTGGCTGGTGTGGCAGGCTGGTTGGGGCACGCACGAGTGAATGACAGAGGCTGGCTTCCCGGTGTTGATCAGGAGCACAGGCTGGGAAGCAGTGACCCCTGGAGCCACCTAGAAGAACCAGCTGCCTTTCAGAGCCCAGTTACCGTTCTGCAGAGGCGTCCTGCTTAGTGGAGGGCTGCTTAAAAACAAACAAACAAACACCTTTTTTTTGTGGGACACGGTGAAGATGAGGAGCTTACTTCACTAGATGGTCCTGTCCTCAGATAGTAGCCTGATGGTGCAGCAGTTTGCCGCTGGCTCCTGTGCTGGCACCTGGCCGTGGGTTGGCCTGCGCGTGCCTGGCTGTTTCCATGTGTTGTGTTGATAGGTGACTGACACCGAGTTTCCTTTCTCATGTTTCAGGAGCTGTTGGCCAGATGCTGCTGGATGCTGACAGGAGAAAGCTGATTCGGAGACGAGCAGCCAGAAATGTTTGGACACGTCGTCGTTTTGGATCTGTAAGTCCTTGTTTGAGGGGAAGTTGCCTGGAGGCACTGCGAGTGTTAGAGTGTCTCTGGAAATTCTCAGATCGTGAGGGTAGGCTTCCAGTCCCGGTAGCTTTTTGAGGTAGGTGGGGAAGAGACGGCAGGTAGTAGCTGCTGGGTATCGGGTAGGAAGCAGGACAGTCCTGCTTCAGCCTGAGGAGCTGTGTGCTGAGAGACAGCGAGGCCTTTGGCGTGTTTGTTGTGGGCACCACGGCGATGGAAACATGTAGGGACCCATGGGGGCAGCTGTACCTGGAAGCCCCTGCTTGTCTGCCAGCCTGTCTGGCTGCTGGCTCTGCCTCCATGCTGAACCAGCTCCTGCTGGGAGCTGGCAGAAAAGCAGACTCAAACTTCACTGACCTGGTCCTCCCTGGATTTACACATTCCCTCTCTCCCTCCCGACACTTCGCAGCTTTGCCCTGCAGAGCAGTTACTGTTGTGAAGCTGTTTTTAACTTTGCGAGTCAAGACCCGACCACGGCGTGGTAGTAAGGAAGGGGGCCAGGCAGCTTGTTGGGCCAGGGCCAGCACTAGGGCACCTTTCAGTTTGTTTTGGCAGAGCTCGAGTTTGCGTGGTCCTGGTTGCCTGCCTGTGCCGTTCACCTTCCATCTGGCTCGCCCCGTGCGCGTACAACTGCTCCACACCCTGCGCTCCTGTCCCGCCTCCCGGGGCTTGGTGCCATGGACAGGGGAAAAGCAGCGCAGCAGCAGAAGCGCGTCAGGAAAGGGAAGGCTCCACTGCCATGACTTAAGTCAGTGGCAGAGCGATAGCCACAGAGCTCAGCTCTTAGGGGCATCTCGCAGGTGAACCCGTTTCTCTTCCTGTGCTGATACGAACCCTGCGCTTTGAGCACAGAGGATCATTTCTGAACTTGTGTTATATCCTGGGTTGGATGGACAGCATTTTACAGAAGCCTGCTAGCAGCAAGGTAGAGCGTGGCTCGCTGTTTGCTGGAAGCCAGAGAGTAGCTTATCTTCCTCTGTCTCGTAGAGGTGTGGGCTATCACAGCGGTAGGCACAAGGAGTCATGTTTTGGCTCCAAGGAGAGACTGATAATTGCCAGCTCATTTGTAGGTGCACAGACTTAACAATTACCTCATTCATCCTTTTAGCATTACCGAGCTTCTGTACCTAAGGTTTTGCAGTTAGCATCCCTCCGCAGGAGCGGAGGAAATGAGCAGGAAGGGTCCAGTTCCACAGGAGGTGCCCTCAGTCCTTCCTGGAACCAGGGTTCTCTATCAGCTGTTGCTTCATGGATTTTGAGTTTGCATGGTCCTGGTTGCTTGGGTGTGTGCTTGCCAAGTGACTCTCCAGCTCCTGCAGGGCTGTGTGGCTCAACTGTCCTAAGCTAATTTCCTTTCAGAAGATCTGTTGTGGGTTGGGGCAGGCACTTGGAGTGAGATGAATATCCTCTTGTCCTTGGTTATAAACATTCCCCATTCCTTAAATATTTATGGGGTGAGATTTAAAACTTTTTTTTTTTTTTTAATGGTTTCTAAGCTATTTGTTTCCCTTCTTCAGGGCATCTGAGTGAGCGTCCGTGCTTCATGAAGCTTTGAATTTGAGCCCAGGCTGGTAAGTGCTCAGGTCTTACGGGCTAGCAAAATGATAGTTACTTCAGCTTGGGATATCTGCATGAGTATCTCCTGTCCTTAGCCTGGCAGGAGCTGACAGAAGAGTCAACCCTAGCTCACCTGATTGACAGTGGGGTGTTGACAAACCTGCTTCTGGCCAGGATTTCAGCATTTCGCTTTGAAGCAAAGCTGAATTTTCAAGATTTCGATGGTGGACTTTCAGAGGGTAGTTCGAAGAAGTTGCTCACGTATGCGGAAAACTCGTGAGAGCCTTCAGTGAGCCTGTGTTTTTTCAGCACAGTGGAGGACAGCTTACAAATTGTCTTGTGAAGCGTAAAGCCTGCTGTGGCTTGGAGCCACTCTGTGCTTGGTACAGGCATTGCAGTCCTCCCAGGGAGCTCGGGCTAAGTGTTGAGAGGACGCATTTAGGCAAGGGTGGATGAGAACTGCAGAGAACTCTTTGGGGCTCTGTTTAGACACCTAACAACGTGTAAAACAAGTAGCAAGGCTGCTTGGGGGGAAGTCTTCCTGTCCCCACTGCAGTCTCAAAGTGGTGGAAAAGAAGATTACTCCGTGCATACAGGTTAGCTGCTTTCCTTCTGCCCCATATTCTGCTCTCATGCTGCCACTGCTCCTGCAGCTTGCAGATTCTTTCTTGCAGTGGTACTGCTGCATGTCGCAACGTCTGACCTTAGGTACCAACACCAGTGGCATTGCTCCCTAATTTGATGCCACCTGTAACTTGGGGGTGGCCTTTTGTCTTTTCTGACAGTGAGCAGCTCTAAAGGTATGGTATCTCCTGACAAGCCTCCCGTGGTTTGCCCCGCTTGTGTCCCAGCGTAAGCAAAAAAACGTCTCGGTTCAGGCTCTTTAATGGCTGGAGTCTCCTCCCACACTGTCCCTGCTGACAGTGGCAGCACCTAATCAATAACTCCCGCTGTCACTGCTGCCTGTAAGGCTTGCTGTGTCCGTACTGGAAAAGGCCTTTCCCAAAGAGCCTAATCGATGCGCTGCTGGGAGGCCTGTTCTCGTTTGCTATATATAATCCAGATACACACAAACTACGTGAGTGAGCGTGTGTAGAAGGGGGGAGAGGATGTGCCAGCCCTCTGCTCTCACTGGCTGGGAGGACACAGCTACCTCTGACTCCGCTCCCTCTCCTGCAGCTGCGGCTCGAGGCTCGCGGTCGCGTCCCTTCCTCGCTCTGTTCCCGCTCTGCATGGGGACCTGCGCCGGGGCTCCAGGGGAGCCCACTTCCTGCTGGGTCGCTTCTAGGGTTCGATGGAGCGCGCGTGACTCTCTCTTCTGTGCGCTTCCCGCTGTTGGCAGGTAACCCGCTGGCAGAGCCACGCAGCTGGGAGGATGTCGAGCACGGCTCCGTCGAAGAAGCCTTACCGCAAGGCGCCCCCGCAGCATCGCGAGATCCGCCACGAGGTCCCCATCCTCCGTGACGACCAGGATGGAGTGATCTTGGCCGAGCAGAGTCAGGTAACGGCTTGCCGGGTGGCAAAGGGATTAGCACCGCCGCGCCAGCGAGCAGGGTTTAGTTGCGCCGAGGCAGGCCGACTCGAGCAGGCAGAGGGGTTTGAGGTTTGCAACCTGAACTTCTCCTCGTCGTGGTCTCTGGAGTCCAGCAGTGAGAAGGAGGTGGCAGGGTGCAGAGCGGAGTTGAACGTCAGGAGCCAGACGGTGTTGCCAGCGCTGCCGCGTGGTAGGAGGATGGGACAGCGAAGTGGGAAACGGTGCCCGAACCGTGCTCGTGGGCACCTCGGCAAATTTGTGAGCCGTAGCATGGAGACAGTCGTGGTGTCTGGAGACGAAAAACACCACCCTACTTGCTCTTTCAAGAGCAGAAGCCTGGAACGCTCGCTGATGTTTAAAGAGCCTCCTGAAGTCTTGACGCCGAGGAAGCTTCGGGTCTCCTCTACGCACCTGCCTCTGAAAGGGATCTTGAAGCAGACCGGCCTGCGGACAGGCGCGTGCCCGGAGACCCTGCGCAAGTCCCGCTCAGTCGAGACGCTGCCCCGTGGCCGTGGCTCACGCAAGTACAGCGATCCGCAGCTGTGCCTCGGCTGCGGGGAGAAACGCTCGCCGGAGCGCAGCAGCGGTAGCGCTGCCGACTCTGTCAAGCGCAAGGAGAAGCTCAGAGAAGAAAAAATGCTGTTCTCCAAATTCCTGGACGAGATTACCCAGCGGGTGCTGAGTCCCGTCCGCTTGCGCTCGCTGGGAGAAACCAAGGGAGCAGAGCAAAACCAGAACTCTGCCCGTTTCCCCGGGGGGGTTGCCCCAGAAAGCCAAGGGGAAGGTCGTCTGGAAGAGGTCAAAACCAAACGTGCAAAAGAAAGATCCTCGTGCCCAAGCAGAAGAAAAACAGAAAAGAAATGTGAGGGGCTGGGAACGGCTTCGTGTCAGAGAAAGCGTGCAGAGGAGGCTGAGAGAGTTTCCAGAATAAGAAAGAAGCCCGTTCTCGGGAAAAAGAACAGTAAGGAGAAACTTCTTTCCTTGGAGAGAAGGGTGGTAGATCTGTGTCAGTCTGAGCTGCAGAAGCTGGCAGACCTGGGGCTGGCAGGGACGTCCTCTGGGCAGCCGCACTCACTGTCTTCATGGAAAAGCAGTGCAGAGGGCAGAAGGGATGAAAGCAGTCCCTGTTCACGGCTATTGCAGCCACACCATCTGTCTGCTAAATTGGGGCAGAAGCATAACGTGGAGCCGAACCACCCAGAGAAAGAATCCTTTTCCCCTCCAACACACTGGAGTCGGGAGGAAGGGCCAGCTCCACCTAGATCCTCCCCTTCCTTCAGCCTGGCACTAAACAAGGTAGGTGCCAGGTCTGCTGGCTCTCGCAAACGGGGGTCTCACAGAGGCCAAAGCCCCCGCCTGGCTCTCACCTTACCTGTAGGGCCAGTGTGGGGGGAGAGAGCGGGCCCCCAGACCTCAGGCCGTGGGTGCCTCATCCCCAGGAGCTGCTGTCTTGTGGTGCTGCAGGTTGGGTGTATCTTCTGCGGCAGGAGGAGGGCAGGAGGAAGGCAGGAGGAGGGCAGGAGCTGCTGCCCTTCTCCCACTGCAGGCTTCCCCGTTGCCTGTGGGCTGGAGGCCTTTGCCTGGTCACTGCTCTATGCAATGTGTAGGGCTCGGGGAGGCAGTTGCTAGGTAATTATGCATGGATTTCTGATTGCCATGGGGTAAGGACGTAAGGAAAGGCTGGATTGGCGCTTTCCTTTAAGGACAGGAAGGTATACGCAGGCACTGAGGACTACCCTTTAATAAGATATGCACTGAAGGAAGCAGCCCCGTGGTGTCTTAGGGCCAGGACTGAGATGAGTTTGCCTTCTGTAACGTCTCTAGAAGCTGAGCAACCTCATCCACAGCTGCCTGTGGCGTGGCCTCTAAGCCCAGCGCTGGCTGTGATGCTTCATTGGCAATTTAAAGTTTGGCAGCACTCAGGGCTTGTGCAGTGCTGCTGGTATAGCGAGCCCCAGAAATAGTCCGTGGGCAGCTTGGGCTTTGAGAAAGGTCGCAGCCTTGAGCTTTCACAAAAAACATGGTTGTTGCTAGTGCTAATTAAATCCCTGCCAGCTGCGCTGGCAAGCACCAACCATCTTCTGGGTGAGCACAGAGTGTGAAGGGCGTGAGAGTAGCCGAGCCACGTGCTCCTGTTGCAGCACTGTCCCTCCTTGTTCGGCAGGTCCCTGCTCCAACCGTCTCGGGGGATCTTGCCCAGAACACTTCTTTCACAGGCTTTTCTGACCTTTAGTGTTCCTTGTGCCATCCCAGAATAATTACAATGGCGCTCTTCAGGTCTGCAGAAAGAAGCCCTTTTCACAGCGTAATCTGGCTGGCGTAGCTGGCAGACACACACATCTTTTCATCTCCCAGCTGACACACGCTGATTCTTCTGCGAGGCCTCGAGGGTGTTGCGATGGCTGTGGTCACGCGTTAATTGGTGCTGCGTGCTGCCCTGGGAGATTCCTGCCACCCGCCAAGCGTGGATGTGCAGGAAGGTGAAACACCAGCAAAGGTGACCGTGTTGCAAGAGGCGCTGAGGTTGCACGGTGGGAGATTAAAGTTACCTAACTCGTGTGGTGGTTTCCAGTTGAGTTGGGTGGTTTCTACCCCCAGCCAGACCACACGGTGTGTCCTAGTGCCAGCCAGATGAGCGGTGTGCACAGATCCCAGCTTCTGAGCTTGCCTACCCCGATCCCTCAGAGGTGAGGAAGAGTCCCTGCTAGGGTCTAGCAACAAGACGTTGTCCTTTACGGGACAGTGTGGGACCAGCTCCTCCTCTGAAAGAATCTCACAGCTGTTTTCTTCCCTGTGCAGGAGCCCTTGACGGATGCAGAACGGATGAAGTAAGTGTCCTGCTCCCCCATTACGCTTGTTGTGCCGCCTCTGCGTGGGTGCCGAGCCCTCACGTCTTGGTTGTGCCACCTGCACGGCAAAAAGCTGACTGCCCCTGCAGGCTCCCCTCAGATCTTCAGCC
Source organism: Nettapus auritus (assembly GCA_011076525.1). Classification (NCBI taxonomy): domain Eukaryota; kingdom Metazoa; phylum Chordata; class Aves; order Anseriformes; family Anatidae; genus Nettapus; species Nettapus auritus. Next base: position 25,024,709 of record CM021767.1, read on the forward strand.
CTCTTGGGGCCACGTGGGCAGAGCTTTGGTCTGAGCCTTGCCAACCTCTGGAGGTGCGGGGGCACAGATCTCCAGTGCAGGTGCAGGCAGAGGAGTTGGTGGGTGTGGTGGAAAGTAAGAGATAAAGCCTTTAACACAGGTGGAGGGGAGAATGCCTTTTTTAAGCCTTCATGTTGTTGCCCCTGCCGTAGTGTGACCACCAAAACCAGCTTGCAAAGGCCCGCTGCTGGATGAGGGTGGGAACTGGGCCCTTTGGCGGTGTGGGGCGCACACAGCTGCTAGCACCGTGCTTCATACTCTAGCGAGAAGCAAGTTTGCCCTGCCAGAGAGGAGCTGTGCTCCTAGCTTTCTCTGAGCACAAAGGAATGAAAAACGACAGGAAATCCTTCTGACCACCAAGCATGTCCTGGCTGGGGGGGAGCAGAGCAGTTCGTGTTGGACTGGGATTGACAGCCGTGATTACATCTCTGCGTGCACCCCACCACCTCTGCTGCTGGGCTCAAGGCAGTATAGAGTGCTCTTTCCATCATGGGTTAAAGGCATGAGGGCTTTTGAACAGCTTCAGGGGAGGAGAATGCACTTTTACTCTTTTGCCTTCAGCTCCTCTAACCTGGACTGGGATGAATTATTGAGTGGGTTTCGTTCACCGGTGAGCTGAGCAGCCCATCTGCCGAGAGGGCTTTATCCAAGCACCGTAACCTGAGAGGGAGCTGGGAGCTGATCTCACAGCTAGCCTGGGCTTCTCCGCCCCTGCTCCCAGAGGGTTTGAGCCTCCCTCTCCTAACCGTGGAGCATCGTTCGCTGCATGGCCTGGGGTCTCCTGACAGTTCAGTTCCTGACTCCCTGGGGCCCAGGTGTGGGATCTGGAGCCCCAGAGCAGGGCAGCGGGATGGGAGCGCTGGTGTGGAGCGCCCCTCGTGCCCTCGGTGGTACCTTGTTCCCGTGTGCCCAGGTTGCTGCAGCATGAGAACGAAGAGCTGCGCCGGCGGCTGACCTACGTGACTAACAAAATGGAGGCGATGGAGAGGGAGCTGGAGTCGGGTCAGGACTACCTGGAGATGGAGCTGGGCCAGAACCGTGAGGAGCTGGAGAAATTCAAAGACAAATTCCGTAGGTATGGAAAAAAAGAGGGACAGAGTGAGAGGGATCACTCCCGCCAAGGACTCCCTCATCGTGTTTGAGCAGGCTGTGCCCTGTTGTGTTGATCAGAGGCGTGCTACATCCTCAGAAAGGTGCTCCCCCAGCCTGTGGGGAAGGGAAAAGCTTCACAAGTATTGCTTCCTCCAGGGTGCTGCGTAGGCACGCTGCTAGCTTGAGGGGTTGTCAGCAACAGGGAGTTCTTCACTTAGTGCGTGTAAGGCAGAACCCAGCTTGGATGGCTACCTGACGTGGAAAAGGAGCCACTGACAGCTGCAAGTAAATGCATCACCACTTTGCCTCGAAGTGGTGCCTCAGTTAGAGATCAAAGGCAGTCCCTGATCACATGGTTATACGTAGCAGAGGTGTCCTCCAAAATCCTTCACGCCCTCCCCAGCAAAAGCACGAAAGGTCACCCAAGCAACCTCAGCTTGCCCCTAGTGACTTGGGGTCTGAAGGCCGTTACGTGGCAGAGGTGAGGCGTAATTAGCATGCCTGGTTGCCTTAGTACTGTGAATATCAGTCTTTCTGGAGCTGCAGAGCAAGGGGTTTGCTGGGCAGTTACGAAGAAGACTTGTGTGAATGCCTGAGATCCGTTCCCATGCGTACAACCTTGATTCCGTAGGTTGCAGAACAGCTACACCGCCTCCCAGAGAACCAACCAAGACCTGGAGGAGAAGCTGCATGCCCTAGTAAGTGCCTCATTCAGCCCCTACAGAGGAGGTGAAGAGACCTGTGTGTTAGGAGCAGAAGGGGGAAGGGGCCCTGGCTTTAGCCAGCAGGCGTGGAGGTGGGTGAGGGTTGGGATTCTGGCCGTGACCATCTATTCCCCCTTCTGGCTGGTGTCATGAGCTGGTTCCTTGACTTACTGAGCCCCTACTTGGTCATGCACGTGAGCTTGGTTGCCCACAACATAACCGCATGGTGTTCCGTCGTGTTGCTTCAGTCCCTCTCCAAATGCCAGGGATGTGCCAGCCAGTCCCGGGGTGGTCGTCCTGGGGGGACGGGGACGGGCAGAGCAGAGCCAGTGTGCGTGTGTCTGTTGTGTGCATTCATAACACTCATGGCTGTTTCTTTTCTCTCCCTCCCCCTCTCTCTCTTTCTTTCTCCTCCCCACGCTGCTGCTGGCACACGCTGGGCGCGCTCACCTCTCAGGCCTCTCTCAGCCAAAGCTGGATTTTTGCAGTTGCGTCTTTTCGTTTGTGTCTTGTTGTTGTGTTTTTTGCTTTTTCCTCTTTTCGTGCCTCAGCCTGTCGGTTTCATTGTCAGTCCCACATACACCAGCCCAGATGGAGGGCCCCCCAGCCCTCGTCCAGCCAAGGGCTCACCCGGTATCCAGCAGCTGCCCGCAGATGCAGCAGGTCCTAGCTTGCAGTGCTCCATCTGACGAGCGTTTGACACCGAGCCAGCTGGAGCGCGGTGAGCTGGGAAGCGGTGCCCATGAGCTGTGGCACCGCACAAGATGTGGATGCCTGTGAGCCTCGTTTGCTCCCTTTTCTTTCCCCTTCCGGGCTGTGAGCAGGCAAGTCGAACAGCTGCCGTGCTGATTGCCTCCATGTGGCCCAGGATGGTTTTGTTCTTACTCTATCACTTGAATTCCTGGGGCTAGTATTCATTGTGCTGGTGCCTAAAGAGATGAATGTCAGGGAGGGATTCCCCTAACCTCCCCCTTGTGTCACCGTGCTGTGCTTGTGACACAGCCGGGCCCTGCAGGGCTGGGGGAGCTTCTTGAGAAGGGAATGGCTCGCGATTCTGAGCTGTTGCCCCTCTCTGCTCTTACCTCTGGGTCTCCGTCTGCCCTGCACCTAAACTGTTAGGGAGTCTAAAGAGACAAGACCACCCACGTTAGGGTGGACATTAAGTGAGCTCCAGGTCCTTTTTCTTGCCAGAGCAAGGCTTGAGCTCTTTCAAGACGGTGCCCTTTCCCTGCCAAACAAATCTGTCCGTTCAGCACAGGCTGCTGACCTTCGTGGGCAGTGTCCTTGCTCTGTTGCCCCAGAGTTCGGGGCTGGCTATCACAAGCTGAGAGCTCGTTGCTGCTGGAGGCAGGATGGGATGAGCTGTTCAAACCCACTATCTTTCCATCACCCTATAAACCAGGGCAGAGAGAGGAAACATGGTTGTCCTGCAACAAACCTCCTGCACTAAGGAGGTTTAAACTCACCTCTTGCCTCTCTCCACTTGCCTTTGGAGTCCCTCCCTGGGTGAAGAGCCAGGCTGTCCCCTTGTCTGTCTGTCTAGAAGTTCTTGTATCCCAGCTGAACGTGTCGTTGTGCTACGCTTGGGGTGAGGTGGGTGGTGAAGCCAGTTCCTCCTGCACTGGGGAGATTTACACCTTATGTTCTTGCATCCCAGATTAAAAAGGCCGAGATGGACCGCAAGACGCTGGACTGGGAGATTGTAGAGCTCACTAATAAACTGCTTGATGCGAAAACCACCATCAACAAGCTGGAAGAACTCAATGTGAGTCGGCAAATGGTTGTGCACATGTGTTGAGGTGTGGGCTTTTCCTCCGTTCAGAGTCATTAGCGTAAAGGAGCATGAGAAAGACTTCAGTGTCTACGGGGGCGTGGGAGTTGCACACAGCCGTAGGGACAGGCAAACAGAAAAAGGCCTGAGGGACTGAGCAGGGAAGGGCTGATCTTCACGTCTGCCGTTTGCTCTTTTGGTGTCTGAGCTTAAGGTTTGACCTGAGCCCAGGCTGTACCAGCTGAGGGGTCACTTATTCTGGAAACGGGAGGGAACTGATGCCTTTTCCACACGCTTAGTGTAGAAGCTCCTAAATCCAGTGCCTGTTTCCATTAACTGCTCTCAGTTCCCTCCAGTCTGTCTGCAGGCGTGGCTGAGAGCTCTGGGATGGGCTGGCAAATCTGCTGGGACTTTTGGAGATTAATTCCCCAAAGAGAGAGGAGTTAAAAGGGACACGTTGGCTGAGCCCTAAGAAATACCCGGTGGTGTGCAGAGGAGAGGAAGGCAGGTGCCTTCATGAATGGTTCATCACATGCTGTCTTCTGTTTGAGCAGCACCTGGCCAGGTGGTGCCTTTTTGGCTAGCAGATGAGTCTGATGTGGCTGCACGCTGTGCCCTTCCTTGCAGGAACGCTACCGACAGGACTGCAACCTCGCGGTACAGCTGCTCAAGTGTAACAAGTCCCACTTCAGGAACCACAAGTTCGCTGATGTGAGTAGCAGTCCCATGAGGCGGGGAAGGAGGGCCCATGGTTTCCACCTGCGCCTTGCCTTTTTCAGCTTTCTACGCAGGGCTGTTTGCCTCTCATCCTTCAGCCTCAGCAGAGGTGTGGGGGGGCTCCCGTTCCCTCTCCCACTGGGCAGGCAGCACAGAGCCTCTGCCAGCTCCTCTTTCACACCAGCTCCATTTCACAGCTCGGCCAGGAGCTGATATAAAAAGCACAATAACCTTGAATCTGATAGCCTGCTGGGTGCCTGATGGAAGCTGGCAGGAGGACAGACCTCCCTCTTACCCTGCTCCGTCCTCTTTCCTTTCTCACCTGGCCACGTGCAAGGGCCGTGCAGGCTGGTAAGGAGTCCAGCAGCAGGAGGCTGACCCTGCTTCGCTTCTCGCTCCGAGGAGCGGTTTGGGGGGCAACGTTCAGAGTGTCTTTTGGGCTACCTGGATGGGAGAAGTTGGTACCGAGACTTGCTCCCCCTTGTGGGGTCTGCTCAGCTCTTCCAGGTGGAGTCTGGGCCGTTCACGTTAGTAGCATCACCTTTTGGGTTGGGAATATCGTTCGGGCCCTTGCCCCCGCTCTCTCTTTGCCTGTGCCCCTAGTCTCCAGCCCTCGATACGTTCCTCTCAGCAAAACCGTGCGCTCATCTTCAGTAGCGTAGCAGGTGACCAATGCGTCCCCCTCCCCCATTGTGTCTCAAATTAGCCCTCTTGAGGTCAGTGTATCAGTTACTGCTGGGGTAACCTTGACCCCTCTCCCAGCTGTCTCCCCTCCCCGGGGCTTTGCATTCTGCCCCCCCAGAGCGCCGTGTCCCACGCTGGAGGGGGTCGGTGCCGAGCAGCTGTGCGGGCAGTCTGCCCCGCAGCCAGCTGTTCTCACGCGGCGTGCCCTGTGCCTCCAGCTTTGGACAGTTTCCTTCTGGCTGCGACGCAGGACAGGCCTTGCTGTGCCACGGAGCAGCTCGTGGAGCTCCACTGTCCGTGCTCCTCAGAGATGTGCTTGGCAGGGTGGCGGGGAGAACAGCAGCACCCATTTGAAGATCAAGGAGCAGTGCTAAGCCCTGTTGACGCCTCGGTCCTGAGGCTGTGGTAGTAAGCCTCGCGTTTGCATCTCCGAAATGGAGAGAGTGAGGAAGTGGGATCGGCGGGGACACAGGAAGGCATCGATCCTGATCCGCGGGCCGGCTGCCAAGGCGGCCAGGCTGTAATTACCGCGTGTGGGAGCTCGGCAGGGCCCAGCACTGGGGGCTGGTCAGTCACTTGGGTGCAGCCACCAGCTGATTTTCCACAGATCGATAGACCTCTGCCTGGGCCTTGTCTCTGTGCTCGCAGGCGTGGGGGACGGAGTCCCGCGTGCCACCTTTTCTTGGTCATTTTCCAAGATGGGTCTGTGAGACATAGCCTGGAAACATGACCGGGGTGACAGCTGGAGAGCCTTTTAGTCCCTGCCATGGGGCAGGTTCTCCTTGGAAAGAGAGATCTGCCTCAAGGCAAGTTGGATGAACGTTAGGATCGAGAAGAGGAGTAAAAGTACTCACGAAGATTGGTTGGAAAAGGCAGGTTAATTGGAACTTAATGGTTTCTGTGGCAGTACCCTTCTGATGTCCTTTTCCTTCTCCCCAGCTTCCCTATGAGCTGCAGGACATGGTCAATAAGCATTTGCACAGCACTCAGGAGTCGTCAGGCCCTGGTCAAGAGGCAACCCATACCTTGGCCCCATCTGACGTTGTGCCCACCTCGGTCATTGCCAGAGTCTTGGAGAAGCCAGAATCTCTGGTGCTGAATTCAGCCAAGTCCAGCAGCGGCAGCTGTGCCATGGCTGAGGACGTGTTTGTGCACGTGGACATGAGCGGAGCCCCTCCTGATGCCTGCAACAGCGCGGGACAGATGGGGAAGGAGGGAGGGGATGCGGGCAAGCAGCAGAACGGCGGCTGCAAGCCGCAGAGCAGCGTGGAAAGCGTGCCAGACGATGTGCCGGCCTTTGAGAAGCTAAGTCCCTACCCTACGCCGTCACCCCCCCACCCCATGTACCCAGGGCGCAAAGTGATCGAGTTCTCCGAGGACAAGGTAAGGATCCCGAAGAACAGCCCCCTGCCCAACTGTACGTATGCGACGCGCCAGGCCATCTCGCTCAGCCTGGTGCAGAGCGAAGACGAGGGCTGCGACAGGCACCGGACGCTCCCCAGCAGCCCCGCTTCGGAAGGGCGCCGCTCGGCCTCCAGCTGCTCCTGCCAGCAGTCCCCCAAAGCAGCCAGGGCTCACGGCTCTTCCCAGAGCAGCCCGTTCAGCAGCCCTCCCCAGATCCCGAGCGCCTTCGCCAGCTCGGCCAGCTCTGAGGAGGACCTGCTGGCCAACTGGCAGCGGATGTTCGTGGACAAGGCGCCCCCCACCTCGGAGCGGGTGCTGCTGAACCGCACGGCCTTCAGCCGCGACACGGCCCCGGAGCTGCAGAAGAGGTTCAGCCGCTCCATGCAGGAGCTGGGCAGGGCAGCCTCGGCGTACTCGGACGGCGAGGAGTCCGCGCAGAGCTGCAGCTGGACCGTGAGCCGGGACTCGAGCGTGGACACCGACAGCACCGAGTCCAGAGCCCGCAGGAGCCATTTCTCCTCGGACTACGGCACGGATTTCTCCCAGGATGAAGCCCAGAAGCTGTTGCAGGGAAGCGGTGGAGGCACCGCTGAGCCTGGGAGCCCCCCACCGGAGAAGCACAAGGACTATGTGGACCTCGGCTTGCCCGAGAGCCCAGCTGACGAGAGGGAAATGTTGCTGCAGGGAAGCAAGGAGAGCAGCCAAGGAGGAGCTCAGGAGGAGAGTGGAGAGAGCAGGGTCAAGCTTCCCTTCGGCCGACCGCAGCGCAGCCCCAAGAGGATGGGGGTCCACCACCTACACCGCAAGGACAGCCTGACGCAAGCCCAGGAGCAAGGCAACCTTCTCAGCTGAGGCAGGAGCAGCAGCAGCCACGTGCTGCGGAGCTGTGGGATGCTGCCATCTCCCCACCTTCTGAGGGAGAAACCTCTCAGTACCCCCTTCCCGGGGGGGGGGGAACTCTGGGCTATGCTCTGCCATTTTATATTTATTCTCTCCTTTTGCTACCTGCGAGAGCTGGGGGTCCTCCTTTCCAGGCACGCCCCCAGTACTAGCACACACGGTGCAGAAGCACACCCACTGCCCCGGCGCGCTCGCGGCTCTCTTCGCAGCCTCACACTGGTGCCTGTACCGGACTCTGTTCTTGGTACCCCTCGTCCTGGTGCCTCCGCCTCTCCGCGCTCTCATCTTCCCTTTCCCCTTCCCACTCAGGTACCCGAGGCCCCGGCTGCTCTCCCGCTGGTGCCCGCAGCTGCTCTGCTCCCTTTCAACTTGTGCCAACGGGCAGAGTGCCTGCACGGTGCTGTCTGATATCCCGGGAGCCCCCGGGGGCCGGGAGTGGGGCACCACGACTCTCCCAGCGGATGGCTCTGGGCCCCTGGGGGACGCTGGTGTCTTTTATTTTCCTGCTGGCTTTTGGTTTCCCCCAGCCCTTTGGGTGGTTCTCCAGAATCTGCCTCTGCATGTCCCCGTCACGGGCTCGGCGTGCGGGTCCCCAGCGTCAGTGCTACCTGCCGGGGGACCCGGGGGCCAGCCCGCCCCCTCCCCAGGCAGAGGAGGTTTGTTTTTTTGGGGTTTGTTTGTTCGTCTCCTCCCTCGCACCTCTTCCCCCGCTCTCCGTGCTGTTGTTTTGTTGGAACGGTGCTGACTCTCTGCTCTTGGGTGGGCTTCTTTCTTCTTCCCGAGCCTTTGGTTTTGGGGTGTATTGTTTTCCCTTTCCCCACCCTGCAGAAACAGACGCGGCGGCTGGCAGCCAGTCCGCTGCCTGCGCTCAGGGCGTGTTGAGGAGGCTCAGCTCCGAGCCGCGCTCCCCTCTCATCGGCCTGCCGAAATCCCTCCAGACTCGGGAACGAGATCTTGCCCCGGGGGAGCGAGGCGCGAGGGATGCTGCTGGGATTTTCGGGGCAGGGCCCGTGGGGATGCGAGGGCAGAGCTCGCAAGGCTCAGTAGCAGCCCTCTGCCAGGGTCTCATCCTGCCCCTTCTCGGGGCGGGGGGCTCCAGGCTGGCTCTGGTGCCTCTCCGGGGCTTCCCCTTCTGGGTAGGGCCTGTGTGTTTTATCCTTGCGTAGCGTGGTATCGTGACTTTTCTTCACTGTCTCGTGTGCTCAGTGTCTTATTGGGAGGGGGGAGGGACGGGGAGAGGTCTGTAGATGTAGGTGTTTTTTTTGAGGGCTTACACAGCCCGTTTTAATTTCGTCCCGTGCCCTTGTCTGTCTCGTGTTTCTCACCTGGCCCAGGGGCGTGAGGCAGAGGGCTAGCCTGGTTCCTGGGCTGCGCTCCCCTCGCACCTGCTGGCTGCCCTTGGCCTGTTTTCTGTTGTTTTGTTTTGTTTTAAGTTGGATTTGCGTTGTCTTCCTGCCCTGCTCCGTGAGTGCTCCCTGCTGTGCCGGAGGAGAGCGTCCCTCTGCCGGGGGGGAGCCAACAGCCAGAGGCGCAGCCAAAAGCTGCCGGGGGCCCTGCTCCCCTCCCCAAATCCACTTCTCAGAGGGCTGCTCGCAGCTGGGGCCTCAGCTCCGGCCTGGAGGCTCCCAGGCCTGTGACAGGGAGCTGCAGGCGTCGGTCACCGCGTGTCCCACCTCAGGCAGCTGTGGAGCTGGGGCTCAGTATTTCACTACAGTATTCCACTCGATTCCTGTGCAAACAGGCTGGTGCTGAGAGCAGAAACCCCCTTTAGCTTGCAGGGCATGATCTCCCGTCCTGAAAGCGGCGGGGGGGTCCTTGCACTTGCTCTCCTCTGCCGCTGTGTTGCTGCGCTGCTTCGGCAGCACCGCCGAGGGCTTCCACCCGCAGCAGCCGCCGGGCCTCACCTGGGAGCCCCTCTGCCTCGCAGACCCCTCGTGGGCCAGCACGGCCCCTCGAGCCGAGCTGGTGGGGCTCAGCCCACGCTCCCATTGCAGTCGGGCTCAGTCCCATCTCTCCTGGCATTGCTGAGGGGACGAAACCCGCCCTCTCGTCCCAGCTGCCGGTGCTGGGCCCAGCTGGCCTCCCCTCTGCTTTTGGTTGCCGTAGCCCAAAAGCAAAGCAGCGGAGGAACAGAGGGGTGGGAAGCGAGTGCCCAAAGCCTTCCCGTGTTTGTTTTACAGTGTTAGGCAGGCAGGGAGAGGGAGCGGGCGGCCTCAAGAGGAGCAGAGCCCTCGCCTGGCCGGCGCGGTGCCTGCCCGCTGCGCTCACCGCCGGCAGCGTTGGCTCTGGGGCCTCGAGCTGCCCCACTTCCAGTGTCCCAACTCCAGACTGTTAATCTGTAACTAACGTGTTTTTTTTCTGAAATTTTCAAACTGATGTATATTTTAAGACCAGAAATAAACTATTTTAAAAGTAAGGGGTGATGGCTGTAGTGTCTTCTCACCTGGGTAAGGACCAGACCACTCTTGAGCATGTGTGGAGGAGCAGAGGCTCGCTCATGGCACGACGTGCCAAGCTTGCTGGAGCGTGTGTGCCACCTGTAAGCTTGCCAGGCACTTGTAAATTCGCTGGTCATTTTGCTCTGCGCCTGCCTTGGCAGCAGTCTTTCAAGGTGTTTGTGCAAATTAAGTTGTTTGTGTTGGAGAAGAGGCAGAGCCCCAGACAAGGAGCAATATGGGGCTGACTGGTGTTCGACAGCTGTAATTCTGCCACAGCAGACGCTCTGGAAACTGAATATGGGCAGCTCCAAGACCAGGCTGAGCCCGCAGGAGTGACTCGTGTCACTTTTGACTGAGAGGCTGATGGTGGTTTAAAAAAAGAGCGGATTGTTTTTTTAATGTTTCCCAGAGTTGCCTGCTCAAATAACACGTGCGATTTTCACATTATTTAAAGGCTGTGAAGGCGAGGCTTGCTCTCTCAAGCCCTCTTTGGGATGAACCCTGGGATGCCGTAAGCAGGCTCAGAGTCGCCCAGAAAGCAGCAGAGCCCTCTCCCAGCTGGGATGAGCTACTGCTGCCATCCAGAGCCTTGTTTCTTGTGCTTCAGGAGACAAGCTGCAGCTCGGCTGGGCCATGAGCAGCCCCTCAGGGGGGAGCCAGGGGAGGCCGTGTCCTGCCCGTGCTGTCCCCTGCTGCCCATCAGCAGGGCCGGGGCACTGCTATATGGCCCCTCCTGCAGCTGCGGGGCAGGAAATTCCCCTTTTTGGCACCATTTCTGTGTCAGCACGGAGGCTGTCACCCCACAGCCCCGTCCAGAGGGAGCGGAGTGACCGAGGCTCAGGTGGCTGTGAGCGGTGCCACATCTGTGGCCTTTATAAAACTCTGGTCATGACAGCAGGACAATAGAAAGACCATCTCTTATACACATCTGAATAAATACAGCCCGCGCAGCCGGGCGTGGGGGAGAGGCAGGGCGGCGTGAGCTACACATGCAGCGACTGGACAATCACAAGCGGCCGACGGGGCGTGTGACAACACAGAGACGCGTGTGGAGGTTCACTCGGACCGGGCTCCGGCGCTCAGAGAGCTGAGGGAGCATCGGCAGGACGTGAAATGTGCGAGAAGACCCTCGGGGCAGCTCACCAGAGGCACGGGGACTGGTGGGTGCGCGCTCCCCCGGCGTGCACGCGGCGCTCTCCTTGGCAGAAGCAGGCGGGGTAGCCCAGCTACATCTCTGTTTCTGCTAAGAGGCTGTCCCCGAGGCCCGACGTCATCAGCACCATCTGGGAGCTGGGAGCTGTGGTGAGAGAGGGAGAAAACCAAACCATGAGCCTTTTGGGCTGCGGGAGAGCGTGGATCCAGAGGTGAGGGTGAGGAATTACAGCCCTGCAAGGTGGGACGCGAACCATTGAGAAGATTTGGAGGTTAATAGGAACTAGGCCTGCTCAGGTTCTGGGGAATCACTGCTACAAGATGTCTGGGGAGGGTAAAGACAGCAGTAAGACGCCAGGGTGAGGACTGTGAGGATGTATTCATCTCCCAGCAGCTTGGGGTATTTGGCTGTCAAGAGGAACATCTCCGAATACCCTGAAGCCTCCCTGATGCACAGGTTAGCGGTCCTGCTGACCCAGCCGTGCCTTTAGTGAGCCCCACACCTTTAAACCTGCACGCTCTGAAATCTTCTCAGCTCCACAGACAGCGTCCAGCTGGGGAGAGCCGGCAGGCTGCATCAGCCCAAACCCACGCAGGGTGCTGGTGGAGCCTTCCCCAGAACGGGGAGCGCGGCGGGCAACAGCCATTTCGTGGCAGCAGGGGTCTGGAAATGCGGATTTTGTGCCGTGGGAATGGAGGGTTTGTGCAGCCCTCTGCCTGGCTGCAGGAAGGCGAGGGCAGTTCTCTGGCTCTGGGAGGGCACAGAGCGCTGGCCGGGAACTCGGTGACTCCCCCTGCCAAGTAAACTGGCTGCAGGGAGGATGGGCATGCATATCAAGTAAGAAGCCAGCAGGGTACTGGTTTTCCATCCAGAAGACTTTCTAAACAGCAGAAAAAGCGTTTTTCCTGGATGTGAGGGGGGGGATAGTTAGTGCCCCTGTGCTTCAGACCTAGATCATGCATATTCGCAACTGCAGAGGGGGATCTCTGTTTTGGGGATCAGTTTCTGGAAACTGGATCCCAACCTTGGCCAAAGCTGCCAGCAAAGGAGTTTTATGGCTCTAACGAACGAAGAGCCAGATGTTGTGAGGTGCTGGGCGTGGTTGGGCTCGTCTGCTAGCCTGATATTAGAACTGGGAGGACAACTAAAGATGTTAGGTGGAAAAAAAAGAAAAAAATGAAGCCACCAAGCCAGCAGGATCATGATGTAGGCATGGCAATATACGATATTGTGTACACACACGCAAGAGGCTATTGGTGTTTCCATAATACGCCTTTGTTGCTGTTACGAGCCACTGCACAGGCAGGCTGTGGCACCTGGCTCACCCCTCACGAGTTTAGGCCACGGAGATAGGAAGAGCTGATCCTGTGCCTGTTCCAGGGAGGTTCTGGAAGCAGTGAGGAATGACACGAGTTTTGGCTAGGATATCTGGCAAAGGCCGCTGAGATCTTCAATGCTCCTGCCCTTGGTTTTAAGGCTTTGCACAAAGATTTAATTCCTGCAGCATCAGGAAAAACGCCTCTGAGGTACCGTTTCTACTCTTTGCTGCATTGTCCTTGGAGGTTCCCTTTCCAAGCAGGCTCAGCCCAACGCTACTTCACGTGAAGGTCACGGCTGGAGGCTGTCTGGATTCCAGCTCGCAGGGCTCAGGGACAGGTATCGTTCACCACCCCCACCGTGAGCGACCAGTGGCACAGAAACACCCCGGACATCCCTACTGCTGTGTGCCAGCCCCACCACGCCAGGCCCCAGAGCTCTTACTGTTCTGGCAGATCCAGGGGTTCTTCTCCCTGGCCGTGACTTCGCGAGCCTCCGTTTCCTCCTCTTCCTCGCCCTCCGAGAGCAGGTCAGAGATCTGCTGCTGCAGCTCAGGACTAATGTTGTTCTCCGCCAGGATGAGTGTCCGTAGGGCTGTGGGGTAATTCTCTACCATGTCCAGCAAGGTCTGGGCAGAGAGCGAGACAAGCAGGCTGACAAGCAGCACAAACAGCAGCTAGGTTCAACAGGAAGAGTTTCAGCGCCCTGTCTGCCCTCCTCTTTTTACCTCTGACATCCCTCTGCCGGACTTTTTGAGAACCTGAGGACTTCTGGTCTTTCTGTGGGAAAAACTGAGCCTGGATCTCCTGGCTCTGTCCAAAAAGGAGACTTCTCTACACCCTGCTGCTCCCACATACCCAGGCAAGGCCTCTCATACTGCTGGGAGCTGGAGGCCTGTGCTAACAAACCTTGCCCCATCGTCACATGGACCTTTAGCTCTGACTCTCCATCACAGATCCAACTCTTACTTCTTCCAAGAAACCCAAACTACAGACAGAGCGGTGTGACTTTCTCTGCTGACTTGAGGGAGGCCCAGGAGCCCTAGGTCAGAGCTGTGACTTCCAGGCTCCTCCTGTGGCTGAATGCTATGGGCCAGGGGAAAGCAGCAGCACCTCTGGGTGCAGGGAGGGAAGGGGATGTTGTGTGTGGACTTAAAAGGAGGCAGGTAGAGGTCCTAGCGTCTCTCTCAGTGGCCAGGACCTACACCACCGAGGCTTCAGCGATGCTGTAGAGTGACAGGTTTCCTTACCTGGGCTGACTGGTTGGTAAGTCCTGTTCCCTCCAAATCCAGAACTTCAAGGGTTCGACTGGAGGCCACGGCGACAGCGAGCATCCCTGCTACCTGGTCACCTGGAGGAGAAGCAAACCAGGGCTGTCGGCAGTGCCTGCCTTCGCTCACGTACCACCCGCTGCCCTCGTGGGGCTGGGGCTGTCATGGAAACACCCTCTGAATTTCTGCCATCAGACAACTTCCGAGTCTCAGCTACCTCAGGGGAAAAAAAAAGCTGTTAACTGAGAAAAGAGAGAAGGGAAAGGTGCACCATTTTGAGGGTATGGGAACAGTCACCGATTGTCAGGGGGAACACAAAAGAGCACAGTGAAATTGATTTTATTCCCCACAGAACTGTGTCTGCCCACATCTCCTTTCTACTCAAGGATGTGAGGGCCTTTAACATTCCCTGAAAGGGATCTCGGATGCAGAATAAGGAGCTGAGTAATCTAAGGGAAAGTTAGAGCCTGACGGAGAACTGTGTGCCAGCTGAAGGGCTGCCACCCTGGAAAGGGGGAGATTTCTGTGGTGGGTGTTGCAGAACCGGGGGCACTAGAGATCGACATGAGTGAAGAGACTCCAGCGTGTTCTCCTGACATTCCCTGGGGATGTACGACTGCGACACCTTCTCTCCTGAGGAAAACCAGGCTGACACCAGGTAGCACCCCGGGGCCTTCACCGTCCTGGAGAGGGTACCTGCGCAGAGAGGGCCTGGAGGGAGGCTCTGTTTCCAGCAGGGAAGCGAGGAGGGAAGCGCCCAGCCGATGATGCTCCGGGTAGGGAGGCATGGCCTGGTCTCCTCCTCACCACCTTGCAGCAGAGCTGGAGAGAGTTGGTTTCTATGGCAACCCATGCCAGCCTCTCCTCCTCCTCCTCCCTGCTCCAGCAGAAGGGAAGGGGGGAGCAGGGGGATGTTCGGCTTCTGCCAAGCTGACGTCAGGCCACGGGGCTCTGGCAATGGGGCAGAAGCAGGGGGTCAAACGTGATGACAAATGGAAGCAGGGCACAACCTCCTTCCTGCACCTGCCAGCAGGGCACGTGGCCACGCCACACAGACCAGCGAGGCTGGCTTCTTGACAGCCAAGGGTGTTTGGCAGCGTGGACTCGTTGCTGGGGACCAGAAAGGACCAGTGCAAGAAACTGCCCCCATCCTGCTGGTGAAGCTCTGCTGCCCATGCAGAGCTCGGTCCCTGGCCACCCACCAAAGCAAACTGCACAAGCCCAGAAAGGCAGGAGTGCAGTGTCCCCTGCTTGCCCTCCCCAGTCCCTCAGCTTACCCAAGGGGTTGTAGTCCAGGTTCAGCACTCGGAGCTGGGAGCTGTGAGCCACCGCAATGGCCAGGCGTCCCCAGCCTTTGCTTGTGACGCCTGGGTTGGCGCTCAGCGTTAGCTCTTTGAGGCCTGGAGAGGAGAGAGAAGCCAAACCAGAGCCTGAGGATCACCAAAGCAGCCAGAGGGGAGCTAGTTCAGCTAACCAGAGCAGCTCTGAGTCACGTCCTCTATACTCCGACAGGCTAAAGGGTTTGGTTTGCTCCTACAAACATCATTTTTTGTATCACTGCCTTCCACAGTGTCCCTTCATCTGCCCATGCTGTGACTGCCCCATTTCTCTGCTCTCACAACCTGTGTTCTGCTTACCCTAAATAGCAAGCACAACGGAGACAAGTAAGGGGTGTGCGAGGTGTCTGACTGGAAGGAGGTGGCATGAGGTGACAGGTCAGAGGGAGGATTGCAGGGACAGTGGGCTCTGAAGCCTGCACCTAGGAGGGGTGACCAGCTGAGATAACAGCGTCGGTGACACTGTGAGCATGGAGAGAAGGTGCTCAGGAAAGGAGCTGGAAAGCGCCATGAACCTCAGGGAAAGGGGTGCTGTTACCTCAGGAACTGCCAGCTCCTGCGTTAATTGACCCACTGGCCTCAGACTACTGAAGATTATCCCCTGTAAAGCTCTGAGCTTGGCACTAAGGCTATAACCACCCATCTACACACTCACCGAGTTCAACCACAAGTGGGGACAATTCTCAGGCACTGACAGTGAAGCCAAGTGCTGGGATATTGGGGTACACCATATATTTATCTGTGGTCTTTATCAACACATAAATACAAAACAGTAAATGCAAAGCCCAAGATCTCCCCTCCTCCAGTTTCAAATGCTGCTATCACGAACCAGAAGCAACCTGTTGGTCTCTGAGCAACAAACTGCCAGCAGGACAGATCAATAGCAGCAAGCTCATGCCTGCCCAAGGGAACCAGCCCCATATTGCTAGGCTTTCCTGCTTTACTTTAGTCAGGAAAACAAATTCCTGAGCCCAATCTACAGAGCCTGCTTCTCCCAGGGCTGAGGATTTACTGCTGCATCTCTCTGCTCCATGTAAAAGCTCTGCTGGTTCCTGTGCAGCCCCCGGCTCCTGGTGCTTACCTGACTTAGCCCCATCGGGTGGCAGGAGCCCACAGATAAGGTTGATGCCTTCGTCCCCCAGCATGCAGTCTCCCAGATCCAGAGCCACCAGCGAGGGATGGATGGAGAGCGCAGGGTTGAGGAGGGCCAAGCCTGCATCTGTCAGGGGACTGCCATGGAGGCTGCGTAGGTAAAAGGGAAAATTACCACGGAGCCTTCTTCCTGGCGGCCCAGGGGCAAGCTAACCCGGTGGGGAGCGAGAAGTGGGTGAAGTGAGGAGGAGGAGGATAACAAATCCTAGTGTCAGACAGGGAAAAAGCGCTGGGAAGGCTCTGCAGAGGGGGGCAGCCGGCAGCTACGGGGGCTCTCCTCTCCCGGCAGGGACGAGGGGGTGCGGAGGACACCGGCGAGGCTCCGGCGGGCCCTTCTCAGCACCGGGGGAGCCAGGTTTGGGAGCATGGGGCTGAAACCCCGCCGACCAGGCGGGAGCAGAGCTAGCTCCCCCCAACCCGGAGAAGGGCGAGGGATCAGTGCCTGCAATGTCAAGGACGTTTCTCCTCCGATGAGCCGTAAACTCCGGGGAGCTGCTGTCCCCGCCAGGCGGGGCACCCCGAAACGTCGCCCAGCCGGGCACCCCGCGGCTTCCCCGCTACTCACAAGAGGGACTGGACCGAGCGGTTGGTCTTGAGGGCCTCGGCCAGCTGCTTGACGCGGTTGATGTTGGACACGATGCCCAGGTTGAGGTTGAGCTGGGCGAGGGAGCGGGACTCGGCCGCCCCGCGGCAGACGTGCCCGAAGTCCCGCTCCGAGAGCTGGCAGCCGCGCAGCGACAGCAGCCGCACCGAGTTCTCCCGCAGGCTCTCGCAGATGTCCCGGATCTCCGCGCCCGACAGCGTCTCACCGGAGATCTGGATGGACCCCGGCAGCATCTTCCCCCGCCTCGGGGAGCCGCCGCCGCCCGCGGAGCCCCGGGGGGAGCCGCTCTCCGCGCTGCGGGCCGGGGCGAGCTCCGACACCGCCGCCGGGCAACGCCGGCCCGGCCCACCGCGGCCCCGGGGGCGTCACCGCGCAGCCTTACCGGCGGCCGGGCCGCCCCGCTCCCCGCGGCGGGCGCCGAGAGCCGGGGCAGCCATCGGCGGGGCTCACTGCGGAGCGGCGCCGGGCTCCGTCCCCACGCCGAGCCGGGGAAGGAGCGCCGCCGAGCCGACCTGCTGCGCCGGCAGCCGCGGCAGGGGGCCGGGCAGCCCCGCTGCTCCCGCCCCGCTCCGCCCGCACCTGCGGGGCCGCTCCGCCTCCTGCCTCCTCCGGGCCGCGCCGCCTCCGCCCCGTCCCAGCCCGGCGGCCCCCGCCGCCATTTTGTGCCCCGGAGCCACTCGAGGCCCCCGGGGAGCCACCAACGGCGGCCGCCCGCTGCCCCCAGGGGATGGCGGCGCTGAGGGGAAGGAGCCTGGGTGAAGCTCCCGAGAAGGGGCTGCGTCCTGCTCCGGGCTGGGGAGCAGCAGACTGGCCACCTCTCCACCCTCTGAACCCGTGGCTTGGTCCTGGTGTGTGTGGTGTAACGCTCTGCGGGTCAGTACGAGTTATGTTTGGTGAGCCACAGCTAGGGGATGGGTGCCGAGGGGTGGCTGGGTTGGTTGAGGCTTCACAGCGGGTTGTGTACGCGCGGGGTGTGGTGGAAAATAAGGTTAAGGATTCACCACCCCGTGGTTGGTTTTGAGGGTTTGTTGTTCCCCATCTCCAAGGTAAAGAGAACAGGATGAGCTTGAGTGAACTGGATGGCCCAGGGCTTGAAACCTGGGGCAGGTCTGGAGAAAGTTACAATGCGGAAGGGATGAAATTATCTCTTTGCAGCTGCCCAGATTGTTATAGCGGGCTGCAGTGTGGTGTGGAGGTGTGTGAGCCAGCACGGAGCTGAGGTGGGATTATGAGGAGCTCCTGGTGGGTTAATTTAACGTATTTTCCTCTCAGAGAAGTGGGGCAGCACGTGGAAGGGTTCTGGACCGCGGCTGGGTGTACAGGAGAAGCAGAGGAAATCAGGCCATTTATCGTGTTCCTACTGGTTTTTCCTCCCTCAGCGGGGAGCGATGTGGGTTGGGAAATAGCCTGACAGAATGAGGGGGCTGTGGAGATAGACAGATGTTTCTTTAGGCAGTGGGGACATGCCTCTGGTAGAGACAGGCTGCCGGTAAGGGAGAGACCCTGCCTCTCGTCACAACCCCTGCTGCGTGCCAGGAGGCAGCTGGTAAAAAGTAGAGGGGCTGGGGAAGTGCCAGAAGTTCACTTACATCAGCAGCACGCAGCCTTATCCCTCAGCCTGATGAGAGATGTGAGGGGCACACCTGACCTTCTTTTAATTTGGTGGTTCAGGTCAGAGCGATCTGCTCCCTCTTTCCCACCTTCTGGTAATACTGTACTGGGAGAGAAATATGAAGCAGGGCACTTGTCGTTTCAACTCCGCTGAGCTGAAAAAGGAAGCCAGTGATGTGGAAATTAGGTTAAACCACATAAGTAGGCAGCTTTCTGCACGTAACTAATCTGTTAAGGAGAAAGCCTGGCTGCTGCGTACAGCAATGCTCAAGTGAATTCCAATGCAGTGGGTAACTAAGGGGCAAACCCAGGCTCCTCTGCTTTGTTTGCAGGCCATGAAGAGGTGGAAAGTGAGGGGAAATATGAGATATGGAGGGGGACGCGAAGCAATTTTCTTCCTTCTGGGATGAAGGAGCATGTCACCGGAGCCACAGCGTTGTATGTTATGTCCTGGATGAGACCAAGGGAGAGCAGCAGATAAGCTAGAATTGGATATCAACTTTAAAACTTTGGCTGCAGCGTCTAATTTACAACATAGGTGTCCCCCTGCCCTTTGAGTAATCCATTGCTGCTGTTTAGGGCTATCTACATATGTCTTGTTTTCCTTTTGCATAGGGTGCATGGACTCTACTGCATCTGCAAGCTGCATCAAGAGCAGACCGCAGGCCTGGCAACACATCTGCGCTGGGATACGAACAGCAGCTGTATGCAGCCATCAGCACAGCCCTGGTACAGGTGAAAAGGAGCTCCTGATCTCTGAGGTCATTAAATGGTCCGGGTGAGAACGGGATCCTGTGTTTCAGGGCTGTGAGTGGCAGAGAGCGAATGTCAGAGTGGTGAGCAGGGGTATGACCGAGTAAATAACAGCTGCTGCTCAGCTCAGGTCGGATGGAAGGCTGCACTCAGTCTCACCTCACGCTCACCTCCGGGCAGTAATTAACCCATGCTTCATTCAGCAAGGCTATTATTAGAGAAGCACTTGGAGGAGAGCCCCTGGGACACGTCCCACTTCAGTCGACAGCAGCAGCCTCAAAGCACTGCTCAGGGCATCAGGCTGCTTCTGAAGCCCCAGTGCTGGCATCTTTGCTGCCTGCTGTCAGGTGCAAGAGCACATCGAGGAGACAAATGTCCTACCTTGATTTATGCTCAAATACACTGGGAAAAGCGGTGCAGGAGCTGGTGATTGTGGTTCAGAGCCTTGGTTCACCGAGCCTCATCAAAGGCTACGCAGAGGCAAGTTTGGCAGTGGTGTTTTGTGAAGAATTAGGTATTGCTTCCTTGTTCGCATGCAGTTACGCAGCAGGTATGAGGAAGGTGGTTTATAGTTTTCCTGCTGGGGTGTAAGGAAGGAGCTGGCTCCCCAGGTGGATGCCATTAATTCCTCACACATAAATAGTGAAAAACAGTGGGTGACGAGCAGCTAGAGGGAGACCAGATGTAGGGAGGAAGACAAATGGGAGAACAAACAGCCTACTTGTAACCCAAAACACAACTAAGGTGATAGTAAGTGCAACAAGGAAAGACTGTAAAAATGGTTGGACTCCCAGGCACTGCAGAGGAGAGAAGGAGGCCATAACATGCTTTTATATAAATATATATTAGCTTCTTCTTTCTAATCCAGCAGCCCTGTATGTTTATTTCTGCTTTAATAAAAAAAGGGCTTACACAGCTCTTGCAGCATTACCCTTCCTCAAAAGCTGTGTGTGGGGGGGGAATTATTTTGTATTTGCTGCAAGGGAGGAGAGAGAAAATTCTTTTTGCTTTGTTGCAAGAGCCGTAGAAGAAAACAAAGGCATTAGAGTCTGGCATGATGGAGCTGTAAGGCTTGTCCTGGTGACTAGAGGCCTTGAATAAGCACTGAGAGATGCCCTCCCACAAAGACTTGACTAAGGCAGTGTGCTCAGCGTGCTCTGTGGAGCTGCAGCACACACATTTTCCTGCAAAAGCATGTCTCCCTCTGTCCGCAGAGGGGGAGGCTCGGCTGGGCGTGGGGGGAGCACAGGTCTTCTCTGGCGGTGTGCATAGCTCAGCAGTGATCGAGTTAGGCCCAGGATGGTTTTTCTTCACCTGGAATTTTCCTGCTTGCAATCATCTTTCTCCTTTCCTTCCCCTCTGCCTGTACTCGGAGAGTTTGCTCCAAGAGAAGCAGCCAGGGAAAGAGGCACAAATCAGGAAATGAGAAGCCAACCTCCTGTGGAGTTACGAAGAGGGAAATAGCAGACTCACGCAGCATTACGAACTGACACTTCCATTTTGTTTAGTTTGATAGTAATGGGATTTCTAGGAGCTGACAGCGCTTCAATTGCTCCGAAAACATGGGGGATATGGGCCCAAATAATTGGATTCCCCAAGCAACTTGCTCTGAATTTTGTTCTTCAGCCAAAATAAGTGTGGGGGTGTGGAAGACAGTGAGAGAACAGGTCTGCTAGGTACGTGTCGGGAGATGAGCTTTGTGCTCCTGGAAGGGGAACAAATAACTGACTCGGGAACAAGCAAACTGCAGAAAGGTCTGTGACTGAAAATGCTCCAGTCCTACCCGGTGACGTTTCTGTGCTAACTGATGCAGACGACTGATGCCACTTGTTGCACTGTGGCTCTGGTCTGAACGCCCTTGCAGCTGTGTCCCCTTCCACCAATAAAAGGAAGGGGCCGCAGAGAGCAGTTCCGACACGCTGCCTGCCTTGTGCTCAGCTGACCTGGGGGCGTCCAAGAGAAAAACTTGTTTTTCTTTCTACAGAAAGGGGGGAGAAGCTGAAAGGCAGATACCAGCAAGCAGCTTTCTACTCAGACCAGTCGACATCAGAGCGGTGAGGGAAGGCTACAGCTGGGCTGCACAACCATGAGGTACTGCAGCGTTACCAGGCTGAGGCTGGGCTGTTGTTCTGCTTCCCCGTTGTTGCTGGAGCTTTCCTGAATCAGGACGCTGGACCTAGATGTGCCCGCTGTATCATTACTGTCATATGCTTGCCCATTACTCCCCTTGTTTAATGGGAACAGTGCTGCTGGAGAAGGTTTTGCCAGAGACTGTTGAGTCCCTGGGGGGTCCCTTCTGAAGTAAGGCCTGGACGCAGCCTGAAAAGGCAGCACACCACAGTGCAGAGAACCCTGCGCTGAGTCCAGGACGGGATGCATCGAGATGTGGAGACCCCACAGCACTCCCCCGTTACACGGGCAGGCTCAAACATAAGACATCATTCAGCACCAACATCAATTTAATTCTTCTCTCTCCAGGACAGGAACAGAGCAGATAGCCCTGGGGTTACATGAGCATGTGGAAAGGGGGGTGAGGGACGAACCGAGCTGGGAAATCCCAGCTCAACATGCAGGCGACAGAACCGCTCTACTCAGGACAGCCCCGACCTGGGTGGCAGAAGAGCGTAATCCTCCTGAGTCACTGCAACCCGACGGACAGGTCCGGGAAAGCAAAACCAAGCCTTACTCCTGCTGTTCTGTCCTTTTCCTACGAGGCAGCAGGTTACTGTGGCCCTATGCAGCCCCAGAAGTAGTGAAGGAAGCAAGTCCAAGACTGTGAAACTACAGGGTCAACGCAACGGCTTTGGCTGTTGTGTTCAGGATGGCGTTAGAAACGACTGGAATGTCTCGGGCCACTCTCTGGAAGGGGGGCACGTTGGGGCCTTCCAATGTGTCCAGGATACCTGCAGGGAACAGCAGTAAGGGGAGAAGGGCAGAAGTTAGCTCAGATGCAGATGGCGTGTTCCTTGTTTTCCTCTCTGGCCAGTTAGTGGCTGATGGTGGCAGAGCCCAGGCCTCGGAGGTGATGGGCGGAGACATCCGGTCCCCAAAGAACGAACACTACAAACGCCTCCATCCAGAGGTGTTCACTGCATACACATCAGTTTGTCCCTGGGGCAGGGAAACACAGATCCTTTCACTTCAGAGGAAGCCCAGTCCAGCCCTCTGTCATTTGACCTGAACATAGAGGTGGCTAGAGGTGGTAAATCCCCTCCGCACCTTATTCCAGCACATATCCTGCTCTTAGACCAACTGCTTGCTTTTGTGTTGAAATACCCTTGCAGGCTTTCATCAGGAGCTGCAGCTGGGGGTGCAATATGGAATCTTTATCACTGCAACGCAAACATAAGCCGTGGCTGGCAGGAAGCACACGTACTGCTGCAGGCGTTCTCCAGTTCCTGGCAAGTACCCTCTCAAGACTGATAATCAGTCCTGGAGATCCTTGAAGAAAACTGCTTAGACTATATTCCGCCCTGTTTCATGTGCTAGGAAGTTGCAGATCAGGGCTCAGAACCCTGGCCGTGAGAACAGATCGAGGGAAGAACAGTGTTTACCTCTAAAAGGAGTCGAAATGCTATGCTGTAACCCTAAATTGCGCAGATTTGAGTTTATTTTTATTTAAAGGGGATTACTGGTTTGCTAGGGGAAAAACTACACAGAGAAAGAGGACTTGAATCGGTATAGCCCGGTCAATAGCACTGACTGCAGAAAACGCAGGTTCTGCTGTCCGTGTTGTACAACACAAGACAGAAAAGCGTTATGCAAAGAAGGAATGCTTTTATGACACGTTTCCTGATCAGGATAAAGCAACCTGATTTCACCAGCGTTCAGGAAAGGACTAGACATCTGCACAAGAGCAGTCATTGCAGTAACACTTGTGGGTGAAGACAAAGCCTTCTGCCTCAGATGTCTTAAGTACTAAATTCAGAGCACAAGACTACCCCACATCAACCCACTGACAGCTTCTGCTAATAAAGCTGGTGCTGGCTACTTTTGGATGTGAAATTGGGCCAGGTGCCCTCAGGTCAGGCCCAAACTGCCCACCCTTTCTGTCAATAAGCAGCTCGCCTCCCCCCAGATCTAACAGGACTCCCTTCGCATCTCCCTTGCTTACCTTCTACCACCTTGTGGTAAGCAAAGTGCAGATAGAGGAGGAAAAGCATGTGCAGAGCAGCAAGAGTCCCACACAGGATGAGCCGCTGGGTATGCCCCACGGTGCGCGACACCAGCACGGCAACCTAGGAGAGAGGTGGAGATCAGAAGGTTAGAGATTAGATAGCTGCCACGTCAGCCTCTGGCACTGCACTCAGGTGTGCGCAGGAGGATGGGCCAAGGAGTGAGAGCCAGTGGAAACTGTTCGGAGCCCTTTCTGCAGTCTGCACCAGCAAATTCAGAGTAATCTGACTTGGTTTTGAGTAGATTCATCTTGCCCTATCTCATAGGAGCTCAGGAGGCTCAGGCAGGGCTCTCCACAGCAGCAGGGGCTGTAAGGGACCTCCTTAGAGCTGTCACAGCGGGTGAGGACGTTAAGCCAGGCGTCCCCTCCACACACCGGTGGCCTGATGACCCAGAAGCATGAGGCTGCTCCTCACAGCAGCCCAGCTGGCTGCGAAATGAACTGCCTGGCCCACGGAACAGAAAGCAGGAAACGCTTCCCTCCCTGTTTTGTCCCCCGAAGAGGAGGGCTTCAGGCTGTCACTTACCATTCGTAGTGTGGAGAGTCCACCGACGACCAGCCAGAAGATATAGAAGAGGGAATGGAAGTGGATGTTATAGGTGACAAACAGAGTGATGCAGTGTCCAAAAAGACCATAGCCCTGACAAAACAAAAACATTCACGTTATGTCACTCACACAAAAGCCCACGGAGCACGAGCAGCCTATTCCTGCTAAGCTTCACCAAAGCAAAGCTTCGCAGACCACTCACTCAATGCCAAAGAGTTAACCAGCACAATTTCAGCAGCAGCTCACACCCAGCTAATCTGTCCGAAGGATTCACAGAACATCAGCGATTGCAACAACTTGGGAATCAGAGGAAAGAACTTCCGATTCCAGAGAAACTGCAATCTCCTGGTGCTTTTTGTTTTTCTCTCTTTGTGCCATCCCTGAGTCTGGGACAGTGCAGGTCAGAAGAACATCCTGGATTTCCACGTTGTCCCAGTGCAACTCACAAATGCTGACTTACAAAGGCATTTCCAGAAAAGCTCAGAGGCCACCCTCCCACTGCAACACCGTGGGGACAACCCCCATCTCGGCACAGCCCCCCATACATACCAACAGCGACAGCATCTGCACCATCGTGATTTGGGCATTGCACAGGTATGCCAGGAAATAGATGAAAGAGGAGACTCCCAACCAGTAGCCAAAGCAGGTGCCGATAGCCGTGCCCATCAGTGTGCCTTCCCTCTGTGGAGACAGCCTCAGGGTGAAGGAAACTCAACGAAGTGACCTGCCAGCACCCAAATTCCACCTCGGAGTACCCGGAGCCTTTCACAGGCGTTACCAAACAGCTGGCTAACAGCACGTGGGACACCACGCAACCTGCGCCCCAGCAGAAGAGCATCACGACTTTCTGATGCAACATTCCTCCCCAAGCCAACAGGCTCTTCCTCAGATCAAAGCTTTTCAGCAAGATGCTATTCTGTTACGGGAGGTTTCCTTTCCCTTTTTTAGTCTCATTCTGGCAACCCCAAACCTGGTCAAACCCCAGTTTATCGAGACTCGCCGTACAATGATGGTGTCCGAGGTCTTCATCCCATGCAGAAGGATGGCCACCAGTGTGAAAACCAGCATGAGGGGTCCATAAAGCTCGCCTGCAATCTTCTACAGGGAAAGAGAGGGGAAGGAAGGTTTGGTCCTGGCTTCCAGGCTCCCCACCCCAGGTGACGTGACAATTATCTTGGATAGTTTATCCCCTAGGCACCTGAGCAGTAACAGCAGTGCCACTGCTGACTGGAGCAGGCTGTGTGAGGAGTCGTCAAAGTGGTGTTAAGCGGGATGCAGAAAGGGGATAAGTGAAATGTAGAGCCTAGAACGGTACCAGAATGGGGTTTGGAACAACTATAGGAAAGGGCTTACCATCTTCTACATTTGCAGGGAGGTAAACACCTGATAACCTCAAATCCTTAGTAACACGGACTAATTAAGTTGTACAGGGTGTTTGTGGGACGTTCACTCAGAGCATGGAGTCTAGTTCAGCAAAAGAGAACTCACCTGTGGGAAATTAATCATCTTCACGGGAATCATGGACTCCAGCAGTCTGCATTGCAGCAAGGCACAGAATGACGTCAAAAGCAAAAACAAGAGAGTTAGTGAGGTGCTTCAGAAGTAAAAGACCCCATATGTACATCACCAGTGTTTTCTGTCAGGGCTTACGGGCCTTGCGGGAGTGAGTCCTTCTAGGGGGTGATATAAGGTAACTACAGAAATCTTACTGTCAGCGGGTTAACTTTGCTGGGAGGATTCAAAGGTAATATTCAGGGATGCACTCAGGGATGAGGGATCACTGAGAGAACAGCAGGAAGGAAAAACACCTTTCTTCAGCCAGCCTCAAGATCTTGGCCTTTTTGGACGGAACTGTGATCCCAACAGAAGCCGTGTAAGCCAGCCGAGTAGAAAAGGTTGAAGATGTCCTAAAGCCCTTTTTACTTTTTTTTATGTAACCCCCCTGAGAAGCTCAGCTGGGTGACAGGGTCGCCAGTGTTTCTGGGGGCCGTGATGAAGAGGAGCGGGGCTCATCACGGTGTGTTTCCCAGTCAGGGCCGTGCCCGCAGCCCACCCCACGCTGCATCGGGTACCCCACACGTCCTCGGGCAGCGGCTGCCCACCTGGCGCGCACTTGAACGGGCTCCACGTCGAAGTATGGCCGGAGGATGTCGATGTTGGCGTAGAGGCTGAAGGCCTTCGAGGCTTGCCTCTTCCCCACCTGCCACACCTGCGGGGAGAAGGCAGCGGGCAGCAGCGGCGGGGCCGGGGGCGGCCGTGGTGCCGCGGCGGGGCCTGGCTCACCTGGTCAGCGACCTGCCGGCCGAGCTGCCCCCGCAGCCCCTTCACGCCCAGGAACTCGCCGTCCTCCTCGTCGGCGGCCCCCGCCTCGCCTTCGTCCTCCTCCTCCTCCTTCATGCGCTGGTGCATCTCCCCCATGTCCTCGAAGCTGGAGCCCGACGTGTCGTCCATGTTCTCCATGTCGATGACGGCCGAGCCGCCGCCCTGCGCCGGGGCACAGGCCGTCAGCGCCCCGCCGAGCCCCGCCGCTCCCCTCCCAGGCCGCCCGGCCCCACCTGCGCGTTGTCCTCGAAGCCTCCCCACTCGGCGGCCCCGCTCCTCCCGCTCCCCGCCGGCCCCGGCGCCGCCATCGCCGCCGCCGCCGCGCTGGAGGCCGCGAGCCGCGGGGGGCGGCGCCGCTCTGACGGCCGCGGCGCGGCTCTCGCGGGATGGAGGCGCCGCCATCTTGTGCGCGGCGGCGGGCGGGGAGGGAAGGGGGGGAGGCCGCACGCAGGCGGGCTTCGCCGGCTCCTCGCCCTTTTCCGCCCTCCCGTCGCCACGCGGGCCGGCCCCGGCGGGATGGCGGCCAGGCGGGGCGCCGACGAGATGCGGGAGCGGGTGGTGCTGGGCGAGTTCGGCGTCCGCAACGTGAGGGGGGCGGCGCGGGCGGGGCAGGGCAGGGCGCGGGGGGCCCGCCGCGCTCACGGGCTGCGCCTCCCCTCAGGTGCACACCACGGACTTCCCCGGCAACTACCCCGGCTACGACGATGCCTGGGACCAGCGGCGCTTCGAGGAGGTGAGCGGGTGGCTTTCGTGGCCGGTGGATGCCGTGCGGGCGGTTTTCGTGCCGCACGTGAGGTATTTTGGGGGTTCCCTCGGGCGGCAGCGTGTGGCGACGCCCCGCGTGTTCCCCCCCTCCAGGAGTTCCGCGTGGACGTGGTGGGCGAGGAGGACGGCGTGCTGGAGTTCGACATGGTGGGCATCGACGCCGCCATCGCCAACGCCTTCCGCCGCATCCTGCTCGCCGAGGTAGGGCCGCGGGGTGGGAAGGGGGCATTTGGGTGAGTGGTCTTGAGTCGGCCCTTGGAGCTCTGCAAAAAGTGACATTTCTTTTCGTACCCGTGCCCAAGGACAGTCGGGACCGTAGCAGCCCAAGCAATGCCACTTGTTGCTCTTGAGGATGCTGTTGGTAAACCCTGGGGGTTGCTCTGCCCTTCATCTCTCATGCTCATCCCTTTTTTTAAAAAGAAGGGAAAAGGCGTTTATTGGATAGCCTCTTTTGGCAGAAATCCCAGTGAAAAGAGTCTGCAGAGCAATTATTTACGGAAGAGAAGGGATGGTGAAAATAAGACCGCTCTATTTGGCTGTTCTATTAATGGGTATTTTGGCTGTTACCTTACTAAGTCAACCTCTTGTCTCCCTGAGGTACCAACGATGGCTGTAGAGAAAGTCTTTGTGTACAACAACACATCCATCGTGCAGGACGAGATTCTGGCTCATCGCTTGGGCCTTATCCCTATCCGAGCTGACCCTCGGCTCTTTGAATACAGAAATCAAGGTGAGAGCCTCGGATCAAACAGACATATTGAAGGTTGAACCCAAAGGCAGAAATTGGGGTCACGTAAACTGGGCAGAAGCGTGATTCCACAAAAACTCGTGATGTTCTCTCCTTCCCAGGAGATGAAGAAGGGACAGAAATTGATACGCTGCAGTTCCAGCTGAAAATAAAATGCAGCCGAAATCCTCAGGCAGCCAAGGAATCATCTGACCCTAACGAGCTGTATTTCAATCACAAAGGTAAGTTATTTCCCTCTCCTAAAATTAGGTGCTGTTTTTTCTTTTTTGTTTTGTTCTTGGGAGATGGGATTTGGTTGTTCTCTCAGGCCTGTGAACAGAGACAGCTGATTCCCTCGTTCTGCTAAACCCAACTTTTGCTACCCCTGGTCCTGTCCAGTCCTGTTTTCTGAGACAGCAGCTGGCTGATGCTTGTGGCTTCTCTTCGCAGTGTACAGCAAGCACATGACGTGGGTGCCCTTGGGGAATCAGACAGACCTCTTCCCAGATGCTGACTTCCGACCCGTTCACGACGACATCCTCATTGCACTGTTGCGACCTGGCCAGGAAATAGACGTGCTTATGCACTGTGTCAAGGGAGTAGGTGAGTGCTGCGTCCTGGGGTGCCGGGAGAGAGTGTGCGTGCTCTGACTTGGGCACAGCCGTGTGAAAGGGAACTGTGCAGAATGGGCTTCCCCCAAAATTTCAGGCCCTGGCATTATTACGCTCTCGTTCCCTGAGGCCTGTTCCCATCCTTAATTCTTTGTGCAGGTAAAGATCATGCCAAGTTTTCTCCTGTGGCCACGGCTAGCTATCGACTGCTTCCGGACATTACTCTCCTGCAGCCTATCGAGGACGAGGCAGCTGAGACGTTGCAGAAGTGCTTTTCCCCTGGAGTCATTGAGATCCAGAACATCAAGGGTACGTTCTTCCCTGCTCTACAGTGCCTCGCTCCTCACAAGTCTTAGCAGAGACTGATTAGAGGCAAATCTTGTAGATACAAAACCGTGCTGTGATGTTGCTGATCAGCGACAGTTCTTGCGATTCTGAGCGGGGGTTTATGGATGAGCGGTGGTCACGTGCAGATGTGTTTGGTGATGCGCTGGCGTCCTGCCCTGGGGTACACACAAGCTTTGTGTTTGGGTTGGAAGCGTTCAGGAAGACCCGTTCTGTCAGGCTGGAGTTTCCTGTTAGGCACGTGTCAATTCTTTGTATTTGTGGCTTTGCTGCCCCCTCTGATGGGAGAGTGCTTGTTTGGGGGGTAGGTACTGTTAGTGACTCCAGGGCGTCCGCCTGCTGCAGGTGCCCATTGCGTTTTGTCTTTTTCCTTCTAGGAAAAAAGGTGGCAAGAGTAGCCAATGCACGGTTGGACACATTCAGCAGGGAGGTCTTCCGACACGAGGGTCTGAAAAACCTCGTGCGCCTGGCAAGAGTGCGAAATCATTACATCTGTAAGTGTGATTTTGCTTTCCCCAGCAGAGCCCTGCTCTGCTTTGTGCGAACGAGCGGAGACCGTCCAGTGTGCTCGTCTAGGTCTGTCTTCCCTTTCACCCTGACGTTACCAGTCTTCCTACGTTCGTGTTCCAGTGGGAACTACCCAGACAATTTTTCGGTGCAGCTTTGGGGCTGAACGTGTTTGTGGTTCTTGCCAGACGTAACCTCTTCTCTTCTGGCTGCAAACGTCTGGCTTGCCAGAAGTGCAGCGCAAAGGAAGACGGGGGACGGAGATGCGGGCCGAAGCTGCGTAGCAGCGTGCTGACGCGTGTCTCTGTGCAGTTTCAGTGGAGTCTACGGGTATCCTGCCTCCGGACGTGCTGGTGAGCGAAGCCATCAAGATACTGATGGGAAAGTGTCAGCGCTTCCTGAACGAGCTGGACTCTGTGCCCATGGAGTGACCGGGCCGGCTGGGAAGCTTCTTGCACCTGCCTGCAGGAGTTGGTTCCTCTTCCGTAGGCAAGAGGTTGGAGATGGGTTGAAGAGTCCTGAGACCGCCTCTTTAACCTTTTAAATCATTTGTAACGAGCCTCAGTGAGGAGATGGACTGAAATAAAAGCTTTCCTTTACAGCTCTCTGCTTCTGTGCTGTTAACAATTGCCAGGCTGTAGTGTGCAGCGAAGAACGTGGCAGCAGGCCTGAAGCTGCGTAACAGCATTTATTCCAGGTTGCACGCGGTGTGCCAGGAGGACTGATGTGGCAGTGAGCAGAGCGGGTGGCAGGTCAGCGAGGCTGTGACACGTCCCCATCGGCTGGGGACCCTCTGGAGGTGTCGAGCTCCGTGGCCGCAAACAGGCGGCATTGCCACGTAGCACTGGGCTTCTCCGCATGGTGGGGAAGGCGGAGTTTAGAACATGCTCTGGAAAAACTGTCCCCTGTAAGTATCTCAAGCTATGGCATTTCTCTCTGGGTGTTAGTTTTGACTGTTCTGTTCTCAGTTTCACTGGGATTTGGGCTCACCGTGAAGCAGAACTGGGTTTCCTGAGGCACGGCAACGTTCCATTCCTGCAGCTGGGGCTAGGCCAAATGGCCGATCAGAGCCACGTAGGTGTTAGTCCTTTTTCAAAAAGAGATTTCGAGCTGGATCGCGTCAATTTGAACAAGCTGAAAGAGTTTCCCTGCTGAGCAGGATTACAGCGGGGGCCTTAAGAAAAGGTTTTGTAACAAAAACTTAGTGAATCGCCTCGGGGGAGGCCTCTGCACCTGCTATAGGCAGCAGAAGTGGAACCTGGGCTGCTGCGTGAGCTTTCGAGGCGTGCTTAATTTTCCATGGCCATGCCAGGAGTTTCGCTATGGCAACAGCCACCCTGTGAGGTGTAAGCTGGGACCGCGTGGCTGCGGAGAGTTAACAGAAACCAGCTCTGACAATGACTACGTTAGGGCAAACCTTCCCTTGCTTTCCAATGTAATTAGCGAGTTGGGAGTGGTGCATCCCTTCCCCACCAGGCACGGTGACTATCAGCACCTGTGCTTTTTTGGCAGCTGGAATGAGGAGCGCTGAATAGAAATGAAGTCACGACACCGTGGGTATGAAACTGGAATAGCTTTACTGACGTTCAGAGGTGTAACACAACCAGTTCAGAGACAGCTTCGGATTGAAACATTCCTACAAAAAAAGGTTCTAAAAACCATTAAAAAAACCCCTTGTGTCTAGCATGAAGTCACAGAATGTTGAAACAACACAATAAATACACCCAGCCTTGGCTAGAGCCAGGAGCCACGTTAGCTCAGAAGTTAAAGACGGTTGAGGCCAGGAAGAAAGTGGAGGGTGCTGGTGGACCAGCGGGGCAGGAGGGTGAGCAGATCCCCAAGGCCTGCTCTTCCTTTCTGTGCCCCCACCCTTCTGCCTGGTCTGCCCAAGCGGAGGCACCACCTTCTTCCCCGACGCGGTTCGCTGCCTGTCGTAGCTCCGTGGCCAACCTGCCAGCTCGCTCCCGTGCCACGCTGAGAGCAGGTGAAGGAGCCCTTTGTCACACAGAAGACCCAGCTTTGTGGGCTGGGGGTTGCTAGGAGTCCCACCTCACCCAAACCCCAGCGTCCGGCCTGGCTCCTCCCTGGAAGCTGCAGGGAAACCCCCGCCCCACCACCGTTCTCCGAGAAGTACCAGGCTGGGTGAAAACTCGGGCTCCTGCCACCTCCGCAGCGGTGTGGGGAGGAGATCCCTTTTGGTTTGCAGGTGCTTCAGCTATTGGTCCAGATTCTGCATACCCCGCACTGGCCAGGGTGTGGTAAAAAGAAAAAAAAAGTCCTGCTCCCCCCAGGGATGTCCGAGGAAGGCCGGCAGAAATTAAAAGCCTTCCCTGTGGCTCTGGGTAGAACACGCTGTATGATCGCGTAAATACACACACAGCTGTGTGTATATACGTACGGTGGCGTCTGCCTCCTAGAGAGGAGCTGCACCTTAAGAAGACTGATCTCAAGGAGATCCTAGAGCGCTGCAAGACTTCCTGGCACACAGCCCTCAGCCCAAGGCTCGCAGCATCCTGGCTGGAAACGGATTCATCAGAGTACAGGTCCGCTAGGGACAGGCATGACAGGAGTGTCTGATGCGTTCCCTGCAGAGCCCGGCTACGAGCACCCGGAGCAAGGTGAGGGTAGCCCCCTTCAGACGCCGCACCACTCTGCCTTCTGCGTTAATCCTAAACCCCAAGAGATGAAGAAGTGGAGTAAGAGTGACCCGAGGCTACGGGATGACCGGGCTTTACCTAACAGTCTACGGGCTCAGCTCCCACCTTGCGGAGATGCAAGGTCTGAAGAAGCTCATCCAGCGGAGGGGAGGGGAAGGAACAAGAGCAAGCTTAACAGACTGGGTCAGACGCCACTGCAGGCCCCATCCCCGTGTAGGGAGGAGAACGGGGCGGGACCCGCAAGGGCTTTATTCAGACGAACGCTGATGGAGGCGATGACAAGGAGAATCTAATGTGCTTACTATGAGGAGAGACAAATATAAGGTAGGAGAGGAGACAGCTGCAGCATCCCAGGCTCAGGGCTCAAAGAGTGTGTTAAGACTTTCTCCATCCTCGTTTTCTAGCACATCAGTCTCCAGTGATGGCTTCACCTTCTTGAAGAGAGACGGCAGGTTCCGGAT
Organism: Nettapus auritus; assembly: GCA_011076525.1. NCBI lineage: Eukaryota > Metazoa > Chordata > Aves > Anseriformes > Anatidae > Nettapus > Nettapus auritus. The sequence goes on from CM021767.1 coordinate 25,056,774, forward strand.
ATGGACGTCCTTGCGGAACTGCTCCCCAAGGGGCTTCTGCAGAGGACACAGAGGCAGGCATCAGGCATTACCACCCTCACGGCCCCGCGCAGCTCAGGGGCAGGCCCCGGGCGCGGGGCAATCCCACTCCTGTGTTTTGGGGAACCTCAGCCTGGTGTTTCCCAAGCGCCAGGGCATCAGGGTAGTAGCACATTTGAGCACATCAGCCTCCAGTGCCCCCGTCCCCACAGAAGCCCAGCACGCCCGTCGCAGCTGTGTTCAAATGTTCTAACCCCGTTCCCCAGGGGCACCCCTGTGTCAGGCAGCCTGCCCTGCTGTCTCTGCTGGACCGCCGCTGCGGCCTCCTGCCTGAAAACGGGGTGGGCAGGGGAGCCAGGCAGCCCGGCATGAGAGGAAACGGGCTCGTTATCCCCAGGATATCACCTACCCCAATGCAGCCCGTGATGAGGCGCTTGAAATGATCCTTCCGGCGCTTGTCTGCCACCTTCTGCAGCGCTGGGTTCAGCAGCTTCGAATCAAACTGCTCCAAGGAGTCCTTCTGGATGTCCGGGATCTGCTCCATCACGACCTTCAGCTCAGCGTAGCGAGGGCGCTGCGGGGAGGAACGTGGGCGATGCTACTGCCATCCCCGGGGAGCGTGAGCTCCTCCGCCCCAACCCAGGCGGGTGTGGGATTGGTCTTCCACCGCTCCCCAGCCAACCCCGCGTCCCGACCGAGAGCAGCTTCTCACCAAGGCCTCGTAGATCTGGAAGGCCAGGTGGACGAGAGCGGCCATGCAGCCGTCGTGCTGCCCGTGAGTCTGCAGGCCCTTCAGCACGCTGGTGAAAAACCAGGACACGGCGTCGGGCAGCAGGTTCCCTGAAAGCACCTGGGGGAGAGGCGCCGTCAGCACAGCAGCAGGACGCCGGCAGCTGGCTGCCCTTCTGCAGCCGTCCCACAGGAGAGGGAAGCAGCCGTGCTTCTCGCGGCGTTCCCAGCTTCCTCCCCTAATCCTGCCAGAACCAATCCCCTCTCCCTCCCGGCCGTACCTGTTTGAGCAGCGGCCAGCAAAGCTGGGTGGTGGTTCTTTGGCAGGACAAGGTGTCTTTCCAGGAGAGGGACGTATAGGCAGTGACCAGCAGGGCAGTGCAAACGTCCTGAAAAGGAGTCGGAGAATTAAGCCTTTAGTCAGAGCCCCTTCCCACCTCTGTGATTCAAACCAGAAGGGACACGTGGGCTCCCGGGACAGCTCTGGGAGGTTTTACAGAGAAAAAAGCAGCTGCTGCATCCAATTCTTCCTTGTGAGGAGTCCAGGATGGAGGCAGAGCCATGGAGCGCCTAGGGGGCTGAGTGCTCTGTGCCTCGCCTGCAGAAGAGCTGAACCACTAGCTGAATGTTCCGCTGGATCCCAAGCCCCCAGTGTTTTGTGTGGCTTCTGCCACAGTTACCAGAGCCCCTACAAAATGAGTAGGTTCTGGAGAGGCTTCCCATGCTGGGGAATGCTGACGCACACCAGATCTCTGCAGCAGGGTCTGGCCGCACCGCAGAGAAGCGCGATGGAGTGCAAAGGACGGCGGCGGTCAGAGCAGGAGCTCTTACCTCCTGCTTCGTCAGACACTTCCCCAGCTCGGTGAGCTCTGCGCTGGCAGGAGGAGCCACCTCTGTGGCCATTGCTTCCTCATCTGCGGAGGAGAGAAAAGCAGTGAACACGGCCTCCCGAGGACTGAGGGAGGTGTAGCGAGGACTGAGCTCTCAGAACACTGCACGTCCTGCTCTTTTCCTCAGCCCTCCCTTACGATCACGCCCTACAGCAGTCACACCCAGGTGAGACCGGGATTTTCTGTGGCCCCCAGGCCCATGGGGCAGGACTGAAGCTGAAGGCTGGGCACCAAAGCGATACCACTGAGGCACCGCTTCCAGCAGCAGGGCAGCCTCCCCTTTTCGGGAACGGGAGAAGCGTTGGCACGCTCCGAGGGGGTGGCAAGGCAGAGGTGGGCAGTTACTCACCATCTCCGTCTGCAGCAACAGCAGAGTTGTGCTCAGCCCCTTTCTTAGAAACACAGCAAACGGCTGCAAAAACAATTGTAGGTCAGAGGAGCAGAACAGGCAAGACGTTAGCTCAGAACACGCAGAGACTGTCCTGTCTGCTCTGATGGGTAAGAGCTGCTTCAGGCTCCCCCAGCTCTCTCTCCCTAGACCTTTCTCCTCAGGCAGCATCCGGAGAGTCTGGCAGCACAACACAAACGGCCAAACGCTGCACTAAGTGGAAGGCTGAAACACCTCGCTCACAGCGTCCTCCCGCCTGCTGCATGGCGGCTGCTTCGTACTACTAAGAACCAAGAACATGCAAAATCATTTGAAGCCTAAAACCTATAAAGAACGGCATTTTAAGGCAACAAGGCCGACAAAGAAAGGAGATAGGAGGCTGAGGAGCTGTAAACTCTACATGGAGTTAATTTTCCCAGCCTATGTGCTCAAAGCCACGCTGGCAGAAAGCCGATGTTAGAGAAAGGGAACGCGGAGAAGGGAGGCTGCTTGTGGGAAGGGACTCGTCCCTTCTGTCTGCAGCAACGGCTCTAGACTCAAACCTCCCACGCGTGCCAGCCGACCTAGCTTGATTTCACTTACTGATGAGATCCATGACTTCTCGGGTCAGCAGCCTGACCAACTGCTCCTCAAGCATCTCCTGAGACTCCGGGTTGTCATCTGCGGCATCGTCCTCGCTGCGGAGAACAGGTTTTAGCGCGAAGGGAGCCAGCGTCTAACAGCACCCCCTCCGCCCAACACCGGGAGTCAGTCACCCGCGGGACAGACACCGAGCGAGCCCCGGGTGCCGCCGAGCACGGCGGGGAGCACTGAGGTGCGGCTGTGGCAAGGGGCAGGGTGGGGTAAGCAAGCTCCTCGCCAGCACCGCCTGGTAGCAAGTCCGAGAGCGAAACAGAGCTGCGGACTCGAGTCAGAGCCCCAGAAGCACCGGTGTTTTCCATCCCCCTACCAACGAGGCTGTTTCGTGAGCAAAGGGCCACGTGAAAGACCCAAGCTGCACCCCGCTCCCCATTCCCCACTGCCAGGGCTCAGCAAGGGGTGCTTACCAGAGCATGCTTCGCTGGTTGATCACTTGCCATTTCTGAGACAACCTCTGTTTAAGAGCAAGACAAAAGAGAAGACTCAGAACCTTCCTGAGGAGCCTTCCTGGGCACGCTGCAAAGAGGCTCGAGCGCCACTCTCACTTGCAAGCAGCAACAGCTGCCTGAGGGAGCAAAGGAAGAGCTATAAACACAGCGCTCGTTCTAAATGGGACAGGAACTGCTGCCAACGGCGCCAAAGAACCAGAAAGACACTGGTGGCTGCGCTGGCTCTAGGAATCCAAGTGAGCTGTTAGAACAAATGTAGGGGGACGGGCAGAAGTCCCCCTCAAAAACTCCCAGGGCTGAAGGTTGAGGATCTGGTAACCACGGGCTTGCATTCACAGCAAGCGGCGCTTTGGAGAGACACAGAAGCTCTCGCAGATTGCTGCCAGCTGCGACAAGGGGTCTGGGCTGCGAAGGACCAGGCGTAGAACCATCTGTTTTCTTACCACGTGCAGATAGGTGAAGAGTGGTCCCAGCATGGGGCAGACAAGGGTTTCGTAGTATTCTGGAGGGCAGGAGAGTACCAAGGGCTTCACAAACACACCTGCACAGCGCAGTTAAGGAAGAGACGCAGCACGCCCAGCTCCTCCTCTAGGAGTTGTTCCTGCTCCTGCCCTCGTAGGCTCACACCTCTGCCACAGCAGGCGTATCCCCGTTTGCCTACCTCCCCAGTCACCTTTCCTTGGCTTGACCATACTTAAAAAACAATTCGAGGAAGCCACCGGGCTTTCAGTTTACGTGCTTGAAGCCCCCCTAGCTGACCTGAGACAGCGAGGGAAGGATACGGAGCATGGGACGCAGCCTGTAGTCGGGAATGTTGTTGAGATTGGTGAAAGCTGAGCTGAGGAGTTGGGTGGCAAGACCCTCGACGGTGTAGAAATCCTGCTGCATGGAAGGGCCTGCGTTCCCCAGGATGTGGAAGCTGCAGGGAAAAACAAATCAGCTGAATTGTGGCAGGTAACAGGTACCAGGCGCCTGACCTGGAAAGGCCGCCAGAACTATCAACTTGAGATTACAGAGTGGCCATGTACTGAAAGAAATATTATAGAGGCATTTTATTATAGTATCAGTCTTCTTTTGGGCTAGCTGCAGAGGGAGGGTCCATAAATTAAGCATTTAAGCAGTAAAAGAGCACTTTGATGTGCTGATGTATCCTACCACAGGACTAAAAAGGGCAAAGAGACAAACTTGGCCAAGTGCTCCAATCCAGCTCCCACTGTGGAAGAGCTAAAAAGCAGATCCCCATTTTGAGTACATTCTCCAGTGCGTGTGTAGCGTGTGTGTGGCAGGTTAAACCAGCAGCGCAGCTCTCCACTGCACCTGCTACTTGGTTATTGCAGGACACAGCGCACACAGAAAGCCCATGTCTAGAGGTCAGCACCCAGCAACAGCCCACTGCTGCAGCCACGCAACGTAGGGTCGTGTGGGGCTATCTGGTGCTCTTACCAGTTGTCGTAGAGGGTACAAAAGAAACCCTGCATCCTTTCTAAGACTGTTTTGTAAACAGGAGAGTCATAAAGCTCCAGCAGAGGCTGAGGGAGACCTGTGGGAAAGAATAAATTTCAGCTACGTTAAGGAGAGCACAGGCCTGGAAGCACTCAGCGAGGGAAGCGCTCAGCAAAACACGCAGCCAGTGGGAAGAGGGGCAGCAGCTCTGGAGCTCAGCCTCTTCGGCAGAGGTCAGCCAAGCTCAGACTGGTTGTACCAACGCAGAGGTGTTCACCCTAAGGCTGCTACAGCCCCCTCATTCCTCCAGAGCAGAACTTCCTGGAGCTATCGATCCCACTCAGAAGCGAAGCTGACAGTTCTGCAGCTCAGCTAGCAGCCCGTCCCTTCTGGTCTGTATTCATCTCTGTCAGCACACGTATTACTTACTGCTGAGCTGCAGTTTTAATAAGCTTAGAGATCAAGGCCCTGGGGCTCTGTGCACAGGGCACAGAGTTTATAGGTCACAGAAAACAGATAAAAGAAGCATCTCCTCATTTTACAGACAGGAAATGGAGATAAGAAAGACAAAGCAACTTCCCCAAAGTCTTTGGCTCTCTGGCAAAACCTGACGTTAAACCCGTTTCCAGTCATGGTTCGTACTTTTGCCCACAAGACACTTACACTAAGCTGGAAAGGCTTCTGTGCTCGCAAGCTGAAGCCTATTTTAAGGAAGTTCCCAAAGTCTCCTCTTAATAAATGACAGGGCCATGTTGCAGGACTTGACTCCTACCCCGGATAGGTTTCTGCACCAGCACTCATAGTTAATATTTGAGCACTAACTCTACTCAAAGGCAGGCAAGTAAAACAGCTCCCGTCTCTCCAGTGTGAAGTGCCACGTTGGGCAGACCCCAATGCTGGGTTCAGCAGTTTGGTAGAGTACCCTTCATTTAATGCAGAAGAAACAGAAGTACATTTGCCTGAGACCATTAACTTATTTAACTTCTTCCTTTTAGCAGGTTCAAAGCAGAGCCGAGCTGCAAATACTGCGAGGAAGCTGGCTCTCCAGCCCCTCTTTGCTTCCACTGCTAGTGGAAGTGGACCACTGCCTCACACACCTTCGAAGACCCTGCCCACACATTCCTGAAGAGCGGCTCCTTACCTAGGATGGCGTTCTTCTCCACCTCCAGCATGTCTAGAGCCTTTGCAAATGTTTCCCCCAGCTTAGCCACCATCTCTGGCATGTAGAGATTGTTGTGAGTCCTGAAACAGAAGAGAACTTGGTTTATATTCATGTGGCTCGTCCCCTCTTGCCCTTGACAGTGGGATCCTCTCCTTCAGCTTGTGAACAGCTCCTCTGAGGCAGACGATGAGGAAGGTGAGACCAAGCACGTGTGCATGGGATCCCCCTTCCCCACCTGCAAAAATATTGGGGAAGCTCGCCCGACAGAGACATGGAGTGATTCCACCTCATGTCCTGAATCTCCTGGCTGCCCCTTCTACTTGTCTCAGTGCGCCCCACCCCTCGCGAGCACTGGCAGGAACAGCTCCCAGCAGTTCTCCAGCTGATGCTGGCAACAGCTTGGCCAAAGGGATCGGAGAATGTATTTTAAAGACTGACGAGACACGGATTCTGTAATCTCAAAAGATCTTCGGCACCTGAGGCCCCTGCAGAGGGAGGGGCTGTTTCAGCTCCCAAATACACACACTGCCCCCCAGGGATGGGTCACAGTCCCCAGAATGGCAGGCGGCATCGGAGGGGCTCTGGGGAGAAATCAGCCTGACGCAGGTGTTGCTGGTGGCAGACACACATGCCCCCTGGACAAGGCATCCAGCTGGGAACAGCTCCGCAGCACCGGGAGGCGGTCAGCTCTCCGAGAGGGACACCAATTCGGCCACGGGTGGCTGGCTCTTGCCATCCAGGCCAAAATGGGCCCCCTCTTAGCCAGGGTGCTGCCGCTCGGAGCTGGACTCGGCAGGGGGTGTCTCTCTCACCTACCTCTCTCCTTTGAGACCTCAGACCTCCACTCTGGGTGTCGCCAGCTGCACACAGCACAAATCCTGCAGCCTCCTCCAAAACTGCAATGCCATTGTACCTGCTGCTAGAGGTGATCAAGGGCAACTCAGTATCTCTCCCTAGAGCAGCGTTTCCCAAAGCAGGGGGGTACATGGGAATGGCTGGGGGAAGGGAGCGCAGACAGACCTCAGTATGTTCTCCAGAGTCTCAGCTTTCACTCATGTCTTAAAGAGTTTTTTTTTTGTTTAATTTTTTGGAAGGTGTCTGTTCACAGTCCTGGCAACCCTGGTGCAGCGATAGCTGCCTGCGTTAGCTTCGCAACAGCGACTATCCCGTTTCCCTCTGCAAGTGTTCGATACTTCCCTGCTCACTGCACGTGAGGAAGGCAAGTATTTAAGTCTCGTAAGAGCTACACAAATCACTCCTTTGCCACTCATACTCATCCTGGGCTGGGTGTCAAAGCAGGCAACGGTCCTCAAAGGGGACAGAAGCTGGTTTGACTTTCTCACGAGAGGCCGTGGATTAGCCCCGCTTCCAAACGTTTGGGTAATGCTGTTCCAGTGACTCAGAAAACTGCATTTCTGCTTGAGGCTACCCTGAAACCTCTCGTACGTCTCCTGCCTGCTCCATGCCAGCATTGGCTTTGCCTCTCGCTGAGCAGAAGGGCGGTGAGGCAAACCCAAAACCTGTGGTATCGTGGGGTGAACCCTGAAACCTCACTGCTCTAACCCCGACAGGATGGGTCCGAGTCACATCCTGAAGCTGTGGTCATGGTCCTCAGTTGTTTCAGAGTCCCTGAGGCATTTTCTCAAGTCTGACAGTTGGGAGGGCAAATATTCACTCCGAGGCCAATCTCCCTTGCTATTTCAGCCACGTCCCAGTGGTAATAGAGAGACAACGTCTCAGTTGCTCCCCAGGGGAGTTAAAAAAGCATCCACCAGCCCTTGTACATGATGAAGATATAGCCTCTAGGCATGGTCCAGCTGAGACTCTCATCACTGAGCAGCGTTCCTGGGCATCCCACAAACAAGAAAGCATGGAAAGAAAAATTGAGAGACGTTTATACTTTAAGCAAAGGATATAATACTCGAGGAAGTGTATTTTCAGAAAGGGTCACAGCTCTGCTGGAAAGAGTGTCTGATGCCTACAGAGGTGGGCTTGGAGGCCAGAAGATGTGTCCTTTAGGACAGTCCATGCCTGAAGCATCTTGACCCAGACCTGGAGCTGTCTACACTGAAAATGCTACAGCATCCACGTCTACCCGACAGTTCTTTCACCAGCATTAATGCCTTGACAATGTCAGCACCTCGTCAGGAGCAGTTCCAGAAAAGCCTTTGTCTGTGCAAAGTATTCTGCTGTGCCTCATTAGTCCGTTTGTAACAAAAACAACAAAAAAGAAAGCCACAAGCAAATCCCAACACAATAACGGGGCTGTGCCAACCAGTCCATGCAGCGAGCTGTTGGCTCCAGGAAGTGCCCTCATCTGGAGGCGAGACAACATCGGTGGCTGGAGATTGTTATTTGGGGTTTAAGCCCAGGAGAGAACAATTTTAGCCAGAAGCTAGAAAGCAGCTGGGTGAAATGAGGTACCACAGAGAGCAGGAGGGTCATCATTCAAAAAGCTGCAAGCAGTGATTAACGAAGCAACCCCCAAATCATTCAGTAAATAGAGCTACTGAGACGAACGTGGCCAGGCACAGCAAGAAAGGCTGGCAGGGAACACACCATGCCGTCTGCCGCTCAGAACTGCCTTCTTTCCCTTATCACTTGGACTCCTCTCACTCAGCTTGGCTCTCTGGTCTCATCCATGACCTACCCTCAAGCTGCTTATCTTGGAAAAACACATCAGCTTAGCAGCTTCCACTGGTTCCATCCGCAACCACGGCAGAAAAACGCCCCACAATACTGAGAGAGCAGCACACCCAACTGCTCAGCTTGCCAAGCGGCGTTTTTCGCACACCGGTGCCTGACGGGGAGCTCAGTTCAGCTGCTCAGGGGGATCCGTGCAGCTGCTGCTCGCAGATCTGCTTGCACAGCAACCACCACCACCTGCAAAGCACTTCCACATCTGCTTCCTGCAGAAGCGCAAAAGCAACGCTGGGCCTGGCCTGCCCCTGCAGAGCTGCCTGCTGGCACTCAGCTAAGAGAAGCATCCATCTCCAGCTCCTCCACAACGACACAAGCATCAGCAGCATTTACACTGTTTGCAGGTTGTCTCATGGAGAGGCCTCCGTGTCCAGCAGCTGCCAGGAACGGAACTGAGTGGAGGATCTCCTTGCTCTCCGTACATCACGCGTAGGTTCTCGTTGGAGCACGCAGCGCTCAGAACAGCCTGGATACCTCACAATGAAGTACAAGCCACTTCAAGTATGCTACCACGTGCTCAGAAAAATCCTAAAAAGCCTTTGGTTTGCAGTGGAAAAGCTTCAACACCACAGATGTGTTACGACAAAAAACAGCAAGAGAGCCTCCCCATTTATGTTGATGGGAAGTGTTAGAACAGAACATTGCTTGTGCATTTTCCTGGAAGACAGCAACAGCAGACACGGAGTTTCTGCTTCTTTACAGCTAGTGCAGTGAAGTTAGACAGAAAAGAGTGGCAGACAATAGTTCCCTAAGCTTGTTGCACCAGAGATGCCTGATGTTTTTAATAACGCCTGAGTTCTGGCAGGAACACGACTCTGCTCTACCCAACCTGCCCCAAAAGTTCACCCCTCGGCTATCTCCTTCATGATGAAAGGCAAAACCACCTCAAGCACAGCCCATCCGCACCACAGCCGTAAGCAGGGAGGTGCGGCCCTGCCCACGGGCCAAAGAACCACCCGCTGGGCCACACGGGGCTTTGAGAAGCACGGCTGGAGCGGGCCAAGACAGCGAGTGCTTGTCCTGCCAGCCCGGCGCGGTGCTTCTCACCGGAAGCAGCACAATCTCGACTTCACCAGTGGCTACCACACATACCTGACTAGACAGCACGGGTAAAAGGGCAACACTGGCGAAACCCCACTGTCAGCAGTCACCCTGAAATAAACTCCTCATCTGTAAGCGTAGGGACGGTGTTAGAGAGGATTCCCCTTTTCTACCGTATTTTCCTCCCTCGTCTGGCTGCCCTAGATGTCTACACCGCCAGGGATGTGCGGAGAGGCAGGGCAAGGTAGCAACAGCCTGAGAGTACGCATCCACTGGCTTCGATAGCAGGCAGTGCTTCAGGAAGCTGACAGTCGCGTTCAGCAAAGCCAGCGTAATTTAACACTGAAGAGAGAACAACGCAAACAGGAGGCGATGAGAGCTGGGACTGCCCCGGTGCTGACTGGAGAGGTGGCCTGGTAGGGGCTGAGGGCAGAGCAGAGATGTTAGTCGAGAAACGATTAACTGTGTGGCAGATTTACAGCAGTGGAGGTGGGGGAAGCAATCCCAGCCCAAGCTCCCATTGGCTTTGATGGACACTTGTAGGCCAGGCCTAACGGGTGTTCAGAAGGCTCCAGTTTCCCCAGTGCCATTCCCCACTGGGAACAGTCGGGAACAGCACTCGGGCACCTGCACCAGCCTGTGTTCCCACTGGCTTCGCTGGGGGAACATGCTCCGAGCATACCAAGTATCTATCAGGGTTTAGCTCTCAGAGATTCTTAAGGCAACATAAGCGATTTCAAGTCAACTTGACCCACCTTATGAGAGCAAGCAAGTTGTCGAACAGCTTCAGGACCTGCTCCGTGCAGGGGTTGCGGTAGATCGGAGTTCCACTGGGCATGAACCCAACCAGGAATCCTCCAGCTTTCGCCTCTTCCATTGCAGCAGGCCAACGAGCTCGCTTCACGACTCCCAGAATGGTGTACACACAAAAGCTTATCTGCAGCAAGAGACGTGAACAGAGTGTTTTCAGCCAAAGCACAACCTGAATAAATAGGTAGCCAGAAACCCGTCATCATCCCAGCTCAGAAGACTCTCGTGAGTCTAACTGGGAACAAACTCTGGTGGGTTTGTTACCAAGACAATGCAGCAAACTGTTGTGCTGCTTTCCATCACCCTCAGGGACCCTCAGCCATGGCAGGATGGCCTAGGGACTCATTATTAGACAAAACATCAGTGCACACAGTCCAATATGAATTCAAGCACCAGGCAGGTTCCCCTCTGAAATGCCCAACACCCGCAGTCCCTCATCTCCTTCACGTACCGGGACAGAAGTGGACCTGTGCAGTAACACGGTGGTCAAACTGCGCTAGCATCAAACCACAAGCACAGCTCTGGGGACTGCACTTCAGCGTCTTCTGCAGACCTAATGACAGCAGCTCCACTGCAGTCCGGCCAAGAAGTGCGGGCATGTCACCAGCAACTTTCACAGTGTGAATGTCCTGGGGTCAATTTGAATTGTATTCCAAGCTGCAGTCTCAGCATGACGCTTTCCATGCTGCCTGGCTCAGAAAGCAGAACTCACCGCACCGTATTTCCAAAAGCCATGTAAACCAATGGCTTCTCCAAAGCCAAACTCTGCCACACACAAGAGTGCTTTACTCTGCTGAACCATCTATATTGCACGGCCTACATGCTCACCGGAGAGACAAAAACCTGCCTGTTGCTCTGCCATCAGAAAAACCTACACATCCACACACTATAAAAAGAGATGATCGGGAGAGATCTCGTGTAACCACGACAGAAGTGCAGGATGCCAGGAGGCGAGGCCCCTCTCTCTAAGGACTGTGCCTCTCCTGGTAGTGATACTCACTCTAGAGCGGTTCAGGCCACTAGGATCTTCCAAGACTGGATCGGCAATTTTGTTATCTGCGCCCACGTAGGAGATGAAGGCTTCAGGATCTGAGAGGACTCTAGCAGCAAAAGAAAGCACAGGGGATTATTGTTTGTACCAGACAATTACTGGAGGCCAAGAAAAATACTAAAAATGAAGAACAAGCTAGAGGGGTTGGCTAGCACTCCACACTGTGCTTGAGAAAATGAGAAACAGGCAGCTGAGTTGTGGATGTTCTCCAAGCATCTTCAGTCCCCTGGGGCCATAAGAACCCAGGCTTAAATCTCTTAAAGACAGCAGTGCTGGAAAAATTCTTGTGCATGCCCAGCTGTCCAGGGCCGCAGAAACAGCTCAGCTCCCTAGTTCCTCCAGGAGATGAGCAAAGATCTTTTATTTCTCATTTTCTGCAAATGCTTTGAGCATGCTGGGAAGTGCTCTTCTTCCCTGCCGGGAAGAGTTAAACAGCTCTTACCTAGCAAGGTTCAACAAGCAGCATTTAGAGCAGAGTTGGCAATTTCTGAACGGCAGGAGAGCTACGATCACAATGACTGCCCAGAGCCCGGGTGTCACTAGGCACCAACCCACCCTTTTTTTTTTGGTACACTCCCTCCTGGGCTTCACACACCCCTGGAACACGTCCAGCTCAACGCTCGGAACAGCGGCCCGTACCTCTGCATCTCTGCGGAGAGCCACAAGCCAGCGACGGGGGCCATGAGCTCCTCCAGGAAAGCCTTCTGCCGCTCGTAGTCCTTGAACTGGTTGCTGATGAGGACCAGGGCCTCCATAAGTGCACACTTCTCCATCTGCGTCAGGAGTAGCTCGTTGGAGAGCAGCTGCTTTACATGGTTGTACAACATCTCAAAGTTTGGCTGGAAAACACATCCAAGTGGAAGAACGTCACCAGGTGGTGTGGAGGAGAACCAGTGGGGAGGGCAGGGGTGGGAACTGGGAGTACTGCACTATCCACAGCAGCTGGAGAGGCATGGCTAAACTACCTTCCTTAATCAGCATCCTCAAGAACTCTGTTTAAAGAAACGAGCAATTCCCTCTGGTGTTTCTGTAACTCTAGAGCTACCTAAAGTAAATGCCAACAAAAGAAAGGAGCTCAGAGGTATTCGTGCTGTGTGCAGGCTACTTAATTCAGCAAAATCAGACAGAACACCTGCTTGTGGATTTCAAAAGTAAAGAATGTCTGTATTTTCTAGTCTCCTCAAGCTAATCCAGAAACAAATATTCTCTCCTTGCTCCTTCGTTCTTTTAAGTAACAGAAGAAAGCCTGGAGATTAGTCATTGCTAATGTCTTATGTCTTCAGCTAAGGAATCAATGGAGACTACCGCAAGTGACAAAACAGAAATCAGCAATTCTCATAAAATGAATCTAGAGCTGCTCGTTTCCTCCTCACCATCCCTTTCCAATGACTTTCCAATTCAGCATTTCAGTCAGAAAAATATTTGGGGGGTGGCAAGGGGTGGTGGGACAGGATGAAGGAAATAAAAAAAAACATTTTGTCATTCGAGCAGCCGGAGCGTTTCCTTGAAGAAAAACAGGGGCTGTAGCCAAGGAAACTGAAGATCCCATAAAATCCAGCTGAAATGGAGGCAGGACTCTTTGTGACAGAGCTGCATTTACGTACCAGGACAAGCTGAGAGTAATCCCGACACATCTTTATGATTGAGGAGCAGGCGTGCCTTCTCACATTTTTCACTGCTCGAGTTCTAGGAGCCTGGACAGACACAACAAACTTCAATGCAACAAAACGAAAGTTCAGACAAATGCAGGGTATGATCAAGAGACAAATGCATTACATACAGTTTTCTGCTGAGTGCACATCAACACACCCCCAACATCACACACCCCAGCCAGCCATGCAAGAACCATTTCCCCTGGAAAGCGACCCAGGAAACCCACGTTTGGACAAGCTGTGCTCCCGGAGTGATGCCGTGGATCTTGCTGACTGTATCAAGACTCCAAGCGTTCCCTGGGTGGCTGGCAGCTTTACAGCCATTGTTCACAGCCATGGATACCAACCCCTGAGGACTACCCGCAGCTAATGAATATATTTCACTCTCAGGAGGGCCAACACAGGCTTGGCACCAAGTGCACTGGCCTCAGACCATGCCTGTGGCCTTCTACGTTTGTGAGCCAAAGCCTATTAGGCTTTGTCAATCAAGAGATCGGTTATTTTAGACTCCTCAGCTCTTTCCAGGAGCAGGGCTATACTTGAAAAGCTTTCTACAGTAGAGTCTTCAGACTCAGCATGTTCTTAAATAAAATATAGTTTGATCCAACTGTTACAGAGTATTAGAGAATAATTCAGACGTACCTTACTTTCTTCTACAACTTCAAAGGTAACTGAAGCAAACAGCTGTGAGAAAAGGGAGGAAAAATCCAAAAGCCCACGTCATTAATATCCAGCAGTCACAGGTGTTTTGAGCTCAAGGAACAGATCATAAGACTTTGGTGCAACTCCATTAATGTCAGTTAACACCTGACTAAGTTGAAAGATGAATCATAAGCACAGGGAGGCCTTGAAATGAAACATGGTTCTTCTTGGCCAGACAGTGCACTCAGTGTTAAGATTTTAGGGCTGGAAACTGCAAAATTAGTGTTATTTGACATCATTTCTCCTTCAACGAGACTCAAACTGTTTTACCATCGTTAACACGGAGGGCAGCCTTTCCCTGATGGGCATGTTGAGAGAATAAACTACTGCAGCTTAGTACAAGGGCACTGCTCCACAAAAAGCCTACCTGATTTTAGCACGGTCTGCAGGTACCTACCTTGGCAAGTACTTGCGGTAGGTATTCCGGTCGGTAAGTGACAAACGGGAAGAGAGCAGAGACATTGGTGAGCACGCAGGACAGGATGAGAGGATCCTTTGTTTCAAAATTAAGGACAAGCTGCAGGAGATCTATGCCTTCATTCACCGGGATTTCCTACAGGAGCAGGGAAGGGGAAGGAGGAAAGAAAAAGAGGCAACACTCAGTCCGTCGGCCTGTAGCACGCAGCCTAGAACTCTCAGAGCTAGACTGAGTTGCTGCTGCTAAGGTATCAGGCCTCGCAGCTGACGACTGCTGATCCCAAAGCAGAAAGAAAAACAGTAGAAACCTCACTTTACTTGTGTGCTGTGTGCACGTGCTGAGGAAGGAGGACAGCAGCATTGCCATTGCTGCTAGGGCACTCTTACATGCCAACCTGAAATCCTCTGAGAAAGGCAAGTTTCCTCTCTATCATTTTAGACCCCAGTTCTCCTTCCAACATGTTTAACCAACGCTATCAACCCATGTAATTACTGTGATTAGAATTAGTGTGAGCAGCCTAACCTGACAAAAATCAAGCCGGTCTACACAAGGCTACGAAGAAAAAAACGCTCTCCTGATTTGAAGCAAGGCACTGTCAAACCATGTCATCTCGGCACTCTCCTGTGACCTCCCGTACCATCCAGAACCAAAAAATGTCTGACAGAATAAGCCAGTATTAGACTGATTCCACATAAAGAAGGGTCAGTACTCATGAGAAACACCAAAACATCTTTTTTTTTTTCATGGCGGTGAATGATAACAAAGTTTTCAAGCACAACACAGGTGAAAAAACACACACGTCAAGCCAAAAAAAGCCAGAAGAGCAGGTAAGAGCATCTGGTACACGTACGTCTTTATCCAGGGTTCGAAACATCTGGCTGATGACACTCTCTGAGAAGAAGGTCATGGCATCCCACTGCACAAAGGACGGGGAGAAGATGGAGCAGAGCCCTTCACCTGTCTTAGCTGAAAGGAAGAGAACATTGGAGCTCTCACCGCGCTCCTCCCCTCACACACAACACCAGGCTGACAAGCTCCCACACCACACCATCTTAGCACTCCCAGGTTCTTCTGTCACAAAGCTCTCCCGTTGGATGCCTGGCAGGGATGCACTGGAAGCAGTTAAGGTACTTCATTGTGATTTGCCTTGTTCACGCTAAGGGTCCTGAGACACAGGTCTGATCTAAGGTGCTCGAACCAGCAACACCAACAAATCACAGAAGGGAAAAGAAACGGAAGGACTGCACACTGCAGGCAAGACTGCCCTCAGCGTGACTCTGCAGAGCACCACGTGGCCCTCCTTCGGAGAAGGGCAGCCAGGTGACTGATTTGCCAGTCAGGCAAAACTTCCCCTGACAAAAATAAAGTTACAGATGAAGGTCCACATAACTGCAAAATTCTGCCAGAGGGAAAGATGCACCTGCTTTGCAGAGGAAGAGCTTTCTTGCTCACCACGAGCTCTACAGTAACTATTCCATAGGAATACAGGAAAGGCTGTATTTTTGGTTTGCTTTTGTTTTCAACTTGCAAAGACTTTGAAAGCCTGAAAACCTAGCACAGTGACTTGGCCCCCTTTAAAAAAAAAAAAGGCACAGAAGTTCCATCTTGACTCGAATTAAAAAACAAATCCTTATTATTTTTTTTTTCAGATAACTCACAGTTCATGGGTCCGGTATCAACAGGGGCTGTGAGCTGGTACTTCAGCCATTCACCAGCCATTTGGAAGCCAGTTCGAGGGTCCAGACGACAAGCCATCCTCATCACCTCCCCCTGCTGGGCTCGGAAAGCTGCAGTAAAAAATAAAAAAAATCAGACACAATGCAACGAGCTGATGCTACGAACGCTACCTCACTAAAGCTCACTGCATCTTTGCAGTACTGGGAACGTTTTGTTGCTGTTCCAGCAGTAGCTGTGTATTAATCTCAAATAAACAGTGAGCAAACTAGTTATAACAGGGCGCACATTTTTTTGGAAGAGATATAACCAGACTAAAAAATGATGGCTTAACATAAAACAATTAACATGCAATATGAATGATTAACATTATTCTAAACCAAGATTTAATAAAATTGAGCTTCTGTTTCTCATTTTTAAAGATGCTTTAAACTGTACGTGTTTGCTGTTACAAAGTGACTTGAGATACCGGGGATACAACACCCAGCGTTAGGTAACCATCACTTCCCACAGCTAAACAGACTTTTTCCCATTTATTCTACTTTACCCAGTTTAGTGACAGGTTTCTGGACTGAGAAACTAATGCTAGAAAAAGAACCAAAAAAACACCACCCCAAACCAGCAAGTCTTGTTTTCATTTCCAAAGATATGAACAGAAGCAAAGTCAAAACAAGAATTTCAGCTGGTCCAAAATATTCCGGGACACAACCACAGAAAAGAAACAGCTCTGCTGACTTCAGAAGCAACCTGCATCGTTTAAAACAGATGTTTGACCAAATAGTTTTATTTTGCATTTCACACCAATTTAATTTTCTCACATCCACAATACCTTCAAGACCATTTAACTCCCTAACGCTATTTCCAATTTTGTCTTTGTGCATTTAGCTTTTTGATTTCCACCCAGACTTATTATAAGGAAAGCAAACAATCTAATAAGCAACACAAAAAATGCAACGCTCAAAATCTTCAGAAGTAACAGTAAAAAGCAAGTAGTTATTAAGAATATCCTCTCAGCCACCAAGTACCGAACTACACCAGGCAGTGCCAAGACAACCTTGCTTGTAGAAAGTAAAATACAAAAAGCAAATATAAAATTATTAAAATCCAGATTTCCCTGCTTGCTGGTTTAAGATCACGATTAAGATCAGCTATTTTAGTTGCTCAGTCACACAGCTGGTAGTGAACCAAAAGCTTCCTAGCAGGGCCAACACAGACTTTCTTTCTGGAACGACATGAAGTCTCCAGTAAGCTGTTTTCCTCTCCTAGCCCGAGCAGGATTCCAGGCCATTTCATTTCCTCATCTAGGTGATCGAGAGGGGTATTTTCTTTGACACTAGGTAGCAAATGCTATTTGACCACTCACCTGGCCAGCAAGCAAAATAACTGGAAAGCATGACAGCAGAATAGTAAAATGAAATGCCTGAGCTGTCACAGGAAAATCACAAACTCATTCAGCTCCAGGATTGAGGCTCAAAGAGTCAGGACACGACTGGAAGCTGCCGAATCAACATGGCAGTCTCCGAGCTCAGTGAGCAACTGAACGTAAGAGGAAAGGCACACGCACACCAGCATCCACGTGGGGTGAGGGCAACTTACAGTTGAAGAAGGCATTGAAGTCCTCATCGCTGTCAAAATCAAAGCGAGAGTATTCACAGCTGGGGCTGTCTGCTTTAGAGGGAAAGCCCACCTAGAGACAGAGCGGACAACATCAGGAAGAGAAGTCAAGAGGAAGAGCCAACACCAGCTTCAAGGAGGCGAGACTGAAGGAACCGACAGTAAAGTGCCAGGACAGAGCTGTTTGCTCAGCAGCCTGGAGATCATGTCTCTGGCACTCGCAATGGAAGCTCCCACGTACCTTGACGAGGTTGGTCATGGATGCACGAAGGTACTTGGGGATCATCGCCAGCAACAAGGGGTCGCGAGACAGAACCTCGTGCCGAAAAAGGGCTCCCCAGGTGATCTGAGTGGAGGATCGCAGAAACTGGAGGGGAAGAGAGGGAAAACAGGGGAACAGAGAAGGATTTCAGTACTGGAATCTCCACTGCTAACCCTCCAGTATTGCAATTAAAAGGTCAGAGCAGATTACACTGACTATTCAGCTGAGGCCAAGACACCCTGCAGGCTCAACCTGAACTTCCAGGAAGTTAAAAATCTCTCTAAATAAAAACTAGGGCTGGTTGCAAATTCTGCATTAGGTTGCGTACTCAGCGCTTTTGTGTCAGGTACCATTCCTAACGGGGTGGTAACGGAGAAACCACTTTGTATTATTCCAGGTCTCCAGCTGAACTGAGAGACTGGAAAGCAATATTCAGCAGATGAAGTTGTGCAGTCTTCTATAGGGTAGTTTAATTATGCATTCACACATTCTTACTCAGACCTACACACGACTTTCAGCCCTCTACATACCTGGCTGGGGTGGGTTGTGAAGGCTAAAAATGAGTCAAGGTATTTTCCAAAGTTGGCGGGTGTCTCCACATCAGAATCTGAGCCCTGTGAGGAAGACAAAGAATTTCAGAAAAAAAAAATACTGAACACGTGTCACGCTGCGTTCGAAAGTGCCATGTCTTGGGTAAAGCAGGAGAACTTACATCCAATTCCACGGGCTGTGAAGGAGCAGAGACAAAACCAGGGAAAACCAGTGAGTTTTCTGAAACCAGCAGCCTTGGGAGTAGCGAGTTCTGCTGACCAGCCTGGGGGTGCTGGACTCAAATCCCTACCTCATTACTTCGTTAAGGACTAACAACTCCCGATGCCTAACTGCAAGCAAAGTCCCTGTCACTGGAAGTAATAACTCACCCTTTGTTTGCTGTCTATTCTTGGAAGGGATAAATTCTCCTCACAAACAGCATCTCTCTCAGCAAGCCTGCCTTCCTTGCTGTAGAAGCACTTTGAGCACTGTGCTGAATGAAGGGAGTGGGAAGTCAGCAGCCAGCATGGCATCCCAAGTATCAGGGTGCACTTTCGTTTCAACATTGACACAAACAGTATTAAAAAGATCACCAGCAGGAACAAAAACGGTGTTTCTTGTTTCTTAAGCTTGAGAGAATGCCGGTAGAAGAACAAACAGGTATATTCTTTGAGAAAATCTCTTTGATGTTTTGTATGTACGTTATGAACATCTACCTTTGGGATATTTTTAGTAGTGAAATTTAAAAACCTTCCCACGTGAGTAATTGCCTCAAGCAGTTTTCCTGTAGTAATAGGCAGCAAGAAACTTAATAATTTTCAGTAGATTACTGAGGCTATTGGAGATGATTCTTAATGATGACAGCAGAGGCCTGAAATCAGGCAGGGTCCCTTCATTCTACGTTCCTATGACTTGGCAGGGTTGTCTCACCCCCAGCCCTAGAAACAGGCCTTGCCAAGACTGCTGCTGGTATCGGTAGAGACTTACCAGCAACGCACACAGCTGGCTGCCCAATGCGCACAGAACTTGGCAAAGTCTCTTCAAGAAAACATAGTGCTTCTCCACCAGGCCTTCTCCATCTGCCGTCCTGGGTGTGAAGGGAATGAAAAAGAACAGTTAATCATGCTGGAGGTAACTATCTTGTAGACAAAGAGAATGCTAGAGCAATTAGATTCTTTCATGGTGAGATTTTCTTTGCTTCTATGAAAAACCAATACTTGATTGACATCTGAAACCTCTAAACTAGCTTCTTTCAGAGTCCCTCTGCATCAGTTTTAGACTAAAAGAGAAAGCTGGGGAAGCTGATATATTTATCCCACTTTGTCCTTAAAATATGGAATCTGAAAAAAATTGCAGTTTATAGGTTTAGGAAAAAAAAAAAAAAAAAAGGTTGTTTTCTTCTCTCCTAACCCAGTTCCAGCTTTCTGCAATTGAGCTTTTATTTTACTTTTTATTTTCGTAAATTCCTTACAAAAAGCCATTGATATGCAGTCTTCTGTGAAACGACAGCAGCAAGATGGTACTCACTGGGCAGCAGAGAGAATGTAGTGCATGGCAACATCTCCAAACAAGACCATCAGAGGTTTCCGGTCCTCCAGCTTCCCCTATGTATAAAAAAGCCAAACGCCTCGATTAGAACGCAGCTACTTCCATCTGCAAGCGAAGCTGGAAGATCCCCATTCGTTCTTCCATCTAGGGGAAGGTTTGCACTTCACAAATGATTTCAGTAAAAACCATTACCCTCCCACCACACAAAAAAAAAAAGAGGTATTCTTCATTTCAAGAATTCTCCTCCAGCAACCTCAGTTGTCAGTTTAAACTGAAAAACTGATCCTCAGACACTAGCTCTTCTTCGCTGCAGTCTGGCTAGTTATTTAATGGCAGCTGAGGAATACTCAGCCTTGACACTCAGCTGCTTGTGAACAGATAGGGCAAACTACCTGTTCAGAACCTGCTGTCACTGCTCCGAGCTGCCTGATGACACAGCTAGGTGACGTATTTCCCACTTCCCAATTGTAGGAAATGAAAAAAAAAATGTTAATGGGGATCTCCAAAGTTGTGAGAAGAGGCAACAGGCATACAAACTGGAATGTTCCAACAATTGCTCTACGTGTTGTGCTGACACGACATTCACTATAAACGTCATTAACACAAAGCAGTCACATTTGAATGCTGTTGCCTCAAATAAAAGAGTAAAGATATCATTGTTTCGTCTGAAGAATTACACAGGAGAATAGAAGGAAAACAAAGAGGACTCAGGGTAGCTGAGGAAGAAGAACTCACTTTCCTGCTGACGGCAATTAGGAGGCACTCTGCTGCTCCTATTTGGAGCTCGGGCTCATTTAGGAGCAGGCACAACATCTCCAGGAGCTTGCAGTTGTCTGCCGTGATGTGGCTCAGGGCCACCCAGTCAATGTAGCCAGCCAGCGTGTTGAGTGCTGCGATCCCCACGCGGCAGTTTGCCTGGGCCTGCGAACAGAGGAGGCAGGAAGTCAGAACTGAAGGGAAACAGCAGTTCCCACCTAAAACTGTCCACCCCCTGGAAAAATAACATCAGGAACTGCACTGAGAAAGTGAGGTGGCAGCAAAAGGGCCAAAGTCCCCGCGCTAAGGATGTCAGTTGAAGTCTTGGTATTTCTCCATTTGTTCATCTCTCACTTCTCCTCAGTCATTTGTATCATGGGTGAACAAACCCATCTGCAGGTAACAGACTGCACAGTCTGAGGGAAGCTCTTTTCTAAACAATCTTGGTTTTGAAAATGCATGGAGGAGTAACACGGCCATAGCTCCACTCACCTTTGGTTCCTGAGCCAGATCGGTCTTCTGAAAAAGAGAAGAAATGGTAAGTGAGCAGCTACAGCACACGCGTACTCGCAGCCGCTGCTGGACAGGCTTATTGTCGAGAACACAGCCAGAAGCAGCTTCACGGAACAGCTCCCTAGGGAAAGTGGCTGCAGCAGTCTCCTGCTCAAGCCACTGCTACAGCCATCACAACCGCCTCCGCAGCCCCCTGGCAGGTGAGACAAGAGGACTTCCAGTTGCAGGTTACGCCACTGTTCCCTGACACTCCGGTCAGCAGGCAGCAGGGACACACAGCGGACAAGAAGGAAAGGCATTTCAGTGCTTCCTGGAAGCTTCCAGGAAAGAAGCTTTTGACCTTTTAGAGTGTCTTACACCCCAGGGTCAGTCTCTGAAAGATGCTGGTGGCTTTTATCTACTGAGATTCGTGTGTGAAAATGCTAAGTAATTTGTCTGTGGCTAGACTGGCAGCTGGAGAGAGTGCTGGGGCGAGAGCTTACGGCCTGACTCACAGTTGCAAACACTTCACAGGGCACCGCTTGCACCATCTTTTACCCTGACACACCGTTTGAGGCCCTCAGAGAGGCAAGTGTTAGCTGTTTTTCAGATGCAAAGACACCAGAAGCATTTCTTTCCGCTGCAAGGTTTTGGTTTGGAAACTGTCCACTAATGTATTCAGTGCATTTACTTTCAAGTTAATCCGTTTGGGTCCCAAATGTTTAACAACTGAGCTGCTATTGCAGAACTGCATACTTAAAGGCACTGCAGATCACGCTCCTGGGGAAGTGTCCATCATCTCCCCCAGTCTCAGAGTGCAGGCAGGCAACTGAACACCCAACCCTCGGAATTTTCCCTGTGCACAAACATCCCAAAGATCTGCTAACCTGTGGCGTGGTGAGGGCTTCTTGTTCCTGGGGTGCTCCAACCTTGCCAATCAGAAAGATGCCACCGTTAGCAGAAGCAGCCACACTTCAGAACCTCAAGCACTGCAATTCAAACCTTACCTGGAAATGCATTTCAACCAGACTACAAAGCGCACCAGGGCTTCCCACCCCCACCATGAACTACGCAGAGAACTGTCTGCTCTACAGGAGAGGTTGTTCAGCAGATCAGTTTATTAGGAAAAGGAACAGGAGTCAGGTAAGGCATGTTTTTTTTCCATTTCTTCCTAGTTTCGCTTTTAGTGTAACTCTGGATTTCAATTCACAAGGGGAAAAAGGACAAGAGAGACACCTCAACAACTTATTTCCACATAGGTTTCTGAATTCTGCTTCACTCTCTCAAATCCACTTCGTTCTGACAAGAGCAGACTGCGGCAGACATTCACCTACACTATCCCACCTTGACCAAGCTGCACACCTCTGACCGTAGGTAAGAATTCTGGGGAAAAAATCCCTTTATGCAAAAAGGAAGAGCATTCCTCACCACACCTTGGCAGAGAAAAGGCCTCCAGCCCTGAGCTCTAAGAGAAAAGGACCGGAGAGGCCCAGATGCAATGCGTTTGTCAACACAAACACGACTGCAGCAAACAACAGGAGGTGTGAGCCCGGGGTGACATCGCTTTACCGCTGCCTGTTACATAAACTACCCCAGTCTACCTGTTCCTGCCACAACCACCCCTTGCTCTTGCTAAGCCGCACGCCCTGGTGTCAGGCAGCTGAGCATTCCAGCAACGCTCACGAGGCACGCGTCCACTCAAGCCATTTACACTCCAAATCCAAACTATCAGAGCTAAACCTATCAGCCCTGCCACAGCAAATCCCTGCCCCACACCTACAGCAACGGGTTTCAGACAGTTTCTGCCCTCGCTTCCCAAGACTTGCGAGTTGCATGCCAGCTCCTAAATGCCTCCAAGCAGCGAGTGAACCTAAGGAAAGGAGGCGCTTACCATGCGCCTGTACTTGTTGACGTTCTGCTGCAGGGCAGTTAGTAGGAAGCTGAAGATCTTCTCCATGTTCTGGGTGAGGGTTTGCTGGATATCTCGTCGCCGCTGGGTAGGCAGCGTTTGGAAAGTCACCACGTCCTCTGCCAAACGTAGGAGGATGAACATCACCAGTTCTGTCTGAGTTTCCTAATGTCCCAAAATGAAACACACTCCATGAGCACCGCTGAACATAAAATCCCTGCAGACAAGCTCAGAGATGTAGAAAGGGAGTGTACACAAAGATACAAGTCACATTTTGGGAAAAGAAGACAAAAGGTGGGATCTCTCTCTGCTAAAACCATCTCCTAGAATAACTGACTCGTATGGGTACTTTTTGAGCACATCATCAACCTGTCTCACCTAACCATGAGCAAGGTTTTCCTCAGAATTGCGGAATACCGAAACCCACCCTACCAGCAAGTGGAAGAGCACAGACAGGTGTGGTTCATACCCCTTGCTTGGAGAGGGTATCCAGCTCCTTTAGCATGTCAGGCCAGTGCTGAGGCCATTCACGCTTGATCATCTCCACCACGATGCGAGACAGAACATCCTTAATGTGACTTTCCTCCTCCAGAATACTTTGAGTTCCCTGCGAGAGAAGAGGGGCACAGTTACACAAGCAAGGAAACACCAGATAACTGTAATTCTGTCACAGAATTGCACAGTGACGGCAAGTATTCTAAACGACAAATAAAAAAAAGGACACCGCCAAACCCAAGAAGAACAATATAGGGAACTCTCATCTCAGCTACCTTGAGCAGCACTCCTACCCTCCCAAGCATCCATAGCTAGTGAACTCTAGGAACCAAAACGATTTTCCTCCAAGGGAACTCGCCCAGCCATAACAACAACCACAACTGTAAAGTAAACACGACTTAGATAACAGCTTCAGTATTCTTGCAAAGATAAAACACTTGCAGTTACTGAAGGTCCTTCAAAGAAAGCAAAAGTAACTCACAGCCTCCTGCCACGTGAGGCGACATCACTGTTCTACAGGTGACTTGACTACAACACGAAATAAAACACTGCAACAACCAGGGATGCACAGCAAGAGTAATGAAATCCAGGCTTGAATTCGGGTCCTCTGTGCTAATTAACTGGAGTCTTTTCTCCTTTTTGCTCCCACTTGCTATCTCCAAGTGAAAGAATCATGCTTCAGAGACTAGAGGGTACTTACATTGGATATGAGGCCCATGACATTGTTCTTTAGATAAACCTTTTCCAGGCGAGGCATATTGTTCCAGCGGAACCTGTTCAAAAGAGTTAGAAAGAAGAGAGGAAAGAAAGGACACCAAGTCAAAACGTATATGAAGGTCTCTGACTTGATTCCCACTGAACCATGGCTTCTTAACCTAAGCTAGATAGAATGAGACACTAGAGCCCGATGTCCCTGCCACTGCCCAATCTCTTAATGAAAAGGCTGAGTTAAAACTGCTGCTGGCAAATGGGTGTGCGCTGCTGGGGTCAACAGACACGAGAAGCAGCAGCAAAAGCACAAAGCATCAGGTCTGTAGAGGCGACAGAGAGGAATCTCAGAACTGAACTAATACAAAGCCTCTTTGTTAGCGTGAGGCTAGTGACAGAGAACACTGCAAAGGACCCACTTGTAACCCTACGTGCCTGTTTACATCTTGCAGTGTCAGTGTGGCACAGAGCTTGGTAAATTACCTTCCCAATGTGCCCCAAAGCCTTTTTCTTCTCAGAGAAAAAGGAATGGCAAGTGGGCCAGCAGCCATCCCCTGCTGCTGGACAGGCTCTCTGTGTGCCGAAACCTCCCCCTGGAGCCAGGAGGCACCACAGGGGCGCGGAGCAAGGACCAGTCTGGCTGGAAGCAGGCCTGCCCCCAGCCCCGGCGGAGCACCCTTACTTGACCACATGCTCCAGGATCTGCAGGCCGAAGTGCCGGACGATGGCCGTCTGCGTCTTCTCGGCCAGCTTCAGCCCGCAGGGCACGCAGATGGGACACTTCTCCTTGAACTCCTCGCAGAACTGCTCGGGGGACACGGAGAGACACACGGCAGGCGCTCAGCGGGGACGTCCACCTCACCCCCGAGCCGAGCAGCCCTCGGTGGGACCCCCCCCAGCCCCTCAGAGCCCCTCAGAGCCTGCCCCCAGCCCCTGAGAGCCCCTCACAGCCTGCCCCCAGCCCCTCAGAGCCCCTCACAGCCTGCCCCCAGCCCCTCACAGCCTCCCCGCAGCCCCTCACAGCCTCTCCTCAGCGTCCCCCTCAGCGCCCCCCCGGCACTGGGGACCCCCAATGCCTCCAAACCATTCCGCTGAGGGTCCCCTCGTGGCCGGGGCCGGGGCCCCGCGTACCTTGAGCGCCTCCAGGCGGTACCGCTGTGTGGAGGCCGGGTCCATGATGACCGTCACGGCCTTGACCAGCTGCTCGCACAGGCCGCTCACCTGCTCGGCCGACATGATGATGGCGGCGGCGGCCCCGCGCCACCGGCCGCCGGCGTGCGGGGTGGGAGGGGGAGGGAGCACGCGGCGCAGGCGCTGTGCGCATGCGCGGCGAGGAGGAGGGGGAAGGTATGCGTGGGGTGTCCTGTTAGAACTACAAGTCCCGGCGTGCCCCGCGCGCCGCCTACAACTCCCGATAGGCTGCGGGGCGCGGCGGCGGGAGGGCGGTCAGTTGGGCGGGTGGCGGCGGAGGGGAAGGAGGAGTGCTGCCGCTGCTCCGCCGCCATCATGTCGCGGGGTCGGGAGCGGGTGGTGGCCTTGGTGGACATGGACTGCTTCTTCATGCAGGTGGAGCAGCGCTTCGACCCGCAGCTGCGCGGCCGGCCCTGCGCCGTGGTGCAGTACAACAAGTGGCAGGGCGGCGGGTAGGTGCGGCTCGCGGTGTCGCCGCGGTATCGCCGTGTCGCGATGCCGCCGCGCCCACCCACCCACCCGCCGCCCCCGGTGCCTTGCAGGATCATCGCGGTGAGCTACGAGGCGCGCTCCTTCGGCGTGGCCCGCGGCATGTGGGCGGCCGAGGCCAAGGCGCTGTGCCCGGAGCTGCTGCTGGCCAGGGTGCCCGAGGCGCGGGGCAAGGCGGACCTCAGCCGGTGAGCGGGGACGGAGGGGTCGGGAGGGGGAACACCGGCCCCGGGAGCCGTTCCCTGGGCCCTGGCTGAGGCTGTGGCCCGGCAGGTACCGGGAGGCCAGCACCGAGGTGATGGAGGTGCTGTCGCGCTTCGCCGCCATCGAGCGGGCCAGCATCGACGAGGCGTACCTGGACCTGACGGGCAGCGCTCGGGAGAGGCTGCGGGAGCTGCGGGGCCGGCCCCTGGGTGCCGAGCTGTTGCCCACCACCTTCGTGCAGGGGCTGCCCGCCGGCCCCGACCCCCAGCAAGCCGCCAAGGGTAGGCAGGAGCCGGCCCCGGTGGCCCTGAGGGGCTCCCGGTGGCCGGAGCTTGGTGCGGATGCTCCGATGGCTTGGCAGCTCCTGCCGCTTCCCCTTCGTGCTCCCCATCCGCTGGCAGAGCACGAGCTGCTTCATCCCCTCTGGAGACAACGCTGTAACCAGGATCTGTGTTTTTGCCACTGCTAGGGCACCTGCTTCTCCCCCTTGCTGTCGGCTTGCAGCTACGGGTGCATGCAGCTCTTCCCTAGGGCTTGCCGGTGGTGCTGGCCCCTTTGCTGGGCTCACTGATGCCCACGCCGGTCCCCTTTGTGTCCCCCTTCCAGAGGAGCTGCGGCAGCGTGGCGTGCAGGAGTGGCTGGCGTCGCTGTCCTTCGATAACCCCGACTGTCCTGACCTGCAGCTGACCATGGGAGCGGTGATCGTGGAAGAAATGAGGGTGGCGGTGGAGAAAGCCACTGGATTCAGGTGCTCGGCTGGGATTTCACATAACAAAGTACGTGTGTAAGGTGTCAGCCCAAATTCTCTGAGTAGCAGGGTCAGAAGGTGTGGTAGATGCTGTTGTGCTCCTCTGCTAGATGGAAGACGAGTGGGGAATGCAGCCATGTATGAGCATGCCTTCAGGGAAATCATAGGACATCTGGGAAAGGGTGGAAAACTTCCCAGAGGTGTGGCCTGTGCAGTCAGCGATCAGTTAATTTACTAGCTGGGTTCATGGTGTACACTAACCACTTTTCTTACTGGGAGGAAAATGGTTTTGAGTCCCTCATGAGAATTCAAAATCATGAAAAACACAAGAGCTTAAAGCAGGCAGCCTCCACCATGAGTTATAGGAAACAGTGGGTCCATCCAGGGAATGTTTTTTACAGACCTGTTTTCCAGTGACTTAGACGAAGAAGAACACCAGTTTAGTGGCCCTGAGGTGAGTCGAGTTGCTTTTCCTGTTTCTGGTCAATCAGTCTTTACCCGCTGTTAGCCACGCTTTGGGTGATGCTCAGCCAGCTGCCGAGAGCACTTCGTGCACGACAGCAGCTGCAGAAACAAACTGACTTTGATGCTGCTGCAGTTGTGGATGGTTTCCTGCTGGGTGATATGCTTTGGGTGGTTTTACTGAGAGCCCCTAACGCTTGTTGCAGCCTTTGCAGAAAAGGCTGGTGTGTACAGAGACGAGCTGGCTGTGGAAGCACCTCAGCACGTTCTGCACAGTCGCGTGCAGGCTTTTGACCTGGTGGTCTCTGCATTGTGCTTGATAGCATAGATAAAGAGTTCTTTGGGGACAGCACAATCCATCGTAACTTCCCTTCAAAAACTCTATCAAAATCCTTGAAAAACCAAACACAGTGCTGGCATAGAAACTTGATGGGAGCTGGGAGATGCTCTTAGGGAGAGTAGGAATGTTCTCTTGTTATGGCTGTTAAGGAGAACAAAAAGGCCAGTTGAGCACCCCTTCCACTGGAAGTTTCTCCACCAGTGCTCATCCTCAGCTAGCTCTGCAGAGACTTCCAAAGCGTCTGATGAGTCTTTATCCTTTCTTTTTATTTTGGTCAGAGCCTGTATATTTAAAGTTGTAACTGATGAACCCTTTCTGCACAGGCTGAATCTCCTGTGAGGGGCTCTCAGTAAAACCACCCAAAGCACATCACCCAGCAGGAAACCATCCACAACTGCAGCAGCATCAAAGTCAGTTTGTTTCTGCAGCTGCTGTCATGCATGAAGTGCTCCTGGGGCAGTTCTCAGCAGCTGGCTGAGCATCACCCAAAGTGTAGCTAACAGCGGGTAAAGACTGGCCAGAAAGAGGAAAAGCAACTCGACTCACCTCAGGGCCACCAAACTGGTGTTCTTTTTCCTCTTCAATTGTTGGGAATGTGCCAGTAAAACAAATATTCCCTGGATGGACCCACTGTTCCCTAAACCTCAGGGTGGAGGCTACCTGCTTTAAGCTCTCACGTTTTTTCTATTTTAAAACCTGATTCTTCCCAGTGAGCTAATTGTTTAGAGGGCATCAGGAACCCCGCTGATAAAAAGGAATGGCTGCAGGGTTTACAGGTGCATGTTAAGCACAGGTAAAGGTAAGGGCCTGGGCTGTGAGAGTTCTGAGATGAAATCAGAGCTGAAAAGTCCAGAAACAGTCTGAAATCCTTCCTATTTCAATGGCTAATGGGTGGTGAAAAAAAGAAGCTAGGAGGCTTTTGGCTAAGTTGCACTAAGTCAGGAGTTAATCTGGAGTTATTGTGGACAATCAGCAGGATAGGTCAGTAAGAGGAGTGCTCTTGTAGAAAAGGCAAGTCCTGCTTCAGCATGCGTTAATTAGAGAGGGGTCAGAAAAAAAGTAGATCACTTCTCCCCATGAAGTCTCAGCCATTGGTTCAGTTTGAAGCAGTTCACTTCAGGAATAGTGTGGGTAGGCTTGGAAGAATCTCCAGTGAAACAAGAATACAAATAAATGGACATCTGGAAAATGATTGAATATGAAGGGTTGAAGGAAAAAGATCTAATTCCTCTAGAAAAAGAGTGAGGATTCTTATAAGTATACTTATAAGTATAAGCCTGTGGGAAAGGCTTCTGATAAAGATCATAGCCTAATCTGTGGGCAGGAAGCTTTGTTTAGTTATAGGATGTGGGGTAAAGCAGTGAAAGAGGAAATTATTGGATTTTTTTATTAAAGAAAAAGAAGAAAGCTGTACTTATTTCTGGCTCGTTTGTGTATTCTCGATCCTGAGTTAGATTAGGGTGGGAGGGAAAGTTGTATAGCAGGTGGGTGAGAGAACACCCTTCCAAGAGCTTCTGTATTTTGCAGATTTCCTTCTGCAGTGTTAAGCTGCTGTGGACCTCACAGACAGAAGATTAAAACAGTGACACTGAGAAAAAGCAAGATAGAAGATGATGGAGCGAGCATAGTGAGAGAAATAGAGGGGGGAGGATTATGGGGATGCTCTGGAAGCTTGAACGTGCTTGCCTGACGGAAAAATAAGGCAGTCAGAGCAGGGGATAGATGCAGATCCACGAGCTGCCTGGAGCAGGAGTCCAGCCCTTTGCAGAGGCCCAAGCCTGGCAGCAGCAGTGCTTGCAGAGCCCTGAGCCTGCAGGGAATGGTCCTGGGCTGGCTGGGCTATAGAGCAAGCAGTGGTGTGATTTACACGTCCTTCCTAGCAGCTGCTCCCCAGGCAGCCCTGAGTGCTGCTGCAGCACGTGCTGTTAAGTACAGTGCTTCACAGTAACAGTCAGTGCAGTGTTTGTAATAACAGGCTTTCCACCCTCTTCTACATTACAGATGCTGGCAAAACTGGCCTGTGGGTTAAACAAGCCCAACCGCCAGACGCTGGTATCTTCACGATCTGTCCCGCAGCTCTTCAGCCAGATGCCTGTCAGCAATATGTAAGTACTGGGGAGCTGCCTGCCTCTGTGCAGCTTGGGGCTCAGGCTGAGCTGTTCTGTGGTGAGAGCGTGTGCCTGAAAGGCCGGTGCTGTGCTTCCACAGGCTAGGATTTTATCAGGAAGAGGGCCTTGTTTGACTTAATTGCTGTGGTACTTGCTTCAGTGGGTTTTGTTGTTGCCTGCATAAGGAGAATCAAAGTGACTTGAGGGTAGGAAACGGTTCCTGGCCACCTCAGCAGAGAGCAATTTAATGCTAATTTATAGCAGCCAGCAAAGGCTTTCAACATCCACAGTAACTGCTCACCAGTGTGTGTAAGAGGGAGAGGAAATCCTGCTAGGAATCCCTCACAGCTGCGCGTGATGGTTCAAGAGGAGCATAACGGGGAGTCGCAGCCCTGCCAGTGAAGGAACCACACTCATCTCACCAGCATCTTCTGGGCAGCCTTTCCCTGGAAGAGCTGTCCTCAGAAAGACTGCTGGGATGCACAGGGGTAAGGCAGCAGCCCCCATGGGCAGGGGGACCATAGCTGTGCCCCAGTGTGAGTGACAGAGCTGTGCTCCCAGAAAGCAGCTGTGATTTTGAACACACCAGTGCTGTTCTTTCTGTGGGGATATGTCACCAGCCCTGCTGCTCTGGAGGAATGTGTCCCCGGTGTCCAGGCCTGCAGTGGCTTTCTGCCTTCGGTGTGTCACTGGTGATGGAGAAGTGTGTGTTGGGGGGAAAGGTCCCGTCCACGTAGAAAGGAAGCAGGGAGCATGGGAGGTGTTCAGGGCGTGGTTTGGGATCATCTTTTGAAGATAGATCTGAGAGGCACTGAAACAAGGTGAGCTAAGGAGTGATTCCCACTTCAGCTCTTATGCATCCCTCTACAGTGAGCAGAAGACTTGTACCAAGTGTTCCCTTTTGTCCTCCTAACTTCTGACTGCTTCTACTTGCCCTGAACTAGGAGCAGCTGGCACAAAGGCTTAGCACAAAGGCTTAGCGTAGTCTTCCACATGGTTCTTTATTTTCTTTTTCTCTGCCGTAGCCGTAACCTGGGGGGCAAGCTTGGTGCTGCCATCATGGACATCCTGGAAGTGGAGTACATCGGGCAGGTGACGCAGTTCAGTGAGACAGAGCTCCAGACTCACTTTGGAGACAAGACAGGGTAATGATGTACCGCTTGCTACGGTTTGGCTCTTGACAGGAACCGAGACTTCCTTTTGGTTGTAGGTTGTTCTGAAGCGATTAGGAAGGTTGGGAGGCAGAAATTCAGTGAGCTCTTTAAGGGGGCAGAAGCAATAGTGCAGCAGGCCCACAGACAGGCTTATGAGCTTGCCCTCTCCCAGGCACCCTCACCAAGACAACATTTTGCTTGTCAGCCAGCTCCTCAGTGCCTAAGGATGGAGCCAAGCGGGACCAAGGCTCCCAGAATACTTGACTGTGTTAGTACAGAGGGAGTTACAAGGCTGGACCAGAGCTTGAAACACCACATCTGGGCACAGAGCAGTGGTTGCGATGCCCTACAGACCGGCAAACTGTTGCCATCTGAGGAAAAATGAGGCAGAGGAGCTGAGCTGAAAGGCAGTTGCAGCCTGAAGGGAGCCTGCCTATCCAGCTGATGGGGGTGAGGCAGTGCCACAGCTCCCACAGATGAAAGCAAGGCTCAGCAGAGGGCTGATGTGCTGCTTGGTGGGAAGAGAGGGAGGTGGTTTGTCACTGCTGACATCAGAGCAGGGACTGAATCCCAGAGTGCCTGTTGTGCCATGGTCAGGGCTGTCACTTTTAGGGCAGTAAACTATCCCCTGGCACCTGCAGGAACACTGCAGTGGGTGTCCCTGGGTTTACACGTTCCTGTAGGGGCTGCAGAGGCTCACTTACCTCATGCTTCCTCTGCCTTTCAGGTCCTGGCTCTATGACTTGTGCAGAGGAATTGATGATGAACCCGTCAAAAATCGGCACTTGCCTCAGTCCATTGGCTGCAGCAAGAACTTCCCTGGGAGGACAGCCCTGGCCACACAGAAGGAGGTAGGAGAGGCCTACATTTGGAAAAAAAAAAAAAAGCTTGGCTTTTGGACCGGATAATAAAATAATATTAAAAGCAGAAACTAGCTTGCAAAGACAATGCTTTTCTGTGTCACGGTGCCCTGAAACCCAGGCTAGGGAGCAGGTAGGAGGGAGTGATTTGGGCCCCACAAATTAGAGCAATCTCATTGACAGAACTGCATTGACAAACTTCCACAAAAAGGTCCAGCCTTGTAATTTACCTGAGCAAAATCAGCCTGTGCTGTTCAAAAGGTATTCATGGTGCCAAGCTTCCAGGGCAGGTTGCTAGAAGAAAGGCAATTAGCCCAAAGAAAGAGGGAGGAGGCACCTTCCACGTTTTCTGGGGAGAGCATTGCTCTGGCCTGGGGGCAGTGCTGTCACCAGGGTCCCAAGCCTGTTTGTTACTGTTTGTCCAGGTGCAACACTGGCTCCTGCAGCTGGCCTTGGAGCTGGAATCCAGACTGATCAAGGACAGGAGTCAGGTAAGGAGTGGACAGCATCGTTCCTGCTGTGCCTGAGGAGGCCAGGCCTTGAGGAAGCCATGTGGTGCTGTTTGCAGGAGGCTGAGGCTGGTGGTGGTGGGAGGAGGGTCTGCCTGTTCTCAGGTGTTCTCCTGTGCGGAAAGGTGTGCAAGAGCCCAGCCAGCAAGGATGGCTCTGTCCCAGAACACTGCAGGGCTACGGATGGTTCTTGCCCTGTGCTTTAGGACGCAGGGACCTGAAAGCCTGCTGCATCCTCATCCCGCCTTGCTGCTGCTCCACTGCAGCTTGTGAGCCCTTTGCTTTTGAGAAGTGATATATATGGTCAAACCCACAAATGGCAGACTGCAGGCCAGGGTGAGGTCAGTGCTAGCTTCACTGCTGCAGGGAGGCTGAGAAATGGTGCACAGCTGCCTTTGAAGAAAAGCAAGGACAAAATGCTTGCCAACCTGCGTTGTGCAGCTGTGCAAGTCCTTGCTGTCCGTATCACATCCTTTGGAGATCAGGCTGGGCAGGACAAGCTGCTGTCTGTCACGCAGCATCAGAAGTGGTAACTGATAGCAGAGGGCTGTGGGCAGCGAGGCCATCTCCACAAGCCATTCCTGCTTTTCCCTGTAGATGTCGCTTGCAACTCAGCTCTGTCTTCTCTTCGCAGAACCACCGGGTGGCCAAGCAGCTCATGGTGGTCATCCGCATGCAGGGAGACACCCGGCTGTCACGCTTCTGCGCTGTGACCTGCTACGATGCCCAGAAGATCTACAGCGATGCCTTCGCCCTCATCCAAAACTGCAACATGGCCGGGGCTCACCAGGCAGCCTGGTGAGTGTGGGGGGGGAAGTGATTTGTGTCCCTGTTGGGGTTTGCTTTGATGCAGGGGGTGCAGGATGAACTGGGACCTGACAGATGGGAATGAGAGGGTTATGTTGATTGGCAGGAAAGGCGATTCCTGGCCCATGCACAGCAGTGTGTTGGCCTCTACGTTAGTGCTGGGACAACAGTGAGGTTGGCATATTCCCATACCCACATCTGGCCAGACACTTCCAATTTCTGTACTTGGAGCTGATGATTGCTACTGGCATGGGTGTCCAGCTGGAGCCAGGCAGTCCTTGCCTTCCTGCGTGCGAGAAGGCCTTGCTCTCCTCCCCGAAGGACAGTGATGTTTTCTGAGAGGGAGGCACTGGGGTAAGGAAACATCAGGTTGCACAGCTCCTGTATTTGCCCTCACTTCCCTCCCTCACACTTTGCAGTGAAGGCTGGGGTGTGCTTAGAGCAAGGTGGTGCTCTTAGGCTCTGTCAAGGCTGCTGCTCCCTGAAGCCCTCTCCCTTTGATGAGAAGTCTCACCGCAGCTCCTGCCTGTGCTGGACTGAAAGTGCAGGCTGGCAGCTGGCTACCCCTGCTGCAGTGCCTGGTTGCTTTTTTCTTGGGGAGAAATGCTGTTCTGGGAAGAGGCTTTCTGCTCTGCCCAACCCAGCCTGCTGTGTCCGTGAGACTGTGTTCTAGAGATAGCAATGCTAACGTTTTGTTACAGGAAATCTTCCCACCCCTTGCCAGATACCCAGACAGCTCTTTTGCAAGTTTCCCTCTCCCCTGCCTGTGAACATTTTACGTTGCTTAAAGTCTTACCTCGATCTTGTTCTGTCCCTTGCAGGTCTCCGCCGCTCATATCAGTGCTTCTCTCGGCAAGCAAGTTCTCAGAGGCCCCCACGCTCCTTTCTGCAGGTATCGCCACCTTCCTGACTAGTGAGGCTCAGCCCGATGGCAGTGCAACGACCACGTCTTGCAGGAGGCCCAGGGTCAAGTTTTTCAGGAGCCCGAGCAAAGAGCACAGACAGAAGCCTGCTAATGCTATTGAGTCGTTCTTCCAAAAGGCAGCAGAAAAGCGGCAGTCACAGGCAGCAGCGAGCAGCCTGCCAGCTGCTACCAGCTCCCCGGAGCACCCAGGGAGAGATGACCCGGAGGGAGCTGCTGCTGGACTTGCCTCTGAGCAGTGTGATCTGGAGTCCCCTGTGAAGCAGAGTCCCAGAGGTGGGAGCCCTACTTCTCCCTGCAAGAGGCTTCCCTGTGAGACGTTGCTGTCTGATGCTACGCAGACACCCTCGACTCCACCCAGCTCCAGGACGCTTCTGAAGCTAGAGCCAGCTGTGGAAGGAAACGAGCAGAACTTGCCACCCTCTCCCGAGCTCACCCTGCTCCCTCACGCCTCGCCGGGGGACCAGCAGCGCTGTGAGAAGTGCGGCCAGCACGTGCTGGTGTGGGAGCTCCCAGAGCACATGGACTATCACTTCGCTGTGGAGCTGCAAAGCTCCTTCCTGGAGTCCAGCTTCCCCACAGCTCCAGTGGCAGATCCCAGCCCAAGGGCTGCAGCTTCCAGGTCTCCTGCCAAGGCAAAGAACAAGCCCAAGACTCCGGCAGGATCTAGTGCAAAACGACCTAGGGAAGGCGTGACAAGAACTTTAGATTTTTTCTTTAAACGCTTGCCTCCTTAACCTCCAGCTGTGCTGGGAGTTTTTAGACAATCGCTGGTTTTAAATACGGTTAAAAGTTTTTATACTGCCTTGCCAGGTTTTAATGCAGCAAAATCTAATAAATTATCTTTACCCCAAGTCTAAGGGGAGCTGGAACTGATCAATAGTGTATGGTGCTGGATGAACCCAGCTCTGCAAATTGCTCAGAGGGGCTTGTGGCAGCTAGCTTGCCTCTGCAGTGCTACCAGAAGCTGCATCATACTTGCCTACACCTCCTGCTGTGGGTATTTCCATAGCCATAATACTCTTGCTTTTTCCTGGGACGGGAATGGTGGCTCCCAGCACTGTGAAAGCAGGCAATGGGGGCTTATCCTGGAGAGTCTCCAGCCAAGTTTAGGCTTGAACCCCAATCCAGTCACTTCATACGAAGCCTTCATCTCAAGATGGTTCTCCCCTGGCTGCAGTTGCAGGCCATGCCCTCACTGTATTTTATGTACAGTAGCTTAGTCCTATAGTTACATCTCCCCTCTACTCAGTACGGGAATGTTTTGTTTTGTTTTTTTCCCTCCACCAAACTGGATTTTTCCACTAGCTAGTTTCTTCTACAGAAGGATTTTTTTTTTTAAATATATGGTTTGACAGCTCTCTCTATATAGCAGTCCAGTGCATGATGCTTGTCACCAGCCCTGGAGCACCCAAGAAAGACAGCTCCCTCCTTTGAGGAGGCTGAAGCAGTGCAGGCATGCTTTCAGTGGGCTTTTTGAAGTCTCAGCACTAGTTCCAGGTAATTACTATTGATGCATATGCCAAAGCCCTAATGTTAGGGAGCGGGAAGCACGCTAGTCACACAGGCCTCTGAAAGCTTTCCTCCATGGCAGAGTGTAACCACATTTCTCCTTACAGGTGACAGTACGCACAGCTCGATTAGAGGTATGGGTATCTGCCTAGTTCTTGCTTGGCAGAACAACTTGTTCAGCTCTCTGGGACATGGTTCGCATGTGAGAGCCTCCCCAGATAGCAACAGAGCTGAGAAAGCTGAATATCTGAAATGGAAACTGGGCACTGAGAAGGGGAGGTGTCCTTCAGGGCAGGAGATGTGCTCAGGGCTCAGCTCTGGGCCGAGCCCAGGGCCTCTTCCAGCTGTGCAGCTGCAAGGCTTTGGCTGGAGGCAGGGGGAGGGAACTCGCCACGTCAAAGCAGCGCTGGGTGGGGTCTGGAAACCCTTTGCAGAGGGTTTCATCATCTCCCTCAGCAGGGGGAGAGCCTCTCGGGCAGCAGATGATGCGAAGTGCAGCTGCCTGCATGCGCTGTTTCCGTGTCATTTCCGTACGGTACCATCCTACTTGGAGCCATTGATCTGCTCTCCTTCCCCCAAGCTGCCTTCCCTCGGTGCTGGGCAGCAGCCGCAGGGCTGTCAGCAGCTGTCTAACACCTGGCAGTTGTTGGAAGGTTTTGAGAAGCACACGGCACAGCTCGTGCTTGTGCGTGCAGTCACGAGATGGAATTACAGGGTCCCTCCCATTAATGACAGCCCTCACGTTGCAAAGTGACAAGTTCCCTGAAGTCCTCGCGTGAAGAGTAACAGCAACCAGTCCGGTAGGGTTGCCTCACCTTCCTGAGACGACAGCACACCTCACATCCTAAATGTCTGGCCAGACCGGACTCAGCAGGTGCCACTGCCTGGCACAAAACCACGCAGAGAACAGACCAAACCCTTCAGTGACACACATCACCTCGGCAGGGGAGCCCTCCTGCCCCTGCTCATCCCCAGGGAACGTGTTCTCACAGGCAGCGGTCGCCAACCCTTGATAAAGCTGATGCTATTTTAAAAACAAGCCCCCGGTGAGGTCTGCCCTAGAAAGCATCCCTGTCATTAGGCTCGGAGGGAACGTGTGACCGCGGGGAAGCACCAGCCGCGGGCGGTTCTGCCCCCGCCAGCCAGAAGTGCTGTGCTCAGGGTGACGTGGCCGCCCGCCACCTCGGGCTCGCTCAGATAAGCTGGGAGGGCAAGGTTGTAAACAGCAGCACGCAGGCGTTCCTTCCACGCCACGGGGCGGTATTTATAGGGCCAAACGCAGGAAGCTTGGGAAGGGGTGACCCAGCGCCCAGGCAGCAGGACAGGAAGCTTGGGAAGGGGTGACCCAGCGCCCAGGCAGCAGGACGAGAACCCGGCTCCGCCTTTGCTTGTCGTACAACCCAGCCGGCGATCTCAATAAAACATCTTTATTCTGTACATTTATATAGAGATGCTCGGGGAACGCGGACAAGCCCCAGCACTAGAAAAGTTCAAGACGACAAACCAGCAATTACAAAGAGCATGGCACCGAGAACGGCGGGGACGAGATGAGCCCAGCCAGCAGCTGTTGCACAGAAGGCTGCTGCTGCCCACAGCTGGCATCACGTCCCCGTGCAGGGCAGCTTTCTTCGTCAGCCTCTAGCACCAAAGGCAGGAGCCCGCCGCCAGCTGGGGCCTGTCCTTGCAGGCATGGGTGAAGGACCGTGCCCCGAAACACCCGGGTGGGAGCACAGAGGGATCCTGCGCGAGCAGTGACCCTGAGCCAGCAGCCGCTGTCTCTGCTGGGACAAAGGGGAGGAGGCGGACTTGCAGCTGGGGCAGTGCTCCTCCCAAAAGGCAGGTAACGCCTGCTGTCACTGCTGTCCCTCTGTACACACCACCATCCCACCAGCTTCCCTCAGTGCCGGGTGCCACCATCCCTGCCTCCCCCCAGAGCTGGCACACGGAGAGCGTCCCTTTGCGACGTCCACCCGTCAGCACGGGCTGCCAGCCCTGCACACGCTGCCTGTGCCAGCAGCCCGGCTGCAGAACTTGCCTTCAGGAGGGTGGAAGAGCGATTTGGGTGTCCGTGTGCTATTGCAGGCCCTCTCCCTCCTCCTCAGTCAGGGCTGGCATGCTACCACGTCACGCGACGAGGCTGGCTGAAGGACTCGTGGGGTGCTCACGGCTGACCCACATGATCTAACAGTCAACAGCAAACCCAAAAAGCCTATGTACAGCTCGGCAGCCCCTGCTGCACCCTCCAGGCTAGTAGGGCCTGGAGGAACTGCCACGCACGGGAGCCGCACGACAGCGAGTGTAAAAACAGAAGTGCTCCACTTTTCGTGCACAGAGTCCTCGCTGGCATCGCCAGCTTTCCTCTCACAACAGACCCCAGTGGCAAGGGGAAAAAAAAAAAGTCTTTCTTGAGGAGAAAAAGAAATAAATTCACGCCCCTGTCAAATCACAGCTAAACAGAAGTCACCTTGTTGGGCGTGAGCGACGCAGCCTGCCCCCACGCATTAAGGCAAGTGCGTGAGGAGCAGCAAGCAGGGCTGGGCCCTGGAACCGCCACATCAGGGAGCCCACTGCAAACCCCTGCTGCCAGCGTGCCGACAACACCAAACATCCACAAAAACAACCTGCCCGTGCCAGCACAGGCCCAGGCCCCGCTCTGCCCCACTACACAGCCTCCTGCTCTGGTGTTGCAAGGAGCAGATGCAAGTGCAAACGCTGTCTTGGTGCCGTGAGGTCAGGACGCTGCCACGCGGAGCGGCCACAGCTTCCTTCGAGTCAGAGAGGGATGCTGATGGAGTGCCAACACGTGCACGGGGACAGGAGGGACAGGACGCCTGTCCGGCAGTCAGACACTCAGCTTGGAGTAATGCAAAACCAACATACGAAGGGACACACAGCAGATGAAAGCCAACCAAGATTAAAACGGTTAAAAAGTGTCCTGAATGTGTTTTGAGAGGTTCGAGCAAGGCCCTGCTGTGGGTAGCGGGGCTTCTTCCATCCCCTCTGCCGGGACGGGTGTGCTGCAGGATTACTCAAAGTGCTGTATTAACCCAGTGCTCGGAGAGCTGGAATGGGGCCAGATCCCGTATGAAGAGATGGAAAAACATCCCTTCACTGCTCGTCTCCAAGGGTTCTGCTCCTCCCAACCAGTAATTTTCAGACAGTAAACAAAGCCAGAACTTGCCTGCCCAGGTCTGCAGGTGCCTCTGATCTATTCCGAAGGAGGGCAGCGTAATGAAAGCAGCAGGCAATGCGGAGAACGTGCTTAACTTGCCCCTCGTATGGCACTGAATGCGAGAAACTCTCCGAGGCTCCATCTCACAGCGTGGAGGAGGGACACCCGTGCTAGAACCGGACAGCAGCAGCTCCAGGCATCGCTCGGAGAGCCACGGGAGCTTCCATCCTTCTCCCCGGCCGTTGGTGAGCGGAGATCTCTCTGACCTAGCGGTAGTCAGAAGTTCAGCTGCCCAGGCCCCAAGGACTCCTCCAGGCCGTTTTCTTTGGTGGTGATGGCTTGGAGGTCAGTGACGTGCCCGATGCCTTTGGTGACTCCTTCACGGAAAAGCAGCTTGGCTCCGATCTTCAAGTACTCAGGATGCTTGATGAATCTGAAACAGACCACGGCCTTCTCTCCTGTCCGCAGCTTGTCCTGAAGAGAAAAAGGGGACAGCTTGGACCTACCTGCCCTATCCATGCACACAGGAGGGGCGCATGAGGATGCTAAGAAGAGGAAGCAAATGAGGGTGTTGACTCCCTCAGGCTGCATGGCTTGAGTCCTTCCCATTACTGTTTGCACAAGGGAGGGCAGGAAAACACAAGCTCTGGAGAATACAGAGCTCATCCTCCTCCCCAGTCTTGCTGTAGTTTGAGTTGGGAATTCTTTAGCATGTTAGGAGGGAAAATGGGGGGGGTATAGGGATGGAGCGTGCTCCTAGGAAAGGCCATGAGTACTCAAGCCCCTAACTTTAGTAGAGGGCACGGTAGAATCCCAGCAAACCTCACAGGGAGATACATCTTTCTCCACTTTCCTCCCGTCTTACCTTTCCATGGATCTTCTCTACGATAGCCGTCTGCCGCACATTCCCCACGTGCACTGTCACCTGAAACCCCTTCCGGAAAGTCGTGGCATGGAACAACAGCACAATCTCAGCTTCAAACACTGAGCAGATGGTGGGGTTCATTTCGGGGCTCACCATGACCATGCCCTGTACGACAAGCCAAAGCTCAGAGCAGTTATGGCCAACCCCCCAGCTTCTGAAAAGCACCCAAAACCACAAAGACATCTCCACTCTGGGACTTGGCCTTCCATCCCATTCTCAGCCCAAAACTCATCCTATTTCACAGGCCATTTCTTTCCCTTCCAAGTTTTCTACAAACATCTCTATTTCATTCCCACTCCACCAACAGGGGATCCCCAGGGAAGCCTCCAGTCCCTCTCGCTAGAGCAGAGAGGAAGCTGGCACCAGCAGGACTCACCTTGCGCAGCAGGGAGCGGTCGAAAGGTCCGAGGGCCAGCGTGGCTGCCTGGCCAGCCCGCAGCACGCGGCAGGCCGAGCGGTTGCGTTGGATACTGCACACTTTCAGCCGCAGGAACTTCCCGTCGTCAGTGGGACCAACCACCAGGCTCTCCCCTTCTCGGCAGATCCCACTGCCCAGGGCACAACAGCAGGACAGAGCTCATCAGGAGA
The DNA here is from genome assembly GCA_011076525.1 of Nettapus auritus. Classification (NCBI taxonomy): domain Eukaryota; kingdom Metazoa; phylum Chordata; class Aves; order Anseriformes; family Anatidae; genus Nettapus; species Nettapus auritus. The sequence goes on from CM021767.1 coordinate 25,096,846, forward strand.
CAAGGAGGAAGTTGCACCTTCCAAGATCAGCCTACACAAACTCCCCAGGGCCAACGACATGAGCGTCTTTGGACTTTTACCCAGGCGTGTGACCAACTAACAGGGATGCAACACAGGTGGGGACACGGATTTCCTACAGTAGGAGCAAAAGCCACGCTATCACTCCTCAGAATACCAAGTATCCCTCACGTGGGGTCCGTCTCTCTGCCACACTGCATTGTTTTTGCTGGAGAGGCTGCAGTTGCCACCCGTTTTGCGTTAGTGCACTCTTATCCAAACTGCCCTGATGGCTCCCAAACACCAAGGGACAGCTGACTTCTCATGGGGTAGCATGAGGTTACCTTCTCCTGGGATCAGAGGACTTGCATCCTACATTTCCTCCCCTGCCTGAGGAAGGAGGAAAGCAACACCTTGGGGTCCTGGCTAATTTCTGCAGACTCTGGATGCCAGCGTGCCTTCCTCCAGCTCACTACAGGTCACACTCTTATCTCCCTGCTTGCTCACGGCACCTCCCAGCACCCTGTAGGGCTTTCTCCTCCCTTGGCCCAGTTATGTGGCAGGAGTCAGCATGGAGCTTTGTACTGCTTCCATCTGCAGCGGGTAATTCTAACCTTGTGGGAACTCCAGCAACCACTCACACCCACGCTTGTCTGCCTGGCCTCACTTACCTCGACAGAGTTCCTCCCACAACAGTCCCCACCTCTGGCACAGTATAAATTTCATCAACCTGCAGCAAGGCGACAAGAACAAGCTGCTCAGACACCTGTGGAACAGCACTCCAGAATGAGAACAAGCTGCCCAGCCAGGGGGCATCAGACACCACTTGAGAGCTTTCATCAGCTTCTACAACCCTTCACTTAGAGGACCCTCTGCCTATTAAGGGGAAACCAGAGGGGAAAAAAAAAATCTTTTCTCTGAAATGTACATCCCTTGCTTAGGACAGAGCCTGGCCTAACAAGCCTTTTTCAAGAAATAAGTCCTTTCTTTACTTGAACCAACACATCAGGAGTTCACTGTGCCTCTCCCTGTGGTGCCCAGAGTCCCCAGATGTTTGTCACACGGCACAAGTGCAGGAACAAAACGAGCCAAACTGTCCTAAAGTACCTGAAACTCTGTGAGTTGTTGCATTAGCTCCTCCTGCTCTTTACTGTTGGTCAGTGGAGGAAGGATGTTGAGGAAGACTTTCAAGAGATCCAGGTTCTCCCCAGAAACGCTGGACAGTGTGAAGATTGGGGTGATGCTGTCAGACACAAAGAGAGAGGAGTAAGCAAAAGGCCAGAGTGCAGCTGCAGAAGATGGCTGGGATTCTGAATCTACCCAGTCAGCAAGAGGACAGAGGCTACAAGGATAAACAGCCAGAGCAGGAGGGCACATGGGCTAGGTGCAAATCTGCAGTTACCCCTGCCTCAGTGATTGGTTGAGGCACCATCCCCCCGTCAACCTACGTTTCTGTCTTGGAGAAGCAATTCCATGATACCTCTAGCACCTTCTGCTCCCAGAGCCCAGAAAAAGGTCTGGGAGGCAAAAACGCAGCGGTAGGAAACCTGATGTTTTCCCAGATGTTCAAAATGTGCTCGTCTCCCCTGTGGTCGCCCTTTCCCAGCTCTGCACAGCAGCCCAGTCTGAACTGCCTGGTCCCAGCAGAAAGGAATGGGCCCTTACTTGGGAGACTGTGCAAACTGCTGTGCTGCTGTAACAGCATCGTCGTCTGAGGTGACAAGCAGGGGGAGCTTGTTGCAGCCCGGCTGCTTCAGAATTCGCTCCAGCTGCTTCACTGTCCGTTCCACGGTGGCTTTGGAACACAAGTCGACTTTGCTGATGACAATGAAGAAGGGGACCTTGAGGGCCATGGCCAAGCCCAAGTGCTCTCGCGTTGTGCCTGCTGCAGGAGACAAGTGAGAGCGTTGGTGCAGTGGCGTTCACCACTGTTGCTTACTTATGTGAGAGCTACATCTCCTGGCCCTCCTAATTACCCACCCTAAAGATTACTCCCCAGCTGCTCAGTCCATCAGGCAATGAATAAACAAAATTATTCTTTTAAACAAAGCCCAAGAGCGTTCCAGAAAAATAAAAACAACCCAGCACTATTGTAAGTGATCTCTTCGCTTCAGAAAGAGGCAGTAGTTCTCCTTCTTGGGCTACAGTTTGCCAGAGAACAACCACAAAAATGTCACAAAGATGTGGGAGAGCTCCAGCTGCCTTTTCACAAGGCTGAAGGATTCAGCACCCCTAAGAATATGTAAAAGCTTTTTTTCCTTTTTCCCCCCTACCAAACACAGCCTCAAGTTCCAAACAAAGCTTCTCTGTCCAGAGCACTGTTTAATGTGGTTTACGGCTGGTAACCCAGATCTGTTCCCCTCCCAGGCACCCAGAGGCATTGGCCTACCAAAAAATCAGTAGGGACTTGCAGACTAAAATGTTTTTCTGACAACTACTACTGCTAACAAAGACCTGCTCCCCCATTCCGCATTTCTAGTCCCACTCTGCTGTTGGTCGATGCAGACAGCACAAGGCTTACCAATGCCGGTGTTGGCGCTAACCACCAGCATAGCAAAATCCGGGCAGTAGCTGGTGAGGCCAAAGATGGTTGTTTTCAGGTACTTGTGGTGGCCAGCCAGGTCAATGAAAGTGATCATCTTGGAGGAACTCTCACAGATCTCTTCTGCTGTTCGGGAGTCGCTGTAATTTACCACCTGAGGAACATGAGGACTTGGTGAGCGGAGGAGCCTCAGCAGGCAAGTGAAGGAAGAGGCAGCTCTTATCAGTCCACTTTGACCTCAAAATTAGTGAAGAGAGATCATTTACCGCAGGTGCAAGAAACTACATCTGTTGCAAATGGACAAGCAGCACTCAAGTTCAGCTAAGGAGACACGGGGTTGTGCCACCTCTCTTCTCTCACGTCCCCCTCAGTGCTGTACCAGGAGGGTAGTTCTATTCTCCTCCACCACCCCAACCACTTCCAGCTGAGTTCAGCAGCCCCCTCCCTCACCTCTCCTTTGCTGTTGAAGCCGAGAATTTCAAAACTGATGCTTGATGTTCTTCCCGACTGGATTTCATGGAGATGCCGGAAAAGGTTGAGGCGTGCTCGGCCCCGTCCGTTGTCCAGCTCTCCTTGTGTTAGGACACCCAACAGGGTTGACTTCCCTGAGTCCACATTCCCCAACACAGCCACTCGCAGGTCTAAGAACTACAGAAAAAAAGAGCAAAGAAATAATGAAACCTAACTGCTGCTCTGCTGGGTGTGCGTGAGCACTACATGGTCATGGAGATGTGCCCCAGAGAGCTTCCTTCCACGATGGACGCTGCAGCAAAATCCTGCTCTGATTCTGCTCCTGCTCATAGCAAATCACAGCTCAGGAGTTGTGATACACTCTCGGGTGTTGTGACTTGACTCATCAGCAGGAAGTCTAAATTCTTCCTTGTTTGCACACTGGGCTGCATCACAACTGTTGTCAAAGAAGTGAAACAGTTTCTCACATCTCATCCAGCCAATCTCTCCTACTTGGAATCTGCCGCAGCCACAGCCTTGGAGATAAAAAGCACTGTCCTCAAAGCCTTCCTTTGGCAGCTCTTTAAAGCACCTGCTATGGCCCAATCTAGGGTAAAGTGCCTCTAGGGTTTAGGCTCCCGTCCCAAAAGTAAGCTTCTTATGTGAAGGCTGTAAGTTGCCAGCAGAAGAGGACAGCCAAGCCTCAGGTGCCTACCTGTTGGTTGTCAGGCACCTTTCGGACGAGCACCTCTGTTATCTTCCTTGGAACGTCGCTGTCGTAATCCACCTCCCTCTCCCGCAGCACCGTAATGTCAGCCCCAACCCTGGCACAAACACAAAAGGGAAGAGTGAGACACGCTTGTACTCAGCACCCCTTGTACCTGCACAATCAGACCTGGCAAAGGGAGTGGGACAGAAGCTAGGAATAGCAGGGCAGGCGCCTCGGGCTTTAAGCCAAAAGTCCTCTAGCTGCCTTCCTATTTCCAGAGCCTCATGATAAGGGAATTTCAGTCATACAAACACGTTGTGGAATGGAGCCACCAGCTCCTCTGGGGACTCCTGGAGCCAAGTCTCTGTACTGGAGGCTGTTTACACCCGTGGGTCCCGCAGACAGAAGGGAACACGTACTTCTCAGCCATACGGCGCAGCGTCTTGAGCGAGGCACGCATCTCCTCCTCCGAGAGGCCCACCAGCAGCCCGTTGTCCTCCACACCGATCTGATAGACAGCCTCACCGCGGCCCTCCTGTAGTCGCCACTTCATCTGCGTCACCAGGTGCTCAAAGCGGTACTGCGAGGGGTTCACTAGCTTCAGCTGTGCAACAGAGCGGGGAGTTACAGTCACAGCTTGGATGCGGAGGGGACCCCATTGCCCAAGCCAGCAACTCTCTAAATCAACCCCATGAAGCAACGCCCCCAACCCTGACCCACCTCTGGGTAACACCCCCCACGTTAGTGTCTGCACAGGAGAGATGAAATAGGCGAGAGAGGGTTTCACAGAGGTGTATGCATATGGTAGCAGAACATGCCTGTGCCTTCCCAAAGGGATCTGTACCCTGCCCAATGTGGGGGTAAAAGACAGCACCGTGGGACCTGTTATACATGAGCCAAGTAAGTACGAATGGCAGAACAGCCACAATCAAGTGATCAATGATTATCAGGGCCAGCTGCAGTTCTCTGTCAAAAGGAAGAAAATTTCAGGAAAAACAATGGGTCCTGTCTCCTAAAACGGATTCCTAAAATGAGTGCTGAGATCAGTCTCTTCCAGCTCAGCATACTGGCTATTGCTAGGCACAGAGAATGATCTTTAGTACAGTGCTGCTTTTCTGTCCCTTCCTTTGACCTGTTCCCCATAGGCTGTCTTTGCATAAGTTACTCACTGCAAGATAATTGTCTGGGAGGAAGACTTCCTGCAACCACAAAAGGCTCACCTTGTACTCGATGTTCCCATCTTCTGCCTGGTCAGAGAGTAAAACAAAACAAAGGTTAGATGCTGCCAGCAGGGACTTCTATGGGCATCAGCTGCACAGATACTCTGCAGCTCGTGCTGACAGTTTCAGAGAGGGAAAACTGCAGGAATATACTGTTAGGTCACAGCCCATTCTGCCATTCACTCCTATACTGGAACTTGCTTTAGGTTTGTTTCTGCTGTTTGCGTCGCACATGATGCAAACCAGGGGATAAAACTAGAGAGTGTCACGGGGCATCATACTGCTTTGAGGGGATTTATTTATGTATTTTACTGCCAGCAAAGGATAGGGACCTAGCACCTTCTGTTCATTTTTTTTTTTGTTCCAACTGGCAACAAAAGTCACTGTCTCCTCTCCCACATACTGATACCCTCTCCCACCCCCAATTATTTTTCCATCGACTCCTTCCCATATCCTTGCACATCTTCCCTGCGAGAGGGAAGGACTACAGACACAAGGGTGCAAGCTACTGACTCCTCTCTAACACAGCAAAGCCTGGCACTTCTGGAGAACCAGACACGGGCAGGACTATCTGTGCACAATGTGCTCAGAAGAATTTTCCCAGAAAGGGCTGAAGCCAGATGGGGCTGTCAGAGCCTAAAACAGAAAAGCCCGTGGACTCATCGAGCCCACTCCAACCGCAGCAGGCTCCAACTTCCAGAGAACACATAGCCAAAACCGAAGTAACTTTTGCACTCATTTGGTCTAAGCACCACTGAGCCTACCAGAAGCCAAGTACCCTGTCAGCCTCAGCTGAGCCACCAACGCTAAGCACTTCCTTTTCCTCTGGACACCAATTTGCATGTCAAGAGAGGCAGCAGCCCTCTCCCTGCCTTCTAGCCGAGCTTCTAACCACAGCGGAGCTTCTGGTGGCAAAAGGCCAGCGGAGGGAAGCTCTGAACTGCCAGCTGTGCTCTCGGGCAGCGGAGCTCTGCGGCGAGGAGAGGGTATACGTGGGAGGTCTTCCTCTCTTACCATCCACCAGCTTTCCAGCTGTAAGAAAAACACCACGTCCTCTAAATAAAGGGAGCCTGAGAGGAGGCAAGCAACGACCCGAGCCTCGCTGGGGCCCAGGGTGGCCAAGAAGAGGAAGCCGTGCTGATACCTCAGGGGCTGCCCAGCCTCTGGCTGAAAGGAAGGAGAACCGAACCGCAGGGGACGGATCCTGCCCACGGAGGGGATCTCACAGAAGCTCCGGGCTCGACGAGAGGAGCCCTGCCTTGTGGAGGAGCACAGGCTGGTGTGCTTTGCCGGGAGCTCGTCTGTGGGGCCGAGCACCCATCCTGGGACAACGCAGCGCTCCCCACAGCCTCCTGAGCGCCGTGCCAGCTGCCTGAAGGAACCCGCACACCCACTTGGCACCGACGGCCGTTCTCCCAGTGCCACGGCCGGGGGCACTGCCTGGCAGCCTGGCAGCGCCCCCGAGCAGCAAAACACTCGCCAAATTTGCTGCAAAGGGCATCACCAAAACCCGCCGAGCGCTTTCCGTGAGCACAAACCTCACACCCCCCAACTCCGGGGGAGAGCTGCGGGCGGAGCAGGGCTTCGCTTCCCATCCCGGGCGGTGAGAAGCGGGCACAGCACGGGGGGCACCGGGCGGGCACAGCCCCACCGAGCCCCGTCCCCACCCCGTGCCCCGTTCCCCGGAGACCCCCGTCTCGCCCCGCCAGGCCCCGGGGCGGCGGTGGGCTCACCTCGGGCGGCAGGTACGGCGGGTTGTTGGCCTTCCCCCCCCCGGCTCCGCCCGCTCTTCTTCTTCGCCTTCGAGGAGCCGCCGCCGCTCCCCCCGCAGCCGCCGCCGGTGCCGGTGCCGGGAGCGGCCCCCCCGCGGCCTCGCAGCGCGGCGCCCGCCGGGCGGCAGCAGCCGCCGAACAGCTCGGACACCCGCGAGTCCATGTCGGCCCCGGGCTCCCCGCCCGGGCTCCCCGGCGCCCCGGTGCCCCCCTCCCTCCTTCCTTCCCTCCCCGCCCGCTGCGCGGCGTCACGGGAAAGCGAGTCCGCGCCGCCGCCCGCCTACAGCTCCCGGCACGCCCCGCGCCGCGCCCCGCTGGTTGCTCTATGGGCTCCCCGCGCGGGGGCTGATGGGAGTTGTAGTCCCGCGGAGGCAGCGCCGCCTGGAGGGCGAGGGACGGGGGGCTGCCGTTTCTCCGCCCTGCTCCGGGGGAGGCTCCGCGGACCGCGGCCTCTCCGGGGTATCCTCGGAGGTACGGGGGGTTGGCAGCCCGCCGGCAGGGCTCGGAGTGCTTTCCGTTCAGTGCCAGCAGGCTTGGGCACCGGCTGTGGCTGCCGTCGGGGGCGGGGAGGCAGCGCGTTTGTGAAGGTGTTTGACATCAGGAACGCCGCACAGCTGCGCAGAAACAGCAGCGACTTAAAAAGACGCCGTGACCTCCTGCCAAAGGGGGCACACGGCGAAATCAGCGGGCTCGGGATGAGATCCTGCCGTGCCCTCCGCTTGCCTCCGGTGTCACCGCTGCCAGCAGCAAGCCTCAATGCCGGCTGTACCCCCTGGGGCCGGCTCCGCGCTGGTAAACCCGTACTTGGGCACCGCTCGTCCCACCGCCCGCCCTCCGCCGTGTTTGGGAGGCTGCGCCCAATGGGGCCGCGGCCACGTTGTTTCCAAACACGGGGCCGCTCCTCCTGCCGCCGCGGGGCCCCGCTCCCCGCCTCGGCCGCGGTGAGGCGCTGCCACAGCCGCCAGCGAGCCCGCTCCTCAGGGGGACGGCTCCGGGCCGGCGGTGGGGGCAGCTCGCCGGGCAGGGACAGCCGCGGGAGATGAGGCGAGAAACCCCCGCTGGCTGCGGGAGGGCTCCCACCGCATCCTTGGGCAGCCCTAAGCGGGGAGAGCACGTGCTTAGGAAACATCAAGGCTGATACATCCAGCGCCACGCCGCCTCAGCGCAGCGGGTGGCGAGGAAACGGTGCCACCGGGCAACCACCGAGTAGCCCCCGTGGCGCCCGGGCCCCCTTCCCCTCCCGGAAGGCGAGGGGCCGGCCACGGCGCCGCTCCCATGGTGCCCCGCGGCGGCGGCCATTCAAACCCCAGCCGGGAGCCGCCGCCGCCCGCAAAATGGCGGCGCCGGGGGGAGCGGAGCAGCCCAGCGTGGCGGCGGCGCCCGGGTCCCCGCTGCTCGCCGTCGAGCCGCCGGCAGCCACCGAGCGCGGGAGGGGGCCCCGCCGCGGCGGGCCGGCGGTGTCGGTCGGCCCCTCGGTGTCCGTGGTGTTCCCGGGCGCCGTGAGCCGGGAGAGCTGCTGCCGCTTCGCCTGCGAGCTGCTGAAGCACGTCCTGTACCAGCGGCACCAGCTGCCGCTGCCCTACGAGCAGCTCGCCTTCTTCTGCCGCCGGCCGCCGCAGGTGGGACGGGGACGGCTGGGGCCGTGGGGGTGGCTGTGCCCGAAGGGCTCCCGGCCGAGTAGCTGAGCCACGATTTTTTTAATATATAAACCTATCAATTAACTATATTAGCCCAGTCGCTCTTCTTTGTTAGCATATCAAGTGTTTCTAAAATAAAGCGCTCGTAGTTGCTCTGGCTTCAAGTCTAACCACAGCTTTTCTGTCTGAAAAACTCCACCAGCTTTATAGGAAACGGCCAGCAGGTCTCAACAAGCTGTTATTTATCCTCTTTTGCTCCTCTTTCCGCTCAAAGCACGTTACTGTTTGCTTGTTGCACAAACAAGACCAACAAAAGTTTCTTAAAGTGGCTTCAGGGTGGCAGTTTGTCTTTAAAAGATGGGTTTTCCTGTTTTTGTTGGGTTTCATTGGTAGCTTGATGCAGATTCTAACGGAGCAGCAGTAGTGTGGTATCTTCTGTTATTCCTGGACCTCATGATCTCATATGAGAGTACCTTATTACCCCTTAAAAGTAGCATAAAACCCTATAAATCTTCCTCAAGTTTCAGCAAGAGCACGTGCCATGCTTTCCTCAGAGTGTATTGGGGCCCTCTACGTTTTTTCATATATGTACTAATCTGTTTTTTGTTTTGGTTTCCAGGTTGGGGATGTGATTAAAAAGCCACCCTCCGTGGAGCTGGCAAGCAAGAAATGCCAGCAGGTGCTGATGGATCTGGAAGGAATGCTCCAGCACTTGGAAGTAATGTTTAGTTTGACGCTGGTTCCCCGGGTTCTTATTCTACTTGGAGGCAATGCCGTGAGTCCCAAGGAGCTTTATGAGCTCAACTTGGAGGGGGTCTGCGTGGGCAGTGCTGAGCAGAGCCTGAAGACCACATCCTGCGTGCGTAAGCTTTTTCACTCGCTCTTCATAGCAGATGTCTTCAGTGAACTTAAGGCTCTGCCTGTTATGGACACTATTGTTATGCTCCAAGGACACCGCGATTGTGGTGTTGAGTGGTTCCGGCCCAAGCTCAACTATAAAGTACCAACCCGAGGGAGGAAACTAACTGTTAATTTGTCCTGTGATGGAGACATCAGTATAAGTGCCTCAGCTCCTTCAAGGATGACTTCTGCCTGGGAGGACTACGTATGGTTTCAAGCACCAGTGACGCTCAAGGGCTTTCATGAATGACCTCTGCTCTGTAGAATTTCAGTGGAGTATTGAATAACCTTTGGTGCTGCTTTATGTGGTAATTTTATCAAATGTAATAGCACATTCTTGTCTATCTGGATCTCTTCTCCAGGGTACCTACTACCTTCCTGTAGCTGGACTGCGTTCATCTCCTGAATTGTCTTTGGAAGCAAATACCCTTTAAGCCAGTTGCATACAGATACCACAATTCCTTAGGGACCTGAACTGAGGCACAGGAAATGAATTAGTGTCTTGGGAATAAAACTTCTTAGCCACCTACTTGCTGAACTGACAAATACTGGATACAGTTTTCTGTCTTCTGAGTTTTACCTCAGCCATTTCTCTGGTAATAATTACTATGTTAGCTGATTATTTGGGATTCTAGATAATGTATGCAATTATTAATATAGTTGGCCTTTACCATGAAGGCTGTAACTGTTTTTATCTACCCCACTGCTGTGAAAGGAGACACATTCCTGCAGTTTGATCAGGCTTGAGTACTGAAGTGTTTGCCCATCCATTTCAAAAAATCAGACTTCCCCATGACTCAGTTCCAGTTTGTTAACCATCTAAGGAGTGGCACTTTTCAGCAGTTGGGAGATTTCATACCTAGCACAGTGCCTTTTACAGGTTAAGCAGTCCTTTGGAGGCAGGGGAGCACATTTTCTTCCTATTTTCTACTAACCTTTAGTCCATCAGACCTGACAATCAGTTTGATACACATTTAAGATTAGGAGTAAGCAATTTCTTCTCTAGCCTTCTTCAGAGAAAGTTAGGACTCCTGCCCCAATGTGGTAGTTTGTTCTCACTTAACAACAACAAAAAAGGCAACATTATTCTTGCTTACTTTTGCCTTTCAGATATTTCAGAGTCTTAGACTCTAGAAGTTTCTGAAATGTGAAGAGGGGGTAAGAGGCATGTTCAGCAGTATCTTTAACTGTCACCTCCTGCACTAAGTCAGGATGTCTTACCAGGAAGCAGAACTTGAATCCTTTCTTCTGGACTAATGTCTAGTACAGAATGGGACATGGAGGGAGGGAGAGAAACCTGTAAAGCACAGTGCGCCAGAACTAGATATCTGCTGGAGTTGTCTTGAATCATCTGTGCATGTATTTGTAATGTAATGAACTTAATAGCTCCATCCCATTTGAAGAGAATCGCTAGTCTACTGGCAGCAAGGTTGCTTGCAGTTATCTGCTGGCAAATGCTGCTTGATGGGGTGGTAAAAGTCCTTTGAAAGGAGATTAGAGGGTGAAGTAACCTTCCATACCTGGTACATATTTTAAGCTTGTCTGACGTTTTGGCGTGGAATAAGATTGTGGAACTGGAAGGAAATTAGTTAAGCTCACATTTTTGAGCTTGGAGAACATGAGGAGTACAGCCTTTGCCTTACTATCCACTGACAACTGTCATATAATGTGTAGTAACTGCTAAAGCTAGCTCCAGGGGAAAAAACTGCTAAAATAAAGAAAACTGCCTTATGTGCAGACACCCACTTGGGAATGTAATCACAGGTCTCTCGAATGAAATATAACTTGAACTATTCAGTAGGAGTGTTTGATGTGCTCAGGAGATCAAAGCCCTTCTGCGCTTCCACCAAAGCTACTTGTAATGCATACTTAAGAATGCTAGCACTCAAGAATTTAAAGAAGCTTTTGAAAAGATGCCTTAGTTCTGAGCAACAAGGGGCATGTTCCTTTCTGCTTTATCCCCCAAATGAGTGCAATGTTACTGCATTAAACTGTTTACATATTCTGTTATACTTGAACTATGAATGCAGGAATGATATGGTGCTGAGAATAAAGGATGACAAGATGCTTTTTTACATAGGAAGAGCTTTAGAACTTGATTAACAAGTTTAGTAATTATAATCATTATCAAAATAAAACGTTGGCTTCTGTATTGTGATTACATTGAGTTTATTTAATCCCTCAAAGTAAGGCTTCTGTGGGTAAGAGAACAGCTTCTTTTCTATGTACGTATCTAAACTGCAGGTTCACAGCTGCTCCACCTTTCTCACAAAGTGTATGATGTCTTGTGCCAGAAGCTTTGGTTCCTCAAAAGCAGCAAAATGGCCTCCGCGTGGCATGTAAGAGTAACTGACAATGTTCTTGAAGATCGTCTTTGCCCAGGAACGTGGTGCATGTGCTATCTCCTCAGGAAAAGCTGCGATCCCTGAGGGAACATATACTCCAACCCTAGAAAGACATTAGTTAACTGCATTTTCAAAAGGGTTCTTAGGGAAAATTTTCTGACTTTCAGAGTCTGAAGTAGAACCTTCTGACTCTGGCAGCTGTCATGGCAAGTTGGAGAAATTTTACCACTGCAACCATGGTTCATTTGTATTTAAACTCTGGATGTAATGTTTTTAAACTCAAAGATGCACAAAATGAAGCCCACTTCATACACAGTATTAAATCTTGAAAAATATTTCAGGTTTTTGAGATTGCTGTATAGCTTTGTCATATGAAATATGTGAAACTCAGAAATGAGCTAACTCATTTACTTTAGGATGTATGGTACCAGTATAATAAATTCTCTCAAGAGGGAAGGTCAAGTGGTTGTCAGTCTACAGAGAACAAGACTCTTGTTTTGTTTCTAATACCAGTCACTTGGAGAGGAGTTCTGCTCAGGGGTGTGTTTCCTGGTCAGCCTCTCCTGTAGTCATCTTAATGCCAGCAGCTGTTCGAAGGTGTGGGGTTTCAAGTACTGCTCTCCTAGAAGCTTGTTTTCTTAGAAAAATCCCTTCCCAAACTGCTTCTACAAGTTTCTGCTAAACAGCTGTAGTTCATGTTTTATCCACCAGTAATCCATATCCTTCCTAATTCAGGTTAAACTTGTTAGAAATGCTCATGTTTTTCTGTTTTGTTTTTACCAAACCAAGCCATGGATTACTTACATTTGTTTGTCTGATAAACCCATAGACCTGTATTTGGGGGGAAAAAAGATTGAATTACCTATTTTCTTGACCACAGGTCACCCTGTGTAAGTTTTTAGGTTCAAAGGAAAAGTGACCTTTAACTTTCATTTATCAAAGAAAACTCAGATTATTTTCTTACATTGGTTAAATTTACTGTTGTGATGTAAGTGTTTATACGGGCAAATCTGATTGCCTTGTCTGCAAATCTGTTTTGCACCTGCCACTTCATTACCTGGCATCATCAGCTAGACGAGGATCCTTGGAGAAGTTCTCCTTGTAGTATCGCATTGAGGGCACAATAGATGATGTCACCCAGTAAATCATCACATTGGTCAAAAGCTCATCTAGCGAGTACTTGCTATTGAGAGAGAAAGAAGAACCAATTTATCTGAGAGCTGTTTTTCAATACGCTATACTGGGCTTATGCCTTGAAGAACAGTTGGTTGTCTGGTTCTCCACCTATTTTCAAGCAGCAAATCAATTGACGTCTGTGTGCTCAGAGCACAACTGCATGGTGCTGAACCAGGAGCTTGCATGCAGCCTACTATAAGGTTAACTACTTGTCATGTAATCTTTCATCCTTAAAATTCACTTATCTCCTCATTAGCTATCATCACACTGTCTTTTAATGAGTTATCAAAGAGCATTTGTTTCCTTACCTTTCCAAGCCTCCCTCATCTTTATGCAGAAATGATTTATCTGTCCAGGTAGAGAATTTCTCCAAAATATATGCAGCAAGCCCCACCGGGGAGTCATTCAGTCCACAACCTAATTCAGGAGAACAGCAGAACTTTTGCATTTGCATGGCAATGTAATACTTCAGCTGAAGTTAAAATGGACTTTCAGGAGATACTCAAGAGTTTTCCATGAGAATTCATTAGAGAGTTTGTATTTAACTAGCCCCGGTAGTACTTTTTTCTTGATGAATTTACCCCTATGGAGTTCCAGCTGTATGTGACAACGCTACAAACACAGGTGGCTCCTGTGCAAGAGAAACGAGCTAAACCAGACCTATCATCTTCCTGTTGACACGTGGCAGGAGCACACTGGGATGTGAAGGGATTACGCTCTACAAAGAATTTTTAAATAAACTATTTGGGAATGCTGCCCTGCTTTGGATGGCTAATCAGGACGCTGAGCACAGTTCACCACCTTTTATGTAATTTAAAGAGTGGAGTGCTGTGTATCTGCTGCCTGTTCCTGCCCTTGGGGAGCACTAACAAATGTTATAAATGTAGCATGTACGTAACACATTATCTCCACATTTTACTGGTAAAACAAGGGTAGTATTTACTTCAGTAGAGATACAGGCTTGCCTTCAGAAAATTCCTTAACAGTACTCTAGGCTGTAATTTTAGAGTATACTAAGCATTGGGAGCTTTCAGGAGTATTTTAGTGCGACTTCAGCACTAAATGACTTAGAAGATGATGCACACCATGGTCTCAGTTTAATAGTGAGCCTAGCTAAGGAAATCTGTACATTGGCACAACTGCCTGCACATCAGGCCTAGAGTAATGTGCTACAGATGGAAATCACATAAACGCTTTGGCCAGCAGCAGTAGGGCAGGCTTAAATATGTCATCCAGAATATGACCCATCTGGAGATGAGCATTTTCTGTGCTGAAAGCTGCCTCTGAACCACTGTATTGGGTGCCCGTGGATGAGACACTCAAATAGCAGTCTTGTTTGCAGCTTGTTACTCAGCCTGTAACCTATTCAACACAACTGGTGCTGTGTGAAAATACTGACTTTGCTTTAAAATTGCCTGATGAGAACGAAACTGATAACGTAGCTATTTCTTAAAACTGACTAGGGAATATATATATTTTTTTCATATTCATTTTCTACATTTCACAATTCTAGTGTACTAAAATTCCTGCTGTTTTTTCTTCCATGTTACAGAGTTCTATAATGTGTACAGTGTTTTTATGTAAGCTGCTCGATCATGTCAATTTTCCTTTTTCCCCCCTTTTTTGTATTCTGATTCTAAGGCACGCTTATGAAACAGGGTCAACAGGAATGCAATGGATTCTGAATATCATGGATTTGGTATTTTGGCTTGGTCTTTTTTTTTGTTGTTTTGTTTTATTTTATTTGACAGTCTGTAAAATGCTCTTGAACTTTGGCTGAGCTGGCTGACATTTGGAAGAACTATCCCTGACTCATGGATTCTCTTATATGGCAGCAGCCAAAGAAGAGCCCATTGTGATTTTCTTCCCCTAATTGCTTTGCACTTTGGTGACATCAAATTTTATTGGCCAATTTAATCAACTAGTCAATTAAATGTTTTCGCAACTCTCTGCGGTTATCTTTAGATTAAACTAAGCCCTGGATGGCAGTCAATTTTTCACTTAACAATTAACTTTTCTCTGTAGAGAAATTAGGATCATGCTTAATTGTACAGGTGCCAGCACAGATTTTTGTGATACTCTCCCCACCCCTGGAACTTGCTTACTTACTCCTGTGCTCAGATTCTCATGTTAACCAATTATTAGTCCTGACCTTAGTCCTTTTCTAAAGGCAGCTTAATTTGGGGGGGGGAACATCAGGGGAGGAACCTCAACAAGACTTATTTTTTGGAATTTGAAATATGTTATACTGCTGGATTCACTGCTCTTTGGTTCTGCCAGAGCTCTCATTGTGACCCTGATTTTCCTGTGATACTATCACCTGTAAATCCATTTTCTTCTTTAAAATAGTTCTTGCCAGCTTACTGATCACAAAGACTAGACATACTGATCTGTGTTTTTTCCAGGGCTGCTGTCCCACCACTTCTCTTGTCTCTTTAAAAAAAAACCACTCTGGTATCTTGCTTGCCTCCTTTTATTTATTTGGTATTGTGATGAGTTCAAGCAACAGACTAAGCATTATTTAACATTTCACTTTCAGTTACTTCTGAAAGTTTCAGTGAATTGCCAGGCTGAGATCCTATTCATTCTGTGATCTCTGCTAGTGACACCAGTCTGAGGCAGTTCTGCTCTCTTTCCAAGTGAGAGAAATACTCAAAAGAATATCCCATAATCCTTACTAGCAGGGACTAATACAAATAATTCATTTAACCTTTCCAAGATGGCCGTGTTTCTTCTGACCCTTTATCTACTGGCCACACTGACTCTGTCAGCTTTCTGGCTTTTATGATTTAGGGCTGTCTACCTTTCTGAAAAATTTCACATTATATTTACTTATGATCTTTTTTTTTTTTTAAAAAAAAAATGTTTTTACCCGTTTTTATTTCCAGAAGCTTCAGTTTCAAGACCCTATGCTTCACTTTAAGAGACTTTTTGCAAAGGGGTTTTCCTCAAGTGAAAGCTCCTTTTTTTTTAAAGACAGGTTTTGGTCCCCCCCAGAATGCATTGCTTTTCAGATGCAGCAGGCCTTTGTTCAGCTATGAGTTGTTTTCTTTTTTTTAAACACCATGAGCAGTTTGTATACTACATACAGCAATATAAAGAAGGTTCATTACCTGCTGTGTCTGGTTTGGTGGCTTGGATATGTAAGTATCCAGATTCTCGCAGAATATAATACACATTCTTCTGCATGAAGGGGTACATCCGTCGAACGTCTTCCCTAGTGAAGCCTACAAGCCACGGTACGTAAGCCCCAAGCATCACTTGAATCAACTTTTTAAAACCTTGTATGGTGATGAAGACAAGATTCACATGAATCCCTTTCACAGATCTAAAATCAAATTAATGAATATAAAGTTAAATCAATAAATTTTCTGTATCCAAATTTTTCAGAAAGTAAGTCTGACTGGTACTATCATAGCAGCATTTCACTGAGCCAGATATATCAAGCCCTGAAAGAACCTGAAAGGTTCATCATGGTTATCATGATTCAAAAAGAGAGATTGTAGGAGTTAGAAATGATACAGCTGGTGCCATCTCCGTTCAGCTGTACCACTGCTATGATGCCAGGTCTTAGGTGTTAAATGCTGAGCTATGATGCCGTCTTCCAAGGAAGGTATTATATTTCTTTTCTGATCAGGCTCAACTTTGCATTTTAGACGAGGAATTGCTATACTGTTCAGCTTCTGAAAGGATGAGCTCATTTGATTCCCTTTGCTACTTACTCTGGCAGCATCTGGGCCATGTTTGTAGTAATTCGAGATCCCCAATCTCCTCCCTGAACATAGTATTCCTTGAAGCCCAGTCTCTTCATCAGCTTGTGAAATATCCGAGCGGTTGCACAGCTGTCAAAGCCTGTATGTAAAGAGAAACACCACACAGGAGACCTGTTTGTCCTAGCATGCATTCCCTGGCCAAAGATCATGGCCTGACAGAGACACATGAGTGTGCTGCTGTGAAGGCACTGCTCCACCTCACTCCCTGACAATAAACAGAACTCCAGATGATGTAAATTCAATGCAAAGAGGAAAAAGTGGAAAGCAGAGATGGCTTCCAGCTACCATTGCCTTCCAAGTCTCCACAACCAGCCCCAAAGCATCAGTCACATCAGCATATGTGCAGAGCCAAGTTTACTGAACCTCAGACCCAGAATCTGCCCTCCTGCATTCACAGAGTGCAGTGCACAGGGGGCTGGGGGATAGCTGAAGCGGTACACCAAAATCCTTGTGATTCTGATGGAGCCTCTTCATCACCTTACCTTTCTGGTGTGGTGCCTCTGAGAAGCCATAGCCTGGGATGGATGGGCAAATGACCTCAAACACCACATCACCGTCACCCAGGCCGTACTTGGCTGGCTCTGTGAGCAGAGGAATGATCTTGTAGAACTCGTAGAAGGAGCCGGGCCAGCCATGGACCATCAGGATAGGTTGAACAGCTCGTCCATGAGGGACATAGGGGGGCTTCACATGGATAAAGTGGATATCAATCCCTGCCAGACATCAAAGAGAGTAATTAAGCTCTGGTTCCATCTCAGTTTCTATTCCAGACTCTGAAGAAGGAGGTTGGCAAAGTACTAATTAGGTTTCATAGCAGAAATTATACAATCAACCAATGGCAAGAAGATACCCAGCTGAAAGGGGGATACCTAGCATTGTAGCTATGTCTCATCTTTTGCATACAGGGTGAGGTATTGATCCCAGCCCCAGAAATTGGGGTTGCAGCAGACTGAGCATCTCTCTCCTGAGAAAACTGTTTCATACTAATGGGTAGAGCTACGCTTAAACGCACAGCATAAAGCAGGTGAGACATTGGGCATTAACATGCAAAAACATTACATAATTACATGAAAAAATATTCTAGCCTTAGAGCCTGGATAAATTTTGCAGTCTTTGGAGGTGTTATCAAGGCATCACTAGAGGAAAAACAAACAAACAAAAAACAAACAAACAAAAACAAACAAACAAACAAAAAAAAACACACAAAAAACACAGAAAGCCTCATAGTTAATTAGCACAGGCTCTCAGCCAGAGGAAGACCATTTTGAAGCATACCTAAACTTATTGCCAATATATGATTGTCTCAATCTATATAAGGTTATTAAACAGTATAGACTACATTAGTGATATTTCCCTTATATCACTAAGCTGTTACACATACTGTTGTCTTAAATATCCTAACATCATACACTAACCATCAGGGCTGGGCTTGCAGCAGCTCTTTGTGTACCACTGGCAAGAGCAAAGTGAGGGCAGCTGGTATCTGCTGGAGAGGTGCCCTGAGTTGGACCAGGGAGCCACACAGACTTACTTGAGACACAATAACCCCCTCACCTTCGATGGTGGTGTGGAAATGAGGGTATTTGTTCAGGATTTCCACTTGCTTGCGCCAGTCAAACTGGTTCCTCCAGTAGGCCACCACCTTCTGCAGGTAGTTGGAGTTGAAGCCATAGTGGAAAGCTGCCCCTTCCAGTGGAGGCGTGTAGCGAGCCTGGTCAAGGCGGCGGTGCAGGTCCTGCAGGAGGAACAAGGCTGCCCAGCTGCCCACCTGTACTGTGTGCACCAGGGCAGCCACGAGCAGGAACCAACTCCACAGGTGCTGCTAGCTTTTAGACCACTCATTGTACACCACGAGCCTGGCTGAAGCAGTGGCATGCTCTAAATGATCTAATCAATCACTTGTGTGGGGAACATATGTTTTTCTACAGATTAACTGTTCCCCTAAGAGAGTCCCACTCCTGCCTTGCTGCTAACATCTTTTACAATTTTTGGCACTAGCAGCTTCCAGGCCCTGGAGGGGAAAAAAGAAAAAAAAAAAGAAAAAAAAAAAAAAAGAAAAGCGATCGAAGACTGGGCCCAGCTGTGTGTTGCTAATTGATTGGATAATTAGGGACAGGTGCTACAACTCATCAAGGCTCTGTCCCTTCACTCTTTCCAGGCATCTTTCTGTGGGAGTCCCTCAGCCCTGCCCTGCTGTAGCCACTGCTGGCCCTACACCCCCCTGCCCTGCTCCACCGCCTGCAGACCCACTGTCAAACTGAGTTGCTCAAGGTTGCACAGAGTGTCTGTTACACCTGAAAGTCTTTAGGGGACATTGCAATTAATCTGAACCCAGACCTGACTCATAAAAGATGATGAGACAGCATAATCTAACAGTATTAAGTAACTGCACTGACATATCTCTAAGCAGTAATGTGGTGACAGAGAGGGAGCCTCCATCTCACAGCTTCCTTCCCTTCCCTACATCCCAGCCACTGGTACCTCAATTTCTTTGTCAGAGGTTTCAATCTTGAAGGGGCGGATTCTTTCATCTTCTTTCTCTCTGAGGGGTCTTTCACCTGAGCCCCACCATCCATCACCCATTTCAAGTCTCTTGATCTTGCGTCTAGACATTAACCAGCAAACCACCATTCCTCCGACCCCCAGAGCGGCTGCAGGGACCAGGACTGCATTCTTCTGTGAATATTGAAAAGACCTAGGGAGGCATAACATTTGCATTCAATAACAAAAGCGTCAAGGGTAGTGGGACTACGCTGAGGCTTGTCTTCACAGTGGTTGGGCCCAAGAAATAACAGATGTTCAAACACCCCACGGAGTTGGCAGGGGCTGAGCATTCCTGTTATTTTTGCAGACCACATGCAAGATTTGGGGCAGCCCCCCAGAGAGCAAGGAGTTCCACAAATACCAGCTCAGCAATCTGGAGCCAGTATAGAGATACTAAACTCTAACAGGAGTCTGAAGACAAGAAGCCTCAAGGTTACATCCACCAGTGCTCATTAGGGATCTCAACCTCTTGCTGATCATCACTTGCTGATCACAAGGCTCCTGAGTAGAGACAAGAGTCTTCAGCTGCTAGAGGGGGCTTGATGTGCTGGACATGCACTTCTTGGCAGTGCTTTACACATAGCTCACCTACAGATTTAAGCATCTCTTAGGGCAACACTGGCCTCTAATGTAGCCTTCCACAGGTAGGGGTCTAGGTTGTCTGTTTGGTGCCCTCACTTCCGTTCCACACAGCTGAGTTTAGGACTTTCTTGAAATATGGGAGCTAAGTCACCAGAGCTGGTTTTAACAGATGTGTAGGATGTTCTGAAGCTCTTTAAAAGCATGAGCAATCAGTCCCAAATGCTAGCTTCCTGTCCCTCTGACCCGTGGCTCAAGCTCTCCAGCTTTTCCTGGGGATTAGGAGTTGTGCCTGTTGCAGGGGGTTGCAAGAGGACTACAAATGAAAATTTGTTGTCATACGGAGGTGGGAAAGGACTATGCTGTACTCCAACTAGGGTGTTAATGAAAAGTGGAGGGCTCAGATATTTCACTCACCTGATGCGGGATAAGATGCTCTCCCTAAAGAAAAAAGAAAAAGAAAAAAAAAGATCCTTACAGACTGATAGCGTTGTCTGAATGGTACCAATCCTTGGGGACAGTGCAAAGAACCTCACCCACCTTGGGATCATGAGCTGTTTAGCCACATGGACACATCCACATTTTTTCTTGTACATTTGGATGAGAAAGAGAGGGAGTGCAGTGGCAGTGTTTCTTGGCTGTGTGTTAGCTAGATATCTTGTTTAAATAATATTACCTCCTTCAGCACAATTTAGATAAAAGGCCCTAAACAGACGGGTAGCTGTCCTTGCAGTCTTTCATCCTACGAGTGGCTGTGATATTTCAGCCAGGAAAATCAGTTATTTTGACCGCTGCACGGAGATAGGCACGCAGCCCTGCAGGGAACTTTTGAGATCAAGGTTCATTCTGCTCCCAGCCACGCTGTGCTCACCGTGCCACAGGGCTGGCATGAGGAGAGGCCTGTAGGACTTTTATCTTCTCAGATCTTAGTAAATTGCTATACCTTTCCTACTTCTAATGTCTCCTAACTGGATACTGAGCTTTTAGGTCTCATCTGCCTTCAACAAAAATTAAAATTCCTCCTTGGTTCTATTTTAGCCTGATGGATTGTCTTGCAAGAATAGTTACTTCTGGAAAAACTAGAAGTAACAAGAAAAAGTTTTGTTACTCCACCTTACGGAAGGTGGCTAAAGTAGGGAGCTGTTTGGCATCATAATTAAGGTATCTCAAAACAAATAAAAGGGCACAAAACTCCATGAAAACACATGCCTATTTGCTGTTTCTTTTTACCTGCTATCGTTTCCCACCACTACCTGTGGCACATAATCTGGTGCCTGTACTAGAGACCCTAGCAGTCCCCACAGCAGTTTGGTAATGATCTCTGATAGCTTGAGTGTGATTTTTAAGGAGATACCTCCTTAAACAGCTCCCTGCCAAGGAAAAACAAAGCTTCTGTAAGCAAACAGTGTCACCCTCCACCTCATGGAGGCTGAGCAGCTTATGCAACAGGTAATAATATCCCTGTGCACTTATATTCCAGTTATATTTACTGAGTCAGAAGCATGAAAGAAGTTATCATGGCAATAGCACCAGCTCAGCACTGTTAACAAATCAAGCACACCAGACACACAGCTCTCCAAGCAACACAAAACAAGGCTCAGCCTAGTACAACCTCCTCCCCAGTCACGCTCAGGAGAAATCAGCTGCGTGCTCCCCACACCCTCCGATGGCTTGGCTCAGCCTGGTTTACCCTGCAGGGCTTTCCCCCACCCCAACCACAGCGGAGCCCTGTTTGGGCCCTTCCTCCCCACACTGAGGGCATCTCACCAGGCGTTGGGAAGGACCTCCTGCCACATGTCTGCTCCTCCTCGCCTTGCTGCAGCTCTGAGCGAAGCAACCCGGGTGTCTCCTCGGCTGGCTTTCTCTTGGCACTGACGCTCTCTCAGTGACAAGGCAAGCTACATCATTCATTGGTGCCACCTATTGCCTAAGTGTGCACATGCAAATTAGGTTCAACAAAGTTCAACAGTACCAAATACAAAGTCCTGCATGGGGAGGGAATAGACCTGTGCACCAGCATAGGCTGGGTGCCAAATGCACAGAAAGCAGCTCTGCAGAGGAGTCTGATTTGAGGTCCTCAGATGAATCAGAGTCAAGGGGACCTTCTGGCAAGGGCTATCTTTGTATGGGGCTATACAACAAGCATGTTAGCCAGAAGGCAGAGTGAAGTGATCCTTCCCTCTCTTTGGCCCTCATGAGACCATGTCTGGAAGCACTGTGCTGAGGTCTGTTCTTGTTGGTAGAGGACAGACTTGAGTGAGTCCAGTGTAGGGCCACCAGGCTGGCCAGGGGCTGGAGCACAAGCCGTATGAGGAGAGACAGAGACCTGTGCTTGTTCAGCCCGGAGGAGAGAAGGCAAGTGTGCATGTGTCCATCCTACTGCTGTCTACATCTACCTAGTGGACAGCGTAGGAAAAATAGAGCTGGACTCTTCTTGGAGGAGCAACAGTGGAGGGACAAAAGGCAATGGATGCTAATTGCAACAAGGGAAGTTCTGGTTAGATATTAGGATGAATTAGTTCGCCATTCAGACACTGAAATGTGTCCCAGAAAGGACACTGGAACAAGGTCCCAGAGAAGATCTGGAATGTTCATCTTTGGAGGTATTCAACATTTGTTAGGAGCAAGGCATTCAGCAACCTGACCTACCTGGATATGCTTTGTACAGGTGGTGTGACCAGCTGACTTTCATGGGTCCCTTCCAACCTGTGAATCGTGTGGTTCAATCCCATGTGTGCCTGTGATTTGCAGCAGCGAAAACAAAGCAAAACAAACAACAAAAAAGAAAAAGTTAAGTTTTCTCATATACCACAGAAACTAGTGCTTTGGTTTACCTAAGGGAACTAGATTTCATTTCCCCAGTGGTCAGAGATTTAAATCTGAACTCAATTAAATCTTACTGGATAAAGGTTTCTTTTTTCCCAAATTGTTGCACAGTGTCCTTGCTATGCTTTGCTCCTGGAATAGCTGCATTTTACTGTCAAAGGGAAAGATTCTTACCTCCACACAATACTCAAAGAAAAGTCCCATCATCAATGAGATCTGTGAAGATCATGTCTCGTATTGCTGTGCTGTCAAGAGAGCTATCAGGAGGAAAACCTTGTAAATCCTTCATTTGGTTGAAGTTCAATTTATTACTACACCACAGCTATTTCTGGCTATGTCTGGGAGATGGCTGGGATTACTTAGCTTTAAGGCCTTATTTCCAAAATGAAAGCAGGTCTGGAGGCCTTTTGGAAGCTGGCATCCCTGATTGTAGAGGGGGCTGTAATTAAGACTGGAGAATTATTATCAACAAGAGGAAAAAATGATCACCTGGGTGAAAGGTAGTTGAGGACCCCCGTAGTGTGATATGCTGAGGTACAACAGGCTGTGATGTTTCTAGGATTCAAGAGAGACCTTGAGAAAATTCTGTTCCTTACCTATCACTAGGAAAAGGCACAAAGGAGGATTTGGCTTAAATAACTGAGAGTGAAAGTATCTATTCCAGGAATGTTGGAAAAGAGCCAGCACAGCTAGTTAAAGTGGCAGAGAAAAGATACAAGTTGCTGCCGTCTGTCTAGAAGGTTTGGGACCATCAGAACATGTTTCTCTGAGATACAGGGGGACACACCAAGGCCATTAATGCCCTGAGGCTAAAAGGCAAAACAAACAAACAAACAATCAAAAAACAACAAACCAAACCAAAACCCCAAACAACACATAAGATGCAAAACAGTGATGAGTCTGAAACAACTAAGATGCTGGGATACCTTCTAAAATGCAGGATATATGTGCAAGAGTTTGGCGAGTGCTGGAGCAAAGAGCTCAAGGGGTTCCGGAAGAAATCCTCCACTTTGCGATACGGCAGCAGCTTGTCCCTCCACTGGAAAACAAGTTTTTTCCCCTTCTCTCTTACAACCCCTAGTGGCCCAAATGCAGAACTCCAGGCAGCAACTGATTGCTGGTGTCAACAAGGCTGCCTACCAGGAGGCTGGGAAGCACGTCCCAAAACTGTAAGTATCAGAGGAAAGGACCTAGAAGAGTGTCTCAGAGCATCTTCCTGCACTGGGGCAGGATCCCTTATGATGGACGTTTTATCAAACCCATTTTGAAGAGCCTCCTTGGGGCACTATTAGAACATTTTCTGTCTGTCCCAGTGCTGTTTTTGCTGGTCCAGCTGCTGTTCTGGCATGGGAAGAAAAAAAAAAAAAAAAAAAAAAAAAAAAGAAGAGGAAGAATAATAATTGATATATAGTATTTCAGTATTGCATCTGTCTAAACTTTAAAAGGCTCTCATGTTTCCATTGCACAAATCCCATGTGAACAGAGGGCTTGTTTCCTCTCTTTCCCTTGCTTTTGCCACCAATCAGCAGTATCACGCCTGCACCAACAATAGAAAACATGCACACGGAAATGTAACCCTAGTGCATTTTTCCCACCTGGTTCAGCAGCGGGATACAAGCAGGAGCAGCCAAACACAGGATAACCTGCCAGCTCTTCCAGGGCCATTCGCAGTGCTGGCACAGGGAGAGCTGCTGCTGGAGGGAGCACCAAAACCCCAACCAGAGTTTAAGCGAGTGCCGACAGAGGCACTCGCAGCACTTCTGCAAATACTGGGTGCCCTCTGGTGGGAAGAGGAACTGAGTGCACAAAATAGTAACCACTTTTTTTTTTTTTTAATTATTATTATTATTTTTTCCCCTATTTGAGCACTTTGTGGTTTTCTCATTGTCCTTTGCACATAATCAGAGTGGAAGCCTCCTAAATGCCATTAGTTCCAAAACCCAATACATGGGGAGGAAAGCTGGTGATTTCTGGTTATGAAATGAGACTGTGAACAGAGTTAAGACTGGAGCACAAAAGCTCTGACTGCAGCTGTTTTTCAGCTTGAGATGCTGGGCTAACTTGTAAATGATCACTCTGACCCCTAGGTCCATTACAAGCCCCTCACTGAGATTTCTGCTCCTGGCTGTAATGCTCTGCCCTTCACCTTTCTGTATGAAGAATTCACTACATAATTCTCCTTTTGCATGTGCAAAATCAGGTTCACTATCTTGAGACTATTACTGGAGAGCAAAGACTGTGCAGTAACAGGGGATCTTTATGAATGTGGCCTCCTGACATACACACCAAGGACCAGCTGTCTTCTTTTGAGTTGGTGAGTGGCCACTTGGAAAGCTGCTGGCTGCTGCTGCTGTTGTCAGAGCAGGGCAATGCCAGGGAGCCTCAGGGCTGCCCGTTTCCCCTTCCAGGCTGTCATGCAGTCCTGCTCAACCCATGGCGTCACTTGATGATACCCACCTTCTTTGTGACACTGCATTTTCTTCCTTTTCTTTTAAGGAAACTCCTGAAGGCTAACGAGGCTTTGCTCAATTTGACTGGACCTTTGCTCCCCCAGACCAAAGACAGCTCCAGATGCTAAACGCAGCATTTCCCTGCATGAACTCTGGAGGGGAACGGTCTGCACAACCCAACGGGTCCAAGCTGGGTCTGCTGATGCACACACGTCTCTTTCCACAGGTGTTGTATGAAGACAACACTGCCCAGCACTGGGATTGCACAGGAAGAACTGAAGAGCTTACCACACGTGGCTGTGTCCTGGGGGCCAAGGAAGAGCCCCAAGCGTGTCTCCCTGCCCACAATGGATGGGCAGAGTTTTCACCTTGCTGGTGAGGCCTCAGGGAGTGCAGCTGGTCAGCTGAAGATTTCCTTTTCACCAAAATCTGCTTGAGCCCTGAATGGCTGCCTCTGTGTTCGGCCTCAGTGATTACATCCCAGAGGAAACACTGAGCTCCTAAGCGCTTCCAAGCTGTTAATTCCTGAATTGTATTAACAAGAACCAGACCAAACATCTGAGAGCAGATCGCAGCAACACCTCACTCCTGCCTCCACCAGCAGCCAGCCCACGAGGCTGCTCCACGGTATTTTATATAAAACTCAGATGGCAGGAGCAATGAACAACTTGGGAGGGCCACGCACAACCTCTCCTCTTCCCTCCTCCCATTCTCAAATGCTCCTTTCTTGCCTAGAAAGCCCATCTTCATTTCTTCAGCTCTCTTCTGCAAGTACCCCCCCTTCCCCATCTGTTTAGTCCTTTGCACTGCAGTGTACGCTGAATAAAAGTTAGTGTTTTCTCAGCTGGAAATGGCCCCTTCTCTGCCTCTCTTATTCTCAGGAGACCTCACAAATGTTTCACTGCTACCTCCAGCAAGGACTGGCCCCTTCTGTTGCTAATTAGGGAGCTAAGAGGTTCCCCCAGGCACTTCCCAGTGAAACTGAGCCCATTAAATGAATGGCAGGCAACGTCTCAGGGGGTGGGGAGCAAAGTTACACAACAGCTGTTTGGAAACAGGCAGTTGGTTACGTGTGCTGATTTTAGAGACTCTGCAACATTAAAAACAAAAGCAACTTTCAAGTCCAAAACAGTGTATTTAGGTCACTGATACCCTGGGGATAATCTCAGGGATATCGGTGATTGGAAGCAGGCAGCGGGCGCTGGGAGCTGGTGCTCAGAGCTTGGATGCACAAAACGTGGTGGTCCCCACATGTGCACCCCTCCAAGCGCCAGGAGCTGGGTGCATGGCCCCCTTCTGTGCTCTGAGATGTGGATCCCGCTGTGCTGCAGATGAGGTCTTTTAATCCTGGAGCGTAATGTGAGGCAGAGCCCCCCTGGCTGTGGACACATGGAGTGAGTGTGGCTGAGGCTAACCGAGGAGCCTGGCAGCCTGGACACGGGTAGATTCTCCGCTGAAGGCTGAGAGCATCAAAGCTGAATGTGCTGTTCCCAGGCCTTGTCTCCCAAGAGGCTGGATCTTTGGACACTAAATACCACAAGCTACGTATCAAAGCTGTACATTAAGCATCAAAGAGGAATTTCTGACATGGGATGGAACTCCACACAATCAGTACAAATGCAGCTTTAAAACCCTGAGCAGTTATGTCATTTCTGTTGTCTTACAATCTTAGAAGTGCATCGTGTACCTCCTGCAACAGTTGCCCCAAATCACGATCTCACAAAGCAAATGAATCATTAAAGAAAAAAGGAGGCAACTTGAGTGAAAGGCACTTGAGTGAAAGACCAGTCATAAGATCCGTAGGGCAATAAAGATATAAATACCTTATGGAAAATAATATTCTCGGTGGTTTGTCATTAGTGTAGTGATGGAAATATTGGAGGCAGAAGCAAAGGCCTTATCTTAATCAAAGGGCTGAATATAAATCAGTATGCACAGATGGTCTATACTCAATAATTTATTTAGTTTAACCAAAAAAAAAAAAAAAATCGAATAAAGCAATAATTGTGTTTGGGTGAGGCGAAAAGAAATGGCGGGGAATGCTCTCCATTCCTCTCAACAGTAATGACCACTGCTGAGGATCCTGCAACACTGATCATGATCACAAGTTCCTTTTCTCAGCCCTTGTCCTGGCAAATGCTGGGAATTGCTTTCGGTGGGCATCAGCACTCAGTGGCTGTGGGGAGTGGGTGCACTGGAGGAGAGGGACAGGCAGTCTTTGCCCCACTGCTCTCACATAGCACTGTCAGCCAGCGTCCTGAAACAAGGCAAACCTCCTTCAAAGAAGGACCTCATAGGGAAAGAGAGAAGCCCAAATCTAAGCATGGTTTTGCAGAGACATCAGCTGAGCTCCCACAACTGTTATGAGAGGCAGCCGGAGCATGTGAGCCCCCCTTTGCAGGCCTGAACAAATATGCAAGCATAAGAAGATTTATTTGTTTGTTTATTTATTTATTTATTGAGAAGTCAGTTTCATGGTGTGTTCAGTTCACTAGAAATCTCAGAAAGTTTTCTGCTGTGATCCTATGCGTCAATTCCTCCCTCTTTGGGAACTGCGCTAGCTATCTGGAAACACTTCTGCGGCCTCCTTTCTGAATTATCATTTATTCTCTCTGTGATTTTCCCTACTGTTCATTATTAGTTGTTATGCCTACATTGTGTAACAACAACAACAGTGACATGAAGAAACTCTGTCCAGAGGCATTAAACAAATCAAGACCAAATAAGCTGAACTTCTAACATAAGGATATGATTTTCATCTTTCATCAAAATCAGCTAGTCTGGGAAACCAGGGAAGTCTGAGTGTAATGCAATAACAACACTGCAGACATCTCTTCTAAAGAAAATAGTGCTGTGGACTTTAAGCCTTATAAGAGGACCTAGAAATACAGCTGGGAAAATAATTAGGTATTGTATTTTAAGCTATCAGGCTGAATATGGTAAACAAGACTCTATCAACAAGTCTGTAAGTATATTTTTTTTTATCTCCTTCAGCTTTTCAGCATTCTTGGAAAGACTTATCTAAGCATTATTCCAGCATACGTAACTGGCCCTTCCCAAAGGTACAAGGATAAAGCCCTTTGCAAATGGCTATTAAGCAAACTGGGCAACAACAGCTTGCAGGATGAACACTTGCCAAAGATTAATAAGCAGTTCCACGAGCACTGGAACTAATGAAGCTTTGTTTCCTACACGTTTTTTTGCAAAATACAGCTACTATTTGCAAATACAAATACAAAAACTTTTAAATTGAATTATTGTAAGACTTTGTTTTCTCTACGTACATTAAAAATTTCCCCCTGCAATTCCCAAAACATTCAGATTTCATGAAATGTCTACACATTTCATGAAATTCATGAAACACATTTCATAACTATTCTGAAGTCTCTGCTTGCTGAAATTGAGTGAAATCAGCAAATAGATCAAGAAATTACTGGGGGGACACACCAAATGACTGAATAAGCTTTGGTTCTGCAGAAAGCAAGGGAATAAACTGACATTGTGAATGAAAACATAGGAGGAAGCATCCATTTCTTAGCAGTGTTTTATAAAATAAGTTGCAAGGCATTTCCCATGATCAGCACTGTGATGTATAGCAGCCAAAAATTACCCACTCTGGCTCTTTTTATTGCAGTGGCAGAATCTTCAACATTGCTAGCGAGACCACAGCTTGCTTTTACGTCACATGCAGAAGATGAAGAGTTCAGTAAAGTGTCCAAGCCTATATAAGATACAGAATGATTGGGAAAAACTTTGAAAGACCTAAGCAAAGGCTGCTCCTTCTAAATCCAATGCATGTTTTGACATTTACATTCAGTGGGAGCAGGAATGAAGCAAAACTTAGGTAAGTGGGACAAAGTGATGGCAGATGGAGCTCTGTGCATGCCAGCATAAGTCACGGAAAGCTGGAAAAACTGTTTTACTTATCTGCACTCTGAAAAATTCTGCAATAGAGCTGATCTCAGGGAAAAGATCTGGGTTCTTCCATGGATAATCATAGAATCATTTAGGTTGCAAAGGACTTCTAAGGCCATCTGATCCAATCTTTAACCTAGCAAATAATGCAATATTTAGAGATGACGCTGAGCAGAGCAAAGTGAAACCAAAATGTCATGTACTAAATGGGAGTCTATATATTGTCATAATAATTCCTAAATAAATCATCTGTGTATCACCACCTTGAAATCTGTGTTGGATATGTTCACTTCCTTATCTAAACTGCAGAGAGTAGTAGAAAAGGCAGAAAATAAAATGGCATAACAGTCATGGTACAGTGCAGGCTGTGATGGGAGAATGGAATCAGTGAACAGCATGGTTTAGCTTTGTGGAGAGTTGAGTTAGAGGAGACACAAATACTCTTTCCATAGCTCCCATGCAGTTACAAACCCCTGTCCTGAGGATAAGTTTTTGTTTTCAAGGCCACATCTTCTCTCTGGACTAACCACCTGAGGGCAATCTCACACATGCAATCACCCGCACTGAGCTCCCGTGCCTGCAATACTGTGCTTGGTTCCAGGAACCATATTACCAGAAAAAAAAAAAAACAACATGACAAACTAGAAGCAACTCAAAGAGCAGCAGTGATGATCATTAGGAGGCTGGAGCTACTATGCAGAAAAAAAAATAATAAATAATAATAATACAGAAGCAAAATCGAGTTTGCCTAAGGAATGATCGATTAGCATACTGACCTCTAAATATTTGAAGAGTGAAGAGAAATTATTCAGCATAATAAAGGAACATAGAACTAGGAGTAATTGGTGGAAATGAGGCAAGGAAAATGTGCCTGATCTTCCTGTTGTGTTTTTCCTACCTGTGAGATACTGGTCTGGGAATTAAATGTATTGATTTTCTGATTGTGTAATAAAGATCAAGGCTCTGTCAAGGTAACTGTAGTAAAGGCCAGGACCTGAGACTCTTGGCCAAGAAGAGCAGCTCATAGTCAAGTGGCAGCCAGGACATGACTAATGGGAAAAGTGCATTGCTGTTGTCGGGCAGGAAGATAACACAAAATATGCAGTTCTTTGAGAAAGAGAAGTCATTTCTCCAGGAAAAATACCTGAAGGCCTGGGAACACCAAACTGTCCTTCCACATCTGCAAATTTCACAATACATGTGGTCCCAAGAAGGCTCTTTCTTCTTTGTTGGTCTATGACAAATTTTTGAATGCTATAGAGCAATAGTGATTTCAGGCCAGGGCTATTTCTTCACCTTCCCACTTTTTTTCCAAGGAAGAAGGCATTTGGGTCCTTGGTCAGACACAAGAGTGGTTGGAGGCAACCCATGGGACACGTCATTTACCAATGGGACTGAGTATGGGGTACTGTGCAGTGCGGACAACTGAGAGCCACCCTCATGGCCCACAGGATGGCCATAAAGGGATGGGATGGGGTGAGCTGGATGTGTTGGGCAAGCTAGCCAAATGGCCGCCCTGCAAGCCTGGTGCTGCCCCAGCATCTTCAGGACAAAAAGCAGATTTAGCAACCTGGCTACACACATAGTTGGCAGGATCACACTGTGCCAGGCCTGAAGGCAAAGCTAAGCTGCTGAGCTAAAGCTGTGTCACTAGGGGTAGGGCAGCATCTGTCCTCTGCTCAGGAAGGGAAAGCTTACAAGTGCTCACAGGGGGCTCTGAATGCCTCTGTCAGCACAATACAAGAAAATCTGGTTCAGCTCAGCCTCATGCAGGTCTGCAGGCAAGGGGTGTGCAGAAGCGAGCTTCACGTGGCTTCATACACCACGTGTGGTGGGGGTGACGGGGGCACAGCATGCTCTTTGTATAGCCAGCCAAAGAGGCAAATACGCCCTCAGTGCTCTTATGCCTTATGGCAAGCAGGTCCATGGGAAAGGGGAAAATGGTGTTTGTTTCCATGGGAGAAGCAAGGCCTGGGGTGGCTGGAGCTGCTTGGTAATGGAGCACGGCCTACCTATTTGTTTGGTGCTGCCAGTCTGTGCAGGTTAACAAGACTCAATAAGCAAGTGTTATGAATCAGGGCAACACAGGGGCAGCATCTCCTGCCTGCTCATGTTGGTCTAGCCTGCACCCAGCTCCCTTGTGGCAGTGGCCGAGTGTTTCTGTGCAGGTGCTGGAGTTACAAACCAGCACCTCTTACCACCCTATGGGCTCTCCTGCCCTGTTCCCCTCTCAGCATCCCTTGATGGAACCACCTCCTTCCCCACTTCTCCCTCAGCTCTCTGCCTGGCACCCAAATTTTGATCTTCCCATCAGCAGGCTTTGCCTTTCTTCCTGCTCTGTCCCTCCATCTGCCTTCTTTGGTCACTGACCTGATGGGGACACACAAGCTCTTGGGATGTGCCAGCATGAAAATCAGCTCCTAGTGCAGAGCTCCCTGTGACCATGGAAAGCTGCCCAGCATTGTAACACGTGCCAGGTCCCTAGGCAGAAGCGGAGCAGGCTCGGCTAATCCCGAAGGGAAATGATTAGCAGCTGTAGACTTGCATCTCGGTGGCACAGGATTTGGGATTCATTTTCTTAAAAAGTGCAGAGCTGAAAGCTTCAGGGTGATCTGGGGCCACCAGAAAGTCCTGGAAAAGCCCTGGAAAAGAAGGGATTCTGGACCTGCCCTATGTCCAGAGCACCCCCTTTACACCATGACTTTGCAAAAAGATTTGCAGGATGTTATTTATTTTAAATGCAGTTGGGGATGTACTTATCTAGCTCTAACTGGGATGTCAATAGTGGTGAAGCAGCAGCAGCATGGTCTAACAAGCTTGCTCAAGCCCTGATTAGACTTGTCTGGCCTTCCTGGAAGTCTGTCCTGCTGTTACTTCATCACTGTTAGAGTTTACTTACAGTTGCTATGCTGCAATTAAACATTCTGATTCTGTGGTAAGCATGCCCTGACTGTGACGGAGCCTGAAAATTTGGGAAGCAAACTGAGCTCAAGTAACTGAACTAACTCCAAATGGAAAGCAATAGAAAAGAGCAACCCCTCATTTCCTTTTCAGAACCCCCATTTAAGAAAGAAAATCCTATTTCTTTTTTTCTTTTAACAGGCTGGTTATAGGATTGACCTGTACCAATGATCCAATGATGACAGGTCTTTTTTTTTTTTTTTTTTTTTTTTTTTTTTTTAAAAAAAAAAAAGGCAAATCTGCTGTCTCCTCTCAGAGGGCTTATTTGCAAATATGGCTAGCTAGGTCCCTTTCCTACAGTCTGCATCAATATATTTTTTTTTCTCTGAGATCAAGGAGTCAACACTCAAGTCAGTCAACCTCAGACCGTGGAGGCAGTCTAATGCACCATATCCTCCAAAGCATTATCCCCACAGCCTGCTATTTTCAGGTTCCTGCTAAAGATTAATAATCAAAGAGCAAACAGCTTTTGTTTTGACTCTAATATTGAATATACCCTGGATCTCTGTTTGAGCAGAAGCAAACAAATGAGTGTTCACTTGTTTTGAGAACCACTGGTTCCCAGGAAAGAGGACAAATTTCTCTTTCCATCTGGATAGTTTGTATTGGTAGCTCTGTGCCTCAAAGACCTTCATGCTTCCACGGCACAGCAGCTAGAACCCAGAGCACATAAGGGTGTAAGAGAGGCTGTATAATTCAAACTCAGAAGAAATTTTTTGGAAAAAAAAAAAGAAAGAAAAGAAAGAAAAGAAAAGAGAAAAGAAAAGAAAAGAAAAGAAAAGAAAAGAAAAGAAAAGAAAAG
>CM021767.1:25129453-25258224 GCA_011076525.1 Nettapus auritus
AAGAAAAGAAAAGAAAAGAAAAGAAAAGAAAAGAAAAGAAAAGAAAAAAGAAAAGAAAAAGAAAAGGCAATGGGGTTTTCCAAGTGAGGACCCATGGCTCTTCTGGCACCCTAAAGCCTTATCTGTTCTTAACCAGCATCCTCTGTAGGTTCCCATAGTGGGTACCTCAGAGTTGAAGGATGAGATGGGGAAAGGACACCAGTAGTGAAGTGCTTATTGCTATGTGTTGGTTTCTAGTATCTCCAGCCCTTACATTCCACTGTTGAAAAGCAACATACAAAGGGCATCTGGTAAGACACTCAAGTACCTGACCTGTGCAGTGACATGAAGAGGGAAATACAAACTGTTCTGTTACAGAAGAAATGGCAGAGGTCTCCCTAGCTGGAGGAGAAGTCATCATTAGGAGGTTATTTTTCCTGGCTGTTCTTTCCTGGCTTGGTAGGGTCCTTGCCCATCGGCTGTTTTCCTGGGAGAAGTAGTTAGAGACATTAATCTGATGTCATCATGTTTTTAGTGGCTTCTGGAAAATTTATCTCTTGTGAATGTGAAATAGAAAAGGGATGAGCCCTCAAACAGTGAGTGACCTGTGACCTGTGAGACAGCCATGGCACCCACAGCTACCTGTGTCCTGTGGCTCTGACAGTCTCCTCCTTCCTGTGCAGACCCTGAGGCAGGAGGTGTAAGAAAGCCCAGCATCCCACCCCTAGTGCTGAGACAGGGACAGAAAAAGGTGTCCAAATTCTCCTGGTGCTTCACCACCAGCTCACAGCCAGTGCTGGCCATGGAAATTCTGTCTTCGTGCTGGGCCCTGCCTCTCAGATGTGTCAGTAGGAGAGCAGCTTGGCTTTTCAGGTGCTCTCTTGCTCTTTTACTTAAGCTGCAGGGTGTTGTTATCCCACCTTTTCCCCTTTCGACTTAAAAAGGAGAATATGTCCACCACAGCAGAGACACACTGGCCAGCCTGCATGGATGTTGGTCTGCAGAATCTGGAAGCCAGCATCCCCCTCTGCTTAGGGCCTCATGCTTTATTCATCCTCCTTTGCTCTGAGTTTTGGGAATATAGATCCAGCCAGCTTTGTCTTACAGCTGGACATGAAGAAGGGTCATTTCACAATCCTTTGGAGCTGCTCCGGGTGTGCTGGCCTCTAGTATCTATCCCACTGTGTATTCCCGACATCCCCTTTCCATCTAACTGCTCTCCCACATGTGGTATTGCCAATGTTACTGCTCCCGACTGCAGTGTGCTATCATGCAGAAGTTGTTGCTTCAGCTAACTTCAGTCCTGTGTATATTCTTCTGAATGTTGATTTCCTGGATGACGAGCATTTGCATGGATCCCAGCCCTTATGTTTCAGAGGGTCTAGCAGTGGAAGGCAATTAATACCATCTTCTTCTGCTTTCTGACCCAGAGGAGCTGCAGGGACACCATCAACCACCAAGGCATTAGGAAGTTATCGAGAGTTTCACACACTGTTTGGAGAGAAAAGCTCCTTCCCTGTCTCCTAAAATCTAGCTAATCCCTTTGCATCACAAGAAAGTCTTCACCTTCCAGGCTACTATCCTGGATGCTGCTTTGTGAGTTGCTTCAGCAGGGGGCTTAATGGAGAAAGATACCACAGACTGCTTTTCTCAGCAGGAGACCACCTTTGGCTCCCTTCACAGGGTCTCAGTGAACTTCTGGAGGCAGCAGCAGAAGCTGAGAAAACACAAGGCCTTTATGGAAGACATTGTGACACAAATGGGAACCAACTTAAACAGTTCAGCCTCTTCCTGGTGGGGTCTGGTGGGTCCTGAGAACACTGCAGAGTCTGGCAGGACAGGATGGACTGTACCATCAGACATAAACTTGTGTCTGTAGCCTGCAGAGTTTCTCAAAACATGTCAGCTGCAAAGAGCTCTTCTGTCCAGCTCTGCCTGTCCATGGGAGCCGCGGTTCAGGAGAGCGGCTGTGGATGCGCCAGAGCACACAACTCACTATGTACAAAAGCACTACACCAAAATGTAAATGAAGAAGAGATTAAAGGGGAACAGATGTTGGCTGATTGTGTCCACCCTGCTCCTGGGAAGCAGCCCAGTGCAGCTGCTGTCTGCCCGGGGCCCAGCTAGCTCAGGGCAGCAGGGCTGGGATTCTTGCAGCCTCATGATCCTCAGAGGAAAGTATTGAGTGTGTTCCTGGTGATATCCTTTTCTGCCCTTGCAGCTTGTTTCATGGGAAGGCCTTTCTGTACAAATTCATTTAAATGAACCCCTGTGACCGTAAGACGTGCATTTGACTGCAGGACGCTGGGTCCCTGCTGAAACTGCAAACTGGGCCTGACAGAGGTGAACTATACAACCCCTACCAGGAAAGAAGATCTGAACAACAGAGTCATTAGTCCCAGGCTAGGGTAGGCCATCCATGACACATAATGTGCCATCAGAAAAGACAGAATGGGCTTCTGACACTGCCTAGCTCTACACATGGTTCAGCTACTGAAACTATTTTTTCTCACTTAGTGCATGAGCCACATTGTTCTTGCTTTGTTATCTTTTTGCTGCTTTCCTTTCATTGACCATAGCCTTCTTTTCAATACTGCCCATATCCTTGTCTCCTTTATTCTTCACTCTGCTGTACCAAGCCACCACTTACTTATAAAAGGGGTGGACTCCCTCGCCTCATATCCTTGTTGCTCAACCTCTCTGTTTCCTACATCCTCGGGGAAATGCTGCCACCCACACTGCCATCTCTGAGGGGTTTTCAAATGTGCTTCAGCCAGCTTCTGGAGAGCTTGTGCTCTTGTGTCACTTTGTAGAAAAAGGCCCAGCCTTCAGTCATTTATATTTATTTTCCTGGAGGGTCCTGGTGGAGAGGGATGAAAAAAAATGATCAAGAAGAAACAGCCCAAACTGAACAGCTTATTCTTTTTCGTATATTCTCCCTCAGTATCTCTAAAGCCTTTCTGCTGTTTACTGATCCCTCCCTTCTGCCATTTCCCACCACTGGGAGCTATTGTCCATCTAATGCAGAGCAGAACACGCCTGTAAGGCCAAGCCAAATTCAAACCATTACTTGTAACGTGCCTACCACTAAAGTATCCTCAAATAGCTGTGAAATCCCAGAGAATTAAGCCTGAAGACATAATGGCAGAAACTAGCTTCTTGATTTTTATTTATCTGCATATAATGGCTCGATCATGCATGTTTGTTAACACGAGGCAGCTCCCTCATGTTCTACAGCTGAGTTGAGAAACTGCAGCTGTAACTGTGGAGTGGATCTCCTTGCCTTTCAGCCTGTGATGGTGCTTTCTCCACAAGTGCATCTCAGATCCAGCCTTCCCCATCTCCTATATACTCAGAAACAGGAAATGGGGGCACCTTTGTTGGTGCACATCTGGACTGGTTTTGCCCCCTCCTTGCCACGTGCTCCAGGTTGCTATGCTCTGCTGAAAACCCCATGATGGGGCTACGGCTCTGAGATTGCACCGTGCCTTCCCTCTGGGGCTGCCTTAACAATTCACTGTGCACCCCTGCTCGTAGCTGCATCTTCCCAGCACCTGATGCCATGAATAACACCTTTCCTGTGTCTCTCCTGATACAGCATCATATGCTACCTGATACTCGCGAAAAAAAGAACATCTTTCTCAGCAGGTGTCCTGAGCCCCCCAGGAAGTGTTTGCTGTTCTCTGTTTGCAGATCTCATTTATCAGGCCAGCCTGGTCACTCATCACCTCCTGATGTTAATGCTGGAAGATAGGGCTACTGAGTGCAGGAGTGGCAAAGCTGTCATGCTCCAGCTGGGCAAAAGTGGAGCCTCACTCAGTAAATATTGACACGTCTGCAAGCAAACAGAAGGCAGCTTTCAGCAGGCAGCTCTCTGGCTCCCTGAGCTGATGCTGGACCAGAGACGCTGGGTGCTTTGCGGTTATGAGCTGCTGTTTACAGAGTGCAGGATGCAGGAATGGATCTCCAGCAGCTGTGATGACAGTGGCAAATTGATGGGCTCACAGGAGTCACCAGCTGCATGCCCACTGCCCACCTGCAATACAACAAGTGGCTGCGACCACTTCAGGCTCTGGAAAAGCAAGCAGTCTTTTCCATTCCTCAGCAACTTCTAGCCAGGTTTTCTTCAAGAGGATACTCAAGACAGTCTCTATTAAAAATAGACAGCAAAAAAAACAGAGTTTTGTTACAGGTTTTTAGTTCCCAAAACACTGCCCCAAGAATCTAGGTGGATATTGTACCTCCTATAAGTTGTCAGATGTAAGGAAGTCACAGGTCCAAGTACATGTAAATATAGAAATCACCAGACTGAGTCCTTCTCATGGGTCCATGGATTTGAGTAGCCAGTCATTCCTAGTTTAATTTCTTACAGAAATCCCCAAATTTAGTTCTTACATGTTATAAAAACTACAGCTTACCATGTGCTGTAAAACATGTGTTCATTATGTTCCCTTACAGACTATTGCCTGGAAGCTGAGGACCACATTCTCTGCACAGGTGGAGCAGAGTCCTTATGCCAAGAAGAGATGGGATTGCAAGCAAGGGGTCTTGATGGATTGGGTTCACTTCCTGACCCACCCTCCCTATGACTTTGAGCATGTTATTTGATCTTTTAATGCTCTCATTCCCATCCATGAAACAGAGGTGATAATGCTTTCTCTCCTCAGCTCTTTCTTTTACCTACTTAGACTGAAAGCAACTTTTTTTTTTTTTTTTTTTTTTTTTTTTTTTTTTTCCCATTTCTCTGTTTTCTGTTTGTTTGTCTTCCTAGTACAATTAGATTCTGATCCACAGCAGAAGTTCCTTGGTTCTGCTGTAAATGTAAATAATTATCTGTTCTCAGTTAGAGCCTGTGGGCACCACCAGCAGGCAATAAATAACAAGAGGATGACTCAGATCTTTAACTGACACTGTGCGGATCTTAAATAGAGAGCTAAAGAGCAGGGCAATAACTTCAGGAGTAGACCCCAGGAGTCACAATGCGATAAGTCCCTTTCACCTCTTTTCTTGAATGTCCAAATTCTTTCTTTACAATTGTTTTCCACTCTCTGGTTTGTCTCTACTACATCTGTCTGTCCCCTTGCAGAGTAAAGACAACAGTTAATCCCCAGTTTCTTTCCCCTGCATGAAATAAACACACTAATGTGCGTGCTTTGGAGAGAGGGCTGATCCCTGCCCACAGTCTGTATCATCGCTCTTTTTCCTTGCAGTCTCTTGCCATTTTTCATTTCTAAATCAGACTTTCTTAGAGCAGGGACTTTGTATCGTGGAGCACAGTGTGCCTACAGCACTGCAGCACTTATGTCAAGCCCTTGGTGCAGACTGTATGGGGTTTTCTTATTAATTTACTGGAGTAAATCAGTAACTGAATGTTTTCTGTCAGATGGCTTCTTTGCTGAACCAGATGTTGGGTGATGACAGGTATCAAAAGTGTGGAAAAGGAGGATGTAAATGGCAGCCTAAGGATAGTGGAAGAGAGCACGAGGATTTGGTTGGTGCAAGACCAAATATCTCGCTGCTGCAACAGCGACAGCCCGAGCACTGAGCAGAACCGGAAGGCACTGAAGTGCTGCTTCGACAGCAGTGCTGTTCTGATCCAAACCTCAACTTCTGTAAAAAAAATGTTTAATAGTAAATCATTTCAGCTGTTCCTCTCCTTCGGCCTTCCCTGAGCTGTGGGGCCTCTGCAGAGCCCTGTAAGGAAACCCACAGTCCCCAACTGAAGTCAGTTCTTTTGCCAAGATCATTGGAGATCACGTCAAAGCCAGCGCCAAAACTGCTGTTTGCCTCCAGCACTGGCAAGTCTACCATTATGGCCAAATTACAGGGAACAAACACAACCAGGCACATTGCTGCAGAACCAGGGGAGGGGCAGAGAAAGAGCAAGAAGAGGAACATGCAGCAAAGGTCAAAAAGAAAAATAGAAGGAGATAGCAGACACAAAATGGACCTAAAGGTAAATTAAAAGGGCAAAAAGGTGATACCTTTTATTAATTATTCATTGAATGATGGTTTGCACAGTTACAGTCAGAAGCAACATTTGCAGCAGGCACTGAAACTTCAATGGGCGGGCAAGCTGCATTCCTCTTCCCAAAGTCACCATACTGACCACTACAATACTACCAGTACAGGGCTGTCAGTATATATGACACTAAAAATTAAGCCAGGCATTTTTTTTTTTTCCCTAAAAACTGCTTCCAGGCTAAGAACATACAGGTAGAGAAATTACAATGTGTGCCACCTATGCTCGAAAGACAAAATGAAGAATCCTGTTATTTGGTGGCTGGCATCCTCACTGGACACTGGGAATAGTGAGCCTGGACTGCACCTCTGTCTTCTGTGCCTTGAAGAGGCTGAGCAATAAATAATTTATTTGGAGGCTTTTCCTGGCACAGACAGATGTATATAGACACAGAAGGGAAACATTGCTTGTTGAAAGGTCAGCATATATTGGTTATGAGCAGGGGAATGTTTTCACAGGAAACACTGAGGACTGTGCAGAAGTAAACATACCTCCAGTGTGGAGTGGTGTGGTGATCCAGCTGAGTCTTTCTCTGGGGTCTAGCTTCCCAGGGATGATGCACAAGGCCCTTGGGGTATTTACACAGCCCGTTCTTGAAAGACCAGCTGCCACTCAGCACAGTTTATCTTCTTTTCCTGATTATTCAGTTTGTGTTTTCTTTGCTGCTCCTGGCTTCCACTTCCTCCAGTTCCAGGAACTATGAGGAGCCGTGCGCCTCTGTAGCACCTGTGTGCGTGCGCCAGGCACGGCAGCTGCAGCGTCCCCAGCTGCTGAGCGCGGCCTGTCAGCCACATGCATTTCCACACCACTGTGCAATAGCCTGCTTCTGGATCCTTCCCATGCACGTTTCTTTCTAAACCCACAAACTTTGGGGTTTTGTGCAGCATGAAAACACTGCTCTTTGTCCCTGGCACCTCCGTGTTTTGTGCTCCTTTCAAAGAGGAAGGTTCCTGTTATTCTGGTGCAGTGAGTGCTGCACCTGAGAAGACCCATCTTCGTGCTGCTACAGAAATGAGAAGGGAAGAGAAAGTTTGAGTTTGTGAAGAGCCAGGCTGAACTTGAGTAGAACACAGGGAATATGAGAGGTGATCTCACTGGATCCCTGCATTTGGGTCCTGCAAAGACTCCAAATTCCAAGAGCCTTTCAATAGAAACAGAATTTAAAATGGATCCAGTTTTGGTGCTCTTACAGAGGGTCAGGGCTTCTATTTCCTCCTGCAAAACTTTGTGTGTCCATGTCTGTGCTAGACCTCTCTGCAGGGACACAAAAGTCTCAAAAGTCTATACACAAATATCTGTCATGGTCTCCACTTTGGGCCGGAGGAACCCTGAGTTGCACAGGATTTCCAGGCAAACAAAGATTAAGCAGTCCAAGCTGAACTGCTGGAATCTCTTCAACACACTTAGCCAGGATTTTGCTTACTTGCAATAGCAAATTAGCAATAGCAGAGAGATGCATTCTTCTTTGTGGAACAAAGAGGGCACTGTCTACCAAGCTTTTGTATGAAATCCACTCAATGAATTAAAATTTGCTGCTTGCCCGCTGTCTACTTTCACAGGAGTGCCCTCCTGACTATATTCACCAGCCCCATTATTTTTTGATTCAAC
This sequence comes from Nettapus auritus, assembly GCA_011076525.1. Lineage (NCBI taxonomy): Eukaryota > Metazoa > Chordata > Aves > Anseriformes > Anatidae > Nettapus > Nettapus auritus. The sequence goes on from CM021767.1 coordinate 25,137,063, forward strand.
CTCTGTAATGACAAAAAATAAAAATAAAAATCAATGAGTTGCCAATAGAATAGAATTCACACCTCTTTCTGGAACACAAGGCCTATAAGAGAGATTTCTTCATCCACCCCAGATCTTTTCTAGTCATGACCCTGCAGAGAAAGAATCCTTCGAAAATATGATTTAAAAAGGAGAAATACTTATTAAATGAACAAACTAAACGTCCCTTTGCTAACTTCAGGTTTTATTGGCATTAAGTCTCTCAGTTGAAAAACAATGGAGGAGAAATGATAGTGTTACTATTCTTCAGTTATTCATATCTCTCAAGGAGGTGCTGTTTAATACCATACTGAAAAGAAAAATATATATATATATATATATTTATTTCATGCTGTAGTCTCCAAAATCAAATTCTTGATGTTTTCAGGGCAGGAATGAGTGCCTTGATGTTCTTCGTATAGACTGATGGTGCTGGGGGGCTGCTCTGGCGGGTACGAAGTTGATGAATATTTTCAAGGTAGGATTTCTAGGGTATACAAGGCAGCTTGTCATCAGCCATGGTTACTTCTGACTTAAGCAATCAGCTCCATGGACTTTAGCATTGTTATATAATTGTAACCAGAAGTCCTCTGGGAGTTTGAACCATGCCGTTGTGCTCTCGTAAGTAATTTGGGAGGCATCTCTACCCTCAGGAGTCCACATTGGTCAGTAATGTAGAACAGCTGTCCACTTTCTTTGGGAGAGAGGTACTCCTAATGACCAGTGCCAAAGTCATGCCCTAACCACCTCCCATGATTTTATCTTACAGCTGTTCTTCAGAGCATGTAACTACCTCACAACCACTTCTTCTCATCGTGTTCATATTATAGGTTTATAATTTTGCTTCTCCATGTGAAACATTGAGCACCATATCCCACTTTACCACAACTATTTTACTGCCATTTCAGCTACTGTTGTTCCATTGGCTCCTCATTCGCACTCTACAGATGAAATCTTGATCTAGAAAAATCAATGGAAGATTTGTCACCGACTTCTGTGAGACCTAGGCTTCAACCAGTAGCCTCTGTACAGATACAGTTTCTGATTTTAGTTTTTTTCTCAGCCAGATTTTCCAGCCATTTAGCAATACAGACATCTGACAGCTTACCTGGGCTCCTATTTCTGCTTACACCAAGTGGACAATATTTTGAAATTGGCAGCCTACCCTCAGCCAAGTTCAGACAGCTGTGGCTTGTCATTTCAAAGAGAAATGATCTCAAGCTGCCAAGATGTGATTATGGGTCGACAGGGGCAAAAATAAAGCTGTGGTCAAATGAAAAGGAAACATTAAGTTGTTTTGTATTTTGTAACTGATTAAGCATTTACACATTGAAGTCCCAGAACTAGACATCCAGATCAGTCAGTACTGACCTGAACAGCTTTCTCCCAAAACAATTATAGCTTAACTCATCCCTGCTGGTACTGGCAGCTATAAAACAAAGAAAAAAAAAAATGCCAAAAAATCCTAACCCCCAGTTCTTGAGGTTGTGTCATGGTAATTCTCTGGGTAAGGAAATTTGATTCAAAAGCGCCCCTGTAGTCCAAGCCTGCATGTCTCAGGTTCTCAGAAGTTGGCAACCAGGTTATCTGACTTTGGTGACAGCCCATCCAGCACTGATTCCGCTGTGCCAAGTTGAGCTTCATGATGTTTTGTTTCTAGTTTGAGGTGAGGTATAAGAGACACTATGGCTGACTAAACTGTGAGTTCACCACACCACCCATTCCCCTGCCCTCAGTCCCAGTTTTCTTGGAAACCCAGAAGCACAGCAGGGAGGGGAGGGAGGAAAGGATGGACATTTACGTATTCAGACTGCATCCCGACAAGCAAGCAGGATGTGAACAGTGTGGTGCACATCTGGGCCTCTGAGCTGGAAAACAGTCCCAAGCCTCACAGTTCAGATGCATCTCTACACCTCAAATATTGTTGTCAGCATGTAATTGCCCTGTGCCTGGTTATAAAGGCTAAGCAACTCAATATGGGAGGCCCAACCCATTTTCCAGTAGCATAGCACTATGCTACTGCATTGACATATTCACAGCATGGGGCTTGGTAATAGGGCTTCTCTTCTTTTTAACTGAGCAAATTTCCCTGGCTCAGATCTGGAATGACCGCCAGCCCTTGCCGGACAGTGACAACCTGTGCTATGGGAAATTCTGAGGTAGAGGCATGTAGAAACACAGGCAAATAAACATTACTGCAGGAATGCAAACTGGTAGTCATTATTATCATTATTATATGTGATATTATTTGTATTCCAGTACAAACTAAAGACCACAAGTGAGACTGGAAGAACAATTAATTCTGCTAGAGGTGGCAAACAACCCCAGAGTGACGCTACATCCTTGAGGTTTACAGGTGTTACCTGTAAAACTGAAGCTGAGCTCATATAAAGGAAGACCTCTAATTTTTTATTTTTATTTTTATTTTTATTATTATTTTTTTAGCCTATAAATTCTTTCATTTCTTGAAAGATTTGAGAAATAGAAAAAAGATAAAACCAGGAAAGGCTGGAGTTTGCAAGCATGACTATGTGACTCGATCATATGAATTATAATTTTATAGGGTTGATCAGGTTTTGGGAGTGAGCCAGGCAATGATAAACAAATCAAGGCCAGAAAAAGACAGGTAGGAAATAAATTTCATAGGAATATGACTCTGGGTTGGGCTATTAAGAGAACTGAGTCTTCCTTCACACCCATGAAACCACAGACTATTCTCTCTTCAGAAAAAAATAGGAGTCTCTAGAGAGACAAGGAGAAAAAAAATCTCCTATCAGAGCTATGTCAATACAGAAATGTCAATAAAGGTTCTGATGATTAAAAGAATTTCCCAACACAGAGGATAAAATGTGTTTTACAGGGTGGTCTGTAAATGCTCTTAATGACAACCCTTCCCCTCCCAGCTACAAATGCTTACTTAGCTTTTCAATAGCTATGTTGGAGGCACACATCCATTTAACATTTGAAAATTTTCACATAGAATTCCCTTCTGAATAGGTGGTGTATGTTTAAGATTTTATTAAATGAATAGGGACAAATTCTGCTCTTTGAAAATTTGATGTAAATCTGGAGTAATATAATTATTAAATCACTTTAAATGAGAACATAGTTTGGCCTCACGATATCCAGCACGGCGCAGGAATGTAATACAGGAAAGGGTTACTTTCTAACTGCTTGTATGATTTAAGGCAGATAAATAAATAATAATAATCAGTCTTTGTTTCTGAAAGGAGATATTCAGTCTACCCAAAGCACCATCCAAGTCATTAAAGGATTCCCAGGTGCCAGTATTTGGAAAGGGTATTAGCTATTCAAACAGTGTAGGCAGAGGTCTCTGCTCTTCGCTCTCCTGGGTCATCTCAGATTTCTTCAGTCTCTGCCCAGAACTGAACAGAGGCGGGAAAGAAAGGTTGGAAGTTTCAGAGGAGTAACATTTTCTCGTGAACAAAAAGAACATATTTTTCAGTCCTGCAGTAAAAATGAGGAAAACCCTCCTTTGTTAGTACAACTGCAAGGCTGATTGGACGGAGGCCTGCACACTGCACATGGAGGGGAAGACAGCAGGAGAGCAGACTCTGCAGCAGATGCTGTGCAGGAACCGTCTTTTCCTCCCCTTTTCAGAGATAATTTACCTGGCTTGACTCTATTCCTGGGAAAAGAAACCACACAAAAGTGTCAGTGCAATGCAGCTGGGTTGTTCAAACAGTAATTCAGCAGCAGGTGGCAAAAGTGAATCCACACAAATGCAAAAGACTTGCTGAGGAGATGGCTGAGCTATACTGACAGTCAGTGCCCCAGAGACAGGGATACAAACACCTCTCTGGGAGGGAAGTTCAGATTTAGGGTGCCGACAATCATTGCAAGCCACCCACCCCAATGTACGCTCCTGTACATTTTTACAAGTTAATAGTTGTAAGCAGGTGCCTGAGACTGAGTACAAATTTCAGTTTGGAAACGTTTTCCTGAGGAAATAAAAAAGGCATTGGAAATACCAATCACTACAGATAGAGACATAAGGAAAGACCAATGGACTCTAACTATCTGACAAAGGGAAGAAATGCAAATGTCTCCAACCGGAATAAGCTCTGCCTAAACAAAAGCAAAGCCTTCTAGAAGGATGTTTTCTGAAAACTTCATCTTTATTTAATGAGATCTGCCTTGTGAATTGTTCTGATCCAAAAGTCCCTCTAGATGCAACTCCTCACTCCTGCTCTGAGTTCCCAGACAGTTGATTAAATTTTGTCACATCGAGACTGTGCTTGCTCACGGCTGCTGATTCATTTCTCTCTGTAATATACGGTCTTGGTCACGACTCTGAAAAGCTTAAATCATTCAGGTCCCTGCCACTATAAAGTATGCTCTTCTACCATTTCACTTTAGCAACTGCAGCTTGTAGAGAAGAAACGAGCATCACTCCTAAAAATTGAACTTTTGCTTAGGATGTCTAAACAATTCTGTGTTAGCCCTTGTGAATACATTAACTCATTGTAGCAAGACACTAGGATGATGGGCAGCTTGGAATGTGGATAATTTAATAATGCATTAAATTATACTGATGCCCAACCACAGTCAGGACTACAGTTCCATGCTAGGTTCTCACTGATATTTTTCTGTTTCCAAGGTTCCTGAACAGAATCCTCCCACTCAGACTGTAGGCAGTTTGAGTGGCAGCATGGTGGGGCAAGGTCACAGTGCTGCACCTCACCTCTCTGGGTACCTGGAAAACACAAAGAAAGGCATGTGTGTTCAGTTGGCAACTGAATGAATTACAGCTACTCATGTGATGCCCAATCATGGATGTAATCAGCACATTGATGCTTCTTACCCAGTAAATACTTTACCTGTCCCATGTGCCAGGAGCAGTCAGGAAGACAGATGCTATTATGAGAGTAATGAAAAGCACAAAATTAAACTGATAGACATAGAAAACCTGATGTCACAAATACAACAAAGCTCATTGCCTCTTGCGTCCATCTTTTCCTGACTAGGGCAGGATGACCACTTTTTGGGGGCATATTGCCTGCCCAGGATTACGCCAAAAAGAATTTCTGGGAAGAGCTTGTCACCGTCATCACACAGACTTCCTCTGAATCTCAGCACAGCTGTTCCCGTCCTGACCTACTAGCCCAATTTCTTGCTAACTTGTTACTGGGAATGCTCCTACAGTGTTTCCAGATGTGGAGGATCCCAAGCCTGCGCCACACAGCACCTTCACTCCTTCCTCTCCAAGGATTCCAGTGACAGCACACAGCAAGCTTCAGCCTCACTAGTGGAGAAAATGGCAATGGTCCTGGATAAGTGAAAAACCCACGTCCTTCTTCTTTGAACAGTTTGCAGTCAGAGCATTCCCAGAGTTTTGCCATATTTAGTACAATCTCCAAGACAGAGGAAAGTGTTGGTGTTATAAAAATCAGGGACATCCCTGTTGCCTCCTGTTGCTGTTATACTGTAACCCAGAGGACAGATAGGAGTAAGTCCACTTAAGAACAGTGATGGCCTGGTATATGCCCAGAACAGTGCTACATTTGTCTTTCGAGAGTATTTCTAGGGCAGCCTTCATAATCTGTACCAGCAGAAACAGTGATAGGGATCAATGACTGCTTGTCTTTCTCCTGAGATCAGGCACACTGGAGAACACGAAGGAAAATGAGCTCACTTCCTACTACATCACTAAAGGTATTTTCAAATGTTTTATAATGCTGTGCAATGCATACAGGAGCCACTGTGCACTCCGCAGTAATTTACATGTATTTCAAGATATTCGACGCTGCAAAGAGCTGTACAAGCTTCAGTACCTTGCCCAAGAGGAGTGCAAGGAGTTTGTCACCCAAAAGGCGTCACCAGCTCTACCAGTGCTAGCGGTGCTGTGGGGTGGAGCGGAGAGGAGCTGAAGCAGTTTGGCACATGGGTACATGTCTGGTTTGGCCAAAGGCAGGAGAGCTCAGTGCTCCAATGGAGCATAGCACCTTCCCTCCCTGAAGGAGGTCTCTGAGGAAAGCTGCCTGATCTGAGCTTGGATGAATGATGCCCAGTGCCTATCTTCTTCCCTCCTGGCTGCCCGACTCCTAAGCTGCTTGTTTGAGCCTGCGATGGCAACTGATGGGAGAAACTGCTTTCAAACTGTTTAATAACAGTGATGGTAACCTCTGACCTTGCTGAATAGCAGTGCTTTTGACCTTTCATTTGTTAAATAATACAACCACTTACTTCCCGATGCTTATCAGTGTTTAGTAATTGGGGTCAAGACAAAGCAAGGCAGAGTACAGTTGCCCACCAGACTTTACTGAACCAGGAAGAATTTTCTTAAGCTACAGATTTCCTTTCTGATAATCTTCAGTCAGGACAAGCAAAGATTGGAGACTGGGTGGCTTAGAAGATCCATAACAGGCTAAAGAGCCGCTCAGCTGCTAGCATCTGGTTTGAATCCAGTTGTGGTTGACAGTGGCAGAAATTCATTATGGTCTCAGGTTGCCTCTCTGACTCATATGAAATGACTATGGCTTGCAGTTCTAGCATTTACTGGCCACCCAGCCATATCATAAAATATTAGTGCAAGAAATGGTTCTAGTGACATGGGCTGTTATATGAGTTTACAAAACCAGAAAATGCCTGTTCCTGTTTGGAAAATCAGGCTAAGGCACAGTGGTAGGGAACAGCGTGGACAACATTTTGTGGTTACTCCTGAGTGCTCTGCGTGATTCACGTTAAAGAGAGGTGGTTAACCTGCAGGAATCTGAGTGGATTTTTATGAGACGTAAATAAAACTAGTGAGTCTGATTGCATGCTGTACAGCTCATCGAACATCTCACTTCACAGGCAAGCAGGTGACAACTGTTACAGGCGACAATCCTTAGATCAGTGTTTTCCTTAGGTGTGAACAGGAAATAGATGAAAAAGAAATACAAGAATTTATGATGTGACAATGGATTTAAATATATGTGCATATACATATATCTGTGTAGTGTACATATAAAGATTTAAACTTCCTTAAGACATCAAACAGAACTTTTATTTGTCTAAGCAGATGGATGACCTCAGTATTTATTTACTGACGTTTGTATTAGGCTGGTCTGCAAGAACTTTAGGGCAGGAGCTATTTCACGAATGTCTGTCCATGTGTGATTCAGCAAAAGACGGCCCCATACAGTGATCCAAATACTGTAATTATATACATAATAATAATAATAAAGATCTACTTGTGGATGTATGTGAGTTAGATAGCAAGGTCAGTAAAATGACAGTGTGCGGTGGGATTCTGAGGTAATTTTTGGTGCTGGCCGTGTAAGACATGAGGAAAACGGAGCTGTTGGTGGTATCCCAGACAAGTTGTTCTCCATCACCAGGTGTCGTTCCGGCTTTTTAGAGACACGGGTTTTAGCTCTCTGAGGAACACTGAGGGACGACACACACCCACAAGGGACTGCAAGCTTAACACACCGCTTGCCAGCGCCCCCGGGGCTCAGTTACCGGGTGAGGGTTACACGGGCACATCCCTCCCTCCGCCCGGCGGGGCCGGCCGCCATTTTCCTCCCGGGGCCGCCGCGCCGTTGCCATGGCAGCCGTTGCCGAGGCGCCGCCATTGCCGCCCGTTCGGGGCCGCTCCCCGGGCGGCAGCGCCGGTTGCCCGGCGACGGCGACGCGGCCGCCATGGATGCGGCGGGGCTGCCCGGCGCGCTGGAGCTGGCGGCCGGCGGCGGCGCGGGGCTGAGCCCGGAGAAGCGGACGGCCCTGGGGGCCTCGCTGCCGCTGCTGCGGCGCGACTACCGCTTCCAGGCGGTGTGGTTCTGGGGCTGCGTCCAGGGCGTGCGCGGCGCCTACTACATCGCGCAGGGGCTGGGCGCTGACCGCGCCGCGCCGCGCAGCCGCCTCTACAGGTGCCCGGGGACGGGGAGAGGGAGCGGGACGGGCGTCGCCACCCCAAAAAGCGGTGTGGGGAGCTGAGGGGAAGGGGGCTGGAGGGATAGGAGCGCCAAGCCCCCGTTGTCGCGCTTGTCGCCGACAGCTTGAACTGTGTGGATTGGAGCCTGCTGACGCCGGTGAGCACGGAGGTGGCGGCGCAGGCTGAGAAGCTGAAGGGCCGTTTCCAGGGGGATCCGTCTTTTCAGTATGAGTACGCCGAGGTAAACGCGGAAGATGCCGAGAGATTGCTTGAAGACGGTAAGGAGGTAAATACGACAAAACACTTTCAGACTCGTTTCACTACGGTTGTACCCCTCACACCGAACAGCCTTGTTTGTAAGAGGCAGCTGAAGGGTCACAGGAACAGCCTGATTCCTACTCGTTTAATCACAGAATGGGTTGGAAGGGCCCTTAAAGATCCCCTGGTTCCACCCCCCTGCCATGGGCAGGACACCTCCCACCAGACCAGGTTGCCCAAAGCCCCATCCAGCCTGGCCTTGAACACCTCCAGGGATGGGGCATCCACAGCTTGTCTGGGCAGCCTGTGCCAGTGCCTCACCACCCTCTGAGTGAATAATTTCCATCCAAATATCCTATCCAAACATCCAATTAAAATCTGCCCTCTTTTAGTTTAAAGTCTAATTCCCCCTTGTCCTATCACTACACTCCCTGACCAAGAGGCCCTCCCCAGCTTTCCTGTAGGCCCCCTTTAGGCACTGGAAAGCCACTGTAAGGTCTCCCCAGAGCCTTCTCTGTGCCAGGCTGAACAACCCCAACTCCCTCAGCCTGTCTTCATATAATTGGAATACTCATAATAAGTCTGATAATTGGCATGTGTCCCAGCTGCTCCAAGCAAAATTTGCCACTCAGGGGCACTTCTTTCTTCAGAACCAGCATGCTTTTACCTGGACAGTACTGACTGATGCCCGAAAAGTTATGGAAGCAAGAATGGGAGACAAGTGGGACTCCGTATCTCCTGTTTCACATCTGTTTAGAAAGGCTGTTCCTGTGGTTTGTTCTCTAGTTCTTGGAGTATTACCCATAGGTAATGTTCCTTCCAAAATTCATGCCTTCAAGAATCTCCCTGTTCACAGCAGGTGGAATATACCTGCCTTCCTTCTCTGTCATTGTGTAGCAATGGCTTCTTGATTGAACTCTTACTTCAGTTATTCCTGGACTTAGATATGGCTGAGAAATATCCTTTCTCCTTTATGTTTTATTATGTGCAATTTGTACAGATCCTCTCTGCAGCATCTGACGCTTTAGGCAGGAACTGCAGGTATCACTCTTTCTAACTGAATAGTCAGAAGTAGCTTAATTGAGAGGGAGGAAAATGGTTGAATGAAGGGAGGGACAGGTAATTCTCTTGGGAGTCTAGACTCTCTGCTCCTAGCCATGTTTCCTGACACATTTTATGAGAAGAATGGCTGATTTGTGATCATCCTTGGATAGCCATTGGGCACCAAGATGACTTGGTTGTGGTTTCTATCGTCACATTGAGTTTATTTTCAGAAACAACAAGAAGGAAAGCTCTGCCTTTAAAATTTGCCTCTTTTTTAAAAGCCTGTGATCAAGGAGGAGGACCGCCTCATAGCTACGATAGACCAAATAGACAGAGCAGTTGGTATCATCCCCCGAGGTGCATTTGTGAAGACTCCTCTTGGGTCTGTGCATGAAAACAGAAACTTTGAAGGTAAATTCTCATTGTCTTTATCAGAATCAACTGTACTTTGATCATAAAGGCTGTAAATGAAGATGACTTTCTCTCTCTAGCTGATGCTTTGATTTCAGGTTTATTTTTGACCTGGGTAAGATGAACAGGGAGGAGACAATCCAGTGCCACTCCTGCAATTCTGATTCACACCACAGAGCTGTGAATACAGTCACTAATGTTCAGGTGCACGATTCAGCTCTGGGAAGTGGGAGGAGAATCTCTGAGTCATTAAACCTGTCGTTTCATTTGTCTGTGTATGGTTTATGCCAGTGTTTAGCCATTACAGCTGCAGTGAATTCATCATCTGCATGTAGTATGTAACCAAATGGGCAGAGAGCTGGTCTTGCCTCAGTGCCCATTGCATATCTGGGACTGCAGTTAGCATGATCCACAATGCATCGAGGAGTACTGCCACCCACTTGTGGCAAGTCTGTTGACTTTCATGGAGTCCATTGGAGAAAGACTGTGACTCTGTCCTGTGGGCATTAGAGAAACAACATGACTTGTCTGTGATACTATGTGCGTTAGCCCAGCTCACTGTATTAACGGTCAGGAATGGCTGTTTGCAGGTCTTTCTTTGACGGAGGCCAAAAAATTAAGTTCCTATTTCCATTTTACGGAGCCTGTTAATCTGAAGAATAAAACCCTGCTGGAAAAGGCTAACTGGGACCCATCCATTGACTTTCTGGACTCTCTGGAACATGATATCCCACAAGGTAAAAACAGCAGAGTTAAGAGATGCAGTGAAAGGGAAGGCAGTCTGCATAGCCTGGTAAACGCTGAGGAGACAAGGCGTGGGTTACAGTGGAGTTGGTATGCTTAGGGGAACTCCCTGCTATCCTGTAAACATTATTCTTTACTAAACGTTGTACTTAATTCCTTTTTTATAAGCAATTATAAAGACTTTAAATGGGAAGAGTACCAGGGCTGTTGCATCCTCACAAAAGGTCTTCTGACCACACCACCACTTCCCCCCTCCCAGCCTCAGTGCTGTATTCCCTCCTGACTTCTGTAAAGCCTGTGACAGCTGGTGACCCTATGGGGGAGATAAATTCCCTGTCACTGGTGGAGCTACATGGTTTGAAGTATTTCACACCTTCCATCCCACCCCGTATTGCTTTTCTTTGCCTAAATGTGCTCTCATTAACACTAAACTGATATCCTTGAGAGGCTGGGTTGAAACTTTCTTTTGATAAACTGTGTTAGAAATACTGTACTGTGGAATAATCAGTCCTCTGGCAGGATTATACAGTGCACAAGGAGAAAGGAAGATGTGCATACTGGAATGTATCTTCAGTTCACATCTCTACTGTTCTTCTGAGCAACTGTTAAATATAAATACATTGAACCTCATCCAGGGATTCCTCTGGTGAGGTATTTCTCTAAAGAGATGTTACCAGTTTGGATTTATGTTGCTGTTTTGCTTATGGAGCTCTGAACAGGGATTTAGTTTCTCATTCAGAGAGAGTAAATCATTATATCTACCACCTGGTCTGCAGCTGCATTCCTCATTACTGTGCTACGTTTTGAAGTACATAGAATTCTACAGAACTGTTTTACGTCTGTAAACTGGGAATGACTTTTTTTTTTTTTTTTTCCTAAAAAACACTGCTTTTTGCTGATACAGTGCATTTTTGGGTTGGGCCAAACATTTCCACATCCTGCTGTCTAGAAAAATTTTTGAGTCACAATCAGACTTTACGTTTGCTATTTTATTTCTGTCCTGGAGTAGCAGGATATGATAGTAGTTGTCCTGTGCCAGATAAAATTGGCCGTAAGAACTGGAATATGCATATATATTTGCCCAATCTTTCCTTTGCCAAAAGAGAATGGAGAATGAAACTAGTGAGCTCTGTCCTGAATTCTGAAAATTCTTGACTCTTCAGAGTATAAACAGCACTAAAATCAAAACTGTCCAACTTACTGGTAGTGTCCTTGCTGCAGTCACTTTTCAGAAATGCAGTCTGGACATACTGCGTGTTTTTACATGTGCTGGCTCATTGAGTTGCTCATTTAGACTCAAAAAGGAGTATTGCACGTGGGGTTAGCTCCTAGATGCTTCCTAAGAAAATTTTCATTGCAGTTTCGTATGAGCAGTTAAGGCATTGCTGCTACTTAGATTTTTTTTCCCCTCTTTTTCTAGGGATTCTGATAGGGAGACTCGTTAGTTTTGTGAGACCTGCAGGCGCAAAGCCACTGCAGCAGGAGATGCATCTGCAGTGCTTTATGTGTTTCCACTGGGAAACTGGCACCAAGGGATAAGAGCCTGAAGGCTAGTTTGCATCGCAAAGCTGGTTTTAGCCAGCTTCAGTGTGATGGGGAATGGCAGCTTCTAAAGATTAGAGACCTCATCCTGTGGTTTCCCACCTAGTTCAAGGGTTCAGGCAACTGGCAGGTTGTGCAGTGTATTAGACACGAAGGTGGAGGTTTTGTGGAAGTCTTTAAATCAAATGTGACTTGTAGCTCTCTTTTACCCAGTGGCAGATAGGAAGTGGGACTCAGACATGTCACCATCACGTTCATCTTCCTGTGGCAACCTGAGGTTTGTATAAGCGTGAACCTTTGCCCTCTTTCTGGGAGGCTGTTGCTCTTAATGTAGTTCTCAGCCTCCTCAAAAAAGTTACCTATTAAAGACTACCTGAGTTCAAGTGTAGTTGAGTGCTTCTTAATGGAAGAGTAGAAGATTCATCATGGTGCCTGTGCAGCTCTGGCCTTATTGTTCTGCTCTTTCTTGGACTGAACCTGGGGATTGATGAGATGAGCTTGTCAGGCTAAGGAAGTAAGACAGGAACTGATTAAAGGATCAGCAAAGCATGCACCCTCTCTAATTGCACTCTATCATATGCAGATAGGAGCTCTGACATTAGAGAAAGATCTACCCACCTCTTTAGCAAGTGTTCAGGTTGTCTAACGTACTGGTTGCTTGTGAAAATGTGGGGAAAAAAAAAAAAAAGGAAGAGGGGACAGATACAAGCTTTGCGCTGATTTTATCAGCTCTGCTGAAGTCTCTCATTCTTGGTTGCAAAGCTTTTGAACTCTGGTTCTTGGATCACTTTCTTTCAACTCTGCCAGTACATGTTAGTCCTGATCGAGAGCAGACAATGCTTTTTCTATTGCTTGACATGTTGTTCCCAGTTCTGGCAAATCCCCACATTTTGACCTGAAGCTTTTCCTGTCTTTCCTGGCTAGCTCCTTTCTCGAACAGTTGTTATCAGAGCCGAAGCAGGAATTTCCAAACCTATTGCATTCAGAATAGATTGTGACTGAAGCAGAGGATTGTTTTTGCCCTCAGGAAATAAATAAAAAGTGGACCAGTGGGTGAGCGACATCTCAGTGATGCTCACAGCCTGAATTGGCTAGAATTTTCCTAATATCTTAACAGACCTAAAGAAGAGGACTGAGGGAGGAAAGGCTGTTTTTTTTTTTTTTAAAAAAAAAATTATTTCTTTTTCTTTTTTTCCCTGTCTAAATGTAACAACTCTGTTGGAATAGTTTGCTTTATTAATTGGAGACTGAGCATCTGTGATGGTTATCAAGAGGGTAACTGTCAGAAAGTGGCATGTCATTATAGGAGAACAGAGGTGTCTTACAGAATGGAAGGCTGGAGGCAGAGAGGAGATTTTATTTGACAGCTGAGAGGTGGGAAGAAAGGAAGCTAAAACCAGGTTGAATAAAGGATGCAATGGTAAAAGCAGAGTTTAGTGCAAGGCTACAACAACTGGAGTTTTATAACGAAACTGTCTGCCACTCTTATCTTTACCAGTGATATCTGTGGTGATTGCAGGTTCCAGATTCTGCTTGTGTGTCTATCTTTGTGGTTATCTGTATACTTTAAGAGTTCAGAATATGTTGGTGCTCCTCCCCTGATCACACTGTGAGTCTGTCTGCTTTTTCTTGGGATCTCAGCTCCCAGAGGCAAGCGACTGTGTGACTTTTCATAAAAAAAAAATAAAAAATCTTTTTTTATGATTGGAGAGAAAAGTGGGAGAATGTGAACACTATTTTCTTGTAAACAAATTCAGGGCGCTTACCCCCTTTAAGATCTCCAGCTCTGAGCAAAACTCATGAATTTGAGTGGCCTGACTCATGATTTTTGAACATGGCTGGGTTGTGATACTGATCTTCTTGTCACCACAGTATCAGATCATGCAATGCTTCTTTCTGATCCAAATGGCCAGCTGGCCAAAACGTTGCGTGCTGAGATCTGTAGGTTTTGCTGGCCATATGTCTGCATTAAAGATAAGCTTGTTTGCTCTAGTCTAAGCAGACAATCTGCTCAAATTTATGCACAATTAGATGTAGCCTTTGAGCTGCTGGCAGATTGCCAGTGTCGTCCTTTCTGTTGCAGGGAGTTCGGCACCATGGGCAGTAGCATTTCAGGAACTAGAGTTGTGGCAGTTTTACATGTGCTTGTAGATAATAAAATAGCAAAGCAAACAGCAGTAATTCCTAGCATGCCTATAGCGTTTTCACTTGACCTAATGTTGTGTAGATATGAAACAATAGTCACTTGTCACGCACTGACATGACGGGGAAAGTGAAAATGGAGAGGGAAGGATGGCTTTACTGTGACCATAGTGCCAGTTTAGGCAGTGCTACATTCTGCAAGCATGAAGGAAAGGGCTGGGAGAAAGCCTACGGTACTAGTCTAGAATGGAAAGCTTGGGAAGAACTAAAATAGGGGATGGAGAATTCAGTTCTTAGGCACTTTCAAACTACACTTCAGAAAAGCAGTAAGTTGACTTTGAAGGTTTGTTACAGATTACTGACTCAGATCACTTTGATATGGAGATAAGGGACACCAACAGGGCGCTGTTAAAAACTGATGCAGAAGGGGAAGTTTGTCAGAGGCAAAGAAAAATGTAGATAGGAAAAGGTATGAATAGAAATGGGATTTCTGTGAGAAGAGTTTAGTCAAAAGTCATGGCTCACAGTCAAGAAACAACAACTTTTGGCTCAAAGCCTACCGCGGTTGTTTGATGTCATAAGAGCAAGAATTAGAATTGAAAATCAATATAAAAGGAAATGCAGAAAGTCAGGTACCATTAATGATCAATATAAATTGGAATTTGTAATGAATAAAAAATGACAAAGAAAGACAGAATAACCTGGAGTAATCCATTGCTGTCTAGTTTGACAACTGTAGGAAGGAATTTTTCAGGTATATTGACAGGAAAAGAAGGCATAGTAAGGGTACTGGAATCTGTCACTAAATGGCGATCGTAAAATGGCTGATAAGAATGTGGAAGGGCAGAAGTGCTCAGCAAATTTTCTTCTGGTTTCTATTTGGAACGAAAATAAGAATATGGACTTGCATCAAATGAAGACAATGAAATACTCTTTCGGGCAATTTTCAGACTATTTGCTAAGTGAGAGAAGGATTAGACAACCTTTACTGTGGGCCAAGAAATGAAAATGGCAGAGCCAGATGCGTTGCTCCTGAATGCATTATCTCAGAACACTCGTGGCATACATATGATGCTAACCTTTAATAAATCCCAGCATTGCAGAGATACTCCCCTAAACTAATCTTGATTAGTAGTTGTGATTCAGAAATCACTGAATGGGTGTGTTCCTGGAAGGGGTCAAAAGGGGTTTCAGCTGGGACTGGTGCCAGCGCTGATATTCTTCAGTGTATTTATAAAAGATGTAGAAAGGCAGGATTGGTGGACAGACAGATAATGACAAAGGCAAGACGCCTACACAGATCTGGTAAACCAGGCTTACTTAAATCAAGTACGTTTTGGTGTAAGTGCAAAATCAAGTATACAAGAACAGGGAGCACGAGCGAGACTGAGAATTGTATTCTGGAAGCTGTGGCTCTGAGAGGAAATCCAGGCACAACCCACTAAACACAAGCTAAAAGTCTGATGTTGAGACTTAAAAAGGCTAATATGATCTGTAAATGTATAAACAAGGGCGTAGCAAATAGGAACTGGGAGGTGACTTTACTTTTGCTATACTACTGGTGGGATCAGGGCTGTATTACTGCACATTGCAAAACTAGAGGAGTTGCAGAAAAGAGCCACAGAATGATTCAAGGGCCGGAGAGAGACATAAACAGTTCAATCTGTTTATCTTGCAGAAAAGAACACGAGAATGACTGTATTACACTGTGTAAATACTCCATGGAGTTTAAGTATTGGGTACGGAAGGTCTATTTAGTATAGCAGAGAAAACCACAAAAGGAACCAGCAGCTGGAAATCACAGCTAGAAAAAACGAAAGGAAAAATTAGGTACAAATCTTAAGAGTGAAATGATTACCTGCTAGCAAGGGCAATGGGTGAGTGCGTTTCTTGGTATCTTAGCGTCATGCTGGATGTCATTCTGGGAGATGTGTCCTAGCCAAATGGAAACACAAACTGCGAGTCCTGGATGTGAGTAATTGAGTTCAATTTAATAGCCAGTGGTATGTGACAGTCCAGAACAGATGACTTCCTGGTACACCTTGATAAATTTGGTGGCAGCTATGGAGAATGATGTTTGGCTTCTTCATTGCCAGTGACAATGATACAAAGGTGACAGCGGGTTCCTGAGACAGTGACTAAGTGCAGGACTCTCGATACAGCTGGCTTTACTTCCTGAGGCATAACTCCAGGGCTTAAAAGAGCATTGAGGACACTCCTGACTTGTCACTGTCCGTCATGGAGTGTGATCTGAAGAGCTGAGATTTCCTGAGGTGTAGTTGCTGACTAACACAAGGAGAGATTTTATAGCATTGATCTAAATGGGCATACAGTGTTGGGGGATAATAGTGAGCCGTGTCCACATGCTGCTTCAACATTCAGCCTGAGGAGGCGTAGAACTGTCTAGACAGAAGATTATTTTATCTCTTCACCCAAACGTGCAGTGTTTTGGGAGTGTTCCTTATACAGCATTACAGACAGGGGGTTGTGGCTATTTCCTTGACTTTGGGCACTGGCCTTTCTTTAAACTTCCTGAACAGTAGCCTGGGTTAGAACGCTAACCTCCTGTCCTCTGAGCTTCATTAGCACGCTCTTTATCGGTTTAGCAAAACCTTGTGCTTAATGGGGCCTTGAAGACGGAGAGGTTGCATTTTTAAGCGAGAGAGAGAGTTTCCTTTGGCCACTCTCAAGGGCCATTTTGGTAGCCTCATCTTGGCTGCCCCAAAAGCCCAGGTGCTGGGAGGAAGAGGTCCAGGAGACATGAACCTGCTTTATCTCCATGCATTAACACAGCTAATTAACTCCCTTTCGGACTGTTCCCCCCCCCCCCCCAAGGCGATTAATCCCCTATCAGCCTCCAGTCTCCAGCCATTCGAAGAGTCTGTGTCTGCAGAGGTATTTACAACCCCAGCTAGCCAGCAGAGAGCAAGTCGGGCTGTTATCAGGGCTCTAAGACAAATGGCTGCCTATCTCCCCAGTGGCCTTGCAAACTCCAGCGAAGTGCTGTGCTGTGCTGGCCACCTACTTTCACCCAGCCTCCCTTCTCTGCTAACATTTCACAGATGTGACCTGAGCCCTCCCCTTTCATTGCTTAACAATAAGCAGCACCTCCCCAGCTCTGTGAAAGCTGAGAGCAAGAGCACTTTACTTCTTAGCCTGCCAAGAGCCACACGGGGACAAGGCTTTTCAAGCTGTCTCACTGAAATCCAAACTAAAAGTCCCATAATGAATGAGAGCGCAGTGCTGCATGTTAGCAAGGAAAAAAAGAGGTAGCCAAAATGTAAACCAAAATACCTCTTGTGGCTCATAGCTATCCTCATTCCTGTTTAGGAGACATAATCCTCAGACTCAGTGAATCTGTGAAACTGAGCAATGGTATCCCTTGGAGTTACCTGACATTTAAACAAGCGGTTTCAGCAACCAAGCTTTATAACACGGTGGTTCGGAGGGAGTACAACAGATGTCTGTGGATCAGAACAGTTGGTGGCTTTCGGATGTGGGAATTGAACCGAACAGCTGGGTTACTAGTTAAATGATGTTTCTTATCTGGTACCTGAATTTCTCTGTTAAAACTGAAGTCAGCTATCCCTAGAAATAATTGTAGGGTGGCTGTAGCTGCTGCCTTCCAGCAGGGTGCACTATGGTGCCAGCATTGTCAGCGTTCAGCACGGAAAAGGAAACTACAGAAAAGTAAAATGGGAAAGAAAAGCACCAAGAAGATCAGATTGAAGAGAAAGAAGGTAAAGCCCGAGTTCCCAGGCTGTGTGTGGTGTATTGACATCCTGAACGGTAGGTAAGGAGAGGAAGACATCCAATCCCTTCCAGGCTTAGACAATTTCTGGAATGGTCACTAGACTTTTTAAAAGCTTTTTCAGCATCCTTAGTGACCAGAGGGATGCCATGGACGTACGCAAACACATAAGCATGTTTCCTACCTCCTTCAGAGGTAGAGACACTCTTCATTTTTGCTAGTGATATTGGACTAGGAAATCCTTTAGAGGCCAGAGGCTTTTAGAGGTTAGCTTTTAGAGGCCTTTAGAAGCTACTCTTAGAGTGGCCCAAGAAAGCTCGCTGGGAACAATACAAGGTCCTGTCCCTCCTGCAGGAGTGGTGCTGCTAGCTTAGGAGTTCAGTATTGGACTGAAACCTCCTCTGTGGCAGCACAGCAGGAGGACTCCAGAGCCAGAAGGAGAGCCAACTTCTGACTGGCTGTCCATGATCTGCCTTGATTTCTGGAAAGGAGTCTGTTTTCCTTTGGCTTTGTGTCTGTGGGTAATAAAAGAGTGCATTCACTACTTTTGGGTCCTAGGTCTGTATCACCTCAGGGGTCTTGTTTAGTCAGGCGCCTTGGGTGAGTTTATACTGGATCAGGGCTGCCCATCCACGGAGCTGTGGTGGGGTCTTTCACCCTCCTGACTGCTGCAGTGAAATAATGAGGACAGAAGCACCGTCTTCATAGCAGCTTTCCAAGAATTGTATTTAAGATTTGTTCCTCCTCAGTAAAGGAAACATTGCCCACCCTGTTTCTATTTCAGTTCTTGGTTCACTGGATGTGAGAAGGAGATGAACTTCTTGCTGAACTGATGGGGAAATGCTGGTAAAACCTCAGAACCAGAAGCCGTAGTTTTATCAGTGTCAGCCTTGAACTAAACCCTTTTTCTAGGGAATGATGAAAAATTACTCGAAGAGGAAATCCCAGGGCAGTCTGTCTGTTACTGGAAGTCAGAATGAGCCATAAGCAGGTCAGCTTTTGCTCGGAGCGTTCTGTTTCTGAAGGGGCTCCACGTAAGGAGTGGCGGTTCCTGCCTGTGCAGCAGCTGGCATTGGTGCCAGCTCTTTGCACATGGCTTTCCTCTGCTATTTGCTGCTCCTTTGGCTGTAGAACTTTTGCAGAGAGGGAGTCAACAGGCATTGTCTGGTTTTGCCGTACAGAAATATTGCGTGGATTAAAATTCTGCATGCTGAAGGGGTGTGTGGCTGTGTGTTGAGGGAAAAGGTCGAGGGACAGTTGATCTCTGGGTGTATTTGTACAGCAGTTGTGGTGTGCATAGGTTTCGGGGCTGTTCCAGGTACTAGAAGATGCTTAGCCATCTTTAGTGTTTGGAATTAGGTTTAATATCACCACAGCTGTGCTGTGCTGTGTGGGTGTGCTCTGAGTGACCTTATTCTCAGCAACTGGTAAACTCTTCAGGTAATCTGGGCCAGAATTTGTATCTAGCCTAGTATGAAAACATCCACTGTTCTGATCTGTGCCGTGCCATCTGTTCTTCATCCTAAATCCTTTTAACTAGTCATGCTAACTTGATGAGGAGGTGAGAAGTACACCTTGGGGACTGACAGCGTTTGTAGCCTTGCCCCTCCTGCAGGAGAGTGAATTGGATGTGCTCGAAGCATTCAGCAGGTTTTGAATCCCAGCACTGATTGCTTTGTGCTCTCTCAGAATTCAGAGATCAATGTGAGGTTCTTTGCTCGTAATCCAGCCCCTGTTCATCATTATCACCTCCTCAAAGTGGCCAGTGCTTTGTTATCAGGAGAGGCAAAATCTTACAAGGTGGCCATAATCTCCTCTGAGAGTCAGACAGATATTCTCCCTCGGGTAAGAAAGTGACAGTGACCGAAAGCTCTAGGGGGAAGATGGCTAGAACAAAGCTGTCCATTGCATCCTTTCATCAAACTGTTAATCTTTCTTTCAAAGACATCACATTTGTTTGGTGACAAAAGCCCCAGAGAAGCTGAATTGAGGCTGAAATCCTGTAGCAAGATTTAGAGGAAGCGTCTTTCATTCAGAGCGGGGAGGAGCGAGAGACTCCTTCTTTTTCTTCCCGCTAACCAATGGGCTCACAGAAGTCCACGAAGGTGACGGATTAATGCAGGGGCTCCCCAGGTAGATGCTACGTGACTCCTGGCACGCTCCAAAAACGTTTCCACAGCGACCAGCTGAACAAGAAATATGGAGTGTGACGGGATCCAGCATAAACCTGTGCTTTGGAAGGAGGGTGTTTTGCTGCTCTGAGAGATTTCTAAATTTACTACAGAGGACCCAAGATACAATGATCCATATTTTTGTTGTCATTATCCAAACAGAAGGGATTTGAATTAGTTTTTCGCGCTCCTTAGAAGTTTTGATTGTATATTGTCTTGCTGTTTCCTCTAGTGCACACCACCACTCCAAATCCTTGTTCTGGATGCTTTCTGTGCCAAGACTGCATCTTTTTCGTAACAAAACAGCAATGACAAAGAATAAGAAATTAGCTGGTGGGAGAAAGGATTCTAGTGCTATTCTAATTGTCACATGGATTTAGGACTAACAGGCAACATAACTGGGCTAAAAGGGAGGCTGTAATTAGATGTGCATTACTCCTGTGCTAGCTTTTTCAGTGCTTCCCATCCTCTGCTGCTCATTTATGTCTGTGTATTGTCCCTTCTTTTTATCAACATTGCTGGCTGTGCAGCCAGATTCCAGCTGGAAAAATTATTTTTGACTAGACTATTTTTCAACCAGATCGTTTCCCTGACCTCGTTCACGGAGCAGTAAATAAAACACTTTTGCAGTCTTTATGATGGAGGAGTGATGAGGGCGGGAATAAAGGCTGCGTCAACTGAGTTAAAAAGCACTGATGTCAGATGTCTAGGTATGGCCCGAATTTCACCTGAATATTGTGAATGTGGGACAAAGCTGCAATCCCGGAATCTTCCTTGTCAGCAGGAAGGCTCTGAAGTAAGACTGTTTTACTTTGAGGTTTGGGCATGGTTTTATTTGTGTGTCAAAGACGTGGCAGGCATTAGGACCATGCCAGAGCCTCCTGGCAGCATCCGACTGTTTGTAAGCTCCACTTTCCTGGCTCTGGTGGCTTTTTTAAATAGTAGTGAACCTGCAACCAGTCTGTGTTTCTATTTAGTTGTTATTAAATAGTTACATGGGGAATTGGAAATATTGACAGCAGTGTTAACATATGGGGTGCAGGTGGTGTGTCAAGCAAATGAAAGAAATTTAGTTTGCAGCCAGTAAGTGGCATGAAGGAGTTTGAGCCCCACGTAGTGTTTGGATGTGTCCTTACGGCTGTTAGGCTGCGTGTGAAACGTCCGTGTGGTGAAATTTGTTGAGAGCCAGAGCAAAGGGACCTTTCCTTACAGCTGCTCTGCTTTGCCATCGGTCTTTGTTCCCTACACACCCTGAGTTAGAAGTAGGAAGCTCTCCCCAGCGTAGGATTTTCTGTTGGAGGGAAGCGGAAGTTAAATCCCACGGGTGTAGTGGAGCGTTGTCAGAACTAAGTGCCTGGGGTCACACAGCCAAGCAGCAGCTGCTTTTGCAAAGGGAAATGGTTATGTTCGCCTTCTCTAGGTGTTAATATTTGTCCTGTAACTCAGTACTTTACTCTCCCTCTGGATTGACTGCAGAAAGACACATTACAACCCGCTCTCCCAGCAGCTTATTGTGTTATTGGTAAGCGCAACCACAGCGTGGCTGCTTTTCCCTCGAGGCATTTCCTTCTTTGAAGAGGAATTGATAATGTCACTTTTATGACCCTGTGTGAGCTTTTGCGACACGGAGTCTCTGTGTCAGGCTGTCTAGCTTTTAAAGCTGTTTCTTCTCAAGCTTGCTCTGAAATTAGGCATTGCTGAATCACCTCCAAAGCAGCAATGTTATAAGAGGTCACACTGAAAGTGGACCAGTTAGGGCAGGAAACTTCTCCTGCAAACAGCCCTCTTAAAAGGCTTTTGTTTAAAAGCTAATGTTTCAGAATTACAAGATTCAGCCCATAGCCGAGACAGACGCAGGGGATGAGACAGGGATTTCTATTGGCGACTGCAAAGGAAGAAGCTGAGAAGAAGGAGGTTGACTTTTGAAATTCAGCCCTGGTGTCCTGGCAGCTGTTGAAGGGCCATAAAAAAGGCAGCGGTTTAACACTGGGTGAGCATCAGGATCTTCAAAGTGCTCTCTTGTTTGGAAAGTTGTAAGGAACTCCTCAGAATTCCTGCCTGGGTTTGGAGGGGTGGAGGCTGCAGCCTGCTCCAAAGGGGGAATAGGAAGCTCCAGATCTTCATCCAGCGGATATTTTTCCCATGCTCTTTCCTCCCACACAGCAGCTCCCTCCCTTCCCTTCTGGAGCAGCAACAGGCAGCGCTTGGCTTCCTTAGGTTTGTTGGGTGCAGCTTAAGAGCTATCTTGCTCGTTTGAAAATATGTATTTTGAAGAACAGAAACCTTACCACAGCAGCGTTGCCATGAAAAATCTCTAGTGTGAGAGTTATGACCTCCATTTCCCTGCACCTCATCAAGCTTTGCATGATGAGCGAGTTAACTCTGCTGCTCAATGTAGGGGCAATACAGGCTGCACCTCATGCTCAGATGCAACTTAGAAGCAGTATTTAACTCTAAGAAAGCCAGCTCTTACTTGCCATCTCCTAGTTCTAGTTGTATTCCCTCCAGTGCAAAAAATAATATATATATATATATTTTTTCCTGACTACTTCTATCCAGGAGTCTTGGTGTACCTTACAGACTGATGTTCTGAGCTTCCCAGTCACACATTAAGAGACACCTCGCCTGACAGGGGTCATGATGAGCACAAGGGTAATGATGAGCCAACATCAGAATGGATTTGAACCTTGCATCCTGCTTCAGTATTTTTATATTAATACAGACCCACAACTACCCATGCAATGATTTTACTCTGAGAACCATTTATAATAAAGGGAAGTTTATTTATTAAAAAAGATAAATGCGGCATCTAATTTTCATAATTCTCCTGATCCCTTTTTATATTGTATTATTAAATGCATTTCTAAAGCTTTCTCTTGAAGGAGAAAGAAGGAATGCTCATTTTAAGCTATTATTTTATTGCTGTTCATTTGCTACTGATTAAAATAGTTTGAGTGATTTATGACATTATTTAGAGCTCCTGCAAGAAAGGTGTGGCTGAAAAAACATCATGTTGTTTGAAGATAGTGAGATTTGAGCTGTGATGGAAGACAATGCAGTTGTCTTGGATCTTTCAAGGAGAACAACTTAATGTCTCTTAAATTCAAATATTAACTTTGTTTTCTGGACTATTTCCTTGAATGTAGCTAGCATGGTGAGGTATGGAAAAAATCAGTACTGCGATACTGGATTCTGCTTCAACTAAGCTTTAACAAAAAGGACCGAAGTAAGCAGGCAAGTTCCAGAACCTGATTGTGATGTCTTCTTAGAAGGCAGACACCAGCATTGTATATCAGATACAGTTTCTGAATGGGTTTTGTGCATTGCAGAAGTACAGCCTGGAAAAGTATACTGAATAAAGCATCTTTGACAGCTGGATTAGAGAAATCTTCCCAGTGATTTGGTTAGTAAAAGATGGAAGGTGGCAGTGCTGCTGCCGTTTGGTTCTGCATAATAAATAGCAGTTCTATGACTGGTCACTGTCATGGCTGAAAGCAGGACCTGAGTGAAGATGGCATTATAACTTCAGGCAGTTACTTATAATTAATTCTGTTCTCAACCTCTGTACGTTGTGATGGTCCAGCTGGGATTGCCCTTAAGTACCCTGCTTGTTTTTTTCAGGTCCTCATTTCACAAGTAGTCTTATGCAGCATCAGCAAAACTTTATTGTTCCTATTTGCGTAGAAGTAGATGCAGAATCAAGGATCAGAGAAGAGCTGGGAAGTATAATCACATAATAATCCTCAAAGGTCTTGTGTTTATGAAATGACATGTTTGAGCCCTTTGAGAGTTTGCAGCTTGGACTGATGGTAGGAAAATGAAGCAGTTGCCCATCACAACCTTCAGAGATCTAGCATAAAAGTCTGTCCATTTCTGCCAGGTCTGAAAGTGCATGGGAAGCTCCTTTGATCAGTAGAGTTAACTGCTGATAAATGCAGAGATTGATAAGCCTGTGTGACACTGGGTAAATGTTCTGAGGGGTCCACAGATCCACGTACTTTATTTCCCCAGAACAAAGATACGGGGATTTAATCGAGCAGAACTTGATTTACTCTACCTTCTCTGTGAATTTGTCCAACAAAAAAGACTGAATACAAACATAGTACCTGAGAGCATTAGCATCCCTTATCGTGCTCTGGGCATTTGTTTTTGTTCTTTGACTAGATAGTTCGGGGCAGAGAGTTCATCTGTGTACATGAACATGAATGTATGCATATTTATATACACACATACAAGCTATCACATATACACTAGGTGCTGGATGCTTCTAGTATGTTGGGAGGCATTAGCAAACTAGATAATCCCTAAGGGCTTTCACCACCCAGCAAGGCAAGACACAATCCTATCCTTGACAGACTTGCTTTTCAGAGGGCTGGTCCAAAATCAGACAATGGGAGTTCTTCATTCCATTATTTTCTTGTCAGAGAAACTCTTCCAAAAGTTTACAATCCTCCCTGCAAATCAATGTGGAAAGCTGAAGCAAAACCCCACCAGTCTCTGGATGAAAGGCTTGCAGATCATTTCTGCAGCTTGAAGCTGCAAAAAACCTGAACCGAAAAAGTCAGTTCAGAGTTCGGTGTAGAAATGGAAGTTATTTGTCACGATTCCAGTCAGACCTATTTGCTTGCCACTTGTTGCCCAACACCCTCATGCAAAGAGTAGCTACTACCACTAGCAAATGCTGAAAACTTTAGAAGCAAAGTTCACAAAGCAATTTGAAAGCTTGTGCTTTGACAGCAGATGTCTTTTGCCTCAGCCACTGGATGATTTGCCTTGTAGCGGAGTGTTCCTCAGCTAGGCTTCCACGCTATCCAAGTAGTTTCTCAAGAACATGTGGATTTTGTAGGAGATTCATTCAGTCAGAATTTGTAATCTCTGTGCCTGAACCATAATGTGTGTTTACCCCAGCTATGACAAAGATCCAGTCGTTTGTTTCCCTACGTGTGGCACTGGAGAGGCTTCGTGGGAGACCTGAGATTGCCTTGTATGGGAAACCACTGCTTATGGAAACACTAGAATCCCTGCACAATGCAAGGAAGGTGCAGAGATGGCATACCTGTACTGATCCTGCTCTGTATTAGTGAGTGTTTTGCTTTACTGTCATTTCCAGCTGTTTGTCTGTAGTGTAAACACGGAGCTGAGTGAGTCAGAAGCAAGCTCTTCATTGCAGAAATCTCCTCAGCCTTTAAAGACTGTGAGTATCCTCTTCCTACTTCCACACTGCAGCCAGGGTGAGTTTGTCAGAAAGTTCTGTGACTGAAGAAGGTGAAGGGGTTCCTATGCTTCATTTAGTTCCATGTTTGCACATAACTGAAGAGGGTACTTTAAAGGCAGCAGATCAAAGATGGCACAGGAATTATGTTGTGCATATTATGATACAACCTACCTGTGCAACTTGCTACTGAAAGACAGGAGAAACAATCACGACCAACAAAGTTTTGAAAAGAACAGAATTACAGAGAACAGACAGAAAACAGCTGAGTGGCAGAACTCATGACACCTGGTTTTGCAGGACTTGGAATGGTTTTATTCCTCTGTCATTGTGCAGCCACCGTATGTATGTTTCCTTTCAACATTACTTCCCTCCTCACTCAAGAAGTTAACTATTGTAGTTGGCCATCAGCTGGTAAGAGACTACATGTACTGAGAGGGTGCAAGATGCCAAAGCTATGCAAACACCAGTTGCCCAAGGTAGCTGCTGCCTTTGGGCTACCAGGCGAGCCTGACAGTCTGTGCTTTGTGCAGCTGCTGGCAGACCAAACGCTTAGCTTCAGGAGTTGCGGTCAACCCCTGGATCCTGTCCTGCGGAGATCTGTTGTAGGAGCTTGGGGTGTTGAAGCCCTTCATCCCTTCATCAGATGTGACTAAAATTGGCCAAGAACCAGAAGCTGCTGGGAGGGGGAGGACTGACAGCTGACAGCAATCACAGAAGCCCTTCCTCAGGCTAACCACGACATGAGTAAGCATGAGTCACAGCACAAATTGATGAACCTAAAATTATCTACAAGGATGAATACAGTCTAACTGGCCCAGCACATTATGGGCTTTCTGCTTGCTCTGGAATTGGCAGTTCTTGGCTTTGGGTGCATGTAAGTTTACCACTTGACTCTAGGCCAGGAGTAGCCAGATAGCTCAGACTGTGGGTGGTATTTTTTTTTCTTTTGATTTGGGTCTGCCGCTTTTGCTTTTAGATGGAGATTCAGCAAGAACCTTCTTCCCTACATTGCAGCCTCTAGGCATTACTGATTTGGTGCTGAAGCTCTGTTTTCTTCTCCTTGGCAGCTCCTTGCCCCTAGCATTGAATCCAAGTTGATGCTCCAGCCCCCTCGGCTCCGGCATTGTTCCCAGGCTGTTGTGTCAAACACAAAACAAATACTCAGTGGCTCAGAGCTCCTTGCATCCAGGAGAAATTGCATTTTCACACTGGCTCTGGACTTGCTCTGCAGAGCCAAAGCAAAATTAATGCTGAAACTAATCCCTTTGCCCCTACCACGCACATCCCTGTCAATGGTGGAGCCAAAAAGAATGAAGAGAATTAACCTTTTCTGTAAATTTCTCTGAGATGGGAAATATCCTGCTTTTAGCTTTCTTTTCTGCCTCTTTCCCAGCTGCTGCACTAGGGAAAACAGTCTTCCCTGAAGCAGGAAGAGTGCCTTCTTCTCTCTACTAATGCTACGAGTTTATTTTGAGGAGAAGTTTCATACCTGTGCACATTTGTCCAGGATTGCCACATAGCTTAGCAACTAGACCAAATAGGTAGCAGAACTCGTTACAGAAACTGCTGCTGATTCAGAAGCAGCCAAGAATAGCTGCAGCCTCTCCTAGGGATAGAGTATACAAGTCTGGAGCTCCAGGGGACCCTTCCTGTGATGCACGTCATTACTGTTATGGCTGTAGGAATGTGCTAGTGTGAAGCTAGACGCAAACACCTGGAAATGAAGGCAGCCAATAATGCTGAACTGCCAGACGAAGAAACAGCTTTGAGGTTTCTGGTGTGATTTCCCTTTTCAGGTGTCAGGAACTCCAAGGTACTGATGCATTCTTGTGCACTGTTAACTAGTCAGGCGGAACCCACCACGATCCTTCTCCCTTGCTCCAGGAACACCGCCCTTCTCATTTGCAGTAGTGACTCATTAGCACGTATTCTCCTACAGGCTCCTGGACCGTCCAGCTAGAGAAAGGAGGCACTGTGGTGGTGCTGAGGAGCCTGCTGTGGCCGGGACTGACGTTCTACCATGTCCCAATGACTAAGCAGTACGGCTACGTCTACTTTGGCACTGGTGAGAAGAACTTAGATCTGCCTTTCATGCTGTGACACGCTTCTCTGGGATGAGGACTCAAGAATACCTAGATTTTACACTTGGGAGATTGTTGTTTACTGTTTATTCTATAAATGGATTTATATTCTGTGTGTTAAATACTGTTTAATCTATAAATCTGTAAACGTGTAAAACCTCTGCACTTTGAGCAGTATTCTTTTGTGCCTGGACGCTGGCCTCAATTCTTTTCCTAGGACTTCACTGTGTGCAATCCTCCCTTAGCTCCAGACTGAATTCCCTGTAACGTGTCACTACATACTACATATCCTTCAGCCAGTAACAAAAGACGTTTTCTTCCAAGAAGGGCAAAGCCCTAGGTTGGAAATCAAACCTACGCCATCTTTTTGTGTACAAAGACCCCACAACTCATCTGGAGGCAACACAAATGAATGCCCTGCTGTCACCTATGAATGCCAAACAAAATTAGAGTTTCTGCCTACTTTTGGAGTCAAAGTAGAAAGCTGGTGCATACTCTAAGGGATCCTTATTAAACCCTGAACTACAGAAAGGCCTGCTGAAGACAGGGCTGAGCATTTTGTTTTTCAGGTGTTAGGCTTCACCAAAATTATGGGTCAGTGGAGTCTTTCCAGCTCATGGCTCAAAACTTTAGGAAAAAAATAACTGTAGGCATCACCTAGTTTGCAAAACCTTCTCATCTGGGTTCACCTCAAGGCAATGACTTTATCCAGTGACTTTTCCATTTGTAGAACTCACTGAGCAGAGCTACCTGGGCTAGAAGACATTAATAACTTCTGTACGCAGCAGAAGAAAGAAAAATATTTTCATTTCTGAAGGGCTGTGGGTTTCAAAGCTTCATAAAACAAGGATGGTCAGACAGAGATTTTATCTCAGTACGGAATGAAGTGTTCGTTCTGTCTCCCAAAGCCAAAGAATCTTGGCCAGCTCAGGGGGACGAATCTAGGGCTTCCATTTAAACAAAGTGAGACTAAAAAGAACCATATTCATCTAATTTGATTTCCTGGGTAATATGGGTTTATCCTCATCCTTTGTTCCTGTCAATGCCGACAAGTATTAACTGATGATTCTGATGAAAGCAGTACATTCAGTGTTGATTTGTAGCTCAGATAAGTATCAAGGAAATGGAGCCAGTAATGACCCTGATAAATTTCATAAGCTTTTCATATGAGGCCCTTAACTAGCACTCTTAAGCAGAAGTTGTCAGTGGAAGACACACACATGTATTGTACAGGGAGAGAAATGGTGCCACCTTTTAGTTATAGGATGGAAAAGTATGCACATCTCTCAGCCCAAAACTTTCCCAGGAAGCAGCCCCATCACTGAAAAGTAAGATTTGTAAATGTATTTGCGAGGAGAAAAAAAGAGGCCAAGTTGTCAAGAACGTCAGCATTCTGTATTTGTTAGATCCAGGAGGAACGCACAGGCCAGGAATCCTGAAAAGGTCACGTAAGACATACACATGCCTGCCTGCCACTGCACAGGTGTTCTGCTGCAAGTTATGGATAGTACAGATTATAAAAATATTTCACTTCAGTAATCAGTAATGTAATTTCCATTACTGCTGAGGAAACAGTGCTGCAGGAGGCTTTTTCTTCCAGGCAAATCTGAGTTGAAACACATCAATGGGGAATTACCGTTCATTTCTGGGAAAAGAAGGAAACAACCTCTTCCAAACCCAGTAGTAGACTATAAAGAAAGAGAAACCTTCAGATCATTTCTGGCTTTGAGGAAAAGTTTTGCCCCTTGCTTTCTCCAAATCGTTCTGAACGCTGAATTCTGCTTTGCTGAATCTTGTGTCCTCCTAGAGACGCAGATCGGAGCTCATTCACTGGAGACAATACAGAACACTAATGGCAGTTTTTGAATTTCGAAACTGGAGATACTGATGAACTTGAAAAAAACACCAAAAAACCAGAACAGTGTAAAACAGCTGTACTCATTGACTATGCCAGTTCTGGACCCTAGTGGTTGAAATTGAGAGGCTTGTTTGTGTATCTGACGTTATCCTTCAGCAAGGGGTGTCCAACTGGCATGGGAACTTTGCACCACTTAGGGCCCCTCTTCCAGATGGGCTTTGCAGATCTGACGGACCAGCGGGTCAGATACCTGTTAAAACAACACAGATGCATTTCAGTTTGAGACTGATCTCTGAGAGAAGGTTTTGAGTGAAGCAGGAGCGCACACTCCGTTTTCTGCCTTTGCCTCCCCACATGCCTCTTCAAGAAAGCAGTAACAACGAACGCAGCTCCCTCAGTTCAGAATGGACCACTGAAAAAGACTGCATGTTTTGGCACTGCTGTACCTCTGTGCTGCACCCATCAGCACCTGCTTGACTTCCAGTCTCAGGAAATAAATCAGGTGTAATCTCCAGGCTAGTAATTTGTCCATCTGTAGCTAAAACTGGAGTGCTATCATTGCAATCAAGTCCAAGACTGAATCTATCCGTCCCCTAGGGGAGGTGTCGTTTCAACAGCTTGCCTCAATAACATATACTAATTACAAAGTAATTAGTCTATCAGTGTAAAAGAGTCTCTAAAAAGGGACTTGTTTATTTTCAGTAGATAAATGGTTATTTCTTCTGCACAGGATGGGCTTCTGGCCTAGTCTTGCATTTTCATAGGCCCAAATAAACTTTAGTATTCTCTGTACAATACTATTCCAGCTTGCTGCTGCAGGAAGCCAGAACCTGAAATTAAGAGGTACTAGAATGGAATTATCACAACTACAAATCTCTGTGAAGAACAACGTCTGGCAAAAATCCTCTGCTTTTCACCATTTGAAGTTTTAGACTTTGGCTTTGCAAACAGGCAGGGGATTTCAGATCCAGAATCAGTTACTGGAAATCTTACCCTGTGGCTGGGTGGCCTGCAGTTTTGTTAGGCTTTAAATCTTTTGCTACCAGTAGAGGGGGAACAGAGGTCCTTAGAGAAAGAGGAGTCCTTTCAGACAATGAAGATCCAAAGTAAAACCCCGGCGTAATCTGCACAAACAATGCTCCAACAAATTAGAATTTGGAACAGACTGATAAACTTTGTCCAGCGATGTTTGCATGCCTGTGTTGAGTAATCCCATGGTCTTAATGGAACCTCAATCAGTCATCCTCTCCCCAAACAGCTTTGTTACCTTCTATTTGTATCGTGCAATTTTGAGATATTAAGAACTTTGGACAGAGACCACGTAATGCATTTGTTTGAAGGCATTTGGCAGATTCCTGAGAACTACAGCGAAAGCTTGCTATGCCAGGCTGCTACAAACTATTTAACACCAGCACGTTTTCCTAGTGCTTTCCTTCCTCAGCAATCCTGAATAACAAACAGAAAAAATGGATCATATTTGGAGGTCCTCTGCCACTGAAATGGAGCCACTTCCAAAATGTTTGTATTTGCTTTGAGGAGTTTATGAGAGTTAAAAGACCTAGAAGCAGCAGGAGGGATTCTGGAGATGGCATGGAACGAGACTCAGTCGCTTTTTCTCACACGCATGCGTTAAATTAGTCCCTTTTGACCTTTAATGTTATGCTAGTGCATTAGTGGAATCCCTTACATAACAGCACGAGGACAGGAAGTCAGAGAGACTCCTGTCTCTAATTTCAAATGCAAGGGGAGTTCAGAGAGACCAAACACAGGTCCCTACTTGGGAATCTGGCGGAGAACCAGTGTAAGGCAGCTTTTTTTGGGAGAGCCTGTAAGGGTATTTGACAGACACGCAGGGCTAAATCCTTCTCAAATTTCCCTTGCTGTAGGGGGAGGTCTGCAGCACAAGTTTTGGTATCGCAAGGCTGCAGTTACAGTGAAGGAGGGAAAAAAATACAAAATCGTTTTAATCCATCGGCGTGCCAAGTGCAGTTCTGGTCACGTGTCCGCACGCTTACGGGAAAGTGCTCCCGTGATAATAAATGATCTCACTGTGAGAAGCGAATGTGTGAATGCGAGATACACATCAATGCTGCGTGCAGGTTTAGGCAGACAGTGGCTTTTTAAGAAATCCCTCCGTTTCTGTGTGGGGGCTGGAAGTGCACACCCCAATTCTGCATAGGAAGGAGGATTTAGTAATGGCCTGATTTGAAAGCTTTTGTTATTTCTCTTTTGAGCAGGTCTAATCCAGCCCTCTGGTCCAGGCTTTTGGCTTCCTTTGGGGACTGCAGGCTGGGGCTTTTCATTGTTAGCTCAAACAGACATTTGGACGCTTTCCCTTCCTGGAGCACATTTGCTTTTAGCACTTTTAATACTTGCTTTGTCCCAAACTCAAACTTGCCCTATTTTGTTTGCTGCCCCCCCCCCCCCCTTTTTTTTTTTTACCTTGATTCAGCAGTGGCAAAAGCCTGATGCCTGGGAGCACTTGGTCTACAAAGTTCCTTTTCCGTTTTGACTAACCCCAGTTCCTACTGTCTCACAGAACGGATTTTCTTTCCCTGAGAGTAGAAACAAGCCACAAAACTCACATACGAGGGCTTCAAAACCCAGCACACAGGACTTTCCTGTGAATTCTGCTGTCCAAGTAATCTGGTGTTTGGTGAAACTGCACCCCCTTTTCTAGCCAAGTCACCCAACTTTCCATTATATCCAGCCACCTGGTCTGTCCTGGGGAGCTTTTACAATAACCTACAGATATACGCTGGCAGATGGTCTGAATTTTCTCAGCCAGCTGAGGGTTGTCAGTTCAGAGCCTCCATGTGGTTGCCAAGTGCAGCTGGTGTGCGGTCTCCTAACCTGTTATCTCAGGCCACAGAGCTCTCATTCTGCCAAAGGGGGACAGAACTGCCAGTCTCAGAGAGTGGCACCCCACACCAGGGCTCTGCTTACCCCCTTGAGTAGGATAGGATCCCAGGGAGCAAGCGGAATTCCTAGGCTCCAGCTGCACGAAGAACTAGTTTGGATAAAGTGTGATGAGAATCCTGGTGGAATTTCCCTGATGGGAAACGGCAAGATAGAAAAAGCACGGAAACAGCTGTAGGTAGTGTCATTGCAGTCACCTAAAATCTCTGTGGCACGCGGAAATCAGTTTGCACGAATTTTATTCTGTGAGCAGGAGGACCCCAAAGCCTTCCCACCCAGGGGCTGCTGCTTAACACCTAGGAATGGGCACAGGACTTCCATGTGCTAGGAGAAATCACCTACACATGGGGCAATTGCAGCCCTGCACGCAGCTCAAGCACGCCGGTGGAGTTCAAGGCTGAACT
Source organism: Nettapus auritus (assembly GCA_011076525.1). Classification (NCBI taxonomy): domain Eukaryota; kingdom Metazoa; phylum Chordata; class Aves; order Anseriformes; family Anatidae; genus Nettapus; species Nettapus auritus. The sequence continues at coordinate 25,169,500 of CM021767.1, forward strand.
TCTGAACCCTCAGTGAGCTTTTTCAATCTGGCTCTTGTTTGGATTAAGAGCAGAAGGCAGAGGGCTACAGACTACGCAGGAAGCACTCGATCAAAGTGCTGGCAAAGACTGCCTCCTCCCTGCCACATCCCTTCCCTTGACACCTCTTGGTTTTGCTCACCTGCAGCAGCTCTGGATCTTTTGAATTCACGTGGTATGCACAGCAGTTTCCATGCAGATGAGAGAAACCACATGCTGCTGGCGTGAAACACTGATAGCAGTGAAACCAGATTCTGCTCCAAGGGATGAAAGGTGTCCACAGAGCCTGAGAACTTCGTAATTCATGAGCAGTTCATATGGAACCTGCCTGTTGCCTAACACGTAGCAAATTCTTCAGTTCAGGTGATGGAGGAGAGGTTGACCTGGATGTTACCCGTGCCAATTTCTGTTCTTGCAGTAGGAAGCTGAAAATGGAGTGGCAGCTGAGCACTCAAAATCACGCATTTCGTATCTACAAAACTTGCTGACAGAGCCAAGGATGACCCAGGAGCCCAAGACATCCTTCAGTCCTTTTGGGAAGGTAACAACTACACAGTGTTGTGCTTTAACCAACAATTTGGACCTGCCAAAAGAAAATGACTGCTATATTCACATTAAGAGTGTCTAGATGCTGGCCTGAACTCACTGACTGTTCTGGATAGTTAGTCCACACTATCCATGCAGCAATCCCCATGCTGTGAAGAAAACTGCTGAGCTGCTCAGGTTTCCACTCTTGAAAGCAAGAAGTCTGACCTGCAACAGTGCCTGACAGCTCCCCAAATGGTTTTGGTGTGTGTGGCCTGCAGACGTGACTCTGGAATCTGGAAACAGCGCTAGTGAAATCCCTGAGAACTTCTTCAGCCTCATGGGCTAGTGACAATACTTCGTTGCTACAGCACTTAACTGGAACACGCCAGGCTGGAGCACAAATGGACTCAGAAATAAGAAGTAACAACAGGACGTTATGAAAGGGAGAACTTAGGCTGGGGTTGAAAGAACAATCCTTGGCTACAAAACAAATTTGCTTGTGGAGTCATCCCTTGGAAGCAGTGAAAGCCCCAGACTGGGCCAAATATGAGAAAGTGAATTGTAGGGAGCAATTCTGCAGTGATGGGGTAAACTTCATTGGTTTTCCATGTCTAAGTGCTGCTGACAGACGTTATGAAAGAGAGGAGGACTCAATTTATGGATGATGTGGGTACTCTGATGGCCATATTTCTGCAGAAGAGCCCACAACAAGTAAAGCAGTTAAGCAATAATGTTCATGAGATATTGCTGTCAAAAACAAATCAGGCAGAAAGTGAAAAGACAAAGAACCGAAGTCCAAGAAATGAGGAATGCCATGGTTAGTCTCACCTGGACAGTATCCGAACTGTGAGGGGTAGAACAGAAAGCTGTAGAGCGCTCAATGCTCCCCAGATGAATTCTGACCACAAGCTGTTCTCAGTCGTCTCCTACCACTCTGATGACAACAGCTTGGCTCAGACTAGCATTTCACTTCCATGCTGTACCTTCACCTAAAGCTCCCAATCTTTTCCTCTATGTTACATCATATCCAGGATGGGTGCAAAGCAAATTCTTACCATTGTGCAGAGAAACTGAGGGCATGTAGGAAGTTTGTACAGTGGAGGAGGAGCAGAGAAGGCAGAGGGGTTCTGGGTGGTAAATCTAAACTTCACATCATGGTGTCAACTGCAGGACAGCACCCCTGACCCTTGTTAAAAGAGGGCAGTTTGCTGATAGTTCCATTTGGTGGGGTGGTACTTCTTAATCTCGGCTAGGCGATAGTTGGTGCGTGCCAGGCGCTTTGTATTTGAAGCAGGCTCATAGACAGGGTGAACGTGACGTGGGCCAAACACTCTGGCCAAGACAGCCACGGTACTCTCAAAGGTATATATTAATACAGCTCCTCAGCCCTTCTTTACGCACTTCCTTAGCACCTCTGCCCAGGAGCCATAGGGTCCTCCTATGCAGCTGGCTTGTACATCATCTCAGGAGCAAAGAGCAGATTCCTCAAGAACAAACCTGCCGGATAATTGGTACTGCTGAGCTACGAAAATAGTCTCAGGCTGGAGAAGCATCTCACTTCAGGGCAGAGACAAAGCAGAAGTGTTTCATCTGTCTGGCCTGTTCCTCCTGCAGCAGCAGATCTCAGCAGTACCAACACAACCTGGAATAAACCTGGCCAAATGGAGCATCAACCATGACTTTGCAGGACTGGAAGGAAACAAAAGAATTGCTTATCCAAATGAAGCAATCTGCCAGACTCCAGCCAGGTAAGGGTTGCTGCTCTGAGCCTAGAAAGCATCCAGCGAGTCTACATCCAAAAATTGGATGCTCAGGTCTGTAGCATAGTAGAGGTGCTGGGCTCTGACTCCTGCATCAAGCTGTGTTCCCCACATTCAATCTCTTTCAATCTCAGCTGGTGGGAGTGAGCGGAATTTGTCCTTAAGGTTACCTTAGGCTTGTCTTGATCCTGTCACGTCACTCATTTCAAAGAGCAATGGTGTCCTTCAGAAGGGCAAAGCTCTTACTGTCATGGTCAGAGACAGACTACATATCTGTATGGTGCTCTGCTCTGCCTGTTCCTTTCACCTTGCACCAGACCTCCTATTTTAGGAGCACAGCAGGAACTACGTGTCTTCTACATCCAAAGTTCTCTTCCATGTGCAATGCAAGTCCCTGATGTCAAAAGAATAAGGGCAAAAAAAAATTTTGCAGAGGACAGGGAGCAGGAGACTGTACTTCAAAACCACACACGCAGCAGACCCATTGGTGGTGTAAGGAAAAAGCCACCAAGGCAGGCAGATCTGGAGAGCGCACAGGCTGGTTACCTGATGTTAAGGGATGTACATTAGCTGTGTTCCTGTCTTGGAAGAGTTGTAACAAGTAGCGCAAGGTGCGATCTTATGCAACTGCATATCATGGGACACCTCAGTTTCTCCTCACTGGTGTTCCCAGCAGCAGTGGGGGGGGGAAAAAAGCAGTTACCTCTCAATTAAGCAGAGGTAAAGACGGCTACTACAGTCAGTACAGCGATCTCAAGCAAAGCTGAGACTCAAGGGTTTGGAAAATACATCATTTAGTCGTGCAGTATAGTGCCTGCTAGGATAGGCTCCCTGCAGACCCTGTTGATCTCTTTGTACACTTAACATGCTTAAAAATCCAGCAGGTCCAAATGCAGTGAAGTAACAGGTTCAGTTAGGTGGGCAGCCCTGATACTACACCAGACAGGATTAGAGGACATCCTGGTCAAGTCCTCACGGCATTGAACAAGGCAGCTTGTGCCACTTGGAAGTCCCAGCTCAATTCTACCTCTGCCTTCCCCTGCCTTGTGGCAGCACCACCAGTTGAGCGCTTCCCCAGTTACCATGGACTTACAGAAGGCTTTAGAAACAATTACGGAGGTAAAGAGAATGTAAGCCTGGACAACTCATTTATGTGTGAAACTTGTGATAAGAATTTTGGCTTCATTCCCCAAATAACTACTGGTTAGGTGTCTTCAACATGTTCAGTCCTCACAGGGCAAGGAGATTCTGCAAGGAGACAGAGTGCTTTCCCCTTCCTGCAGGCTGAGGCATCAACGCTGTGGTCATTTCAATGCTGTTTCATCTCCTCAACAGCTCTGTTCTCTTTTCCTCAACTGTCTCCACCCCGCTTGTTACGTCTCCTTGCTGGGAGGAGAAAAACATGGGTGGCGTAGGGAGGGACTAGCAATGTAACAGGGAGGGCTTGGATCCTAATCACTAATTAAGATCTCTTAATTCTAGCGATGAAACACAGAACATATCTGGAGGTATCCTTTGTTCTCCCTAAAAGCTTATGGAACAATTTATAAGAGTCAAGGCATTAGATCTGGAGTCCTGGTGTGATTCCAGCTCGATAGAGGATTTACCATTTCCCGTCTCAACCTGCTGTGCAGGGCTGCTATGTGAACGCTAGCGAGATAACGTGCTCCACCCCACAGCTGCTGGATAGACGCAGCCACTAAAGAATCTCAAAGACTTCAGGCAGAGGAATAACAAAGCTTTCAGAATTGAAGTATTTGATGGCTACAGGCCTGCACCAAACGTACTCCTCTAATTTAGTTCTCAGTTACCCATTGCACAGCCTGCCAGCATCTCTCGGGGGCTTTTCCAAGGGCCTACCCCACGTCTCCACTGCAGAAGGTCAGATCTGAAATGCAGGAGCTTCCAGCTGCCCCGGGCCCTGCAGCCCAAGCTCTCCCAGCAACAGCCCCATGGCCTCTGGTAACCCCAGGGCTTGCTAATGCAAGGTTCATAAACCGCTCTGACATCCCCATGGAAACAGAGTGTGAGGCCATAAACAGGGGATTAGCACCTCCTAACGCTGAGCAAAGCGCAGAAGGCGACAGCAGCCTTTCAGTTTGTCCACCAAAGGCCAGAGGCCATTCAGCCCTGGGAGGGGGAAGAGAGCGTGTTACACAGGAAGGGCAGGCTGAGGGCGAGTCGCTGCCTGCAGTCAGAAAGGGCAAATGGGGATGGGGAAGAGTACAACACTTTTGTGACAGGCCCTTGCTAGCTGCTCAGCCCTCATCTCACTGCTGGTACCATCCCAAGCACACCCTTCTGTGCTAATTGCAGCTGGGGGCCAGATGCTGAAAGGCTGAAAGAGAAGGGACTGTTTATTTTGGAGATGAGAGGGCTCAGCACGGGTCTTATCAATGCTTATAAATACTTGAAGGGGAGGTGTAAAGAAGACAAAGCCAGACTCAGTGGTACCCAGCAAGAGGACAAGAGGCAATGGGCACAAATTGGAACATAAATGTTGTCTGAATGCAAGAAAGCACCTTTTTACTGTGAGAGCGGTTAAACTCTGGAACAAGCTGCCCAGAGATACCATGAAAGGTTGATCCTTGGGGACATTCAAAGTCTGACTGTCCTGGGTAGCCTGCTCTCAGTGACCCTGCTTTAGCAGGAGGACCTTCCAACCTCAACTACCCTCTGACACTGTGACTCCAGTTCTGTGGCATCCTTCCATCACCGCCCTACTGAACGATAGCGAACAGGAGGCCAGTGCAGCTGGGAAAGGGCGAGCAGACTAACATGCATGGCGGTTTTCATCCTGTGGGGATAGACGGTCTGAATGAGATGCAGTTTGTCCTTAAAGACTAACAAGAGTTGTGACAGATATTGTTTCTCTGAAATGCTGAGTACTCTCTTTATGAAACCTGTTGCCTGAGGCATGTTCTACCCAGTTATAAGGAACTGCTTTTCCTCTTCCAATCTATTCCTTAAAAGACACAGAAAGATAAGACTATTCACCTGTTGAGCTTGGGTTTCTGGGGAATATGCCCTTCAGGAAGTCGAGGCCTGTGGTTTGGCAACAAACCTGAGATAGAAAAAGAAAGGCATGAGAATATTTTGCAGTCCCTCCTCACCTCTGTATCATCCAGAAGTTACATTGCACCTCATAAGCCAGGCAACCCAGCTCCCTACTGCTAAAACACAACTAAAGCACAAAGGGTGTTTGTTCTTTCTTTAGCCATTGCTGAACCTGCCCCCTAGCCAGAGAGAAGTTAGGAGGTTCTGCTGGATACACTCTTTGAGAAGAAACACACACGAAACACCCAACCACTTGGGCTCACCGGAGGCTTTTGGAGAGGACATTGGACAGTGGTGTCCAATCAGATTCCCTCTCCAGGGTGAAAAATCTATTAAAATTCTCAGTCCATTTAACTTGGATACATCTCATGTACCAGACAAGGATCAGCACAATACACAGACTGTCAACCTAGGACCCACTTCCAGGTCCTGCTAAGGCAGGAGCAAGATGCATAGATGCATAGAAAGCAGACCACGTGGTTTCTGGTCTATCATCCTGTCGCAGTACTTGGTGCACAATGGCTTTTCTGGGCGACTGGGCAATGAAACCTTACAGAGTTACACCAATAGGGTGGGAGACCCCTCTAACGGGGCTGTCTAGGTGCTGGCTGCGGTGGAGGCCAGGTACCTGCACGGTGAGCCATCTGCACGCAGACTGCAACCTTCTTGTGCTCCTCCAGACAGAGGCCGGTGATCCGTCGTGGCAGCATCCCTCCGTCAGAACGGATAAACTGGCTCAGCAGCAGGACATCCTGAGGGAACAAAAAAGGGCAGAACCATCAGTGCTACAGCTTCTTTAACTGCTGTCATTCTTAGGTGCTGTGCTGCTCCTCACTCTGTACAGGACTCAACACGAAGCAGAACAAGGATTACTTCCTACACTTTCAGCTGCAGCTTCACGAGTGACTTTTGCTTGCCATCACTCTGCCTGCCAGCTTAGCTCAGTTAGGTCACTTAGATGGCTTCAGTTTTCCCCTGACTTCACTAGTGTAAACACATGATGTCAGCTCCAATCCTTGCTACTTCGCTGTCACTTGCTCCAAGATTCTAGCTAAGACAATATGTCCTAGGTACTGAGGCTCAGTTACACAAGACCTACAGATGGACAGTGTTTACACAACTTGAGATTCCATCACAGCTGCTATCCTAAAGGTCACAGATACGTTAGATCACCCCTGGCCCTTTCATTGTTCCCTCAGAGCAGGGTTGTTCTCTGCTACCTATTCCTCCAGCTTTCATCCAGCTTCCCATGGTGGAACTTCCCTCATGTCTCTCTGGAAAGGCAGAGAGCAGGGCAGCATTCCAAGACCTTGCACGAAGAAGCCTGTTGTAAGAAAAGAGCGTGCACCGATAGGAAAGACCTCACAGAATAAATCACATTTTCAGCCTTTCGACTGTGCGTGCGTTAGGCAGGGCTGTTAAAGCCATGCTGGATGGAAGGAGCGCCCAGGGCATGCTGAGGGTTCGGCTGGGATTCAAGGACCATTTAGATTACACTGCTGTTGACCTTTCCAATCAAGTGCTCTAGAAATATAAAGCGCTTTTAATAAAAACAAAATTAAGGGGAACTGTAGAATCAGATGGTATCGTTAGTCTACCATGACAAATCATTAAACAAGGCACAAGTGTCCCATTAACTGCACACAGTACAACAGCTCTGTGTTCAGACACAGCTCTCCATTTCCACACACACCACCGCTGCCAGAGCACCCTCAGGCCAACACGGGCAGGTCTTGACACACTGACATCTGTGTAAGTTGGCCCAAAGGGCTTTGGGGGCCTCTGTGCTTGTTCTCCCCCTGTCTGTTGACAGACTCGTTGCTGGTTGAGAGTTTACTTCTCCACTGCTGTTGTAAACATTTCCATAGCTGAGGTAGCTGGAGCGTGCAGAGGCTGCTCTCGGGCTGGAAGGGACGTGCCAGCAGGCACCCCGACAGAAAGGGAACTCACATCAGGTATGTCAGCGCTTCATACCCCCCTGTCTAGGGCAACAGGCAAGAACAAAGAGTATTTGTTGCTTTTCGTGATGGGTGACCCTGATTGCTGATCACAGACCTCCTCCTACCCCATATCTATTCCATTTTCCATACAGGATTCCACAAAGAGCTCCCTGGAGCACTCCTAGCTTCATTTACTGCCCTTGCAAAGACAAACAATCAAGTGGATTAACATGCAGAATACTTAGCTATCTAGCATTTATAAATCCATCCCCACTGCAGGAGACCAGCTCAGCTCTGAAGTGGGCTGTTGGAATTCAGCGTGGCTTTCTGGTAATGACCAGCTTTGACAGATGCTGCCATACAAGTGCTGCAGTCAAAATTTAGAGGTTTTTTTCTCTCCATATCCCACTTTCACTACTACGATCATGAAAAACAAACTTCCCTCTGCCCTTATCTGGCTTCCTTTCTACCGGTTAATGCATTCAGGCTTATTTTCAGATTTGTCTCTTCGAAATAACAGCGGGTTAGGCAACTTCATGCTAATGAGGAGTGACTTACAACCACCATACAGTGATGCTGTATCCAAAGAACAAGAATAGCACAGCTGAGCAACTAGCAGGAAGCTCCCAAGAGGCCATCTGTGGGTAAAAAGGAAGCAAAGTGTCCTCAGCCCAGCTAGCATATGACCTTGCCAATGAGAACAGTAACCAGGGGACCGTTTGGTGCCAGCTGCGTTGGTGGAAACTGGACCGAGGCCAGCCAAACAGTCCAAGGGCACTGACTTTCGGCCACTCCTGAAATGCACTGGATTGGATCCAGGAAACCTAAGCAAGCCTCCATCCTGTTTTTTCCATCTTCTGTAGCCATCCAGTTCTCCAAGTCACCAACACCTCGATCTGCCATTTAGCAGGAACATATCACTTCCCTCAGTGAGAAAGGACTGTTCAGCTCCAAGTGCCTAGAAAGAAAAAAGCTTCCTAGACTCTTCTACTAGCCCGCTACGTTACTCTGTGGGGAAGAAGGAGAAGGGAGCCGATGGCAAGTTTGAGGCTGTTCCAGTCGTTGCAGCCGTGAAAGCCTGAGTAGGCCACAGGCCCTCCTGAAGGGTGTGTGTGGTCCGAGAGCTTTCTCATGTTACCACCACGCCTCACGGAGTCGCAGGGCTGTTATCAAGAGTTTCCGTGCAAAGGTGGGAGGCGGGAAGCAAAAGGAGATAGTCTTTTTCTCCCCTGGAAAAAAAAGAAAAAAACAGGGAAAAATCCATTCTCTTATTATCTCTGAGCAGCTCAGCCTCCAGCTGACCAACTTCCTTGTGTGGCAGTCATATCTTAAGTGAAATCATCTACGTCCCTGCCGCTGCAGTTCCAGGCTACGCTCACGCCATTTGGCTTAAAATGCTGCGTACTCAACAGGCGACTTGTGCGTTTCAGAAGATCCCCGCCGTCAACAGGCCAGGTGCCTCTCCCAGCATACTTGTGCAGATGCTTCTTACCACAGGGAGAAAGCAGACAGGTACAGCCAACTTTATGGGGCAGCTGTGGAGGGAAGCGGACAAGCATGTAGAAGAATCAAAGTAAAAAATACGCCTGGCAAGTTCTCCTGGTGCCGTCATGTTCCATGAAATTCACATTCTGTGCTAGTGGACAGCCAAGCCTGTAACTACAGATTTGCTTTAATCACTGGACAGCTCCCATGGGGCTGGACCCAGATTCCCACCCCTGTAATCTGCGGCATTTGATGAAAACAACTTGGATTGAATTAATCTAGGGCTAACAGGCAAAGATTGCGGTTTGGTTTCCCCTAATTGCAGCCAAAGCAAGATGACATATTTACTGCCTACTCAGACTAATGGTGTAGGAAGTGGATAAGGGGGAGAAGGAAAAACAAGTTTAGCCTTCACCTTTAAAAGGTCTGGATAAACTTGCTAAACAAAACACTACGTGTAACACTGTCTTGTGAATGGATGGCAACTGAAACGCAGAGCCATCTCTGCACTTCAATATCTGCAGACAATTTGGAAAGCAAGATCCTTGACTGGTTACATGCAATTCATTAAAACCTTCATTTATCACAATAGGAGTTCTGTCTGTGTAGCCAAATTACTACTGGGCTGTAGACAAGCCTGCCTGTCATTATTTCCAGTTACACAAGAGCGTATTTCCTCCTTTAACCCTTACTCCTGGGAGCTGTACGCCATTCTCTAGGCATTCTGTAAGAGGATTGCAGGTTCCAACCCAGTTGCCTCCTGACAATGATGAAAACCAATTTTTTAAATCTGATGGCTTTGAAAAATCAAGTGATGTCTGGGATTCAGTGGACAGACATACCCAGACGACAAAACAGCGGGCATTTGTACCTCAGGCTCCTTTATCCTGAGCCTCAGTGGAGACTAAGGACTGAACTGGCAATGAGGACTGCAGCCCTCCACACCACAGCTGAGGCAGGTTGGAACCGTGACCCGTGAGTGCTCACAATGCCTGTTTGGTTGATTAATAACTTCAGAGACATTGGTCCCCCAGTTCTCTGACACCTAAAGCAACTCATTATGCTCCTACTTTAGACTGCGCTAGCTGCCCATGACAAAAGGAAAGTCCTATGAGGTCATATTACTCAGCTCCCTCAGGGGCTAATTCAACACTTCCTTTTCATAGTGCCTTATTCAGGCCAATTACAAGCGTCCCAAGCAAAAAAGCTCACACTTTCCCTTCTGTGCAACCGACTGATCTCAGCTTATCAGTCTCAGAAGAAACCACTGTGATCCACCCATTCTGATCTCTTACTAAGCACGGGTTATAGGTTACGCTGTATGAACCAGCCTGTATCTTTAAAATAGCTGGTCTTGATTTACGGTCTTTTAGGATAGTTCAGCCACCAGTGAGTAAACTGTCTAATTAGACAGTTTAATAAACCATTTAATTACCCACACAGTTAAATGCCTGCATTTTATTATTTAAGCATTTCAAGATCCTGCTAGCCATCGCCGCTGCAGCAAAGAAACACAGCTGAGAGCTTTTGTGCAGAAAAGGGGGATTTTATTCACTTTAACATTTAAAAGCCTATAAATCCACAACTGGCATGAAAACATATAATGGACTTATTCAAGTGGAAGAGGTGATCTACTCCAGAGCTGAAATTTCTCCTAGCTCTCATCAACCCCATGGAGGAATAGTTCTAAATACCGAGGTAGGAACTTTCTGTAACTTTGATATGCTCGTTCACACTGCTGTCTTTAGCCTTCTGTCCAGATCCTCCTCTGCTCTGCAGCAGGCGGACTGGATGTACATACCCAGATACACTTGCATTCAAAAACTACACCACAGCCAGGATGGACATGTGCCAAGGCTTCCTAAATCATTGGCAACAGTCTCAGCAATAATTCTCAAGACTCTGGCTGCAGGATCTCTCCTCACATTTGGTTTTCTCCTGCCTCCATACCGACCGTTAGAAATCAGAATCCAAGAATCAAACAGCTTCAACATGGAAGAAATCGTGTGATCTTCGTTCACAGTACAAACATATTTAACACTGAAGCTTCACGCTGTCCTCTGGGACCAACAGCCTACTTGTAATCCTGGAACTCTGGCCCTACAGCACCACGTTATCTAAAACCACTTTGTTTCTCATTGGCCCAGTTATCTCTTTGTGCAACCGAGTCCTCTACCGCAGACAGCAGTAGAAAATAAATCTTATTAATTTTCAAGATGACTCATTTCATCCCCGAGTATCAGTTTATAGTTTCTATGAAGTTCCTGGTGGGTGACTCATGGAATGCTTTCTGAAAATCTGTAGAGCTAGGCAGTTTAATGATGCTGTTGACTCCAAGCATTTAGAAGTTATGTGACACTAAATTAACCTTAGAAAACTATTTTCCAGTCTGATTGGTTTACTTTGAATACAGTGGGGTTCAGCAACCACGAAGCAGCGTATCTTGCAGGAAATCCCTGCATTCAAACATGAACACCACAAAACGAGTCTGATCAGCTTTGGCAGTACTTTCCACACCTGAATATCTGCCATTTCTCCTTACATATTCTCACCTGCAAATTCAGAATATTTTAGCTTGCCCAGACTGTTGTGAAACCATACCAGAGAACATGAAACTCTTTGCCCTGACATTTATTTTACTGTTTAATACTGCATCTGGCCCGATTTGGAATCATTAACAACACTCAGATCCTAGATAACATCATCCCTGCAACATGAAATGGCAGATTAGTATCTGTCAGTCCATTTATATCTCACATCATTTGTTTCACCTGCCTGAAGTAACCGTATTTTATCTGGCACTGTTTCTATACTCAAGTTCTTCAAAGCTCATGAGTCATAACTGGTCCTGTCCTAATCACTTACTAGTTTTTACTCCTAATTGATACCATTCTACTTGGTATTCGCAGCATTTCATTTACCAAGTAGTAACCATCAGCATCATACTCTTTCCTCTCTCAATTGTCTAGTATTTCACACACTATTTTCAAAACATTTGGTGATTCCTTAGGACTTTTTCCACACTTAAAAATCCTGCAAAAGTCAAGTTATTTGTTAGTTAATTCCACTAAGATCTTGGCACTACACACAATCCAGGCCTGCTGGTCTGTACCTAATTCAGTGCTTAAGCCTGTACCTGTTTTTTCCTGTTGCTTTACAGTAGTGATTTGCAGGACTGTGATCAGTACCTACATATTCAAACATAATTTTTCCTTTGTGTGCATGTGCGCAGACACTAGGACTGCGTGCTTGGCCATCCTGCAACCAACATTGATTTCAGTTCCCGTCTCCTTTCTTAAGTTCCCCGTGTCTTTCTTACAAGCATTTATTTTCCTCCAAATGTATTTCTAATCTGTCACCCTAATCCTAATGGCAGTAACTCATTCCAACTTCTTTGTTGCCTCACCTTAGTAAGAAGTTGCTGTTTTTCTTCTTTTCTAATTCCAGCATTGGGATTTTAGCTTACACAGGGGCACTTAGGTCTTTTATAAACTGTGTTTGAATGACCTCTTGTGAAGCTACATTCTGTATCCTCCACCTCATATTCCTTATTCTAAGATGTTTTTGACTGTTGTGCTTTTGCTTTAAAGCATTACATAATTTTCCCTGCCATCTTCCACATTTAGTGCCAATCATACTCTCGTTAGTTAATAAACACCTCATTAGCATTTCCTGCAGAAGGCTTCAATCAACTATTTTTTCCTGTTGCTAAGGGGAAGGGAAGAGAGCATGTATGCTGTCATATCCATCAAGATCCTTAAAAGGTGTGCAGAACAGTTACTACTTTAGTGAACAATGACCTGAAAAAAACCTGCAGTGCTTAAAGATACAAGTCTAGCTAAGATCCAGTCAAATCTTTCGGCTTCTCTGGAGTTACAGCAGGCCTGAATCCGACTAAATATTGCATTTCAGTTCCGTTCTCTTAGAAGCACAATGCTGAAGGGCAGCTGGGCATGTTAGAGAGATATGGCCTTCTCAGATCAGATGGCCAGCAATAATGGGCATGTGCGTAATTCCAAGCCTCATATTTGATATGAACAAATCCTTCTTTTCCCAAGAAATACCAACCAAGGCAAACAATCACTATGTAGGAAGCTCTTGTTATACCCAATAGAAGCAGAGAGGGAGTTACCTGTCTTCACTACACCTGACAAAAGCAGAAAGGATCAGGCTGTGCAGTAGGCTAGACACGAGAGCAATATTTATCTACGAGGATGGTGTAATGCTCCTTCATTAAACTTACCACGTAATCATACTTATGCTTCAGGTTCCAGCGACAGATGGGACACTGGCCAGAGGGGTTAGGAGGAGTTGGTGCTGCAACATCCTCTATAATTCTCCCTTCAATCTAGGAAACAATTCAAAGGATACCATGGTCAAGCAAAGATTCCATAGTCTAGACCTCTACCTTCACCTGTGATTTGAGAAAAATCTATCACTAAGACCACAACATGTTGACAATTACTGCACAGGTATAAGGGGGACAGGACCTGCATTATACAACTCACTTATAGATCAATAAATCAAGCACTTTGGATATACACAGATTATGGGGAAAATAAGTAATCCAAGAAGCAAAGTGCGCCATTTGATAAATTCTTGTATATATTTTATTTAAATCTAGACTAGTTCTTAGTTAATGTGAAATTCTCATATTTGCCTGAATTCAATTCATTGCAGTATTCCTTTGAAGCACTGTGTCTTGCAATTGCTGTGATCCTTTAGCCAAAAGCCTTAAAACACATTTTTGCTGGGAATATGAGAATGTCACAGAGTAGCAGACGCATGCTGTGGGCCAAACTATGCAGAGGCTTACTAGACTATAAGCCAACACCAAGAAAAATTCTGAGCATAAATCAGACCTATATATATATATTATATATATATATATATATTTAAAATACACCAATTTTTTTTTTCCTCTAGTTTAATTCTCTGAATAATCCCCTTGGGAGATCGTTTTACAATCTTTATCACTACAGAGTGGTGACATCTAACACTCAACTTTTCTCAAAAGTAACATGCAAAGAAGTCTAGAAGGCGTGTGTGGGAGCAACCTGAGAAATTGGTTTTTGAAGTGTAGGTATTTTAGGAACATGAAGTCTATATAAGCATGCACTTGTCTTTTTTGAGGACTTATGAATAGAAGCAAGAGCTCTCTCAACTTGCAGCTGAATGGAGATGAAGAGACAATAAAACTAAGCCAGTTTTTCTTCAAAACATTTTGGAAGCTTTGCCTGGTCAAATTAAGATTAAAACCATTTGGAACACCAACCGTTAGGCTCAAATAGTTCAAACACCAGAGAGTTTATGAAGAAATCCTGGGTATCTAATTAAATTATCCAGCACTGTGAAGGAATGCAGTGTTATTTTTAATAAAAAAGCTGAAAACCTGGGAAGAAAACAGCATGACGTTTTCTCTAAGTTTGTGTGGGACACTGACATCCAGCTGAAATGTCAGAAACAGCTCATACCATGTGTCCTCCTTGTCTAGTGATGACAGACATAAGTTAGCTCTACTTGAACCTCTGTACCTCAAAGAGAGGGAATGCTGTCAATTTTTAAGTAAGATCCCTTCCTCCACAAGTAGGACAGCCAGTTTTACAAAAATAATTTAAAAAGTAATTATGAATATAAAATGCAGGCCAGTACCTACTCTTCTACTCATTGATAAAATTATTTTTGGGGAAGCCAGTCTGTTTCCCTCAGTGTCCTGATTACTGCCAGTCTGGCTTCAGACTGTACTTTGACCTTAATTTCATCTTGAAAATGAGTGAAGAATCAGAATGATATATCAGTGTCAATTTTTCTTGAGATAAATTTCAACATATAGGTTTTGGTAATTACTCCCCAACTACTAAGGATTCTCACATTGTTAACCCACTCAGTTATTTTTCTGTTAGAGAACTAAAAGTGAATATAGATGCTTGACATTCTCAGTATGCTGATGAAACGCAGGTTTCTCTAAAATTCATTCATCTGATTCACGTCTAACACTTCCTTCAATACTGATAAAAAAATAAAAATAGCACAGAGAGATGGATTCAGAATAGTCTGACACTGAATTGGGAGAATAAATGAAATGACCAGGGGATATACTGAGACTGAGAAACGTAACAAATGGTATAGGTTTACCAGCTAAAGGGCTGAGTATCATAGATGAGTATGGATGGACTCTACATTGATACTAGAATATTATACAATTTAAATATCCAAATCTTTCTTATATTTCTACATTGGACAGGAACTTGAGAACTATGCTAGCAAAGAAGCCATCTAGAAAAATAATTTGAAATTATACATCTAAAATATAAGTAACCTACTCCATTCAAGTTTCAAACCCAAATATGACAAGAAGGGAACTCACTCTAAAAGGCATAAGAAGTCTCTACCCTCCCTATTATTTATAAAAATAGATTAGCACTTAATGCATTGTTTTCTAGTTATTCCCAAATGATTCCTACTCTGCTCTTCCACTGGTATTTAAATGCGTACTGTGAGCAGAACAATGACATTTTTCCACCCCCTCGAGTAACTGCTGTGCCTCTTCTTCAAAAGAATACTTGATGACATGCAACAGATCAGATGGTGTTAATCAAGCAAATTCCAATTCTATTGCTTTGGTCTTTTCCTTTTTGTTTTACAGTGTAGCTGACAAAAATGCTGTTCTTTATCAGAAAACTCAAAAGCAAAGTTTTATTTTCAGAAGCAGCATTCTTTTATTTGTCATCTTCTGTTTGACAAGACCTCCTTCACTGATTTTTTTTCTTACTGAATATGTTATGAAATGCAACCTTCACATCACCAACAGTCACTAAGGCACCCTGATTATCAGACACAAAACACATCCAAGCCAAGCAGTATGTGACACACAACAATCCCGTGCTTGCACATCAGGTAAACCTCCTTTGTGTCTGCTCATACTAATCATGGGGCTGAGATGATGTCAAGCGTCACTTAAAAAAAAAAAAAAAAAATGAAGCACAAGAATTGCCTTTTGCATTTCAGATACTCAACACCTGTACTTTCAATTTTACCAGGGACATGACACCACCATAGGGATGTTGATGTGTGACACTGACTGGAGCTCTTCATCCCCTCACCACGCTTGTAGCACACTCCTACCTTTGTTTTTCCTTCATAACCCGTGATGTCTTTTGGGCACAAAACCGACCCCTTCACCGCCCCTTTTGGGAGCCACCAGGAGACTTATTTCCCTCTGAAAAGGCAGACACAACAGCACGGACTGCTACTGAGCAAAACATGGGGACAGAGACTTACTGTGGTCGTGTTGCCTTCGGTCACCTCCACGACTGCACAGACCAAAAAAAAAAAAAAAAAAAGAAAAAAAAGTCAGAAAAATAAAACAATAGAGTGAGGCTAATTCAGCAAAAAAATAACCTTTTTTTTTTTTTTTTTTAAGGGGGGGAAAGAGGAGTGGTGAAACAGAGCAAACGCTACCGCTTCCCCCAACCGCACTAAGTCAACAGGGCGACAGGCAGTCCGGGTGCCGCTCCGGGGTCCCCCCCCCGGTGCCCGTCGCCCAGGAGCAGCCCCGGACTCACCCTCCCGGAGGGCTCGGGCCGGCGGCGAGGCCCAGCTCCGTCCCCAGAGCCCCGCGAACAGCCGCCTCAGCCCCCCTCGCAGCAGGCTGGGGGCCGCCATCTTGTCGTCGCCCTGGTTGCCGTCACTCCCGCTTCCGCCGGGGGAAGGCGGGCTCCGCGCCGCCATTTTGAGGCGCGGCTGGTCCCGCCCCTGTCACCTGAGGGGAGGGAGGGAGGCTGCTGCTTCCCTGCCCTGACAAATGTTTCACATATTTTTGCACTCTATCTCAGGTGAAAATTGGAAGCAGCACGTTGTCAGGCTGCAAACTTACTCTTGTTACAAGTCAGCCCATGCTTTCCATTTTTGGATGAGTATCGCTTGCATTTGGCAGATCTTGGGCAGCTTGTAGCCTGCTGAGAAAGTACCGTCCCCATCATCTTTCTTATCATGTGTCCATCTCTTAGCTTCTTCCACCTTCCTTTGATGGGAGGTAGCCCCTTGGTGCCAGCTGAGGGGGTGCATGAAATAGCTCTGACTTTAGATAGCAGCAAAACAGTTAACATTCATTGTAGATGGTAATACTGTGTCTTTGTGAAGAGTTGTGTCTTGGTGGTGTAGTTGAGGTTGAGATGATCTGTAACCAATAGCAAAGGTCTTTTTTTTTTTTTTTTTCCTAATGCTAGTTAGTTTTCAAGTCTCTCTCTCAAAAAGCTGAACTAATGGAATGAGAGACAATCATCTGGGAGTCGTGCGTTGGTGGTTATTCATGCTTGTATCAATGGTCAACGGTGTTCAAGCAAGATACTCTACATTTTTCTGAGTTTCTACCTAAAATGTCATGTAAAATATAAATTGTGACAAAGGTAACATTTAACATAATGTAAAATAAAATGTGATTTTACTATCTCAAGACGTTTCCCGCCTCCTTACTCTCATTGCGCTTGCTTCTTGTTACAGTACAGTTTGAAAACATATGCCTGTCTGGGGCAGTGGGACTATGCTTTATTTTTTTGTAGTCCTTGACAAAACTGGGCAGGTTCTCCAGGTGATATCGTCCCATTAGATTGTAGAATGGGAGACCAGACCAGAAAATTAATGCAAATCTTTCTATGGCAGTTCTAAACGTTCAACTCTGAGACTTTTCCAAAGAAGTGGGAGTAAAGGCAGGGCTTCTGTCCAGACTCCTGTGCTCTATGCCAAGCAATGAAAACATGGCCATCCCAGCTATTCAGAGAACAAATTGAGTAAGAACGCTAGCCGGAAGAGACCTCTTCGTCTCTTGCTGGATTATGCTATATAATGATCCCTAGAAGCAGGGTGATCTTCAGCTTGTCCAAAAGTTTAGAAATAAGAGCCAAACAAAATATTTACTGCCATCCAGTCTGGGAATAACTTCCTTATGAGGAAAAGGAACATTGCTAGACACTGTGGTGTAGCAATGTCACATTTTTGTGATTTTTTTTTTTTTTTTTTAAATTTTCTTTAAATAGAGAATTTTATTCTAGTGGAAGAAGTTTGGTTGCAACAGCCTGGCAAGAGAGTTTATTCAAGGGTTTAAATTAAACCCAGTTTCCTCTGCATGTCTCATGTGATGAGGAAAACTAAAGGGCTGACCATTTCAATGGGACAGAACTGCCAGTAAGCACAGTGCTGGTTCACCATAGTCAAGATAAAGAGACAGGCAAGGTTGGGTGCTGTTCAAGAGTTTCTCCATGTCATTTGACTTTCCAGTATTGACATTTAAGCAGTATTGTGGATTTTGATCTGACAGGGGCTACCAACATGGTGATAGGTCAGATAACAGTAAGAACTCCTCTTGCTTGTCTCACCCTCAAACAAAGGCTGTCTCTAAATGAATTAGTGACACATGATTTAACACAAAGAAGGAAATTAGTTGCTTTCGTAAAGAATTGGAGTCTCTGGGTAGAGTGGATCCTCTCTTTCCCCAGGATATTTTCTTTGCCTTCAGAGTATTTTCTACAGCTATCAGCAATGCAGACCATTGAGTCCCAAGGAGATAAACAAACTTTCTGCCAACTTGGCTTGAAGCCCATCATCTCTTTCCAAGTCTGGAAATTTGACATATTTCTAATTTCCCTACAGATAATTTTAAATGTGTTTATTTCATCAAGCCCTTGTATTTTGGGGTAAAAGAAAAAGAGTTGTGAATGTTATGTCCGCATACGAAAGAGAAAAGTGGCTTGCTTTCTTCTGTAAGTCATTTCAGCCACGGTCTGTGTTTTGTTGACACTACAGAAGGTGGTTGAGTTTAGATAGAAGTGGACGTTTCCAAGGAATAGAATAGGATGTCACTGACCATTGAAGAATGAATGCTTTTCCTTTCGAAAAAAAAATTAAACCTCTGCTCACAAGCGTGGAGCTGGTCAGAAGCAAAGAAATACCATATTTTGGATGAAAAACTTATGTCCTAATTGCCTATGGCCTCCAAAGATTTTATGGCACTGTTTTCAAATAAATGGTATTCCCTTGTTTGAACTGCTTTTGGATTAGATGTTGTAGATGTTCTATAAGGCACCACTTTTCATACTAATTTTTGTTCTGGTCTTTGGTCTTGTTTGAAAAAAATGAATATGTTTTGCTGTTTTTCTTATTTAATGTAACATATTACTTCTTTCTGCTTCCAACAACAAATAAACTTTCCTGGTCCATTGGGCATTTTTTGTCCGTTGGATGCTAGTAGATGACATGTATATCTGCTCCAGAGCTTTACCCGTGCAAATATCTTGTGAAGGCTGAGGCTGTTCCAAGGCAATATGATTAAAAATCATAGAAATCGAGATGGAAAAAGCTATTAGGTCATGCAGTTCCCACACGCGCCCCCCAGAGCTGTACAGGTTTCCAATGGTACGTTTTTGGTGCTTTCCAGAAGGGGTCACTGCAGGTCAGCGTTCACTTTGCATCCAACAGCCTGCCTCCCTTCCTCCTTCTTGAAAAATTAGGGAACCTTCTGAGTCTGGTGATGAATACGTTGCAAAATGTCTAGAATTTTTATTAAATATAGCATGTGATTCGACGTTGGGTGATCAAAAGCAGAAGAAATGTGTTCAAGTCCAACAACGGATCATCCAGGATTTTATACAAGGAAGTTCAGTGAGCCCTTCAAAGCGACATGTTACCCATGTGTGTTTAACAAGTGCTGCAAATCCTCAGAACTGCTCTGGAGCCACTCAGCTGTAAGGAGAAAGATTCACGGGTTTGTCCTGTCTGGTAGTCCATATGTAGAAAGAGTGCATTGCAGTAACATTTTATAGTCAGATAATAAATAAATAAATAAATAAAACTACTGATTGTAAAACAAACAAACAAAACCACCACCACCAACAGAAGTGACAAAACCCTCTTAATCCTGAATAAAAGAAGGGAATATCTAACACTTTTCACCAAAAGTGCAATTCATCATATTCAACCATTCAGAGCCACTGCGATACAGAGACCTCTCTGAGGTTGTCCAGTGTCATGAGCTGTTAGGGCTCAGGGGCTGCGGCAGGGTTCATCTCAATTATGTGAACTGAGTGTCCTGGTAAAGAGTGGCCAAATCCTTGTCAGCACGAAAGGCCTGCCCGTTCCACAAAACAACAGCTAACCCCAAATGCCCTTGTCCATGTAGTGACAGCCACCTTCTGAAATGGACTTAAGAAGGTGGGAGAGAATGATCAGAATTCAATAATTTGAAGTGTGGAGAGGGATGAAAGGGTGGCTGGAGATGGTAAGAAGGAAAAGCTGCAAAGAGAGCAGGGGTATAGGGCAAGGAGATGGCACTGGCAGGAGAATGAGCAATTTGCTTGGAAATAACTTGTTTGTATTTTTGAGGTTTTCTTCTCTTCCCGGTGGATATGGTTATTTTTCAAAGTAAAATAACCAAGTAATAATTTCATTACTTTTCCTTCCAAGATTTCAAGCAAAATGTAAACAAGAAAAATCCAGTGGGAAAAATAACCCAACTTCCTTTTTCAGTAACGCTTCAGTTCTGTTTCTCCTTCCCCTGCCTCTCTCCTTATATATTTTAGATGCTACTGTTCTCATGTGACATTGCTGACACCAGCTGAAATACCTCAGTGATGACATTTATTAGAGGAAAAAAGTTTGGGTTCACTGAAATTCATTTTTGATACAGAAATGATAAGTTCTAAGATTTTCAGTGTTTAAAAAAAAATACGAATAGCTTTTGACATTTTGGGAGTGTTCCATATGGGCAAGTCAAAATGACGGAAAACAACTGAACCCCTTGCACTGAGATTTGATCTCTGGCAATTAATATGGATTGGCAATTAATCTGCATGGGAGAATCATAAGGAAGAAAAGCTCTACAACAACACCATGGCAATCAGACCGGCAAATATCCAAAGGTTTAATTTTTCCAGATGTTGTGTCTTTTTTTTTTTTTTTTTTTTTTTTTTTTTTTTCCCAAGCCAGGTGAAGGAGGGACTTCAGAAAAACAGACAATGGAAAACATGGACTTTGTAAGCCGCGGTTGGCATTAAGACCACTGCAACGTTGAATGCTCAGATACCAGTGTGTTGAAACACAACAGTGTTAATTTACATTAAATGAAGTCAGGAGGTGTATCTGGGCCATGAAACAGCGACTGTTTTCAGACATTTCGAGGCTGAATTGTAACAAATGCTCAGTTTGACTTCGACAACAGACGTGCTTCTAAATGGTGAGGAGGAGCAGGAGGAGACTAGGATTTCTCTGGTTCATTTGCATGAAGACAGCCCTGGGGTGGTCTTCCACTGGGGAGTCTCAAAAACCTGAAGCCAGCTGTCTGAATCAGCATTTTGTGCTGTTGGCTGCAGCACGTATAACCTCGGCTCAGTTTCTCTCTTATTGCCACCAAAGCCTGAAGTTTACCAGAGAGGCCTTCGGGCAAAGCCGGTGGTGCCCAAACCTTCCATTTGTCAAACTGATGTATCGCTGCAGGAGCTGCTTTGTTGGGTATTTAGTGCGGACATCTGTAAGCTTCATGTTCCCAGTCTCTGAGCCCAGGAGGATCCACAAGCTCAGGCTCCGATTGCTCCGGTCAAGATTGACATGGAGCTACCAGGGTGCAGGGCAGCAAACCATTGCAGCCAGGAGCCAAACACCAGGGCTTGCATCAAAATGGGAGTTTTGTAACAAGGCATAGAGTCAAAACTGAAACTGTTTGCAGCGGAGAGTGCCAGCTGGATCTATACTTTGTGAGGAGAGCAGAGGCTCTGTCAAAATGACAAACTTTGCAGTCCTCTTGCTCTTCTCCTTGTTTCCAGCTCCGTGAGTTTGGAGTGGGGGAAGCCCATGTTGTGCTCTGATGTTGGACCATGATGGGACGTGATGGAGAGATCTCCAGCAGGGTTTTCCTCTTATGGCTCCTCCAGCCAGATGGCTTCAATCTACTGACCAATTCTCTGTGCTTTGTGTGAGGTCTGTATGCAATTTAGATGGAGCCTGTTCTCAGCTAGTTTTGCCTTTTCTTTGCCCCCCTCCCCCACATGCACATACGTTCCCAACTGACCCTTTTCATGCTTCCCCTTTTCTCTAGCCATTAGGGGAAATTATGCTGGCACCATACAACAAATATATCAGCTGGATTTGCCTCAAAGCCCTTCACTTCTGGAGGCTTTCAGTCATCTAACTCCTCTGAGTATTTCTGAGAACAGCGCTCACTTAGGCAGCTCTGCTGTTGATGAAGCTCTCAGACTGGTATTTCTTTGTGATGCTGCTGTTTTCCAGCTGGTAAAAAGTTTAGGACGTGGCGCTTCTTATACACACCTATATACCTATATTTGCCACTACCCTGAGTCCTGACAGATTGGTCTTATCAACAGAACCGAGGTTATCTGAACCTTGATCTATCTTTGCATTTTGCAAACCTGGAGAGAACGTATTTTGCTCTCTCAAATATCATGACAAATAGAAGCAGGGACTGCCCTTTCCACTGCATTTTTATAACTTGTACCAAGACTACAGTGAGTAGCAGACAATAGAAGACAGTCTTCTTACAGAGTCTTCTAAATAGAAGACAGAAAAGGACAACGGAAGGGTGATAATGACAGAAGACAGTAGGATATCGCTTGTTTGTTTTGTTTAAATCATCAGCAAGCTTGTTTCCTGGACTGATATGTTGGAAAAAGATCAGATAGGCTGAAGTGGAGTGTCAGGTGATAGTTGATGATCTATTAAAAACAGTTTTACTTCCTCCCTAATTGTATGTGACTTCTGCTTTGCATTCGGTTGCATTGTTTTTTTCAGTGACCCTTACTTCAAGCAGTACCCAGGGAATTCTTTGCTTTCATTAATCAGTGGCCTAGAAGCGGCTTGGAGGCTGGTGGAAAACAAAAATTGGCCTCTTTAGCCAGTAAAAAGACCAGTCAGGTGAAAACACGATATGCTCTAGCATTTATTATGGCTTCCTGAAATGAATCCAAGTCAGACAGATACCTATCTGACAAGGAAAAAGGAATTTGTCTTGGGGAAAGAAGGGAATGGGAATATTTCTGTGACATTTTCCACTTCTCCTGGTACTTGGGACTGTAGGGACTCCAGGCCTCTGCTATGTTGTGCTGTTCCGCTGAGGAGGATTTCCAAAGTGCATCACGAGGCATCACTTCTCTTTTCACTGCATTTTCATTTTATTTCCATGAGTTCTTTCTGGGAATGGCATTCAGTGTGTGTATGAGTAATAACAACAAACAATTCCCATTTTGATATCTGAGGCACAGAAGCAAACTCCTTTCCTGACCCCAAGGATACTTGTTTCTGGTAACCTGTGGATCTACTATATAAACAAGAAGGACTCTGCCTTCTTTTTCCCCCCCGAAACAGGCAAACAAAATGAAACTGTTAACTGTAATCTCACGGAGTGAATCAGAGAAGAATATGAGTTTGGCATACAACAAGAAAGCTGAGACAGTGCTCGGCAGAGATGAAAGTGAGATACTGATGGCCAGAGTTTAATTGGGTTTTCATAAAACATGCTGTTCTTCACAATTTGGCTAGCGTTTGATAGTTTCTTTTTATGAGTCTGGCAAGACAATGAAACTTCAGACCATTTGCTTTGCAACTGGAAAAATGGACCAGGGAGATATTCAGAAGAGCACTAGGACTCTTTGTCTCTTGTATTGAGGAGAAGCAATTCAGCAGCGAGGGAACGAGAGCCTCTTGCAGCCATACAAGCACAGTTTAGCAGTAAATCAGCTCAGCTGCAGTCCTCACCACATGATATTCTTTAGTTGCCACTGGGGAGAGTTCTGCTCATCTCCAGACAAGATTTTGACTTGAGTTAATATTTATTTCCGTTTTTACAGATGTGCTGTCCAGTGATGGATGGGGTGTGTTAACCTTCTACTTTTTCACACCTGGTCCGCACCTGTTTGGGATCTCATTCCCTGCCCTACTGGGCAGCGGCTCTTGAACCGTGCTGGATCCTGGATCACAAGCCAGCTGAGGGTGGTGAACAACTTTGAAACTCTTGGCCAGAGGGCTTTTTGTTTTTAAAGTCAGAGAGGTTGATAGGTTTTGTTTTGTTCTTGAGTGAATATTCATTCTCATGACAAAAACATTTCACAATAAGCTGTTCCCATTTGACAGCTCTTTGGCAGCACATGCGTGAAATAAGTTGTTTTTTTGTAGTCCAGCTCCTAGTGGGCGAGAGTAGCCTTGCCTCAGAAAGGCATTGGACTTTCATTGCTCTCATTGATAGTTTAATCAAAGAAGTCATGGACTAAATATTCCTCAGAGTCTAAACTCGCTAGGGATCATAGAAGTTGATCCTCCAACATACTGTGAAGAAACTTGTTCTCATCTTGCCTGTTCAGTTCCTTTTGGGTAAGAAAGGGGCTTTGGTCTCCAGGGGTGTGGATTGAAGAGCATGAAATTCAATACAAAAATTTTAAGACCAAAACCAAATGGCATTGTTTAGAATCCTGTTATAGCATGTTTTTTTCATTTGCACTGCAGGGGCTTTAAATATTAGCATGTGAGCACTGGCCAAATTTAGGTTGGTCAAGTCTAGAGATGACTGTGAGGAAGTTCAGAGAGACCCAGCTAAGCTTACTGAAAAGGCAGCTCAATGGCAAATTAAGTTCCCTGTAGAACGCTAAAAGATAATGCGTGCTTGGGAGAAAACTCATTTGCTCAGTCATCTTAAAGTGCTCTAATTTAATTCTTTCACTTTAAGAAAAGAGCTGAGCGTTACTGCTGACAGCTCAGTTAAAAACTCCAAAACTCCAGAGATTTTTTTTTTTTTTGCAGGGGAGACATGGACATACTGGAGAGAGTCCTTCGCGTGAAGATGGTGAAGGGTCTGGAGCATGTCTCCTATGGGGAAAGGCTGAGACAGCTGGGACTGCTGAGCCTAGAGAAGAGAAGGCTCGGGGGGGAATGTCATCAATGTATACAAATACCTGAAGGGAGGGTGTAAAGAAGAAGTAGCCAGCCTCTTTTCAGTGGTGCCCAGTGCCAGGACAAGAGGCAATGGGTACAAACAGAAACATAGGAGATTCCCTCTGAAAATCAGGAAACACTTTTCTACTCTGAGAGTGATGGAACACCAACACTGGTTGCCCAGAGAGGAGTGGACTCTTCCTCCTTGGAGATATTCAGAAGCCATCTGGACATAGTCCTGGTTAACTGGCTCTAGGTGGCCCTTCTTGAGCAGGGGGTTGGACCAGATAACCTCTAGAAGTCCTTTCCAATCTCAACCATCCTACGTGTGTGCTTGTCAATATTATTGAGAATCACAGAGCTGAGCTGTGATTAATTTACGGGTAGACTGGCATGGCATTGCAGCATTGTAGGTTATCAGTCAGAGCTCAAAGTCAGCTGCTGGGCAATATGTTGTGGCCCCTGGGCTGGAATACAGGTCAACATGAGGAGCATCTCTGGAGCTTGTTATGGTGGAACCAGGAACAATGGAGAAAGGAGGGTAGCTGCCAGTCAGGAATGAGGGATATTGGCAGAGCTCAGTGTTTGGAGTAACTGGTTATTGCTAAGGTGTTTTTTCATCTTCCTTGGATGCCCCTATGCATCAGTTTGTTTTTCTGCAATTTCCCTTTAAGAATCCAAATCCCCCCGAGCAGCAGGTGATCTTGCCTATAGTAGAGTGGAATAAGCTTGGGAAAGTTTTGTTAAAAGAGAGCAGGTTATAAAAACAACCCTCTCTGCACGGCTTGAACCTGTCAGCATGACGCTGCCGACAAGGCAGCTGGAGGGGAATGCGGCGGGCTCGTCGGCCCCGGAGCAGAGCAGCCCACACAGCCTGCAAGCGTTGTGGCCCCGGTGTGGGTCTGGGGGAGGTGTGCCTGCCTTGCCAGGTGGGCCCTGCATGGCAGTCAGATGCTTAAGTGGCCG
This sequence comes from Nettapus auritus, assembly GCA_011076525.1. Lineage (NCBI taxonomy): Eukaryota > Metazoa > Chordata > Aves > Anseriformes > Anatidae > Nettapus > Nettapus auritus. The sequence continues at coordinate 25,195,181 of CM021767.1, forward strand.
TAAACATTTAATCAAAGCGATCGCTTTGAATCTCTGTCCTGCCAAGGGCTTGAGAGGGGAGAAGAAAGTGCATGTGATTCTGTATGGGCTGCTGGGCTCATCTCCAAAGTACAGGGTGCTTCTGAGTGTCCTCTTTGGGACAGCGTTATTGGCCCCTTGCAAGAGAAATAGCTCTTTGTAAGGACAATTCTTGCTGCAAGTGGCTGCAGCGTGAAGTTTTGCTGTTGTCCAGACCTGCAGCAGTCAAGAAGAGCTAGAAAGAAGGTGGCCAAGGGGCTGGGGAAGTTTGTGTCACCGAGGTCTGGGATGTCAGTCTGCTCAGGATGTCTGTCTTGGTGTCCTCCTCTTCAGGGTCAGCAGTCGTAGAGGAGGGAATGCTGCAAACATTTTCCTTCAGGCAAACTGACCGTGCTGGTTTCTGTTGGCTTTTCTCGTCTCTGTTTTCTGGAAACACTTTGCCAGTGCAGGGCTTACATGCATTTTTCCTGGAGCTTGGACAGTCTGCCAAAACAGCAGGAGCTTTTTGGAAATGACAGAAGCCAGCTGAGGTCAGTTCTGATCCAGTAGGAACTTTACTGAGCCAGTCTTGATTAGGAGTCACTTTCATTAGGCCAAGTCAGTAGGAAATACAGAGAGCTGGCTGAAAAGGTGTAATTCCTGGGGAGCAGCTTTGGATAGAAATCACCTCCTGGATGAAGGAGTAGGAGCCATGCCGAGTTATTTGCTGCTATAAGGGACTTTGTTCTTGACCAGTTGAACTGGACAGGGTTCTTGAAGTTCATCACAACTTTTGTCATTGTATACTCAGACCATTTTCAAACAAGCAGCAATGGTCCTGTAGCTTTTGCATAAGGAGTAGCACAGTTTACCATGTCCTTTGTGGGTGCCCCTAGGCCAGGCTGGAACCTTCTGTGCTCACGGTTGCTGTCTAAGTCCATTGTACAGCCCTCACCCCAATTCTATGAAGGCTTCTTTCAGATCTTCAGATATACTTTGGAAAACTATTTCCTCTCCTTGGCCTCAGAGCTGTATATTTGTAGAAGAGCCATACCATAGCATGACGTGCTAATGTATGTAGTTCTGTGTTATGGTACATTCAGCATGACATGTCTGTAGCTGTGTAGTAGCATAGGAAAGCATCCCCTGCTATGTGTGCATCCATCAGAGCAGCTCACCCTTTCTCCCAGGATTATTTTGCTTCCTCCTTTCTGAGTTGTTACATCTTGATGATGGCATGGATTTCCTTGGGATGCTTCCGGGCTGTTCTGCTTCCAATGCAGCATCTGATCCATGTTTTTAGGTGACTAGCCGAGGATGCAGGACACCTGGGTTCAATTTTGTACTTTGCCCCAGACTTCTTGCATGACCTTGGTAAGCCATGAAGTGCTTTTTCCAACATGCTTTTCTTGTGACTGGTCAAATTACACATTTTTAGAAGCAAAAGTCAATCTCTACCAGAACAGCAAAAATAAGCTTTTGCATACTGACTGCTCGTGAAGTACGGCGTACCTGCATGTGGTCTGTGTGGTTGTACTTGAGAAATAATAGCTTAAAGTAATTACCAAATGATCAGAGCATTGCTACATTGGCAGAGCCACCTAGTGGGAATATGGTCTGCATGACTAGAAGTCTTTCTGTGGGTTTGGGCACCTCTTTCTGCCTGCTCTCTTCCCAGCCTTGGGCACTTCTCTGGTTTACCCAGTGACAACCACGAGGACATTATAGTGTTGCACCAGTTTAAATGCATCTGCATGAGGGTTTTTGCTGGCACAGGTACATCAGCAGCCCTCTTTGGCTGGATGAGCTTTGCAGTGTGGGACATAACTTAGTCTTCGAGTGCCTCAAGGATTTAGCCGTAACTGGGGTGTAATTGTGCCTCTCTTCCCTGTAGGCCTGTATGAAGATGAACACATTAAAATTAAGAATTGCATGAGCTGTAGCTGAAGGGATCGGTGGCAAACTCTAATAGATGCAGCACCATTCAACCAAGATTTTGTAAGATGCTCAGTCCCCAGTGTATGAATTGAAACATTCACTTGATAAATGGAGGTGAAAACATGCATACGATGGAGATGCAAATCACTTCAACATTTCATGAATTCTAGGTGTCCTTTGCTATGCTTCTAAAGATACCCATGTTTATATACAAGGAAAGAAAATGTAAAACATGAGAGCATTAAGGTGATCTGTTTACTTTGCTCCTTGACTAGGACAGTGTTGGTCATTGGTTCTCTGTCTTGTCTCTCAAATGGAGTAAAATCATTGAACTGAGGATTCTCAAAGAGCAAGTATAGGTTATGGCACTTTACTATACATTTGAGGCCTTTTAAGGCCAGTAGTTCTGAGAGTTAGTGTGTGATTGTATCTATTTCAAAACAAAATTGTTTTGGGATGGATCATTGAACACTTCTGCTGGGAGAATCTCTGTGACCTAGTACTCCACACATCAGACTCTATGATAGGAGCTTTTTCCAGCCTGACCTGTAAAAGCAGTTCTTTCTCTTGGCCTAAAAACTGACGGGGCAGTTGACCTACCACTTTAGGCTTCAGGAAGAGGCTCTGATCCCACTGGTATCAGAAACCAACATTCATTGTGGCAGCTTCTTTAAGGTCAGCCTTTCACATCAGTGCATACTTGGCCTTCATATTTTCAAAACAGGTATTATTATTATTATTATTATTATTATTATTATTATTATTATTATTATTATTATTTTACTTTCAGGTGCTAGGGGATAAGAGGCTTGGAACCGTCTGGTAAAGGAAGAGCAACATGATGCCAGGGATTGTATTGCTGGGAGCATGTTTTAACATGGTTGTCTTATAAACTGAGAATCTGGGTCGTCTGTAGGAATCAGAGATACAGAGAGTAACAAAAATACAAAATTTATTAATTTTGTCCAGTAATTGCTGGTAGTGTGAGAGTTTTTGGAAAAGACCAGTTTTCATTCTCTGTTTCCTGAATTGATATATCTGTCTGTCCACTTACCTGCCTACCTCTACTGGGCACACACAAGGTGATGGTGAAGAATACAGACCCTGAGTGAGACTTTGAGCTAGATTCTTCTTGGCATATGAGCTCTGGTCTGGCACAGGCATCTGGGAGAGGTCACCAGGAAGCCATTTGTAGTTGCCTTGTCTTATGGGGAGTCATCGTGTGGGTTAGAGTATGCTGAGGGCAGTTTGTTTTCCTGCTACTGATGGATAAACTCCACAGACTCATTTTGATGGAGAATCAGATAATAAAAGAGAATTCTGCTGAGAGCTCTGCCCCCGTTGAGACATTTTTCTCACTGGGAAGCTCTTCGCTTTGCACTCGCAGCCCGGATGACATGCATGGACTTTTACAAAATGGCAGGGGTGGAAAAAAGACAGAGAAGTGGCGTGTAGTCTCCAGGCCATTTCCTCCAGCCCAGGAATTTTTCCATCCCATCTCCCTCCCTGGGTTTTTATAAATGGCAGAGAGGAGCTGAACTGTAGCTTTCAAGTCATGCTGTTGTTGTTGTTTTTGTAGTATACAGTGCGCTCTGTGACATGAACCGCAAGCGCTCTGTAAAGGGCATTTTGCCCTTCCACACAAAGATTTCAGCCTGCACCCCAGTACAGCTCTGCCTCTGTCTTCTGATGGGAGGCCTCAGCACGGGGAAACACGTTCTGGGAAGGCAGAACAACAGGGCGGGAATTAGTCAGATGCAGAGGAGAGGGGCTCGATACTAACGGCTAGATAGGCTCTGACAGCCTCACACCAACAGGCCACTCTCCTCTACAGGGAGTTTACGAGGCCTTGGCTTGTGTGGCCACCTCCACTTATGAACGAAAATCAAAACCAGATTGATGTCCCCCTCCCAACAGCAGCTGCCTGTTTTTTTGCATAAATTGTGCTCCCCTGCCCCTCTCCAGGGGAGCTCCATAAAATAAATGGATTCATTACATGCGGATTTCCTTTTCCTTCTTCTCTGGAGAAACAAAGAGCCTATTAGACACAATATGGAAATGCACATACGCATGCACACACGTGCAGACAACATGGAAACGTGCACGTGCACATGCAGCGCATAAACTCCCTCACTCTCCCATCTCCCTACCCAGACAGTGACATAAAATACGTGCAGAAAACCCCTTCTCCTTCACATGCACAGCTCTGCCAAACACACAAGCGTGTATTCATTCGCACGGATCTGCAGCTTAAATTCCGAGCTAACGAGGACAGGAAAGCCCAGGGCAAGTTGCCTCCTCCCTGAAGGTGCAGCACTGAGTGGGGTTGTGTTCCTCAGCCAAAGCCGCCCGTCGTGGCCGGGAGCAGTGTTTTTACCAAGAGCAGAAGGGCCCCAGCCTTCTGAGAGCAGGGCTCTCAGTGGGGTAACCACAGGAGCTGGGGGGTTGCCAGCTTGCCCCATGCAGCTGCAGTAGAGGAGGGTGCTGTGTGTCTGAGGAAAGGCAGGGGGATGAAGGTAGGGAAACGGTTGGAAGCCCTTCATTCCTCTCATCTCCAGGTGGCGGCAATACTGGCACAGGAAAGAGCTGGAAAGCACACCTTCCCTGGAAAGCTCTGCCCATGTGCAGCAGGCACAGATGCAAACCTCACACACCTGTGCAGCAGGGTGAGGGGCACGCTGCAAACCCCTCGCCAGGCAGCTTACACAGAGTTAGGAGGTACATATGTTCACCGTCTGGATGCTGCCATAAGACGTTGGCCACAAAACAATAAATATGACGTATGTGGGTATGTTCACATTGGATGCTAAAGCTGGGTCCAAGCATGGGTTTGAGCACTGACTTGCTTCCCATGCAGACTGTTAATGCCCTCACCTTCAGGTCCAAATCCTTCTGACTTCAGTTGGGAAGCCTTTGGGGCTCAAAAGCCTCAACAGGGTGTTGTGCTGTAGAAACAAGAGACAAAATCCCACACTACTAGGAAACTGATAGTCACCTTTGCCAGGTTGACTAGGAGTCACCTCCTAGTCACCCCCACACATCTGATTCGGGAGTCAAGAATGGAGTGGAGGGGCAAGAAGGGAACTGCTTTCTGTCCCTACTGTGCCTTAGGACAAGGGAGGAGAAGGGCAGCAGGGCGAAGCTGAGGGAGGGGGGAAACCAAGCACCACAGTGACATTTGCTGGGCCAAAGCCCAGGCCACGCTGAGGACATGCCATTAGTGTCTGAGCTAGAGCCAACCCTGCCAAAGCTCCAGTTATTGTGGGCAGGAACTGAACATCAAAGTCTATTTTTTTTTTTAATCCGGGATCCAGACTAGTGCAGAATCCTTTTTAGCCCTCAGAAAGGAAGCGGTGAAAAGCTGGGAAGGCGTAGGATCAAGCTGGAGTCAAGGGAGACCTGCTGAAAATCAAGGGGTGTGGAGAGCAATGTTGCCCTCAGGAGTTCAGGTGCATGACCCAAGAACCAAATCTCTCAAATCCTAAATGCCTCAACAGTGTAAGAAGATAGAAGATAGTGGTGTTTTCCTCAGGCCTGGAATACTAGGCTTTGGGGTTACATTCAGGCTCCATTGCTAGCTTTTTCTGGCAGCTCTGAAGAGTAGGAACTTTCCCTTATAAGATGCATGTTTTCGCATAATTGCGTGAGTCGGAAAGCCAGAGCTTTAGAAAAAACAGTGACTTGAATGAGATGTCTGATGAAATCCAGAAAGCCAGCACCATGGGGGAAAACAGACCCCACAGAAAAGGGTTTCTGAGGGCTGCTGAGCAGAAACCCGTTGACTGAGAGAAGCTAGCAAGAACTGAGATATGAGGCAGCTCAAAGAAGTTCATATTGCCTTAAATTCAGTATTCTAAGCCCCAGGGCTTCAGATATCTCAAGCTGGACCATGAAAATTTATGTTAACTTTAAAATTACAAGCTTTTATAAAAGAACATATGCTGCATTTTCTCTCCTTGCCTCTTGGTTTCTGAGTCTTAAAGTTGCCTTTGAATCACGTTTTTTAGTTTTCCCCACAATGAAGAGGACTAGAAACTTGTCTTATGTAGAAAACGTGTTTTCACCTAATCATCTGTCATCAGGATCTGGAGCTTTAAGGAAAAACAGCAACAGTATAATGAGATCCACAACCCATCACAAGCACAGTGCTACTTCAAATGGCTTCACTTCACTGGTGTCTGACAAGACTTTGTATACACAAATTTGGAGATTGCAATCTTGACCCTGGAAACTCTGGAGCCCTGGAATGGCCAAACTGGATGAGCCCCAAAATCCATTTATGCCAGGAACCTGTCTCTGGTGCGCTGATGCTCTAATGATGTCTCTGATGCCTTTGCCAGATGCTTCAGGGGAAGGTGCAAGAACTTTGCAGTAGGCAGATGTAACATAATCTGTTCCACACACTTGAGATCTCTTTCTGGTACTTACCCATTAGAGATGGGACTGGGACCAGGAATACAAAGCTGAATTTCGTTTCCAAAAGTACTGTTAACTATTGTTATTATTAATTTTTTTTTTCTTCCCATCCAAATCACTCTACTTTTTTTTTTTTTTTTTTTTTTTTTTTTTTTTTTTTGTGTAAGGCTTGCTGAATTCTTGGCCTCCCCAGCTTCTTGTGTTAAGGATGTCTTAGTTCAATTGCACATGATGTGAAGGAAATTGGTCACTTTGATGAAGTTTGAACTGGTTGCTTCTTCATCTTATTGAATATCTGTTTATCCTTGTGTGTTCAAGGGCAACAGCAACAACCAGTTGTCTTTCCTTCTATCGGTATTTTGCATGCTTGCATCAGGTTGCCTTCTGGTTATAATCATGTATGTTGCTGGGGATTTGTGCAGGTGAAATGCCTTGCTTGAGGCTCCCATGTACTTTACCTGCTTTCTTGTACAGATCCCACTTCTCTCCAGAGTTTTTCCCTCCCTATATGTAATCAACTCTGTTACCTGATAGCTGAGGCACTCAGCTGGGACTGAGACAGCCTCTGCTCTGTTCCTTGCTGTGACCTTTTGCAGCAGCATCTGCCCCTATAGACTACAAGCTGTGTGTGTGTGTTTTGCCTGCAAACTGTGATTTCAACCGGAACCTCTATGCTCTGCTGTAATGCATACAGTGATCCGTAATAATCCACACAGAAATATACCCTCACCCCTCTTGGCAGCTCTAATGCTCTGCAGTTCATATTGTTGTGAACCTCCTCACAACGGGGTCAGAGGTTCCCTGTGAACTGGGAGCTGTGGTGCCCCGGTGCCCGGGCTTGGTGGTGGGGCTTGGCCTCAGAGCACAGCGAGGCCGGTGGCTTGGAAGGGACTCGGCCCTCCCGATTCTTCATGGGAAAGCAGAGAGCACACCATTCTCTCTAGAAACAATCCTGCCTCTGTCTCCCTCCTTTGCTCCTTATCTCCGAGGACATTTGTATGCAAATAGGATCAAAGGATCAGAGATGCGAGATAGACCGCCTGAATATGCAGGCGGTGCACTTCAGAGCAACCCATCCTCAGCTCACAAGCGAGCGAGGAGGAGGGATGGATGCAGGGGCTCAAGCCCTGACCCTTCTCTGACAGTCACCCCTCTTTCTTACACTCGGGAGGCACTTGCTGCTGTTTGTTGAACCAATAGCTCCCACTGAATGGAAAACCCAGCTGGAGATTTGCCTGTGATATCTGACACTTGTAATTCACGGTATGTTGGCCAGTTCTGCAAAGTGGAGCGGGAGCACAAACAGCCCTGCATGGCTTGCCAGCCACGTGTGGGGTTCGGTAGTCACTGCGTGTGTGGGCCCATCGGAGAGCAGAAACCTCTCCGGGCAGCCATGGGCCATGGGCTGGCAAGGGTGGGAGTGAGGAGGAGGGATGGCTGCCCACTTTGGGTTTGAGAACAGGGACAGGTGAGATTTGGTAGCTCGCGGATTTGCTCAGGCCAAGGGGCTGGTAGGGGTTTGGAGGTGAGGAGCTGTGCCGGTCTGCTGGAAGGAGGGAGGAAGGTTTTGTCTGTGCTTACACGGGCCTTTTCAGCTTCCTCCTCCCCACAATCTGCCTGCGGGGATGGGGACTGCAGCTGCCGCCGCAGAGTTCAGCCAGGGCTTCCTCCCGGAGGACTGGTTGTGGCTTTGATCAGCCAAGGCCATGTGCCTCCATCATGGGCTGCTGCCTGGGCACAGAGTCCGCCTGTTCAGACAAGTGGGGGTGTACATGAGCCCTGCTGCGCTTACAGCCCTGCCAGAGTCAGGGCTCGCTGTCAGGGCGAGGAGAAGGATGGTTCCTGGTGCACATTGCCACCATGTGACACGCAAATGGAGGAGTGAGGGGAGCAAAGTGCATCATCTCCCAGCCTCTGCTTTCTGTACCTGGCCCAGTGAAGGAAGCAGAAGGCTTTTCCTGTGTGTTTGCTATGTCCTGGCAAACTACTCATGTCCAGTCACTCCTTCCTCAGCAGCTTGGGTATACAGCAATAAATCTGCATTTCAAGAAGTGGTATTTCCAGGTTCCCCTGCTCCCTGGTGATCCTCAGCAGAAGGAGGATGTAGTGGTCAGGGGAGGGTAATATTCAGGTTGCTTGCAGTCTGTGGACACCTTGCCTGCTCGACACATATGCTATGCCATGGCTTAGCAGAGCTCAGGAGCACACATCGGAAACCATTCCGTGATTGTCTTCTTTGGGATACTGTACATTGTGGTATTTAGAATCAAAAATCATTTGGGTTGGAAAAGACCTCTAAGATCATCAAGTTATTTAGGTACTTTTCAAATTGTTGAAGATCTGAAGCCTCAAAGCTGGGAGTCCTTACAGGCCACTGGATGGGCCCGCTGGCCCTGCCGGCACACAGGCACACAGCCACAGCTATCCCCTGGTTTGCAGACAGGACTTCTTCCCCTTGTGGAAGTCTGAAGGTAGAACGAGATCTGGCAGCCTCTGCGGCTGGTATTAAAAACCAGCCTTATAAAATATGAGCAAGGGAGCAAAACACAGCAACATGAGAGAGAGAGGAGGAAACCACCAATTAGGAACAGCCCCTGAGGGGACGCTTTCTCAGGAGCCAGGAGGCACTCTGCCAGCAGGGCTTTTGGAGCGGGATGGGGCCAGCTGGGAGGGCAGAGCCGGGGGCAGCGGCCTTGGCAGAGCCTTTCTGCAGTCAGGACGGCTTGGTCCTGCAGTGCTGGGGCTGCTGCCTTGAAGCGGGGCAGTGAGAGGTGCAGGCACCTTCTCTTGCTCCTTGGCTGGACAAGGGCCAGCACCTGGGAACAGGGGGGAAGAGCAGGAGGAGCGCTGGGAAGGTGTGCCCTCCTTAGCCTGGGGCGACAAGCTAGCAACTGGGAATTGCTTCCTAAGAAAGTAGCTGGGTGTAGTTTGCAAAGCTCTCCTGGTAGCCAGGTTTCCCACATGATGGCTAATGCATGACTTTGAGCGAGGTACACCCTTGCAAAATGACCCCATAGGTGGTGCCCAGCTCCAAAGGCAGTCCCTTATGCGTTGGAGGAGAGGGCCCCACCAGGCGTGGCTTGGGAGAAAATGGGGACACGAGGTCTGGGCTCCTTTGTCAGTGCTTCCTTTTGACAGTCTGGGGAAATCCAGAGGTTATGGAGTTCCTGGTCTGTAGGGCTGTTGTTGCTGGCTGGGAGTCAGAGCTATTGGCGATGGTGGAGTCTGGCTTGCAGTGGGACTGTGCTTCTGATAAGGAGAGCTGAGGGCCGAATAACCTCAGGATGTGGCTTGTGGACCACGTACTTCCCACTGAGGAGGAGTGGGTGTGGAGCGTGGCTTTTATTTGTTTCAGTCTGTCTTATTTTGCAGTCTTCCTGGATGTGCCGTTTTTTTAGGGCTATGCTTAGGCAATGGGGCGTTGAGGGAGGAAGAGGCAAATGCTTGCCTGGGCCCACTGGATGACACATCTTGGGTGCTGTTTACAGAGACTGCCAGGAGAACATTCCTAGCATGTGGAGAAAGCTGGGCTAAGCTTGTGTGAAGCAGATCTGACCATGCACAGCCACGAAATGAGCAGGCGAAGCCTTTGCTCACTCCTCACCCCAGTGGTGACCTTGCCCCTTTGCTTGCTTTGCCAGCAACAACGGTGCTGCCCTTAGTGGGTTGGGATGCTCGTGATTCTGGCTGAAAAATGACCATGTAAACAACCACAGATGTGCTGGCAGCTGGATGGGGAGGCCGGTGTTGGTCACGAGTGTTGGGTGGATGGAGGTGCTGGAAACCCATGGCCAAGACGGAGGGAAGGGAGGGGTGAGATCCCTCTTGGCAGACAGTTGCCTGCACTTAGATGGGCCTAAAGCACTACTACATACTAGTGCTTCCAGCAGCTTGAAACACGTGAAGTATAAGCTATTTTTTGGGGGGTGCGAGTGGGAACTTTGGAGATTTAGGTCTTGCTGTTTTCTTATCAGTGAGGTGGCTCATCAGCTGCCTAGCCAACATCTGAGATTGGACATGACTACCCATGTAATGACACTGGGCTGGTCACTACAGGCATCCAGAGCTTTGCTTCAGCTCTTCAACAACTGGATTTGTGCTCTGGGAGAAGTCCAGCTGTCCTCACTGATCCTCCCGAGTGCAAGTGGTGCTTCAGGTCAGATGTGCCAGGCAAGGAGAACTGCAGCAATCTTGTGGGACATGTGGCACAGAGCATTTTGATGATGCTGTAAGCAAGAGTTCAAATATTTGCTTGCCAGGGAGCAAGGGCTCAGTCTCTGGCATCCTGGACAATTTTCCCCATCCTTCATGTTTCTGTATGGAGTTGCTCTCCCTCTGCCCAAGAGAGCTATTTCATGTTGTGTGAGTGATTCATTATGCTTTAGGAGAGGGATTTGAACACAGGTCTCGTCCTGTCAGAGGAACCGTGGCAATGTAACAAACCAGTCTGCATTTGATGCAGACTTTGAATGTGGGTCTCCCACATCTCTCTTGAGTACCTAACTTTGATCTCTGTGATCTGTTGGCATTGATAATTTCCCACAGAAAGGCTCACTTCTAGTAAAATGATTTTTTTTTTTTTTTAATTTTTTATTTTTATTTTTTTCAGCCAGGGTCAAAAAGCTTACTTTTTTTTACTTACTACCAGATCAGATGAGATCTAGTACAGACATGTCAGTCTTCCCATTCCCAGAACAAAATCTGCACCAGGAATCATCTTGCATCAGCCGAATCTCAGAGACAGAAAATGCTCCGCCACAAAGTAATCAATAAGCATACTGTCTACTAGTATGCGCAAGTGAAAAGTCAGAAAGGAGTCTTAGTTTGACACACCAGGTGACAGAAATCAGACTTTGTAATATTTTCTGCCTGACTAACCATATCTAATAAGAAAAATAAGGTGAAGAAGTTAATAGATGTTAGGAGGAGATCTGAGTCACTGCAGAGTGAGGCAGAAAGTCATGATTCAAGGTTTGGCACTTTCCCTTGCTGAACCAATGGCACGTTATTGCTAGGAGAAACTCGGCTGTAGGAAGTGCTGTCTTTTATCAGAGATAAGAGAACTGGGATCTTTCTCTTCATCAGTGAGGAGTCCAGTAGTATTTTTCAGGAGAAATAAAACCCTGATCACAGGCTCATGACCAAGACTGTGCGCAGAAGACTTCACCGTCTCATTTTCAAAATGGCAGTGAAATCTCTCTTCTTTTCAAAGTCATCTTGCTGTGTGACAGTGTGCACACACATTAATGCATTAGTCTATCTGAGGAGCTAGTTCTCTAGCTCATGAGAACAAGTTAGGTTTATTCTTTGTGTTGCATTACTTACAGACTTTATTTTTCTCTGCCTTTGCAGTGCTGAGATGCAGACTCAGTCGCGTTTTGTGGAGAGCACAGTCGTTTGTATTTTGCTCCAGATAAGGTCAAATCTGTGCTCTTCTAACTTTCTTTTTGAAAAGAAGTGTTCCTGGGAAGATGCTTCTTGTGACACGCAGTCTGCTTTATAGATCCGGTGGACTGCAACCACTAGGATGTAATTATGTTAATTAAAAATGGCAACCTTTATTATTTCTCTGCCAATTGTTTTTGGAGCAGCCTTTATATGTGGTGCTTCTCCAGTCGTCCCTCCTCCTCTCCCCTTCCCCTCTGGCCATCTCTCGGCATGTGCCTGTACGTCCCCCTTGCCCAGTGTCCTGGTACCTTTGGAGAAGCACAGATGTGTCTCCAGTCCAAAATCCTGCTGTGGCTTGTTGAAAGTCTTCCAGCAGCAGGGAAAACCTTACATTTAATAGCCAATTCAACAAAAAGGAAGGGCTCTAGGTGGGGGTCTCATTCAATTTCTCTGCCTTTAGCAGAAGCTGCTAAAGGATTTCCAGGTGTTTGCCCCATTAGCCGGGGTGTCTTGCTGCAGACCTGTTGAAATTGCGTGCACAGCAGCAGTCACGGTTGTTGCACTGGTGAGCTAAAGAGGGCACTTGAGGCTTTTGAGCAGCAAAGACGGAGTCCTGTGAAAGAGCTAACATATGGAAGCCATGCAGACCATCCCCGGCCTGTTGGCCGTTGTGGGCCTCATCCCCACCACCTCTGCCAAGCCTGGCCGTAGGAATGATGTCAGTGAGTCGCTCTACGGGGTTCTGGAGAGCAGTGAAATGCACCCAGTGAAGTCAATGATGACATTTCCAGTCCTGGGGGGGTTACACGACCATGGGTTGCACCCCCTCCTGTTGTGTTGGACGTGGATCTGGCAGCTGGACCCTTGTAGTCATGACTTTCAGCTTCTTGAGTACAAGTCATTATATCTGGGACCAGAGCCAAGGGGGACTGAAGGAGACTTCAACTGGTGTGAATCCTAGCTGCACGTCTGCTTAGCGACATAGGTTTTCATAAATACAAAATCCATGGTTCTGCACTCTCTCCTGTTTTATTTTTATTTTTATTTTATTTTTATTTTTAGGCAGAGCCCCCGTGTGGAAACTGAGGCCACCCCTAGGACCACTGACCCTTTGAGGTAAAGACACTTATTGAAATGCTGAAGGTATCAGCCACTGGTCTCTACCAACTGCCTCCCTTCTGAGATGTATTGGACCTCAGACCCACTTGGCATTTAGCTGGGCCTGATTCTGTGTCCTTGCTTTTAGGAGACAATGTATGTGAGTGAGGCCTGTCTTGCTTTTTGCTTTGTCCCTAGGCACCGCCACGATCCCCTCTGGGTTCAGTGGGTGGGACAAGAGCTCTTCCGAAGAGTGATGCCAAAGGACTGAAGCAGGACTCCAGGGCTCCCCTCCCAGCTCTGGGAGAGGAATTGACCTAACGGATAAAGCAGGCCCTGGGGCTGCTGAAATCTTGTCCTAGCAGGGGAAGGGTTGAGGTTGGGTGGCCGGAAGAGGGGTTGAGAAGTAGAGAAGAGAGGGCTGTAGCCCTGTCCATAACAGAGAGCCCTATTCTGATTGTGGTGGTAGAGAACATGGGTCAGGACTTATCAGTCTTCTGGACAAACCACCCGGAAGCTTTGTTTGACTTTGATTCTGATCTGAGTTCATTCAGCTTTTGTCTGAAGCCAAATCTGAACCCACTCCTTTCCCTTTGAAATGGTTTTCCGCTTTTGGCTTAAACGGGAAAAAAATGACTTCATTACATCCCTGAGTAAACAGATCCCACTCCATCCTCAGAAAAGGAAAGCCGAGGATTCATTTTCCTCTGGACCCACGGCAGATGAATCACAGAGCTGGACTTCCCGTGTCTTTGAGGCTGACAAGAGAAAGTGATCTGAATCAGGACAGCAGACATGAGGAAGCGGAGTCAGGAGCCGGAGCACCCACGTTCCGGGAAGGCGGCATGTGCTCGACGTGAGGAGGAGGGGGGAGACCTCCAGCCCCATGCTTCCAGAGCTCTCAGCTGTTGAGTCAGCTGAGCCGGGGGCTTTGCGAAGCACCGAGTGGGCAAGGGTGAGCAAAAAGCCGAGAGCATGCGTGTGTGAGAGAGACGTTTCACCTCTGGCGTGGGGCCAAAGGAGCGGCTGTGTTACGGTGGCCCTCGGGGACACGCTTGCAAGCACGCATGCTGGCTTGCACACGCACGCCCTCGCTCACAACCACGTCCCACTGACGGCGCACGGAGGCTGCTCCCAGAGGCCAGCCCCGGTTCGTGACGGTCCTGCTAATGGCCAACATCTGGCGAGAGAGCTGGGGTGGAAAGGCAGCTGGGGCCAGCGAGCTCTTTCCTTGGCTATGAGTGGAGGGGAGGGCTGTAGGAGCCTCCTCTTCTCGAAAAGCAGCCTGCAAACGCTCACTCCTGGTTCCTCTGCAGAGAGCAGGGGTTGAGCTGCTGTCTGCTTTTATGTCTGTGCCATAAGGAGCCGCTGAAAGGCAGCAGTGTGAAACCCTCAAACCAGAGATCCCTAGCAATAACCATAATAACCAAGCAAGTTTTGCCAGCCCAGCCACGCTTTACCAAGAGGCCTTAGCGTTAATATGGAAGCACAGATATCCTCGACGCATACTGCTAGGGAGGATTCATTAGGAAATTTAAAAAAATGGATGTGGGCTGTTTACAGATTTGGGCACTGCAGCCTGTCTCGCCCCTAGAGGTTATCTGTGGAGGGCGAGATGCTCACACCTCGCGGAGGCTGGAGGATCCCAGTCCTCCGTGTCGGAGCTCTGGGAGGCAGAAACCTCCCCCGTGTCTCAGCCTGACTGAGCCTGGGCTGTGGCTGTGCTGAGACAGCTCTTAGCAAACATACCAAAGGCTTTTTGAGCATCGGAGCAGTGATACTATCCAGCTCTGCTGTTATCATAGCCTCCTTCTTGGGAGTACAGGTCGGAGTGCTGTCAGAGAGGGAGAGAGAGATAGAGACGGGGGTATGGAAAGGTAAAGGAAGGAGACAAGGTCTTACGCAAATAAAGCAGGAATTAATGTTTCTGCAGTGCTGGGCCTTGGGAACAGCACCCTTCCCGCTCTCTCATCATGTCACCAGCATTTGCCCTCTCTCTAAAGCACAGGGCAGCAATTTTTGTGTATCAGAGTCCCTCTCCCCAGCGCTGCCTTCAAACCAGAGCTCTCCTCCACCTGGGGTCAGCGAAGCCGGGCTCTGCCCTGGGCCTCTGGCTTCCAGGTTGAGTGTGGGACCGCAGAGGAAGGCTGAGGTTAGATTGTGGCCATGCAGCTGATTACTCCCCCAGACATGCGTATGCACGGAGCACCACCACCGGACACCGGCCACGCGTCCCACTTGCTCACCACTGACTCACAAGAGCCTGGAAAAATGCAACCCCACTCTGGTGATGTGATGAAGATGTAACTTCTCCCTAATAATCCTTGAGCAGCATACGTGAGCAGACAATTGGGATATTCGACGGGTGATGTTGCTGCATCGATGGCTGGGATGTTTACGGTATGACTACATTGAGCTGAACAGGCAATGACTCGGTGGCAGGCCTTCATGACATCTTTGAGGTCGTTTTGGGATGATAATCATCAGTTCTGAGGATACTGGCTCAGCCTCCCTCCCCCTCCTTTCAAGCCCATCAGACAAGAATTGGGCAATCCAAGTCCTGAATCCCAGGTACTGAGGAAACAGGGGAAATCTTGCTGCACAGTGAGACATTTCTTCTAAGAGGGAAGGAATTCATCCTGGTGGATGTTGCGGGGGGAGCTCTCATCAGAGGTCAGTCTGTCTGGGGCACCGTGACAAGGCAGTGGTGAGCTGGTGGTGACCAGGAAAGAGGCAAGGCCTTGCCACCATCTCCCCCCTCACCAGATACTCCCGTGGGGTGGCATCTGGGCACAAAGCCCTGCTGAGGGGCCTTGGGGTGCTCCGCGGGGGACCAGCCACCTCCCACCTCAAAGGCTGGGAGGGAAGCACCCGGTCCTCGCGCGGAGCCGGAGGGGTAGCCTGTGCGGCATGGGCTGGGGATTCCTTTCCTCTCGGGATGTGGCCTGTGCTGCCAGATCTGTGCAGCTGGGTCACAGATGTGCTGCTCTGGGGCACACTTGCGACATGCCCGCGTCTTTGCTGGTGGGCTCCAGAGAGGGCCCGCAGTGATGTGAAGCTCGATATTTCTCTGCTGTGTCGTTTCTTCAAGGGCCCACCCAAAGAAGGGTGGTGGCCCGGCTGTGGGGTCAGCGGAGGTGTCCTTTGCGCCTTCATACCTCACCCCTTTTGCCCTCGCACACTTTGTTTGAGGGCCAGACAGCAAGGGGGAGGTCTCTGACATCCTGACATGTCCGATGGGGGCACTGGAGAGGAGGAACCTCCACCTGGTGGCTGGATGGATTCCAGCCACGTTCCTCCAAGCTCTGGTGGAAACCCATTTTCAGGTGCGGTATCTAGGAGGCTGCAGGGTGTTGCTGGGATGGAATTCTGTGGCTGAGGCTGCCACATGGCTGTCCTTTGTCCTTGATCAACACAGGTCCCCATACAGTGTTTGAGTGTTTGGGAGTTGTGGGAGCTCCAAGAAGCCCCATGGTGTCTGAGAACCTGAGTAGCAGGTCCAGAGTGGACCTCCAGCTGCAGGGCACTGCAAGTATATATGAGATATACGAGAGATATATGGCATCTATACTGCTACTGGAACTAACTTGCTTCTCTCTGAGCCCTGGGGTACAGTATATCCCAGGTCATATCCTGCCTCTCCTGTTTTGCTGAGCTGTGGACTTCTGAGGGTGTTGTGGCTGCCAGGGGGTGTAAGTGTGTAAACGTGTGTAAGCCACCAGGGAGAACAAAATCCTGAGTGGGACCCAAATTGCTGATGGTGGGGCCCAGGAACTGACCTGACCAGTGTGTTTTGGCATTAGGAGATCCAGGTCCACCCCGAGCATCCAGACCCAGGCAGTGACAAGCGAGGGAAGAGGACCCTGGGAGAAGAGAGGGGGGAAAAAAGGTGGAAGGAGGCGAGGATGGCTCAGTCTGTGGTTGGGGTGAGCTGATGGCAGCGTTTCTGTTAACACTTAGCAAAAAGGGCCTGCTGAAACATCTGTCTGCCACCACGACCTGTCAGACTTGGGCCAGAGGATGTGCCAGGAGCGTTTGCAGCCTGAAAGCTTTGGCGTCAACGCTTGTCTGCATTGTGGATGGGCGCCCGGGTGCGTGACGGAGTGGGGCTGAACCTGGCTGCTGAGCGTAGCAGAGGGTTTAACGCCCTCTCCACTGGTCATCAGCTTGCTGCAGGCTCAAGCTGGCGTGTCGGCTCGGGGAGCCTCGGTGAGAGCACTCGTGTGGGCAGGGGCTCGAGTTTAACCCCCCGGGTGGCAAGAGCGTGCCAGGGAGCTCAAACCACGTGCCTGGCGAGGCATCCCCGTTCCCAACCCCAAAACTGGCCGCAGCTTTCTGCTGGTGTGAACGGGTCCGTGTCAGCACAAGGGGGCTGGGACGGTGCTGTTCAGGCAGGGGCTTCCCCGCGTCCCGTGGTGATGCTGGCGGGCTCCCCAGCTGCAGCCGGGGCTGGGCGCCGTGCCGGCGACGCTGCTCTGAGTCACGGCGTGTCTGCGTGCCACGCAGCCAGCCCCGCACGGCGAGCGGTGAGCCTGCGAGCCCTCGTCTCATCACGCACGTAAACCATCCCTCCGGCCCCCCATCCGCTGCGTCATGGGGGTCAGGTCCCGGCGGTGGGATTTCCCAGCGTTTGCGTGCAGACGAACCTCCCCGCAGCTGGAAATAGTCCCCAGGGCACAGCTCGGGATCAGGCATGGGTGATGGGGCTACACGGACCCCTGGAAATCTTTTGCTGCTGTAAATAGCGGTGCCTGCTGTCACCGTGGGGCGCTTTGATCTTCCCCCCTCACCATCCTTGGCTGCTGGCAGGGCTGTTAGCACAGCCACGGGCTTGGGAGCGCCCTGGGGGGGAATGTAGCAGGGGGCTGGTGGTGCAGCCACGCTTCTGGGGACATCCCTGGGCGGGTGGGAGTCCCTGGGGGGCTTGGCTGCATTTTGCAGGGTCCGTCCCCACAGCGAACACAGGGACAGATGCCCCAGCTGGTGCCTCTCATCCGCAGCATCCAGCGAGTGTGGCAGATGCCTGGGTTGCAGGTAAGACTGGCTGAATTTGGTTTTCTGGGTGTGTGAGAGGAGGGTGTCCCCCCACCCCCTTCCCCCAAACTGCGGGTGGGAGGGAGGAAGGAATATTTCGGCATCGGCCGTGCACGGATGCCAAACAAGCAGCCAGCAGAAAGGCAAATATTTTGGCTGCCCCAACACATCTGTTTAGAAGCAGCTCAACCCCAATTTTAAACAAAAATGGGGAAGAAAAGACATTAATTGAAGACATGTCCCGAGGAACACAAGCCCTTGGCTGGGGCCCAGCGTTGGCAGCTTTGCTGGGAGATCGTGTGTCACACAGATGAGGCGATAGCCCGGGCTCCGTTGCGAGCCCCCCTCGCTGCTTTTGGGAAGGTCGCACGTGCCCTGCGGAAGCAGAGGGAGGCTGTGCACGGCTCTGGGGACACACAGCGTTTTGGGGGGGTGTACGTCTGCTCCCAGCATCACTCCTCCCCACCGCCCTGCCGCATCCTGGCACGACAGCATCCTTTTGTTTGGGGCGTAGGGCTCCATCTCAGCGGTTGGTAGCTCCCATCCTGCTCCCGCTTGGTTTTTCACGGGAAGGACCCAACCCCAGGGATCCTGAAATGGATCAGCTGTTTTCCCGGCAGCCCCTGGCTCTGTGTGTGGGACTGGGATGACCAGATTGGGAACAGCTGATCCCAAGGCTGTTGACAAACCCATTAAGGATTGGAGAAGCTTCACCACCACTCTTCTGATAGCTTCCTTTTACTGACTTTGGACTTTACAAGATCTCTGAGCTTGACATTGGGGGTTGTAAATCTCTGGGGTTTGGAAATGGATGATCTGGCAGGGCTCTTCCAACCCAAACCATTCCCTGATTCTGCTGCGCCCAGAGGCTGAGCTCCAGAAACAGCTTCAGGTGGGAAACTGGTGTGAGGAGTAGAAACGGGAGGTCCCTGAGCTTTCCACGTGCTTCTCCAGCGAGCTCTGCAGTCCCTCCTGAGCTCGGTGGTGTTGCAGATACCTGCTAAACTCACGGTGAGGGTTGCCTGAGCTATGGTTACGGAAAGGCACACACCCCAGGCCCCTCTGTGCTGCAGCACCCAGCAGGGGATGAAGCCCCCAGGGACGGGTCTGGGCTTCAGCGGGGTCCCCTTTGGGTGTCAAGGCTCGGCGGTGTCCTCAGGGCTGCCCCGGTGCCAGCCGGGGGGACATTGCCACGGCCCCCCTGTCCCTGCCGGGGCCGGCTGTGCTCTGGCAAGAAGAAAGGCGATGGTTAACTGCTGTGCCCTCGTGGTTCTTGCACGGCCTCCTCCGCCGTACGAAGCCGGCGTCCGGGATGTAATAAGCACTAATGCTGGCTTCCCGGGCGGAGGCGAGGGGGGCAGGGAGTGTCTCGGAGGAAACCCTCGGCTCATGTCAATCAGCGCAACTTTTTATTTTACAGATCACGCTGCACAGCGCTTCCAAGTATGAACAAACCTAAACGAAGACAGCTGGCAGGGGCTCTCGTCATCTAACTCCTTCCAGATGTGCGGTCGCATGCCGCTGTTTCTGACTAATGACATCTCCGAGGAAACCCCTGGGGACGCGGCGGTGACGGGGCGGGAGAGGGGCACGCCAGGAACCTGTTGGTGGGCCGGCAGCATCGGCTCCCCGGGGGGCTGCTGCCTGGAGCCCCTGCCTGGAGGGGCCCCCGACGCCCCTTTTGGGATCAGCAGGGCTCGGTGGGTCGCGCA
Organism: Nettapus auritus; assembly: GCA_011076525.1. Classification (NCBI taxonomy): domain Eukaryota; kingdom Metazoa; phylum Chordata; class Aves; order Anseriformes; family Anatidae; genus Nettapus; species Nettapus auritus. Next base: position 25,214,764 of record CM021767.1, read on the forward strand.
GGGGCTGCTCCTGCACCGCGGAGCACCTGGGCATCTCTCTTCGGGTGGATACAGCTGCTTAATCCAGAGCTGTGTCCTGCCGAGATAGCTGCTTTGTGGCCTGGCAGCCAGAAAACCGCACTTGGTACGGTTGTGCTGGAGCCAATTAGTGATGTTTGCTGATAATGAGTTGAGGTTGAAGCGTTTACGCTGTTTGCAGCCTGGGAGCCCGTTCAGGTCTCCCTGCGTGGTGCCTCTCTGTGCTGCGGGGATGTCTGAGAAATCAGACTGGGTGGGAAGGCTCGTAAATCCTGCCGCCCCCCCGCCGAGATATCTGCCCTGCACGTCCCCAGTTTATGCTCCTGGGCTGTGCTGGAGCCATGCGGAGTCTCCAGCAGGTTTAATTGCCTCGCACCTCTGTGGGAGGCTGTGCCAGTTTTAGGGGCTGGGTCCTGGTGCATGCTCGGTGGCGGACCAGGGATGGATCAGGAATTCGGGTGACCAGCCCCTCCGGCGCCAGGTGAGGGATCATGTCCTCCCTTCTTCACACTGTCTTTCTGAAAACGCAGCCAACCTGCATCCAGGATCGCTCCTTAGATGGAAGAGTCATTCTGGGTCTTCCCGTGGCCTCTTCTCTTCCCCCTCCCTCCCTCTCCACACCTTTGTAATTAACCTCTGAACTCTGGCTAATCCCAGGATTAGCGTGTCACGGGCTGTCGGGTGGGGGTCCCACCACCCTGGTGCTGCCCCAGCATCCCTGGCAAACTCGCAGGGGGGTCCGGAAAGCCAGGTCCCCCCTGGGGAGGGAGGAGGCTCCTAAAGGATGGGGGAGAGCTGGAGCCTGGCGGGTGGCGAGGGCTAATCCAGGGTCACCTGTGCCTGATGGCGATCTCCCAGAGCTTGGGGAGCAGGGGGAGAGGCAGGAGGAGCTTTTGGCTGCCTGAGGCAGGACCTTGCACACAGGGATGGGGCTGCTTCAGCATCCTGCCCTGGGCCTTCTGCAGGGCAGATCAAGGCTGCACGGGGAAACCTGATGACTTGTTTTTTTTTTTGGTGAAGTGTCTCTGCCAGGACAGGCAAGGTGTTGGGGGGCATCTGGGCTTGCAGCAGCATGTCTGCAGCTTTCTTTCCTCCCTGGGGCGAGTGAGCAGGTCAGCATGAGCTGGCGGCTTGTTGGCACCTCTCCTCCCTACGTGGAGCTGGGCCCGGGGAGCTGCAGCAGGCTGGGAGAGGAAAGAGGCGATAAGCCGCGTCCCCGCCACGCGATACGCTGTGTGTGCACAGGATGTTTGGTTTCCTATCAGTCCCCACCAGAGACGGTGGGGATGGGGAGATGTAGGGACAGGTTTTGTGGGTTCTTTAAAATGGTTCTTTCCCTTTTTTTTTTTTTTTTTTTTTTTTTTTTTTTAATTATTATTTTTTTTTTTGGTCGCTTGCAGGGGATTACGTGCATGAGGCACCTGAGCTGGCACGCTCTGTCCCGGCACTGGCTGTGCTTGCAGCGAGGTGTGCTGGGGGCTGGTCGTCTCGGGCATGACTCAGGCTGATGAGCCCGCTCCTGTCCCGACAGGAACACCTCGCTGGAAGGTGTCTTTGCGTCCTGGAAGCTGGTTTGTTCCTGCTGCCATCTCGCCTGGGTGCTTGGTGAGCCACCCATGTGCAGGGGAGCAGGACGGATGGAGAGGCTCGGTGCATGCACACTGTGGTTTCTGTCCCCAGGAACTGCCAGGTCACCTCGTGTGGCACGTCCCAGGGGAAAAAAGAGAGGGTGGGTGGGAGAGGGCTGTTAGGAGGACCCCAATGCCACCGCTGGGCAAGCCTCAGGCAGGCGCAGGAGAATCCATGGCTGCAAGGGAAGAAAGCTGCTGGGGAGCAGCACCGGCAGCTCCTGCGAAACGCTTTCATTCATCGCCAGCCAGGCAGGAACTGGCGCTGGCAAAAGGCGGCGAGGGGATGTGTTTCATTCCCAGCAGAGCCGGCGGGGGCTGGTTTTGATCAGAAGCGATCCGGCGCTGGATCTCAGCAGGGCCGATGGCTGCGACCCGCCGCGCCGCGCGGCCGGGGGAGGCCGGCTGGTGTTTGCCTTCGAAGGGGCCTCCGTGCTCGCGGCGCTCACAGTTGAACGGCTTCCAAGGCGGCTTGCTTGTCTCCTTTTTATCGCCGTTATTATTTTTTAATAAAGTTTCCCCATTAGCTTCTAAAGGCGTTGTGGCCGAAGGGCCTGGGGATTCATTTCCTCTCCCCGGCCGCTGGCAGAGCTCGCCGGCCAGCTCGGCGCTGCCACCAGGGCTTGGTCCCGCGAGCAGGGACTGAGGCGCTTCGGCACGGTTTGGAGAGGGGTCTTGCACTGTAGGGTTAAGTAAAATCGGGGGAACAATGCGAACGTAAATTTCCTTGTGTGTCATATGAGGAGGGGTGGGAGCTCCTTGTCCTCTCCTTGACTTCACTCTCCCCTAGATGCTGAATTTTCCTCCAGGCCTCAAACAGCATCGCTTATTGCTATCAACTGTGTTATTAGTAACAATAATCAAAGCGCTGATATTAATATTAATGCCTAGTATCTGCTGCTATTCATGGAACCGAGGGCACAAAGGGCTTTGCACAGAGATGTGTCACAGCAGATGCCACCAACTCTACTATTTCCGCCAGTTTCTGCATTGTGTTTTCCCTCTCCTTAATAAAAATAAAAATAATATAAAAAAAGCTTTTGCTGCCTTGCTCCTGCACAGAGATGCCTGACCCGGGGAGGCCACCTCCAGCACGGCCAGGGGGAATCTGGTCTCTGGTCCCTGCCAGAGGACATGGCGAGTTCAAGGCTTGTTCATGGGGAACCCCACTGCGGGGAGGGGGCAGCAGTAAATGCCATGAACTGGGGCCGTGTGTTGTTGTGGGTGGGCTTGCTGGAGAGGAGATAGCGATATGTGGAGGGCTTGTGCGCAAGTGCTTTTACATCATCCTGTAACCAGCAAGCTCTGCGCAAGCGTGTGGTGTTAGGAAACTCTCATGCAAGACATCCTGGGCCACTCCATTTCCACTGTCTCTCAGTCCCCAGTCCTGTCTTCTCTAGAGCCTGAGGGCTCCTACATGTTCCTGTTTCCTGGGACTCTGTGGGGAGGAAGGAGATGCTGACAGCCTCCTATCCACCTTTTCCTCCTGTTTCTCTGCCTCCCCACGGGGGCTCTTTGCCTGTGGGCTGTGTGTCTCCCTTGCTGCAGCACCTCGCCTTCCTGCCCAGCTTTGGTCCCTGGCTGGCTTCGAGGAGAAGCCATCCACTGCTAACACAGGTCACTCTTCTTGCCTTCCTGTGCTCGGGCCCTTCTCTCCACAGCTGACACGCTGGAGATAACGTATCTCCCCCTCCCTTTGCCTCGCTCCCCTTTCCCCTTCACTACATGTATTTCTCTCTCTATCCATCCCCGTGACTGCAGCTTGGCAGGGAATTCAGAGACACGCTCAGTCATCGAAATGACTGCCCCAAGGAGAGCCCTGAAGCAGAGGGAGGGGGGGGACGTGCTATGGGCTGAACTCCATCATTTCTACATCAGCTGCGACCGAACTTCCTTCTCCCTTTGCTACAGCCTCAGGAGACCGTGGGCTGCAAGCTGCCTGTTGGGGGTGCTCGGTGTGGGCAGGGGCTTTGTGTTTCCTCGCTGCTCCATCCTTCCCTGTCCTTGTGCTCCCTTGTAAGAGCCTCGTGACCAGCTCTGAGCTCTGAAATGACAGGAAAGGAGGCAAAACAGGGAGCCGTCTGAAAAGCATGTGGCCTCAGGCAAGGGAACACTGTGGCCCTGCCAGTAGCTTGAGGGGGAAAAAGTGGCGATATGGTCCTGGAGTGGATTGTGTAGGGAAACCCAGAGAGGCTTCCGTGTGTTGCGGCTTTCAGCCTCGGGAGACGGGGCACAGGCTGAAATGCCAAGGGGCCAAACTCCAGGCAGATAAAAGGGGTTGTTGTGCAACCCTGGAAGCCGGCCGAACACTAAAGAGCAGGACGTATTGTATCTTTAATGACCAACAGGCAGCGTTTGCCAATTGCTCCATCAAGTGCCCCAGGTGGTGCTGGTTAGCCACCAGAGCCAGGATCTGCAGCGGCTTTGGCCAGGATCAGGGCTGAGTGCAGCGGTGAGGAGCTGGCCCCTGTGGCCAGGAGGAACCCTGTGCAGTCTGCTCGGAGCTGGTGATCAGGTCTGGCACAGCGAGAGAAGGGTTAGTGGTAGCTGGCTGGACTATGCTTCAGCCTCCCTTGCTCCACCTTGGTGTGTGGCTCTGGTGGCATTTTTACAGCACAGAGCTGAGCTGCTGCATCTGGGTGTACAACAGCTCTGGGCAAGGCTGGGCTTTGATGTGCTGTGGTTTTGTTCCTGCAGCTCCCGATGAGAAGTGTTTTAGGCAACATCCCAGCTTCCCCACGGGGCAGGGCAGATGCGAGGCTTCATTAGGGCTAGAGCAGATACGAGGGAAAGCCGCAGCTGTTCCCAGCTGAGCCTGCCCAGTCTTGGTTGGAGCAAGGGGATGTGAGCAGCCTGCTCAGAGCAGGACTTTGGGATTCCCTGTCCGGCGAATGCAGGTCTTAGGAAGGACAGGGACAGGCAGTCTTCATTAGCCACCCTGTCCCCCAATTCTCCAAATGAGTGGATGCTGGCCATACCATCTGAGGTTGGCTCGTCACTACTCACAGTGTAAAAGTGCCTCGTGGGTTCTGTTAGGAAATCTCGGGTGTTCCCCGTGTGGGATGTTGGGCAGCCTCAGCTCCCTCACTGACTTCAGGCATCCAGCAACGTGCTTTGAAGGAAGCCAGAGCGCACCATTAGCTGTGATAGCCCTTGGAAGCCACCATCTCCCGAGCGGAAAGGAGCTTTATGAGCGTTACTGGAAGCTGCTGTGGCTGAGTTACCAGAAATAAACCACTTCAGTTTGAAGCCAAGTGCTTGTAGACCACTGCATTTCCCACTCCGGTAGCTGGGCCACCTTCCTATTGCCTCTGCTTGTCAGCAGGGAGATGTTCTGTAAATGCCACCCACTGCTCTTTCTGCTTAGAGTGGGTGGCAGTGGGGCAGGAAGACAAAGGTGGGTGCATTGCCAAAGGTTCCTGTTAGCAGAGATTTTAATATATATATATATATATTTTCAGAAGTGCTTTTTTTCTGGGAACTTCTGGGTTTCCATAGAAAGTAGCAAGAATAGCTCCTAATTCACAGGCAATTGCAGGGCTGGGGGCAGGAGGTAGCTGGAATGAGAGGGCTCTGCCCACAGTCCGGGAGCAGAAGATGTGTCCCCAGAGAGGCACAGATGCCTCAAACTGAGGCTTTGCACGCATGGGGGTGGCAGGATAAGTGGCCTTTGGCCAGTGCATCCCTGCCATTCTCCTGCCTGTCTTTGACTTTAATTAAGCTGCAACTTTGACTCACGAGCTACATGTCAACCTACTCCCCATCAGGAAGCATGGGGGCTGATGCCTACACAGCCATCAGCAGCTTTCTTTTCCTACCACCCCAGGGGAAGGGGACAGTGAGCATTTGGTCCTGGCTCCCAGGGGGAAACTGAGTCAAGGAGGGATGTGCCTTCTGCCCGCAGAGCAGGGAGTCTGATCCCAATGCTTTAACCTCAGATCCATGTTTGTTCCTCCATGGAATAGCTGGTGAAGGGCCAAAGACATATCAGATATGTAAAGTTTCTGCAGGGCTTAGGGCAGATGTTGTGACTGGTACCACCTCTGTTTTTAGATGGAGCATCATCTGCCAGTTCAGGACTCCTGATAATGTCCCTTGCCAAGCCTTTGGGTTTGGTGGAGGTGGGGGCAGAGAGCCCACCACCAGGCCCCCGTCGTCATGAGGATGGGAGCTGCCTTCTCCACCAAGCTCCTTCCCCAAGGTCTCTGGGTGGAAGGAACAGCAAGCAGCCTCTGGGTCAAGGCTGGGGACCCATCAGCAGCACGTTCTCCCTGCTGCACTGTGAATGCAGTAGGGCTGAAACACCAAACCCACCAGTTTGGCCTGGATCCTAACCACAAATAACACAGCCAGATGCCAGGCAGTGCCTGGTTTTCTGCCCCAGAATCAGGGGAAGGAATGTGAGTGGCTTTGCATGCCAGGGCTATCGGTGCAGTGGTGCTCAGCCCCTCTTGGCACTGACGGCTGGCCTTGCTGCGGGTTGAGAGCCAGCACAAACTCTTCCCCAGGGATGCAGGTGGTCCTGGCTCGGCTGCCCCAGGTGATGAACCTCGGTTGGGGCAGTACCCAGCTCTGGAGCTGGTCAATGTGAAGCCGGAGGGTATTTCTGTGCCAAACTTGCATCTTAACTCCTGCCATAACATCTGGTAGCTCACTGTGCATGTGGGGCTGCCATACCTCATCACGTCATCCCATGGAGCTGGGATGACCGTCCCCAGTCAGGGGTCTGCCAGGCCACATCATCTGGCACAGGACCAACTCCTCATCATCCCTCTTTCCCAAAGCCCTCAGAGGTCCATGGGGAGAAGGCTGTGGCCTCCACAAAATGTTCCTGTGACCAACAGTCTGCTCTTTGCTGTCTTTTAGCCTCCTCCCTGTGACATGGCTGGCAGTGCACTTGCTGCATGGCTGGAGGGCTGGTTTTCTTCTCCATCACTTGGCAGGAGGGAGCTTCACTGTATGGAGGGAATGGCCATGGATGTTGGGTTATGGGATGGAGGATGGCTCTTTGTCACCGAGCAGGAGAAAGGCCAGGGCAAAAACCCAGAGGGCTGTGTGCATCCCTGCCAAAAGAGCAAGGGGGGATTTCCCCATCCTTGAACCGGCAGAAGGCGGCAGATGTTTTATCTTCATTCCAAATAATCTCACGACAAACCTTCTTCTCTTTCACTCAACCAGTAGAGGAGGTAGTGACTTGTTCCAAGAGCTCTATCAACTTAAAAACGTGCTTCTATCTCAGTTATTTCCATCCCGCTGCTGAGCTGTGAAGTTCCTGAGAGCCCAGGAGTGGAGAAAAACACTGGGGCTCGGCTGCCGGTTGGGTTGTGCGGTGCATGTGTCAGCACTTTGGGTGCAATCAGTTTTCTTCTGGTCAGTGAGTTTCTTCCGTTGTTTGGGTGGGCCTTGCACAAGCCTTTGGGGGAAAGCAAAGACTTTTTTAGAAAGTGGAATATATGACTGTGAAACCACAAGAGTGATGGAGGGTCTCAGGCATGGGTAGAGGAGCTAAAACAGTTCCTGACTGTCGGGATATTAGTCACCATCATTATCACCTTCCTGGCGTGCTGCTGCCTGCTACCAACCTTTTGTCAGTGTCCTAATTCACCATGAATCATGTAGAGTTTTGGGAAGACCATGCTTTCCTCTCAATCCACACAATTCCCAGTGCCTGGCAGCTACTACTCTGACATAAAAAAATTGTCCATAAAATAACCACAACACACTCATTTTGGAAACAGACAAGAATTCAAATGGGCAGTTTCCCTCTATACTTAGGAGTAAAGCCACAGGTCCTGAAAAAACTCCAGTTGGTATGACTCCGAGCACACGTAAGTGTCCATGAATATTTGAGGTATGATATTAGGAAAAACTTTCTAACTCTGGAGCAAGCAACCTAGGGATGCAATGGGAGCTCTTTCCTGTGATGTTTTCAGAGGGGCTTCGACTGATACCTCCCAGATAGTGCTGCTGATGTCTGAGCAGGGTGCGTTTCATGTCTACTTGTCTATGATACATCCTACTTTCCAACCTGGAACACATATCTCTGTTCGCTGTCTCTGTTTTTAGACTCGGAGCTCCCTGATGGGCTCAGTTGAGCCCACCGAGGGCACTGCACCCATCCATGGCCATCCTCTGCCAGGGGTCTGCTGTCCCAGTGACTGAAATGGCTCCTGGGAGAGGGCTCTTAGAGCAGAGGATGGAATAGGGGAGTGGAGTAAAGGTGGCCAAAGCCGTGGCCTAAGTGCAAACACTGCTGCTGTGATGCTGGTGGACACTGCAGGAATATCTGCAAGGGCAGCCCAGTGTGGTATCAGCTCCAGGAGTGGCTGCTCTGGCAGTGGCAAGGCAGCAAACCCTGCCACACCTGGGTGTGACAGAGGAAGATTGGACCGAGCTCGCCTGCCCATGTCACCAGTCACGGGGGGTGTACCCAGTGTCCTACCAGAAGCCCAGAGTCAGAAGGTCTGCTCTGGTATCCTGGATAGACAGGATCCCACCATGCTTCCATGACGGAAAATTACCCAATTAATGTTATTTCAGTTTATTTAAGGCAGCAGGGGTAGACAGTGTCACAGTGTACAAAAGCAGAGAAGGTGCCTCATCCTTCACAAAACCCTTGGTGACGCACCGGGACGTGGCAGGTGCTGACAATCTGAACTACGACTGGTTGAACTCATGAAGAAAAAGCCCCTCCAGAACTCTTAGATATGAAGATACAGCCTCTGGCCCAGAAAATCCCAAGCCACCATCATGTGGAGGCGCAGAGAGACTGTGGAGGCCGTATCACTGTAGCTTGCCCCTGTCCCCTGCTCCCAGACGGGGCGGTGAAACCTCAGCCCCCCTGGCCCCCGGCCGCACAACGGAGGGGCTGTGTGACCTGCCGGCTCCCGACGTGGTTGCTATAGGAAAGGGAAAAGGCTGGAGGGAATGCCTGGGACCCATTCACACCCCCCAGCCCCGATTCACAGTGCCCCTGAGGTAATGTTTGCCTGGCTCGCCGTGGCCTTGCCTGATAAAGGGGCCTCCGAAAAGCAAGGCGGGGGGAAGAGCTGGCCGGGGCTGGGAGAAATATTTGCCTTGAATGCCGGCAACGCGTGGAAATGGGGAGGTGGCAGGAGGGACAAGAAAGGACCCTTTGAAAAAGGGGGAGGTGGAGGAAATCGGGTACGGGGTCTGCCCCTCACAGCAGCCGGGTGGCAGGGTGCTACCAGCATGGGCAATGTACCCAGTTTTGTGTTGGGTACTAAGAGGCAGGAGGGTTTATAAGCCTGCTTGAAGCTAGTCTGCCTTTCCTTCTGCCTACCTGTCCCATCTTGAATGATCTCATTATGCAGATTATTGTTATTATTGTTGTATTCCTGCTTTTGTGTAGCCAGAATGCCACTTGGCCCACTACAATGCGGGATAGGCTTTGTTCTGGAAAACCCCTCCAGCTGCACGTGAATTCTGGGAAACAAAAGGAAAATTCCCATTGCCTAAAACCCAGCAAAACAAACACCACCCCCTCCTCCCCCCAAATATCCTGCAATATTTCCCTGCACAGAATAGAGCTGGATGAAGAGGAATTTTGGCACAGGACAGGCACTGGCCACCTCTTAAATTTTTATGGCTGATCTTAACAAATGTCCTTGTTGTACACTTTAACGTTCTCCTCGACAGGCCTGATCAAAGCGGTGAGACAAGCACGCGGCTGCTGTTGGGATGCCTTGCAAGATGGAGGCTGCGTCCAACATATGAAGCAAGAGGCCATTTTAAACATCAGCAACGAGGCCCAGGGGTTTAATTCCCAAGCTGTTATCTCTGCTGTGGTGGAGGAGTGAAGAAGGCAGTGGGAACATCTGGCCTCTGAGGTCCAGAGAAGTAAAAACTAGCCCACAGAGGAGCTGTGGGGAGTTTTGGGAAGGCTCAGCACAGATTGGTGAGTGGATAAGAGTGTTCACAGTGGCCAGAACTCAGCATTACTGAAGCTTGGGGAAGATGCATGACAAGGAGCCAGTCCAACCAACCCGTCACAGGACCGTGTTTCAGACGAGCTGCAACTGTTTGGCCAGGAGGCTCGGTATCGGTGGGCACGGCTGGGTGGAAAGCTCTTCCCAGCATGGGTCAAAAGAAAACAGAAGTGGAAGTGGGACGGAAGGGGGGAAAAAAAGTAGCAAGCATTATAATGGCATTTTCTCGTGGGAAGGGAATATAGTCTAGAGCCCTGGTAAAAAAGAAACAGAGGGGGCTGGGGCACTGCTATTGAGAATGGCTGGGAGCATGGGAAAGCGCTTTTATAATGAGAGAGGGAAAAGATGAGGGTGATTTAGGATAAGAAATGTTGTCGTTGGCTTCAACTAGAAGGAGAGCAGGTCTGCTCCTCCTCTGACTTTTTGTGCGGCACCTATCATCTTTGGACGCGAGTAGCTTGCAAAGAGACCAGGCTCCAAGCAGGCTGTGAATATGGTTTATAAACACCTCTGCTTACCCTGAGAAAAGAACGCCCTAGAAGTGGCTTTCTCAGCCTGCCTTTATTACAGGCAGTAGCCCTTCACTCAGGAAAAAAAAAAAGAAAAAAAAGGAAAAAAAAAAAGTGAAGCCCTCCTGTGGAAAAATAAAAGCGCCAAAGCACCTGGCTGATGACTTTGTGAGGAGGAATGGTGTTCAGAGAGGGGGCTTTGGACCTCAAAGGACAGTGGTGTGGGTGGGGAAAGTAGCAGCATTGCTTTGCTTTGGGATTTAATAAGACTTTCACTGTCTTGCAGCCCCCTTGGCTGCCTTTCCACAGATGGCAGCCTATCTGCTGGGGAATGATGCACTGGGGATATACAGAGGAGCAAGGAGGGAATCTGGGACTTACTGTAAGCTCTGTATTTCATTTCAGCATCTTGACTGGGGTCCTGCCATTGGGTCAGTTGCTGTTAATCCTCTATTTGTATTTACCAGATACATCTCTCACTCTGTTTTCTGGAATTCCCCTGCTCTGATGGGTGATGCGGGCCGCATCGCTGAAGTTTAGCTTTCATTCATGTGCAGAAGAAACCAAACTCATTTGAAGTTTGCTGTTGTTTAAGCTCAAAGCCCCCCTGCCCCCTATTTTTGGTCAATTTAACAGCGATCAAAGGATGTTTTTATTCTTGCATGAAGCTGTTTCTTTAAAGCCTGTGTTGCAAGTGACCTGGCGAGGCTGTGCACTGATGCTGAGCCTTCTGAGAGATCCTGTGGTTAGCACGGATTAAAGGAACTAGGTCAGATTTCTAAACTATAGCATACATGATTCTGCTGTTCCAGCTGGACTATCTATAAAAGCTGGAAAAGAAAATCAGAGTCCTGGAAAGAGGTTTTGTTGGATGTGCACTTCCCAGAACTCCCCCCCAAAAGCAATCCAACTGTGCAGGCTAGAGCGGAGAAGCTTCAAAAGGTTTTTCCTAAATCAACCCAGCCTGTTGAAGTCCACTGGGAAAGCTTTTGAGAATTTTGCTTACAAGATGGATGGATAATGCAAAAAGCAAGAAAGTGATATGGAAGAAAAGGCATTTTTATACGTGGTGCCACTCCCAGCATTATTTTATACGAACTGGAACATAAATAACTGTGTTTCTCCTTCAGGCTGAAGCACAGGTATGAGGACATCACCATCCACTGCAAAATAGTGCTCTCTGGGCTGGGACAGAAAACTGTTTCCATGTATGCAGCAGCACTGTGGAACAGCTTGGGATAAGCAAGGAGAAGTTTGCCACCCATCAAAGATACTTCAAAGGAAGAGGTAGGCAGACCATGGCATGCCACCACCCGTGACAAGAAATGTGGGCAGCATCTCCACCCACCAGGCAGAGGGGCTGCACTACCCACCTTTGTGAATGTTTTTCCATCTCTAGCTTTTACAAAACGGTGCTGGCCAGCCTGGACCTTGGCCAAAGCAACATCCTGGTTCCACTGCAAGTGCTGTGGGATCAGGCCACACGTGACAAGGACCCCAGCTCCGCGTTGCGTTGGGAAGAGACGGCTATCATGACCCCTGCTGTGCCCTGGGAAAGTCTCTTGGCTGCAGCTCACAGGAAGGAGAAGGTTTGCTTTCTCCACATCCAGGATTTCCTCCTAGGCCCTCCTCACATGCTGCACCACAACTTACCCCACTCTCGTGGGCCGGGACCACAAAACAGTATGGAAACACCACCCAGCCTTCCTGTGCTGGTTCTGGGGCTGGTCCCAGCTGCCTGGTGCAGAGAGGAGCCCCTGCCTCTGACCCAATGCTGCCCACAGGACCGGGCAGCCCAGGCACGGGCTGAGCACAGCAGAGCAGGCTCCCCAGCGTGGGAAATTTCTAAAGAAGCAGCCTTCTGTAAACCACATTTTCATTTAACCAGTCTAAATATATTTCAGTTTCAAAACACACGCTTAAAAATAACTTACAGAAATATTTATACGAACACTGAAAGAAACTTTCCAGCTTTGGGGATTCAGCCTACAGCCCACTACAGAGCCCACAACTGGCTTCCTGTTCAGTCACTCTAAACCTGTTGTTGAGTCTCTTGTTTTGAGAATGTTGGAGTCTACTTTTCGTTCAGTTATCTTGCTTCACTCCACCCTGCCTCACAGACCCAGAGGGCTTTGCTTCAGCAAGGTCAAAACTGATTATCGCAGGGTAGCTTTTCTCACAGCTGCAGTCATTGTAACTCTCTCAGTGGTGCGAGTTTTCTTTCAGACCAAATGGGAGAACATTGCCTCACCTGGGATAAATCAGCAGCCCCACAAATGAGACACAGCACATATTTAGGAACTCCCTCTCTCATTTTTTTTTTTTTTTTTGACCCCCTGTGCCATTCATTCATCTGGCTATCTCAGTCCATGTGCTGCTTGGGGCAGACCTCTGTCCTTGACAAATGTATGTCAGTGTAGTACAGTGATGTGAAAGATAAGAGTTTGAATCTTTTGAGTGGTTTGGCAACAAAAAAGGCAATGTAAAGCTAAAAACAGAGCTTCCTGCCTTGTGTTTTTCACCATCATTTGTTCCTTGCTATCACTAATATCTGCTGGGGCACTGTCAGCTATCAGAGGGACAGGACGTGTACCAACCACATCTCCTCGTCTATGCAGACAATCCCTTTTGCTAAAGAAAGGCTGGGCTCTAGCTAAAGCATGACAATAAGAGCACGTCAACCAGTCAATATGCTACGTCATATGGGAGAGAAGCAGTCTGACGGGTCAGGACAAAGGTTGGCTGATAAGGACATGTTGTGTCATGTGCCCGTGTGCCTCATCCGTTCTAAAGACATCCCTGTAACCCAGGAATGTTTTCTAGGAGGCTGAAAATGTCTCAGTTTTTTATGACACCAGATTTTATTCTTAAATCACGACAGTGTTTGTTCAGTACACATTGCGGCACTGGTGAGAATCTGTCCCATGTTTAGCAGGAACAAACAGCCCAGAAGAAGGTGTGCTCACTGGGATGAAGGGTATTTGGATTACAAGGGAGGTCAAACGAGTGCAAACCCCATTGAAGCTGTATGAGCCACTCAAGTCTGTTTTACTGCTTCAGGAGGGACTGTGCTAGAAAGATGAAACTGCTGGAGAAGTTCTGCTGCGAGAAGAATTTCTGCTGCTGTAGGGGCAGTAGCTTGTGTAGGAAAAACACAAACACTCGATCAAAACTAGCTCTGTGATGTCTTTCATGGGAACAGTTTGTGACAATCTAATACGTCACCACTGAGGAGTCTCTGGTTTTGATTTTCAAAGGTTCAGAACCCTACTGGCTTGCTAATGATTTTGCCTCTCTTTCTCCCCCCCATATTTCTCTTTATATGTAGGGGCTGGAGAGGCGTATGGGGGCGAGTGTGTTTTAGTGTTTTTCATCAAATATAACCTAAAACTTCATACAAAGCTGTGGCAACAGACTCTAGGTCACCAATTAAATGCAGCTAGCTCTGAAATGTCACACAACATCTATTTAAAACAGTCCAAACTCCAGGCTTGGATTAAGATCCGTGCATTCCTAAAAACACAGGATTAAACTGAAAGCTCGGATTTCCTTTAAAAAGGAAAGCTTCCTGCTCTCTGACTGCAGAGAAAAGATCAAAACCCTTAGCTAAACAGAAGTGATGCAACAGCTTCTTCTGGGGGCCTGAGTCTCGGAGGGCACTGATCAGTGCTGTGGTCGTGTATGGTGATGTAGTGGAAACACCGGTGGCAAGTTGCTGTGTGGGTTCAGGAACAGGAGGCTGGGGCAGGAGCAGCTTTGCTGTGGAAGAAAAATTGTCATCTATCTGCCCCTGAGGTAATTTGCCGCATGGGTTCAGGAGCCAGCAGCCAGGCTTGGAGAGGCATGAAGCTATTGCACCAGTGATGTTTCTGGAGAAAAAGGACCCAGATCCAGATCCAGAGGTAGCAGCTCGGAAAGGGGGGAGCAGTCATGCTCACATCAGTGGGGCTTGCCCATAGGAGACCCAAGCAGGCACTTGTCTGGCAAGGGACATGGGGAAAAAGGAGGAGAGCACAGCAGATAGCTTAGTGCCTGTAGGGTAGTGGGGCTGAAGGCCTTGGGTGCCCCAACTTGGCCCAAAATGTACCACTGGAGATGAGTAATTTGGAGAGCCGCAGCATAAATGAGGGCAAAGCCCATGCTGGGGGCAGGGGTCCCCAGGGCCTGCGGCATGGGAACTCCCATGGGCCGGGCAGCGAGGGGACCAGCTCCCACCCCGCTCTGGAGAGCCCAGGCCAACCAGCACACCAATTTCAGACCAAGCCAGTAGAGGTCACAGTAGGTCCAACAATTTCCCCATGCCCTCCTCCCAGCCCGGCCTGACCTCACATCTTAAACACTTCAGCTCTGACTGACTGCAATTAAATCCCCTTCCTACTCAATGGCCTCAGCAAGCCCAATGAAACCAGCCTGTGTCCAGTGTGTGCTATTTGGGAGGGAGAAATCAGATGATGGCGAACTGGGCCATGCCCTGGTGGTGCCTACCTTCCCCACCGTGTGCTCCCACTGCAGCTAGTGTATGATATCTTGGAGGAGAAATCTATCATGCGGGTGTGGATGTGTTTTCTTCCTATCATTCCACAGAGGGAAAACACCAGACCTGCCAGCTCGTCGGGCTCCCTTATCTTACCAGAACTCTCACCTTCACCCAACCTGTGCCAAGTTCATGCCCAGCCTGGAGGACATTCCCACCACCCAAAGGTGGTTGGGTGTGCAGGGGATGGGGCTTTGTGCCTGTACCATCCGCAGGCCAGCAAGTGCTGTAGGACCATCACCTGAGCATCTTCATGCTATAATTGAGGTGGTTCCCCAATGTTCTGCTCTCTTGGGGTCTTCCACAAGAGTTGGGACATTTCCCCATGGAAGGACAGGCAGTACAGAGGCAGGCTTACGGTCAGCCAGTCCATTCCTCTGCTCAGCTACAGCCCCATGAGGAAACTGCAGGCATGGCAAACACGAGACCAAATTTGTAGCTCTTTGTACAGAGATACTGTGAATTACCTTCATCTCAAACAATAGTATCTTGGGCAGGGAAGAAACCAAAGGCAAAAACTGTACCTTCCTTAAGTAAATATTGCAGCCACGCAGCTCTGCGTGCAGATTGAGGTCTGCACACAACCAGGCTGTGGCTGGCTGGGGTCTCCTATGGGTGACAGGATGTCCTGCTGGGGCATCTTCCTTGATAGGACTTCCTTGGCATGATGTCTTGTGGCTTTGGAGCCCACCATGGCTACGACACATGGCGTTGCCACCACCAGCAGGACCTGAGTGCCAAAAGCACGAGAGAGGTTGTGGCCTGGCGAGCTGGGAGAGCGAAGCCTGGCTGCTGCTTCCTGAAGCCTCTGCCACTGGAGGGGGACAGAGCACCTCGCTGCGCAGGTAGGTCCCCCCCCACCCTTCCCAGAGGAGACCCTCCCATGCCGCAGGGCTTCCACCCAGTTCAGCCTGGTGGATGGGCCACTGCTTGCACTGCCGCACCCTGGAGTGGGTCATCGCGGGATTGCGCTGCTAGCAGAGGAGGGGAGCCATTTGGCAAGAAGGGAGCATTTCACACAATAGCAATGAGTCCACTGGCAGCTCAACACCACCAAGCCTGTCACCACGGGTGTCGCAGCACGTCCGAGGAGAGGAGATGCACAGGAGCCCGCTGGGGGCCGGGAGCTCTCTGGAGATGGGTCTGTGTGTTCAGGTGCTGCCTCAAAATCCCTTCATGTTTCAGATTGCTCCTGATGTTCTCTCATTTCCAGATGCTTTGGATGGGCCATTCCTATCTCCATCTTTTCCATCAGCCTAGGGACTGAACAGCTCAAGCAGGGTGATGCTGGGTCAGTGCCCCGGCCCATGCCTGTCTGTGGATGGTTTCTGCAGAACATGGGGACATAAATACGGTGGGGATGGAGGCAGAGGGGCTGCACTGTCCAGGCTCAGTGCCATGCCAGGCTGACCAACACCACCTACAGAAGGTACCATATGGGGACACTGACAGTGGGATGGGCACATGGCTCTTAAATGGCACATTTTTAATGACTTACTGTGGCAGGATGGTGCTGGCTCCAACAACACCAGAGAATGTGTGGCAGGGAGCTGACTGAGGAGACACGGTCCCTGCTCTGGGTGGCCAGGTGAGCAGCTCATGCCTTGTGCTCTCATGGAGCCCTGGTGCCACTGTTGTGCCATAATGATGGCTGGTGATAATGGCAACAGGGACCTGTGTGGCAGCTCGGCCCCACATTTTGGGAGGGTGTCGTGAGCTGGGAGAGCGGCTCCACAGCAGGGTACCCCATAGAGCAGGCACCTTTCTCCTGACCAGCTCTCTGAGGCTGACGAGACCTGATCGATGAATGAAGCCGGGGCCTGGCACGCTGTCAGGCGCAGGCTGCATTGTGCAATAGTGCGTGATGCAACTGAACTTTACATAACCTGACGCAACACCTATGGCTGGAGTTTAAGGCAGCAGGTCCTGGATGGCTGCTGTATGGTGTACATACCTCCTCCTGCATGTACACATGTGAGGTCAGCTGGTGGGAGTGGACAGCAGCACTGCTCCAGGCAGCTCAGGCTTTGCTCTTGGGTTTGAAATCACTGCAAACAAACAAACAACTGCGGCTCGTGAGGGGTGAGTAGACCACGAGCAGAGGCAGGAGCCAGGCACATTGCAAACGGCGGCTGTGGAAATGTCCTCCCTGCAGCTCGGCCCATGCCCTTCATTCCCACCTGCAGCTAATCCTGTCCAAAGCCTCTTTCCTCACTCATGTCCCACAGCTCCTGGAGCCTGCTGGAGCTGGGGTACCTCAGTCTCCATTTGCAGCCCCTCACCCCCAGATGCTCCTTGCATGGCTTCTTCCACCAGGCTGTCACGACTTTGAGCTCAGTTCTGTGTTAGGCAGCCTCGTGGCTCTGTAGATCCGATGCTTAAACCTGGTGCCTTGGGGAAGGTGGCAGTACCCCTTTCCTGGGGCAAGACAACGATGCTCTTTAATATAGTATGAGGCAAGGCATCACCCGAAATCTGCCCATGGCCTGACATCTGCTGCTGTCTGTCCTGAACCTCAGGCCAAAGTAATTCCTCATCTTTTCTCTGATTTTTGTCATATTTAAGCTAAAAGAAAACAGAGGGCGGTTGCTGGCCTGCTGTTTTCTGTACAAGCAGTGAGAGTTTGCAGCTGTTGGGAGGTCTGGCGCGTGTGTGGTGCCCGAGCAAGTCAGGGGGAGCAGGGGCACGCCGGGGAGGGATGATGAGCCCCAGAAACAAGCCGGTCACGACAGCCATGGTGGGGTGGTCCTGCCATGCCCCTCACTGCTGTAGCATCGCACCAGTCCAGGCGGCACCACTGCCACCAGGAGCAATGTACTTGGGTTTTGGGAAGCCCTCCTGGGACGTGGCAAGAGAAAGCAGTGGAGCCCAGAGGGAGCCAGGTTGTCTTTCTGTGTGAGGATCAGCCTGGCACGACCCCAAGTATCACCTGCCTTTCCCTTCCCCCTGCAGGGGAAGCTAATCCTGGGCACTGCTGTCGCTGCCAAGTTTGCATGGAAAATGCCACCAGCAGGAGCCAAGCAGCAACCACTGAAACCGAACTGGGAGGGGACAGCGATACAAGCTGGTATCCCCTTCCTGACGTGACTCCTACCTGTGAGTCACCGTGGCCTCAGTACCTTTCCAGCCATGCTGCTGCGCCCGCAGCTGGTGCTTGAGTGCCTGGCTCCGGTGAGGTGAAGCCTCTTCCCTTTCAGCTTTCTGAGCCAGGCCCTCATGATGTAACACTGCAGGTGAATTTCCACAGCTCTGCCAGAACACATAGTGGGGCTGGGAGATGGTAAAAATGCCTTTCCCCAGCCTGGTGCTTGGATTGTGCCTGGACTGTCCCTCCATCTCCCTTCCCCAAAGGTACCCCTTTATCCGTTCCCCATCCCAAGCTCCAAAAGCGATGCTCTGGGGCTGGAGAAGCTGTGCTGGTGGTAAAGGGGGTTACGGCATGGCCCTTCAGGGCTGCAGCGACACCTCCAACCATGTACACACGACAGCCTGGGTGCCTGAGCTCCAGCCAGAGAGGATTCACAACACAAAAGCATCAGCGAATGCGGAGATCAACCAGTGCTGCGATTGGGTCACAGATACTCTAAATCAAACCAGAGCTTTACATCCTGGAGATGAACAGCCTCCAGGGAGCAAATAAATGGTTAAGAAGACAGGCTGAAGTGCCAAATGAGAAAGCAGAGTTTTCTCCATACTCGTGGCCAGGCTGCAGTGGGAGAAGCTGCTGTGTGTATGCAGTGTGCGCTCATCCGTGACCGTGTGGCTCTTCATGTTATGTCTGAGAAGGAAAGCAAAACAAGAAATGGTGACCAGGGTGGGATTATAATCCAGGAATACCGTGACTGCTGAAAAACTGAAGAGGAAACCACAGGCTAATGGCTGCTGTTAAACCAGCTGGTGGAATGCTTGCCGAGATGGTGGAAATTTTCCCAGCCCGTCTCTCCATAAAGGCAGTGGTGGTGGTGATGCATTTGAGCTCCCGAAAAATGCAATAAAAACAAAAACAGCAAAATGAAACAATTTCTGAATATGTGTTGGTAGGGAGGTGGGGGGGCTAAGGAAATTACTAGCGTGTTGCCAGTTTGGAGAGAGTTTAAGTGCTGCGTCAAGGGAGCGGTTAGCATGTGGTATGCAAAATGAAGCAATCCAAAAACGGTTGTTAACTGAGGCTGATTTGCCCTTAAAACGTGCTCTAGGAACTGCTGTGTCAAAGGATACAGCTACTCTTGAAGATGGGGAGTTGCAACAGCATCAAACAGCCTGAAACAAAGGGTTTATTTTTTCCCCCCTTTGGGGGACAGCCACCTCTTTGGGGTGAAAGTCTTTTGGGACAATATCAGAACCAAAACATAAAAGAAATTAAGCTTTGCTTGAGGGAGAAGGGTGTTTTTGACTCTACTGTTCTCCTGAGGCCCCATCTGCGTGACAGCCTGAAGAAGGGCAGGGCTACAACACGGACAGGGCTTGGGATGATCTCCTGGGTTCCTGAGGGAGGCTGTAGTGCCACCCAGCTTTAGAGGCTGCAGTGTTCCCCTGTTCAGAACTAATGGAGGCTGGCATCCTTTGCCTAGGTCTGACTAAGCAAAACCTATCAGCCAGATGGGGATGCTGGATAATGGCAAGAAGCATCCCATGAATGTGCACACGGGGTTTTGCTCCAGTATAACAGAGTAGCACGAGGAGAGCTTCCTCACCCTTGTTTTGGGAGAGGGCCATGGAACAGCTACTGCAAAGCACGTTTAATTCGGAGCTGTGCAGACAACGTATGGGTTAGTGGGGTGACAACGAGGGATGTCTGCAGAGGTGCTGGTGGGTCTGTCAAGAGCTGTTGCGGAGCAAATGAGGGAAAAGTGAATTTTCCAAAGACCCAGCTGTGTGCTGTGGGACTTGCAAATGATTTTCATAAATCACCAGTAATGCTTGGGGTTATTCTCAAGGCACTCTGACCACAAGATATGTCACAATTATCTTCCTTTCTGGGGATAGGCAGTTATTACCAAGGGGTCTTGCCCAATACCTAGACAATATTACAGTCCCTAAATAGACCAGTGCACAAAGGACAGAAGTAATGTTGATCCACATGATGTACCAAGGCTCCAGATGAAGCAAAGAACTTTGTATTATCAACAAGCGAAACGCGGCCTGTAAAATTAGCTTGCAGCACTTCCCCACGGGCCTAAAACACTAGCACAGAAAGCCAGCTGTTGGGTTAGGATGCTGAAAAGACCCACGCTTAGGGCTGGCTGGCATCGTCTGTGCAGCCCTGTGCTCACACCCCCGAGGAGATCCAAGCGTCGCCTTGGGAGGTCAGCGGTTGAGCCACAGCTTATCTTGGGAGGAAACAACTTTACTCTGGCTGCAAATCATCAAACACAGGCTTCGGTTTTAGCAGTTGAAGGTTGGTTACGGAGCCGGAAGGTTTTCTGGGGTAGTCCCTGCTCTGGTACCATGGTAGGAGACGCAGTGGCTGGCACCACGAGCACCCGTGGAGTGACAGGTCCCCTGATGCAACGTGAAACTGAGAGCCAGACGGGCCTGGCTGAGGCATCTGATGATATGATGAGGAGATGGGCTTAGCACACAGCCTCTTCCAGCCTCCTTGGCTGGAAAGAGAGTACTGAAATACACGTCCAGGTTGCCTAACGTGTGGCACCAGAGCGGTTGCTGTAATAAATCCCAGGTCTAGTGTACTCCAAGAATTACATGATGGCCTCTGGGAATAATAACTATGAAAGCCCTGGCTAGAAATTTGGTTTAGTGGCCAGACACTGATACACAAATAGGAGGAATGACAAAACGATGTCAAGGGTATTAATAAAGCTGGTTGGGAAATTTTCCATCAGAATAATTCTCCGATGGAAAATGTCCTTTTCACTAGCTCAGCACTTTCTGTAAGAAAGTTGCACATTTCCATGGGGAGAATCAAACTGAAGGATCCTTGGCTCTTTCTCTGTGAGGAGCAAACAAAATCGCCGAGAGCGCTTGCGGACGAGCGCGTGGAGGTTGCCTCCCCGCGCAGCTCCCAGCCACCCAGCCTTCCCCTGGGGACCAGAAATCCCAGAGGCAGCCAGAGGCACCGGAGGGCTGGGAGCTGCTCTGGGAGCTCCCGACAGCTCACCTGCAACCCGCTGCAGCCAGGAAGCCGGCAGTTTTGCTTTTGGTCCTGGCGAAGCCTGGCTTTTGTGGAGCTTTAATGAAGACAGCGGGTTTGATTTTTTGGTCTAGCATTTTGCTTGAAAAGAAACTCGGTTACTATTGTTTTCTTTCTTGCTGGAAGGGATTTCTGTTTCCCAGCCAGCCCCGGGTATCAGCGAACACTACACTTGCTTAAATATTCTCCTTTGTGTTCTCAGGAGCGGCCAGCTGCTCTAGGAAAGCAAACCTCGGCAGAACTGGGCCATTTATGGGACATATGTTTTTGATTGCAGGAAGTGCCCCTTGTAAATGGCCTGAAGTGCTGCATATGAATGCTACTAATTTAACACAGACTGGGAAAGTGTTAAGATTAGTATTTTCATGGACAGGAATTCCTACATGCATTGTAAGTGATGAAGGCTCGCCTTTTTGATGTCCAAAAAGTTGTGCGCTTTTATCTAACAAAACAGTATCGACTCTGTCACATAAGCTCCTCGCTGTCATGCCGTAAGAGGAGCAGGGGGAAGATTTGTTCAAACACACGATTCAGTGATCCAAAACAGAAGTTTGGATAAAGTCAGCTTACAGCAAAATAATAATAATAATAAAAAAAAATTCTGTGAATTTTCTTCTGGCCTGGCAAGGACATGTTAATACAGATCTCTGCTACAGTCATCCACAGCTCTGGATCACAGATTTTTCTTGCTTGGGCTTGCTAACACCTGATTTCCAGGGGGGCGTTTGTTTGAAAGTGATAGGATCAAATGGCCCCACATAGTCATGCATGACTCTGCTGCCTTGGGATTGGAAAAAAATCTGTGCAAGAGGTAACTCTGAAGACCTGGGGAAGTCTTGAGCAAATTATGACAGCCTGCTAGTCTGACTTATCAGACGGAAATGGCATTGCAAGCCTTGGAATTAATTGGGATAATGGAGTGAATGAGCTGGGCCCTCTTATCAGTAATAATAATGATAATAATCCTGTGCCTTTATGGAGAGGCTAGTGATTGTGAACTGTGAGGTAGGTCAGCTGGCAATTGTTCAGCTGAAAACAGATGGGGATTTGCAGCATCTTGGAAAGACCAAGACCCTTTCTAACATGCCTGCAAGCTGTTTAGACATCTGATTTAAGGCTTCCACATTTAGGAACATCAGTTGGAATCTGCTGGTGCTCCAGTTTCCCGGTCAGTGAGATGGGAATGCTTTTGTTGCAAGAGCATAAAGTTTAACTAGTTCTTGTCATGAAGGACATTGTCGTTCTCCAGCATTCCTAATTGAGGTGTTACGTATTGCAGGAAAATGTTTGCTTCACGCTTGCTCTACCACCCTCATGTCCTACTTTTCAGAAGTGCCTCTTCTCTCTGAACCTCTGACCTTGGCAACCAGACCTTGAGAAGGAATGATGTGGGAAGGAATGTGGGAATTGTCCAAGGAGTTGATGGGGCTTTTCTGCACAACTTGGTGCTGGGGTCAGCTTCTTCAGCACCCCCTTCTATACCTCTGTGGTGGTATTTTTCCTGCTTCAGCCCTATGCAGGGGTCTTTAATTGACTTTGTTTCCAAACTCCCAGAATCTCTCTCTTCTGTTGTCATTTGGGATTTGTCTCTTTCAGCAGTTGGCCATAGGGTGCTGATAGCGAGCTCCAAGAAGTGTCCCAAAGGAGCACAAGGGACCTTTGCTCTTCTTTGGCCAGCTTTCAGTTCTTCCCTACCCTCCTGCAGAGCTCTCAGTCCTGGTGCCCGTCTTTCAGAGCTGTGGGATGGCCCTTCTCTGGCAGTTCATACACCTCTCCTTTCCCCTTGCTGAACTCTCAGCTTTTGGAGGTTCCCCACCAGACCTAGCGCTGAATAGATTCATCACATTTCTAGCAGATAAAGATCGGCAGAGCCTTCACAGGCAGGGCCGGGCTTGGCTCCCTGGTGCAGGGTCAGCTAGCATACGGTAATGTTTTCATCCCATGCCCAAAACATACCACCCTCCACCGGTTTGTTAAGAGAGGTGACTAATGTCAGTCCTCTATGGTATACTCGGCTTCCTAGGAAAAAGATGCTTTGTTTATGGGAGGATGGTGTTTTCTTTGGGATGAACACCCCTTCGTGGAGAAAGAACATCAAAAACATGTGCCTTCCTTTTGTTAGCCGTGAGCGGTAGGGCTTGTGGTGTCGGGTCCTCCGTCACAGGGCAATGTCTGATAAAAGATGACTGTTTCCCATCATGGTAGAAGGCCCCAGGGCATCCATGCAGGGCTCGTGTACATGAGCTCAGAGGGCCCCAAGGATGTTTTGTACGAGTACCTGTTACATCCAGTGCAATGCTGCCATCCTCAGCAGCAAATCCTTGGGAATTTACTTGCGTAAATGTAGAGGGATATGCTTGTATGTATTTCTGACTCATGTCCTGTCAGTACTTCCTGCACCAGTTACATGTGTGGGTTAGATAAACAGAAGAAAAAAAAAAAGGAGTAAAATAAATGGTGTTCTGCAGCAATGATCTCAGAGACCATGAGCTTTAAATGGTACAAGTTCAACAGACAGTTTTAATACAAGATTCATATCAAGTTTATAAATCTCCTCCTCTCGGCTGTTCTGCAACTTAGCCAGGAAAACACAAGTATTTTGGGGAGCTTTAGCCCTTTTTCTGGGGTGTGCTTTAGGGTGTTCTCTAGCTACAGAGAAAGCAGGCTGTCTTATTTTTTGTCCCTCTTCTCATTCATCGTGATCTTGGTCTTACATGGGTGTAGCAGCTGATGCATAAGACCTAGGACAGCTGAATAATTCATTGGCAGGACCGCTGAATTTATGGAGGGGATCAGATGACAGGATAACGGGGTTCTGGACTGGAAGAATAAAGCTCGCAATATTAAGTTTTGGATGTTCCATTTGGTGGTATTGCCAAGAGGGACTGAAAAGTGATCTGATTTCAGTTTGTTGCAGTGCGCTAATTAATCCCAGTTAATGCACACAACTCTGCTAACCGAATCCCTTTCTCAGGTTGCCTGTAAACCCACCAGCAAACTTTCTTCCCTACCAATTCACTTAGAAAGGAGGCTGAAAGGAAGGTTTGTTTGCATTCCCCCCTCTTTTGTCCCGGTGCATGGGACACTGGCTACCGCTAGAGACAAGATGTGGAGGGGTGTCATGGTGATGTTAGCGGCACACAGAAATCCCTCTGAGGGCTGCTTGACATGGCTAATATATGTGTTGTAGCCCTAAGGAAATGCCAAATTTGGGGTCAGGAAGGCATTTTGATCCCAATCAGATTGGCAGGAACAATTTTTTAAACCTTGTGTAGTTTGTGGTGTGCTCTGCTTTCCCAGGGCCACCAGGAGATGAGGGGAACGATGAGGCATTTTGTGATGTGGGCAATGGAGGACATGGGGGTGAATATCCTCGTGGCCTGTAATTGCAGGGACTGGGGCAGACGGCCTCAGTGATCCTACCCAGACCCATAGCCGTGTAGGTGACAAATAGCTGCCTGCCTCTCCCCTGCCTGATGTGTAAGGGATGTCTTTTTGCTTTGCTTCCAAAGTCACCAGCATCACATGCAGATTTGGCGTCTCCTCCGCTGGTTCAGTACAGAGCAGCACCCCGTTCCCCTCTAGAAGTGGCACTCCTGGACCTTGCACCCTGGGTCCCTTCCACTTTGGGACACTTTCCCAGCCCCAGGGCTGCGGCAGGTCACGGGAAGTGATTAGCTCCCACATCCTGGGAGGGGATTCGGCGCGTGTCAGGGCTGCCAACCTGCAGTGGCACGGCGATGCGGGGCTGGCACGGTGAGGGGTTTTCCTCCTGGGAAACGATTCAGAAAGCAGCAGTTATCTCTGTCGCGGCAGGCAGAGCTCCTCCCCGGCCTCGTGCTAAAGCAGGCATTGTGTGTGTGCCTGTGAATCACCCCGAGCATGCTCAGGAACACCAAAATGTTGTGCCATGTGAGCAGGGGGTGTGCGAGAGGGACCGGAGAGCTTCAGGGGCTGGCTATGTAAATGCAGGCATCGAGGTGCAAAGCAGCCCCATGGGGCATGCACTGAGGATTTTGGCAGCTATCCTTACCATGCACCAGGGTGCTGCAGCATTGCCCAGTGCCCTGTGGGAGAAGTGGGAAGGGTGTTGGGCAGGAGCCCCCCAGCTGCCTTTGCCTCCTCCAGCTTATCTCTGTACTCCAACCACCAGGTTTGTGCTACCCCTTCAGGATGGCTTTCTGTAGCTAAACCACATAGCGACCCCTAAACCCGTGCATTAGCTGGAGGATTTTGTGACGTGAGGCTGTTCCTGGGAACCTTCACTTGAAGGACCTCAGCATTTTTTTATTTCTGTTTCAGATAAAAGCTTAGTTATTTGAGGAACGGCATGTGCCTGGCATGGCTGCGGGCAAAAATTAGCAAACCCTGTCTGGGGGTTTCTACATCACGACCCTGCTTACAGCATGCGTTATGGATGGAGCTCACTTGTTCTCTAATGCAACGTAGACTAGAGGAAACCTGTAAAAAAAGTCTTCACCACCCTTGGCTTCCAGGTTTGTGTAGTAATTACTTCATGGCTGCAGCTCTTGGTAACTGTGTTAGGTGTAAACACAGCTCGTGTATGGGTTGCCTGCTTCTCAGCTCGTGCCAGGCAGATCCAGATTAGGAAGAAGGCAGACATTTTCCAGTGGTGAAGGCATTTCTCCAGTGCTTCACTGGAGCCCTCTATTGTGTGTGATGGTGGCTTCTCTGTTTCTTCATGTCTCTGACTTGCAACTGGATGCCCTTTTGGAAGATATGCCTGGCAAATAAGTGAGATCGGTAAGTGAAGAACTGCGTTTCAGTTTCATGGCTTGCTTTACACATGAGGTGCTACTCTGTTTTTGTCTGAAATCTGAATTTCAGCTTTGGCTCTCGCCTGAACACAGTGGCATTTGGTGCTTTGGAGAGAGCTTTGTCTTGCAACCAAGTGGCGGTTCCTCACAGAGAGAAATGCTTTGCTGCCACCAAGGATGAGCATTGATATTGGGCTCTGCAGGGGCATGCAAGCTCTTCCCTGAATGCCTCTTGGAGGCTAGGTCTGTGAGGATGAGATGTGGTGTTCTGTGCAGGGATTCCCGTGCTATACCAGCTCTGACAGCTGGGCAGCAGCTGGCTGCAGATGATTGCCAGTATTAATAAAGGAGGCTATGTGATGGATTTCCTTATGTGGGGGTCACTAAACAAACAGAGCTTGAGGAAACCCTGCCTTCTCTAGGAGCAAATGCAGCACAAAACCTTGTCTTGTTCTGATGGGCCAGCAGCGGGTCCTTCTCTGGTGCAATTTGCAGCTAATCCTGCGTGCAACAGCTTCAGAAACCGATCTGGTGAGAGCAGCCCCTCTGTGCCTCCCTTCCAGCCTGCTAGCTGCGAGGGAAACGTGGGTGCTGCAGAGCACGATGATCCCTTGGGGGCCACTGAAATGATCTTGCAGTGCCTTTGGGGAGAACCTGGGACAGTCTGCAGCAAGGCTTCCTCTCTTCATGTTGGAGTAGGCAGAGATACCTGGATGCTGGGGATGGGAAAGTTTGCCTAGGTCTCTCCACTTAAGAAGTCCAAACGGACCCATGTTTTGTCTTAAAAGAGTAATGGGAGGGGGAATGTACCCACTTTTCTGCATCCATGGGCAACATTGCCCTCATACCATCCTTCTCCAGTCCTCTCCATCCCCTTCCTCTTTGCTCTGACTCTCCCTGGCCCCTCTCACATTTGTGGCTTGCCTGCTTTCCGTCCCCAGCCTGGCTGTGTGCCACAGCCTGCCCTCCCCTCCGCAGGGCTGCAGAGCTGGAGCCAGAGGCTGGAGCTGAAGGCTGGAGGCTGGAGCTGGCCAGAAGGTTAAGAGGCTGACAGGAGCTGGTGGCTTTCCCCTCCTGCTGCTGGAGCGAGGGAGGGCAAGTCACTGACCTCCCAGCAGGAGTGACACAGGAAACCCGTAATTACATGCTTGTGACAGCCACGCTGGATCATCTTAATCACACTGCTGCCCTGTCAGAGATGCTGCCTCTTGGGATTAAGGAAAACAAACAAGCTGAAGCGGCACTGGCAGCAGTGGTGGCTCTGTCCAGAGATTGCCCGGCGCATCCCAGTGCGGTGGCCCTGCCAGATGGTTGTGGGAAGAGTGTGATGGGGGCCCAAGGCTCAGTGAACAAGCTCATCCCAGTAGATCCTGATGGCTCCATCGCTTTTACTGGCTGCTTGGAGTCCTCTCCCTTTCTCATCAGCTCTCAAAACACACAACAGTAGTGGCTGACTCCTCCACCACCTCTTGGACATTTCTTGCCCTGACTTTTTCACCCTGTGGTTTGCTTCAGCCAGCTAAGGCACAAAACAGATGCACACAAAGCTATGAAGAAGCAGGCTTTGAGCACATCAGTGCTGCTTCCAGACCCTGTGTCCCAACCCTTGCTCTGCTGCCCTTCTTCACTACAGAGGGAGCCCTGGTGTCCTGCCCTGAAGTTACCCTATCCACACTGCTGGCTACTATTTTTTATTTTATTTTATTTTTTCCAGTGATGGCTAAACATCTCCACTTTTGCAGTATATATCTTGCTTGAGCCATTTCCCACCCTCATTTCCTTAATGAGGTAATGCCACCTCTGTTCCCATCCCCACCTATTGGAAAAAGTCTGGACATCCCTCTCAAAGACAAACTTTACATCACACTGACCCATCCTGCAGAGCACATGGAAGTTAGTAATGCTGAGCTCAAACCACTCTTCTCCTACCCTGAGCTGAGCCAGAGTCATTTTTCTCCCTTTCAAGAGCTTTCCTTGTTTTCGTGATTCAAAAAGTTGGACCAGATCTTTTGTCGGTTGGAAAAACAAAAAACAACCCCACCTCCCAGCTTTCCCTTTCATTTTCAATCTTGAAAACTTAGTCTTTTTATCATGATCAGAGGCTTCTCCAGTGTTTTGTCCCCCCTTGTCCTTGCTTCCCTCCTTGGTGGGACACAACCCTTCCCTGAATCCTTGTGGTGTTAGGCTGGCACCGTTCCCTCCTCCCTGGGACAGGAGGATCTGCATCAGCCCCACCGTGTGGGAGAGCTATGGAAGGATCCAGTATCTTTCCCAAGGAGAAGCAGCCCAGTTAAAATCCTTAACCCAGTGACTAAGTCCTGGGGCAGCGTGAGGTTTGTGGGGATGGCTGACACGGTTCTGGCTTTTCCTCCTGGACATGGAGCTATGCCCAAGACAGCCCTAAGTGGCAGAACCGTGAGGTGGAGGAGATGTCGTGGCCGCACTAGGCTTTGCCATGTGATGCTGTATGGAGCAAACCCAGCCCTTGTCCTTGGAAGGTCACACATTTTGTCCCTGCTATCCAGTGTCTGTGAAATGGTGCTTGACACTGGACCAGGGCCTCCCTCCAGCAGCAACCTGGGCCAGCACAGGAAAGAGTGCATGGGGCTGGGGACAGGCAGGTCCACGGTGTGTCCCCAGAGAGTGAGGGGAGCAAGCCCTAGGCTGAGGGCTCCAGGCTTCAGCCAGCCCCTAATCCCGCGTACAGCTGAGAGGATCAAGAGATAGAAAGGTTGCTCACTGCAAATCCTTTTGAAGTCGGTTCCAACTCTTTTGCTGGGAACTTGCTGGCCTGCGTGCCAGAGGGGATGCTAAGTCGGGGAGCTGCGAGGAGCGGGGCTGCGCTCACCCATGGGGCCACAGGCTCCAAAAAACCACCCACCCCAAAGAGAGCAACAAATGAAGCTGCTGAGGGAGTGAAAGCATCACCTTTGAGGAAGCCCCTCTGCCACAGCAGGAGGGTCCCTGGCTGCAGCTTGCCGGGATGGCCTGGCCGAGGAGATGGCCGCTGTGGGGGTGGCCAGGGGCACGGCTCCATCCCCAACCCTCTGTGGCTGTGGGTCGCGGGACAGCTTGCCGCAGGCTCTGCCCTTACACAAACAGGCTTTGCTTCCCTTGCCATTTCTCTTAATGAATTCCTCCTCTCCCGGCTGTTGTTTTTGGCCTCTGGCTGACTCTGTGGTTTTCCTTCCCCGGCACGTGATACAAACATTGCTCGCCCGGCTGCGTCCTCCAGGTGATGGGCACCTGTAGCTGGGCCCCGGGTGGGTCAGGGACAGGCACAGGGGTGAGAAGAGGGCCCTGCATAAAGCACCCGGCACCCCCAAAACCAGAGGGACACAGGCACACGGGGACATGGGATGGTGGTGCTGAGCTTGTGGCAAGGCTGGAGCCCCCCTGAGCACCCTGGGCCAGGGAGCAGGAGCGGTGCTGCAGCCCCACCGTGGTGACAAGAGAGCAGCCAGTACCCTGCACTGGCCCCATGCTGCCAGCCTGAAGTGCGCAACAAATTGGTAGAGTAAGTAAAAATAACAGTTAAAAAAAAAAAAAAAAAAAAAAGAAAAGCATCCGTATTTAACAGCCCTTCCCCTCCTCCCCCACTTCCAACTGCTTACCCTTAAAATTCCTCTTGGGACACAACTCTGAGCATTCCTCTGAAACCACCAAGACTAAAAACTGCCTTGCATTTCTAGGCAAGCCCTGAACGCTTTCTCCCCTCAGCAAAAGCAGGGGCTGTAAGGAAAATCCACACCATGGCAAAACCCGTCCTAAAAATCTAATGGCTAGCAGCCCCGGGTGCCTCTGTCTTGCCCATGCTCCTCTCTCCATGCTGCAGCCCCTCTGCAGATCAGTCCTCCCTGCCCATGTCTGTCCCTGCTCCCGAGGCCAATGCTCCCAAACCGTGGCCCTAGCAGCATTCAGCCTCTCTGGTTCCTCTCCCCAGCCCTTGCTTTCCATCCTTCCTCCTTTTTTCCATAAAGTCTTGCTCCCTGATCTCCCATGCTGTGCTCTCCTAAGACCCCCTCTTTTTCCTTATCTCACGGTGTTTCCCACAAACACGGGTTCTGTGTTGTCTTACAGCAGATGCTGCAGACATCCCTTTGGCGCCGATGGCTATGAAATGGTGTCGTGTATAAGGGGCTCTCCTGGGACAGAGGCATAGCATCTATTTCTGGAGGCACAGAGTAATTTTCCTCAGCGAGTGACACCAAGCACCTCTTTTAAAAATAGAGAGAGGAGCCTGAATCAGCAGGTGAAGGGGATATGAGGTAACCGGGGTAAAACTTTTCCGCCGCGACACGCACTGGGCACAGACAAAGGGCCACACCTGCGGTTTCACTAAACCCTCTCACCTGATCCAGCACCGCTGGTTACCGACTGACTCTGGCAAATTCCAGCCCAGCAAATCCTGCCAGGAATTTTTTCCTGTAGGTATCAGCAGTGTGCTGCGATCCGCCTGCCACCAGAGCAGCAGCCGGGGCTCCCTCCCGGCTGCGGGCTGCTCGGCAGGGCCAGCAGGGCCCACGGGTGCTGGGTCTTCTGCAAGAGGAGGTTGGGCTCGGCGGTGACCTTGTCCCATTTATCCGGGTTATGTAAGATCTTCCCGTACGGGCTGTTGGCGACGTGACACCTAGCTATTTAGGCCAACGTGGTCCGTGACAAATGTGACGGTCGGTTTTGGGGGAGGCAGGCGGGAAGGCTTACGCTGTCTCGGACCCTGTTGGGAAGGGAACCAGCTGGATGTCCTGCAGCCGGGACACTCCTCAGCTGACACAAGTTTCCCTGTCCCGCTGCTCGGGGGAGATGCCCAATTTCAGCTGAGCTCAGCAGTCCTGTACCCCGGGCCTCTTTTCTGCACAAGAGCTGCTTTAATAAATCAGCATGTTCCCTCTTGACCATCCTGTTTAGGGCAGGAGGGGAGAAAAGAGGAGAGGGCGACTGAGATCTGGGTCCTTTACCTCTCCCTTGTGGGTTCACAGCTGGGCTGGGGTTTCCCTGCGGTTCCTTCAGAAGTGGAGCAGTTCCTGCTGCAGCTTTAGTTTGCATGTATGCCAAAAGAGCAGAAGCTGTGTATGTTCCCTAGGATTCAGGGTGCAAGCCCCTGGCAGCCTTGGAGGCAGAAGCTTGTGAAGGAGCTGACAGGAGTTGGCATGTGAGAGCTCGTGGCTAATGGTGGGGTGGTTGGACCAAAAGCAGCACAGGCAGCTGTAGTTCACAGTGGTGCTGCCACTGGGATGCCTACAGAAACTGGTGCTGGACTTAATCTGTGTCCTTTTTCCCCTTCTGCCCCATCAGGGTGGTATTTGTCCCCTGAGGCGCTGTGAGCCTTCCAGTTTCCATTCTAGGTGCAATGCGTGCCTGCCCTTGGCATCGCAGTGCCTTCAAAAAGCAGCAAAAACATTTGGATGAGAAAGGGAAATGGAGAAAACACTGCTGGGATTGTTAGTCTGGCAACAAACCATGCTGCTTGCAGGTGTCTTCAGGTAGCCACAACTGGGATCTGACATTGTGTCTTATGTACCCCCTGGCTTGTCCTCTCTGCATTTCATCACCCTGCCTGTTTCAATTGCAGTCCTTCAGAGTAGGGCTGTGCCTCACTGTGTTGTACAGCAAAGCCCTGTTCTCCCCCAGGAAGCTCCACTTGGGGCCTGCCGTGCAAAACCAACAAATTTACTCAGGGACATAACTGGCCTTCCTTGCCAGGATATCTGATACCCTGGGCTGGGCGGCTCTCCCTGCTCTATCAAGGGTTTCAGCTTCAGACCCTGGTGCATGTCACCACGGCAGGGTGCTACCGATATGCAGGGCATAGAGGGGGGCACCAGGCAGCTTTCTGACAAGTGCAGATGCCGCGATAGCATCAGACAGGATGGCATGGTGGAGACATCGAATATTCATAAACACTACCATAATCCTGGCTGGTTTTGTCATTGCGCATAAACCGCTTTCTTCTATAGGAACCTCATCCAGGACGTCGCTGCCCTTGAGGTTATCAAACAGTTCCCTGAGGTCTCTGGCTTTTTTGGCTGTCGGTAGCTAAACATTCAACCTTGCACTCCTGTGATGTCCCCGTTACAGCGTGTCTATCAGACCCCCGGCCAGACCCCAGGGCTGGGTGCCCAAGGCACTCTCCTGTGCGCAGCGGGGTCAGCCAGGCTGAGCTGGGAGAGCTCGCACTACTGTGAGCTGTTGATGTTCCTCAAAGCCTCAGTTTGTTGTTATTATTATTATTATTATTATTATTATTATTATTATTATTATTATTTTCTACCAGGGAAACCTCTTGGGGACAGCCTTTACCCTGAGACATCAGTTTTGGTTAAGTCAGGTCAGTGTCATCCTTTTTGTTTATAAATGGTGAAGTGGTTAG
The DNA here is from genome assembly GCA_011076525.1 of Nettapus auritus. NCBI lineage: Eukaryota > Metazoa > Chordata > Aves > Anseriformes > Anatidae > Nettapus > Nettapus auritus. Next base: position 25,246,701 of record CM021767.1, read on the forward strand.
TGGCAGCCTATCTGAAATGGGAGTTGTCATACTGTAAGAAGTTAATTTATTTTGTTAACATAACTTGAATTTACCCTGTAAGTAAAGCAGTGTAGCCTGGCTATAAAAGCTGTTTCCCCCATGAGAAGCTTCACTGGTGACAGCATATTTCTGGGAGGTATTTATGGCAACCCTGGCCATGCAAAGCCCCTGTGGTGGTGCATTGTAGCAAATGCAGCGTTGCTGCAGGAGAATGAGTTTGTACATGAGGAAAACCCACCACGGCAGAAGATACTCACAGCGTGTTTGGAGATGAGACTCCCTGCGAGGCCAGCGTGGATGAAGGGGATTGCTCCATTTGCACCGACGACGTTGCCATTTTTTTAGGTGTTGAAGCCTTCAGTCTTTGAGGCCGCCTGTCAGACACCTTTCATCAGGAGCAAATTCTCCTGGGCTGGAATTTGCCTCTGGACAGGGTGAGAACCGCTCCCAAATACCACTCGCCCCGATTACACCCTCCCAGTCGGTGGCACTGGCACTGAGGCTTCGCGCCGCGCCTCTCAACCGTGTCTCCCTGCGAGGACGTGTGTGCAGCCCTCCTGGCTTCCCTCCAGACATGGCCCCTTCAGAGCAAGGGTCCCTGGAAGTTTTTGTGCCTCTTGTGGACTTGGAGCTGGGGGGAGAGGGTGAAGGAGCGCTCCGAGCGCCCCGTCATCAGGGCGGGCTGGGGCTTGCTGGCTGCACTTAGACAGGATCATCCTGGTCACCCAATTCATCTCTGCCACGGTCACACGCTGTTATTAGGTGATTATGTTTTGGTATCTTCATTGTGTAATTAGTCACATGCTCATAAACAATGTAAATAACCCCTAATGAGTTAGTAAATTAATCAGTCAGTAATGACTTCCAATGTCAGGAACCATCCACAAAGAACAGCAGCTACTTTCAAGTTTTCTTTCTTTTCTTCTTCTGTGTTGCAAAACCATCTAGCATTTTTTTTTTCCATAATGCTGCAGGCTATTCGGCTCATAAGCCAATTGACTGGAGAGGATTTACTCACCAATTAATCCAGAAAATTGAGCCCCATTGTTTCATGTTACTGCTGATTTTTATATAATTATTTATTTTTAAACAGCTATATAGCAAGTTTCTCTTCTATTTTTATTATTATTATTATTATTATTTTTAGATTTTATTTTATTTTACTCTAGCATTGATAGTCATAGATAGATCCTTGGCCCTATTCTTCTGTGACCTTGCTATTTTTGAAAGTCTTTTTCAGGATAAATATTGAGGCCAAATTCTTACTGAGAGAGGAGCTGCTTTTCATATAACAGCAAGGATTTCAAAACGGCCATGGCAAAAACTAAATCTGGTGCCAATCACAGCTTATTTTTCACGCATGTCTTGGTTTTCTTTAAACATGTTTCCAGCCCCAAGTGTCATCAAGAAGAGCTTGGAACCGTGAAATCTGAGGGCCTGAAGTCTCCATGATAGACATGAAAACTTCAGCATAACATGTTGGATATTAATTTCTCATTTCCAAACCAAGATCTTGAAGTTTTTGAGTCCTGTTTTGTGCTTTTGGGTGCCTGGGTTTGCAATTACTGTTAGATTGGTGCTTTACTGTCTTCATGGTTCACCTTTTAAGCAGTGATATTTCCTTTTGCTGCTGACCCAGGGAGGGGAGCCCAAGATCAGCCCAAGACCAGCTTCCCCCCAGGTAGGTTCTGTTGGCATTTGGCATTTCCTATTGTAGTGTTGGAAAAAGGGAGCTCGAGTACTTTTCAGAGCTTCAGTGTGTGGTCAGAACCATCCTTGGACTTTTTTTTTTTTTTTTTTTTGAAAATAGACTGTGCCATTCTTTTTCAGAAGTGTTTATAAATTGCTGACACACATCCTTGTCTTTTATTTATTTTTTTCTTGAAAAAGCCGTGTATTTCTGGAGTCAGGCTGCCATGGTAGATAACCAGAGGAAAGCAGTTTTGTTTGGGAACGACTTTCAAAGCTCCCTAATTAGCTCTCAGTCTGTTTTGGGACAAAGCCACGATATTTCAGCTATGCTGGCAGAAAGAGGGTTGTGTCCAATTTCCAGTTTTTGTGTGTGAAATGTGATTTTCAGATTGAAACTTACATTTTTCACAGCTGGAATATGAGGAGCGCATGCTGGTAGTTTGTGCCCAGATTCAAGTCTCTGTCCAATCTCATTTTGAGCAAAATATCTACCCCAATCATGCAAAACCAGACATGGGATGGAGCCTGTTCCAAGGCTTGGGTGTTCCCTCTGGCTGGGAGTCCACTGCTCCTCTCTGCCCCCACCAAGCAAAACATGCATGCGCATAAGGGAGGAACAGCTGTGCTGTGTCAGGGCAAGGGTTTTCGTGGAGCCCAGCATCCTGTCTCCAGCGATGGCTGATAGCGCATGCACAACACAGTCTAATTGGAAGGCAAATGTATAGTGATATGTCTCCCGAATGTTTGCCAGTCTCCAGCGATTTGTGCTTTGGGGACTTTCTGAGGCGGACCTACCATCGTTGCTGAGTTTTTATTTATTTATTTATTTTAGTTTTCCATACATTTGTCTTGCTGTCTTTTGAAAAGGTGTAAACTTCTAGTACCCACAGCATCCTGCGGCAAGGACTTCCACCGTTTGACTCCTGTTGTGTAAACGGACACCTCCTACTGCTTGCTTTGCTTGCCACTTTCGTTTGATGCCCCTGGTTCTTGTAATGTATGCTAACGATTTCCTGAGATGAGTTTTCACCGAGGCCTGCCCGCCTCTCGTGCTTTTGGTTGCAAATAAATACCCTGTGGTAGAGTCTCACCCTGAGGAATGGAAGGATGCGTCCTCATGTGTCTCTCTCCTCCTCTTTCATGTGCCTTCCAGGTACTTTCACTAAAGTCTGGGAACACAATGCAGCTGTATAAGCTTGTATTTTCTGCTGATGGATGTGACCAAGAATGCTTGAAGCCTCTGCACCTACAGGGGTAATGTCTCTGTATATTGGTTCAATATGTCCTGCCACAATGTATGGAGACACCAGTGAAAGCCTGCTCTCAAGAGGTGGCATTTTGAACCAGAAGACACCTTTACCCAACAAAGTCTCTGCAGACACAGGCCCTGATTTTGCAACGGGTATGATCTAGGACAGCACTCCAACACAAACTTAACTTTAATCCACACGTACTTAAGTGCCTCTTGGATGTAGGTTTGCTCTGCATTTGTTGTTAGATGTGTGTGTTCAAGGACCAACAAAACCAATTGCTGAGTTCATACTTTACATTCTCTTTTTGAAAAGCAATGCCTGCACGTATTTTTTTTTTTTTTTTTTTTTTTTTTTCCTTTTGGGAGTCCTCCACATGGCCACTGACACCTAATGCAGGAGCTGTCTGGATGATAACCAGCTTTATTAGCTGTTTCATATAAGCAACAGGCACCCTGGTGGTGCTGCGTCTTGTCTGAACTGCTCCACATCTACCCAGCCGCTGGCCTTCTCCAGCAGGATTAGGACTTCACGGTATCCCTTCACGGTATCCCTTGAAACACCCCCATGTTGCCGCAGGAGGATGTTTCCCTGTGGCTGTAGGTCCTTGTGTGAGTGCCACCATGCTGGGACGTGCAGCAGGTGGTGCACTTTGGCCACAGCGGTGTCGTGCCATTCCTGGAACATCAGTGATGCCGTGCCGTGGGTTGCTTTGCCCTACCTGGTGCTGTTTGCATAACAGAAACTGTCTGTTATCGCTGCTGGAGATACGAAGCTCTGATTGTTGCAGTTGCAATACGCACAGCCTCCCTACTAGGGTGCTCAGGCATGCGGTGTTTGTTCATGTTCACGTGCTGGGGACACAACAGCACTTACAAAATTTTAGCACACTGCTCTGTGAGATATTCAAGCAGGGAGTCAATGGTGCCTGGTTGAACTTTGTGTCTGGAACTGCTAGGGGCTCTTATAAAGGTACATGATAAATGTCATACACAGAGTGTTTTTTTTTTTATTATTATTTTATTTTATTTTTTTTATGGCATCTGAGGCACAGAGCGAGCACAGCAGGGTATCCAAGCTCATGTCCCATCATGGCACTGCTCTGCCCTTCTTCTCTCAGCAATGCATTTCTTGCGGCTCAGGCAGTGGGAGGCTATTCACAGCTCAGTGCCTACCAGTGTTCCCTGCAACTTAATTCCCTCACAGAATTTTCCACTCCTTATGCGAGGCAGTTAAAATAGAAAGGGAGGGATGGCAGCACTCCGTGAGATGGGGAGCCAGCACAGCTAACCAATTTCGGAGTGTGCTGAGGGGTGAGGAGCCAACCGGAGCTGGTTTTTCCCATTGCTTCTTGCCGTGGATAGTTTCCATCTGCTGCTGGGGGGGTGAGCTCCAGATGAGTGGGACTTTGGCAAGGGAGAGGGCAGGAAGTATGTATTGCACAGGGGAGTTGACTAAGCGAAGGGGCCTAGGAGTTGGCAGCTAGGGCCAGCTTGGTGAGATCTTGGCTGAGTTTCTGGTTACCATGTGGACCTGAGGAGTCATACCTGCAACCGAGTAACACTTCCAATCATGTATCTGGGGCATTTCAACGCTGGTCATGTTTCTGAGCAGCCCGTGAGTTTATGATTGATTATTCACCATTTCAAGTAACATATTCATCTCTTGTCTCCTGACGAACTCTCAGCAGTTAATTTCTTGGAAATTCCCAATACTTCAAAATCGGAGTTACTTCATTTTCTTGGATCATGCTGATCACCTCATTTATGGTCTTGGATGCTGTTTATGGTCTTGGATGTTGAGTCACATACATCACCCCTTGGTCCTGGAGAATGAGCCTCATGACTGGAAAGAGGTACCCACTGGAAACAGGATTTCCCACATAAGCTAGCAGCATCCCTTCCTCTTTTCACAGATGTTCCCTGTAGCAAATGTCCTTGGCTGGGGCAGTGCAGGGAGGTGAGAACACAGAGGGTGAGAGCAGAGCCAAAGTGAATTCCAATTTCCATTCAAGCAGAAACCTTCAAAGCATTTGGGCCTTTCTAAACAGGAGTGCATTCAGCTCTTCCTCATTAAATCAGTGACACAGGAGAATGCCTTGTGCATGTTTTCCACGGGGATTCAGCCTGTTCATCGCCTATTGTCTAAACTTATATCAATGACCTTTTAAAAGACTGGCTGAAATTCAGTCAGACACAATTAATAGATACTTTACTTACACTTGACAGACATGCAAGGTAAGAATGAGGATGTTAGCATGCTGGCCATGCGAATGAAAACTTTGTCACGCTAAAGTATTCTTGGCCAGTTCTGGTAGTGTCCTAAACCAAAGGACATACCACAGCACAAAAAGCACAACTCCTGAGTTGTTTTGAACACCTCCTTCTCATGGTGGCTCCCACGCTCAACACCACACAGGCACAGTGGCTGATTTACTCATGGAGTGGATGAGAAAACCCTGAGAGAGAAAATACAAAAGAGAATTTTTCTTTGAGATCATGCAGAAGGCCCTAGAGAGATCGGGGAAGGGGGCTTGTGCCTGTTGACTCTCAGACCAGAGTTTTATCTACTTGACAAAGCCCCATCTCCCCGAGTGATCCACCAAAATCTCCTGAGGTAACTTTCATTTTCAGCTTGGCCTTGAAAGTCTGCAAAAAGGACCTTCAAAACAAGCAAGTATTTGGCAAACAATTTTCATAATGCATTTGTTTGGGAACATTTTGATCCTCTCACAGGCTGCCAGCAAAGCAGATGCAAGGTGGAGTGTTTGATTCATTCACTCGTGAGGAGTGTGGTCAAGTGAGGATGAGTCCGGCCACATGGCTCTGTCTGCATGCTAGGATGAACGAGGCTGGGACTTCATCTGCTGGGTGAAGTACACGCTTTTACTGGGGGTCAGCACAAAGGAAGAGAGTCTGGTTTATTTATAGGGTATTTTTAAAGTCTTTTTTTTTTTTTTTTTTTTTTTTTTTTTTTTTTTTTTTTTTTTTTTCCGAAGGAAACAATGCCTGTTTGGCTGTCCATCCTTCCCTCTTCAAGTAGCAGCAATATGTCAGCCAGTTTCAACCACATCTGAAAGAACAGTAGAAGTTTCAGAAATACTAAGTCTGTGGCTGTCAGAGTAGATAAAATGATGCAAAGCAGTGACTTCTGAAGGAAAGAGAGGGAGAAGCCAGCTGTTGCACCTTCTGTTAGCCATTAGCTGACCACACCATCACCAGGTGTGAACATGACCTGCCTGCCAGCAGATATTTAACTCTAGATTATACACACCACTACTGTCTCTAACACGTAGAGGGACGAGGGTTAATGCAGTGGGTGAGAAGACGTCTGGGGATGACAGGCACCCCCTCTTCCCGAGGAACCCTGGGCTTTGTTAGCCCTGTTGCTCAAAGGGCATCTCATTTCCTTTATGTGTGGGCAGTGCTGAGGAATAGCTGAGCCTGGCATTTTGCCGCAAGCCTGGGAGTCCCCATCTCCTGCGGGAGCGAGTTCCAGCATCCAGGGCCAGCTCCAGGGCACGCTCTGTGTCCCACACACGTTCCTCCCTCCATTGTTTGGTGGTGGTCTCAGCCTGCTGGGACACCATTGTCAGCAGTGGCCAAAGTGGATAATGAGCAGAGAGAGAGAGCTGGGAAGACAGCACAAGTATACCAGGAGAGTAATGAATGATGGCCTCAACCACCCAAATAATAACTGGCTGTGCGAAATACCAACTCAAATGAAAACAGGTTGGGCAAGCTTCTGAGAGCACTCGGGCCAACTGCACATTGCTGAGGGTATGCTGAGCACACCACACACCTTCATTAAGTAAACACTGGCCACCAGTGTGGTGGGAGAAGCCCTCAGCCCTGGGATGGCCACTCAGAGGCACCCGGGACACCCGGTCCATCTCACCGCAGGAGCTGTCAGCCACCACTAAGTGAGGACACCCAAGGACTTTCTAAGCGAGAGTTACGTGACTGCACGTCTGAGCCGCCGGGACGTGTCAGACTGGCCTGGCTACTGGTCCCGGAGAGCCTGGGAGTCTGGCTATTAATTTCAGGCACTGGGATCAGATCCATGGTTGGAAGCAAAAGCTCTCTGCAATGAAGCCACTGCACCCTGAGGCTGCCTTGTGCGTGGCCTTTGCGTGCCTCATGTTATCTGATAGTTCAGATAAAAGCCCTATTCCCCTTTAAACTTTTAAGCGCTTTATAAATTATCAGAGGGCTTTAATCTCTTTTTCATGAGATAAAGGGCCTTCTAAGCCCCAAACTCTAATTGAGTGGCTGTGGTTGTTTTGTTTTAAGTCCCTCTTTGGAGGAAAGCAGGCCCGTCATCCTGAGAAATACCTTCCAACAAGATCTCAGCTGGATCCGAGCTCGGCTGTGGTGGTGCGGACAGGCCCAAGCAAAGCTGCTTGGTTTGGGCTCATGGAGGAAAGCATGAAAAAGGATGCAGCAAACAGTGGGTACAGATGGAGCCACCGCTTCACTGCTTTAAGTTAGAAAGGGCATGGAAATTCTGCAAAAGCCTTACTGTCAAAACTGCCACCCTGTATTTGCATCTCTGTGTAAGCTGATCCTCAGGTACTCATTTAGCAATCTGCTTTTGGACCTGGTGCTTCTGCCTCGAATGTTCCCTGTGCTCCAAAGGGACATGAACATCAGACATGAGAGAGTGTCCTCAGCAAACCACTGTGCAGTTTTCAGCTGAGCACATCTGCACCATTGAAAGGATCCCCCTGATGGCAGGGACAGAAGGATCCCGTGGCACCTGCACATCCACTCAAAGCTGCTTGTATTTCAGGCAGATTTACACAGAGCTGTTCATGAGTGAACCTGTGTCTGGGAGCCATCTGTGGGAATTATCTGATGAATAGCTTCATAGAACAAACTGCAGAGACTGAAACAGAGAGAAGGGGATGAGAGTCAGAAAGAAAGATGTCTGAAACTGGGCAAGATGCAGTAGGAAGAAATTACTCTGCAATAAATTCTGTGGTGGGGACTCAGCAAAGAGTATTATCCAGACCCTGTCCCCAGGCTGGAGGGCAGGCTTTTCTGGTCCCACCTCTTTCATCCTCAGAAATTGCCCCATGCCTCCTACACAGTCATCCAGACTTACAGCATCCAGCGAAACAAAACGTGGTCGCTGTGACGGCAGCTGCCAGCGCTGAGGGCAGGCTGAGGGTGGGCATGGTCCTGCCTGCTTCAGGATAAGCATTTGTAACCCCTGCAGAAAGGCTGGGCAGCCTGCACAGCTCAAGGCTGATGTCGCACAGTCGTGTGCCAGGTCTCCAAGGTAGACACAGACAGAGAAAAGCAGTCATTGAAAGACAGGGATGAAGCTTTGGGTGGTGGTAGTATTAACTCAGGCTATGAAGAAGCAGTCCAAGCTGGGGATTTTGCATGGCACAACAAGGCATTGTCACCCTGCAGTCAGACAGTTTGAGCAACAGGGGATAAAACTGCTAAGATGTCCCTAAGCTATCTGAGCGACGTGCAGAACGTGACACATGTCCTCCAGCATGCCCCGTGTCCTCAAGGAAGCTGGTGGGGGGACTAAAACACCACCATGCCATTAATGAACTAGCATGGGGCATCAGTACCTGACAGAAAGATGCTGATACAGGCAGGAGAACACTGTTCTCAGCAAAAACAGCCACTCTGTCATAGACCTGCTCCTGATCCTTAAGGCAAACCAAGGAAACACCTCCAAAAGATGAGTAGGGAATTACAGTCTGTGACTTCAATGGATGCTAAAACCCAAGGATGCAGCACCAATATTGGCTGTGTAAGTGCTTTACAATTCTCCCCAGCTTCCCACTTTTCCACTAATCCCCTGCTGTTCCCCTGGCAAGAAATTCTGCCTCTCCTTGTTACATGCAAGCTAACAGAACTTACCCCTCTCCCCTGCTAGCATTTCCTGCTGCTGTGTCTGCACTAACAACCCCCTTTCCTTCAGAACAGCTAGCTGATTGACACACTGAAGTTCAGCTTGTTTGCAGTTTGTGCTTAGCTTGAGGTTTGATGTGTCTCTTTCAGACCTGAAGTTAGCGCAGGTTCCTGACAGCTTGTCTGTCTTTTCCCAGATACATCCCTTGGCCTAATTATAAAAATTCTCTGCTCTTCCTACAGACCTCACCATACTAATAAAGAAGGTGGGAGAGGAAAACCTTCCCACTCTGTCTCCCACCCCAGGAACACTCATCCCTCTGGATCATGATTCTTTTCCCCTGTGTCTCTCTTTGTCATATCCATCTTTATCAGTATTTGCTGTGAATAAATACTTAGCAGAACAAGGAAGACTTCAACACAAATGTTTTGGCTAAAATCAGAGGGTGCAGCATGTCTGGAAGACAACAGCCCTGGCTTATCATTTTTTGTATGTGGACCGCGCTTCCCGCTCTCCCACATCTATCCAAAAAATAACACCTGAGATGGGAGACTTCAAAACACCCCCATTCCTCTCCTGGGTGAAAGGTAAAAAATCAGAGGCCCAAGTCTCAGAGGCAGGATCAATACTCCCTAGGGCCAGCTTAGAAACTGGGGAGATGGAGGGCTATAGGAGCTTACATAGCAATAGAGGTTAAAATATTGTCTAACCTCCTGAATGAGAAAATGATGGAGTTGAGGTTGTCTTTTCACCTAAGATGCATAAGGTGATCAGGTAGTATATTTATACCATCATGAGATAATTTCTTTTAATACATTTTTTTTTTTTTTTCCTGACTGGCATGGATCTCAGGGTTGGTGGATATGAATTCAGCTTTTCTAGGTAGGAAACCAGAGATATTTATGGGACACAGTCTTGGTTGCGGCAGCAGTCAAAAGATGTTTGAAGTTAATGAAGTTAGGGTAGGCCTGGCCAGTGTTTCCAGTTGATGTTTGGCAACTGGGATTGGGGTGATTCAGCAGGATTTTACAAGGCATGTGCCTACTTCTCTGCTTATTTTGCAGAGAAAGTAAGATTTCCATCAACAGCCCCAAACGCAGACACGCTGACATGGAGAGATGCGGATGTTGCAGTGCAGGACTGGTTCCGTTCTGCTCTTTGGGAGCTGTGTGTGGACAAACAGAGCACTCACCTCGGGCAGAAATTTTGCAGCATGGAGCGGCCAACTCTGCCAAATCTGTTCTGTGTGAGCATCGAGCTCATAACTGGATCAAAATTCAGGGATATTTTTCTTGGGGACAGCAGAGACATATTCTTGGCAGCTAGGCACTTCCCTTGCTTAATTTCAAACTCTTGCTTTAAACTGGAACCTCTCAGTTAATCAGTTGTAAGCACCGCTTTTCGAGCATGGACAAAATAACCTCTTTTTCTTCCGTCTGTTCTAAAAACAGTCAAAACCCCTAGATGCGTGTGGGTTTTCCTTTTTTTCTTTTTCTTTTAACAGCCTAAGGCAGATGCCTGGTCTGGAAAATGTCAGCCCAAGTGGTGAAAGTGGCAAGTTACAAGCAATTGAAACCAGGGCTGGGAGAGACGAGTCCAATAGGTGCTAGTGCTTACATTCTGTAGGATGGAGCAGACCATTCTCCGGCAAGACACAATCACCAAAGCATCCTGGGGAAAGCATCAGGGCGGCTTCCTCAGTGGAGATCTGTTTTCTCTCACCACTACAGCATTAACTTTGCCTGCATCCCTCGGTGTTTGCAGAGTGCTTTGCCTGTCCCAGGGCGAGCCTGGTCTCTGGAGCAGTGAGCAGGGTGTTTCCTCCCGGTGCTGTACACAGTTAGCAGACAGCTGTGGGCACCGGGCTTGTTGCTTTTTGCCAGCCTCATCTGCTTGGGAAGGGCCCAGAGACTAGTCCTGCAGGAGGCTGTGATTCACTCTGTCTACAGCTTTTTTAATGAGACCATTTCCATTGTCTGCGAGTGCCGGGCTTGAGAGCACGTTGGCATCAGAGGTTCTGCTTGGGACCAAGCTAAGAGCACGAGTGCTGTGTGTGTGCGTTCTTGGGGATGCTAAGAGGGCTGGCACATTATGGCCAAGGGTATATAGCCTGATGGTACACCCCAGCCTTGCTAGCCCTGAGCTTGTGTGGGATGAGATGCTGCCACCCACCCTGCCGCTGCCAGGAGTCGGGGGCAGGCAGTGGGGCTGTGTCCTCCCTGGGGAGCTGAGTTCTGCCTGGGACCCACGGACAGCAGGGAGGGCAATCCATTGCTTCTGTATTTCTGGGCAAGCAGCTCCTGTGGAGCAAGCCATTAAGGAACAGCTGTGACTGCTGCTGACTCGTGTCAGAAAGGCCTGGTGTTCACAAGGAGGGAGTGTTGAAGCAAGGGGGCAGAGCAGCAGGAAGCAGCTGGCAGGCAGGTGAGCATCACCGCACCGCCTGCGAAACGCGTTGCAGTTGGCTTTGCACACAAGGCACTCCAGCAGCAGGATGGCCAGATGTGTATAAAACCATGACAGATCAGGCATTGAATTGCGAGTTGTGCCTGTGGGGGCAATAGCCCTGCTCTGCATTAGCAATGTGGCACACATGCTGCTTGGCGCAGCACCAGGCTTTTGACCGCACGGTGCTCCGGCAGCAGCACACCCATGTGCAGCCCCAGCTTGGGCAATATTAGATC
>CM021767.1:25258324-25296015 GCA_011076525.1 Nettapus auritus
TTTTTTTTTTTTTTTTTTTTTTTTTTTTTTTTTTTTTTTTTTTTTCTCCAATAGCTAATCAGACTTGCATTCCCGACTCTCTGGTTTCCCCTTTGCCTCAGTTCATGTGATATCCTGAGCTAGCACTAATACCTGCGTGGCAGTGTTATTTCTTCATCATCCGTGGCCTTTCTGTGCTCCTTAGCCTCAAATATCTCTGCTAAAGGACACGGTATTTCTCTTCTCCAACAGGGTGGTGGTGGAGGGCAATCCTCCAAAAGATTCATGAGCTCCCGTGTTGTGTTGGTAGTGGCTGTGGACATTTTCATCCCCTACTTGTTTACACACAGAGCAGTCTCCCTGCCTAGACACGCACATATTTGCTCCCCTCTGAGACATGCAGCAAAACCAATGTTAGGTGGACAGTGGCTGGGAGGAGAGCACCTCCTCTCTTGGAGCCTCTCCAGCCTTAGAAAACCCTTTCCTTTGGGGAAGTATTACAAGGCCCAGGGGTCTCATGCCCGTTGGGCAGATGAAGAGAAGCAAGCCCCAAGCTGAGTGTGCAGGGGGCACCCATGCAGCCTAACACTGGCTTTTCTAGCCCCTCCTATCCAGACACCTCCCTTGACACCCAGCTTTCCTTGACACCTCTGTCCTATCCCTTGGTCACCAATGAATTTCACCCCTTCGTCTTCCCCTGCCTTCCCCTCCCAGCCCCATGCCCCCTCCTATGTGTGCATGAAGCTGTCCTTCCTCAGCAGCACAACCAGAAAGTGGGACAGAAGTCGTGGATTGGTTTCAAAACCGCTTGGTAAGTCCTGGATCCTTTGAAGCCTAGCAGGAGTTCCCAGAGTGAGGCAGGTCTTTCTATTCTCATTAGGATTATATGCTTTCGGGCCAAACTTAGCACACAGTTACCAGGCTGCCCAGAACGCTTGCCAGAGTCTGGAGTTTGGAAAAAGCAGAGTAAGACTTATAAAAAATAATAATTAAAAAAATCCTAGACAGAATAGCCCAGAGGCTTTGCTTTTGACAGCTAACGTTGCTGTGTAGCTTGGCTCTGGCAGGCTTTACCAGCGTGCTTACCACAGTCTCCTCTTCTCAGTGCAGGAGCCAATTTGGATGAAGACACTACTGTAACTCCGTTCCTCCTGGCCTGGGGTCTTCACAGTTTACTCTGCTAATGGCTTTTAGCTGGGGACATGTGTGTGTGTAGCTGTGTCAGACTGATTCTCCTCCTCCTCTTCTCCATTTGTCCTTCTAACGCCTAATGCTCTGCACTGTGCAGATGTGAGCTGAGCCTCCCCCTAGTTTTTGGTGGTGGGATCCTGGGCCCTGTCTGTGCTGCTTTATGCAGCAGTGTGAAATAGTACGTGTCTCTCCTTGTTCTTGGCTTCCACTGACCACCGAGGGAAAATGCAGCCCCCTGATTTCTAGCCTGAAGGTTTTCTTGGATATTGCTATAAAGGTCAGAAATATAAAATGAGAAAGGCAAAGCTGGAGAAGAAGAGCTCAACTCCCTGGGGTGATCCTGGAGGAGGTCAAGCCAGGTTTGGCTGTAAACTATAAGCTCTTTTAGTCAGGCTGGGACAGCACACACCGTCCCTCCCTCTACCCTACGTGCTCATCTGCATCCATCCGCTCCGTGATTTCACGGCGGGAGGCGGGCGGGCACCTTGGGAAAAGCCCAGTCCTCCTCACCCAGCCTGGCTTGCAGCATGGAAAAGTCTCCAGCAACCGCCCCACTGCCGGCAACGGGGTGGCGGTGTGGGCGTATGTATTTTGGAGAGGGAGAAGCACAGCACCTGGGGGCCTGAGGAGCATGCCCAGGGCACAGGCACCCTCCTCCTCCATGAGCAGCACCAGGAGCGGGCACGTTGTGCACGCAACCACCGAAGCCGCCGCTGGGCGCGGGGCGGGATCACACCCAAACCTCTTTGTTTTTGCAACACAAAGGTGGAGACGGAGAGTCAGCGAAGGGGAAGACCTGCCAGCCCTTTCCTCCTGTTGTGGCGTCCTGCAGCTGCACCGCTGCACGGCTGGGCTGCTGGCAGCATGGCTGGCTGGCTCTTCAGGACTTCTGCCACTGCTCTTCAGGGGATGGGGGTTGCTATTGTCCTTGGTGGGAGCTGGGCACCATTAAAAACCCATCTATTTCAGGCGAAGCTGGCCTCTATTACTGGCAGGCTCACAGTGGAATTGAAACATGTAGGGGTATGGGTTTTTTTAAGCAACATTTCTATACTAGGAAGCGTAGCCACCGTTACTCTAGCATTGAACTACGATTGTTAACTCATCCCATCTGCTGAAGCAGCTCGAACAGTGTTGCCAAAACACCCCTCTGCAGAGCCCAGTGAAAGAGTTTTGTAAGGGCAGCTACCTCAGGCCTGATTCTACCTTGCTCTCAGTGCAGGCATTTAGGGCTGGGAATGTGTCCTCTGCTCTGGGGGACCAACACCCAGAGAGCAGAGCACAAACTGCTCCAGAGCTCTGCAAGAAGGTGTACTGAGCAGGGGAAATTGCACCTGTTTCCCACCTAGCCAAAGTGAGCTGCAAGGGCAGATTTGGGGAATGGAGGGGGAAGGTGGTGGGAGTAGTGAGAGGAGGACACCATGGCCTGGCTGTCCAGGAGGGCGCAGGGAGGCAGCATGGGGAGCAGGGCTGTGATCTGGCCGCTGGAGGTGCCTGTAACTGTGCTGGTCCCACCCTCCTGAAATGGGCAAACCCCTCCTGGCAAAGCAAACCTGGTGCTGAACGGAGGCATGGATGAGCGCTTGCAATCCGTTGAGTGGTGTGTGTGTGAAAACTGCCAGGCAAATGCTAACTTGCCCTTCTCTTTCAGGCAGTTGCAGTGCACATCATCAAGATCCTTTGCAAACAAGGGGGTGCAGCAGGATCGTGGGCAGAGTGCTCAGATCTGAGGGCTGATGCCAAACTTGGCAGATAAGCATCTGAATGAGGAGAAATCATTCAGATGAGGAGCCGAGCGAAAGGAAGCAGTGGAGGTGGATGCCTGTCCAGAAGAGTCTGATTTGCTGTCGAGTCTAGGAGCAAAGCACAACCACAAGTTGGTGTTTTAATACAGGAACTCGCAGCAGAGTTTGACAGCGCTGCTTGGCTATGAGGAAGATTTTTTTCTGTCCTCTCTGCAACGGTCACAGAGTGATGCCCCTATCTGTCAGCCCTGTGCTGCCTCTGCTTTCCACTGGGAAGTGTGAGAGCTGGGAGAACTGGAGAGACAAGGCTCTTCTGTGCAGAAGACAACTCTTCTCCCTTCCCACCCCCACCCCGCCTGCCTTCTCTGATGAGCGGAGCAATGGGAATGGGCTTAAAGCCTGTGTCAGCCCTGCCTTGATCTCCATGTGCACTCCACATCTCTTGTGACTTTGTCAACACAGGAGGCCAGACACTGTCTCTGGCGACAGGGCTGACTCCTGGGCAGCTGAGCAGAACAGAGCTGAGGTGAGAAATGCCCCCAGGAGAGATAAGCCAAGCTGTCCCTCCTGTCCTGTCCCCTGCTTGTCCCCTCTGTCAGGCACTAATGCAAGACAGGGAAGAGCTCTGGGGACAAGGGAAGGGGGATGCTGGGGCAGGCAGAGGGAATTTATCTTGTCACCTAGTCAGGGAACTCTGACTCTATGCACCAAGGAATTAGAGACTTCAGCACCTTGCTTTAAGACATTCACTGGCTGAACTTCTGTCATTCTGCCCCCTCTGCCCCTTGCAGTGCCTGCTCACGTTTATTTCCATTTTAAAGGTTCCCATGTGGTCAAATCAGGACACGGAATGAGAGGGGGGTCTCTCGAAACACCTTTCTGTGGTAGA
Organism: Nettapus auritus; assembly: GCA_011076525.1. NCBI lineage: Eukaryota > Metazoa > Chordata > Aves > Anseriformes > Anatidae > Nettapus > Nettapus auritus. The sequence continues at coordinate 25,262,129 of CM021767.1, forward strand.
TATATGCTGGCATGACAGCGAGGGTGCCTTTGAGATGGTTTCTTTAGAGTCTTGCTCATTGTCTGGAGCAAGTACTGCGAGCCGAAGTCCATTGCTCCTGTATGTCCTCCTCGTGACTGTAGGACAGAGGTGCCAGTCAGACAGTGTGGGCTTAAGCTCCAGTGCTTTCAGCACTTGAAGGCCTGGTTTCAGCTCTTGGAAATGCTGGTCAAGAGGGCATACAAGGGCTTTCCTCAAACCAGCCTTCAGCAGCCCAAAGGAGGGAAAATGTGGCAGCATTTCAACGGGCAGCTCTCCGGGTGGGTCTACATCAGCGCTGCTTCTGACCTTCAGCGAGCCAACGGGACCCAGAAGTGTCCTACCAGCACCGGGGCGAGTGTCGGTGTGCAGGGGTCTCCCCAGCTGGAGCAGGCCAGATCCGGGAGCCTGGTGGAGAGAGATCATTGCTGGTGCCCCCTGCAGGACCTCACCCACGTCACAAAGGACGTCAGCTCCAAAACCGCTGATAGGAGCAGGGATATTTCTGCACGGAGGAGTGTGTAGGGGGAGATCTGGAAGAATATACAGACTCAGCATCCCTCCTCCCTCTGGACTTCCATCTGGGGCCCTGCACTGGGCTTTATGACAGTAGTTAAGTGGAGGTGATGGCAGCACAGTGGAAAAGGACGGGGCTGTGGCCTTCCAGAGTCCCAGGAGTGTGGGGGATTAGGTGTGGGCAAGCCGCTTTGGGACAACTCCAGCCAAAGGCAAAGCCCTTCTGTGTACCTGGGAGCACTGGTTTGACCATTGGAGGCCTCACCTGCCTCTGCAGCTTCTTTGGGGCTACTGAAATGGTTGCACCTTACCTAAAGGAGCACAGGAGGGGACAGTATTTGTCACAGTCACTGAGAGTGATGCCAGTGACAACAGCAAGGCCATACTTCAGCATGGACTCGATCACATTTTCAGTGCCCCAAGGTTCCATCTTACGTTGACTAGTCATGCAGTTAAAGGTGCCTCTTCTACCACCTAATTGATCTTTATTGGACCTTTGGGCAATCTCTCATAGGTGTTATTTTAAATACGCAAACCCAAACCACCCCTATTGCATGCCACCTGAGGTCACTGAAATTGCAACAGGGATGAGTTTGTTTGCTGCATCCCCTCAGGGAAACCAGCCAGCTTGAGACTGCCCACCCTGTGAAGTGCCATCCTTCTAACTCCATCAGAGGGGAACGAACCTAATGTTCAAGGTTGTCTTTGGTCTCTGCATAGCTTCCCCTGTTTTGCAGGCAAATATGGCCACGTAGGCCTTAGAGTGCTTTCTAATGAGGCTATTTCCTTCAGGGGTGAAAGGAGACTGGGCGCCTTCCAAGACGAGATGCTAATGGGAGTCAGCATTTGGCATATACATGTAAATTATAACCCAGCTACGTGCTAACATGGCAGCACCTTCCTGGCCCTGTTTGTTCGAGTCTCCCTGCTGCCCCAGGGGTGAAGAACTCCATTCATCCTGTGGGCCACCCAGCTCTCCCGCAGAGGAACACTGAATTTTTAAGTGATGGATTTAGAGCTACTGGAGGGAAATGGGATCAGCAGGGCGAGAGACCTTTCAACCAGTTATCTCTGCCTGCTCAGGGTGCAGTACATCACAGGCACTCCTGAAGCACTTTGTGCCCCATTGGACCCCTCTGCCACTGTCCCCACACCGGCCCTGGCTGCTGTCACTGCTTTCTGGCCACCAGCCTGCCATCAGAGCTGGCCAAGAGTCAGCTGCAGCATGCATGGAGAGAAGAGGCAGCCTTTCTGCCACGGAAGTGGTTGCACCTTGCCTCTCCAATCCTCTCTGCAGCTCAGGGATGCCCTCCCCTCAGAGATCCCCCTCCCCACCTGCATGCCTGACAGCTGGAGACCATCATTTCTGTGCAGGCAGGGGCTATGCTGGGGAGGCAAGGGGACGCAGGAGCCAAGCATACAGAGCACACGTACCCCTTGGAAAGCCCCTCAGCCCTGGCCCCAGTGACTCCGGGCATCAGCAGCACTGCTGAGGACCTCTGCCTTCCCTGCCTGTACTCTGCCTCCTGTCCCTGCACCCCATGCTGTCCTTGAGGGCTGCTGTCCCAATTCCTCATCCACTCGCAGTGCCAAGCATGGTGCCACATCTTGCAGAGCCTGAGGGGAGAGGGGCAAGCCTGCTTCACCCAGCACAATGTATGATAGCAGAAGCAAGAAATGGGGTTGTCTGCTCAGAGGTGCACACCCCAATCCTGTTTGTCAGCGCTGCTGTTTTGCTCGTTAATTGCTTGTTTTCCATTAGGCCCCGAAGCTGTTTCTCATGTTGCAGAAGGGACGGGAAAGTGGTAGCGACTGCCTGGGTAAAGCCACCAGGCCTGCCGAGCAGCACGCTGTGATGGCGGAGAGGAGCCGGGTACTGAGGCTGCAGGCGCAGGCACTGCATGGAGCAGGGGTGGCCGGCTGCTGGCCAGGGCTTCTGGCCTGGAGGCTCTCAGGAGAGCCGGGCCTGCCCTGGTGGGCCCTTATCTCCCTCCTGCAGCACCCGCAATGCTGATAAGGGGCTGTGGGGAAGCCTGATTTATGGACCCCCAGCGCCTCTGCCACTGTGGCTCCATCCGGCCCCGTTGGCCTGTGGGGACGGGGTTTTCCTGGGAGAGGGTGTTTGCGTTGTGGGGGGTGCCTGTGCCCTTGACAAGGGTCACATTGCTTTTTAATTTCTTGCTGGAAGTGCATCTGGAAAGTTCAGGCAATTACTGGCTGGGAGACTCCCTCACAAGGCTGCAGTATTTATGAGCCCCCCCAGCCCGGGGGGTGCCGACCGCAATTAGAAGAGATGAGGGAGTGAAAGTTGCCTGTGGTGAACTCCAGCGGCATGGGGGAACAACCCACAGGCCACTAGCGGAGGGAAAAGGGCAGTAGATCTGTGGTCTAGTGGGGAAAAGCAAATATATTGTCCCAGGGAGGAGGTGGGAAGGACAACAGCAGCATGTGGGACAGGTGGGACATGAGTGGGACAGATATGGTATGGAGGAACATGCTGGTCACCTTATGGTGAAGGTACAGGGTGCATGACGAGGATAACCCATGCGTACATTGACCTCGTTTGCTGTGCCCAAGCCCTCAGTGGTGTTCAGCGTGTAATGATATAACAGATGCTGGGCTTGAAGATTTGTGCCTATGCACAGCCCTCCTGGGCCCCATGAAGGGGCTTCAAAGCATGCTTCAGTGTCATATACATCCTTTAAATGCTGCGTGCTGATGAGGCAGCATTGAGGGGTCATCAGCCTGATCTATTCCCAAAAATTTTTTGCCTGCATAACCCAATTAATTAAGGAAAGAAAAAATCATCCTGTCCCTCCCGTTGATGCGGCAATGCTGTCAAGAGTCTTAAGACGATGTGCTGTTCTGCTGGCAGCAAATTCATCAGGGATAAGCCACCCTGGCAAAGGCAGACTTTTTGCCAGGGGAAGCTGTGTCTCCATGGGAAAGGTTTGCTACAGCATTTTCCATGCAAAAAAAGGCCTTGTTGGAAGGGAGAGCAAAGTGCCCTAAGCGGTGGCAGATGGAGAAGTTTGTGATCGAGCTGAGTCAAAGTGGTGGAAGAAGACTGGCTGGTGGTCCCCTGTCCCCACAGGTCCTGTCCCCTCTGTGATCCAGTTCATGAAGTGGCTGTTACCAAGCCGAGCCTGGTGTGCCTTGCTAGACTTGACCCACGTCTCGTGCGCTGCATTAGCTACCAGGGCGGTTGTGCTGCTTGAAGACACGCACCCATCCATGAGCCGGCAGGCTTGTCCTCGCCGGCGTGTCAGTGAGAGAGTAGGTACATGCGTACAGTAATTGAAGAGATCAAGACTGAGTGCACCCAACAGACCGACAAAGCCAATTACCCCGCAGGAATTTCTGCTCCTCAGGCTCGGATGGTGATTACAAAACCTTTGCCATTAAAAATTAGCCAAGGGAGAGACTTGTTGCTAGAGTCTACTAGGAATTTCCCATGCCCATCTGATACAAAGAGCGACCACAAAACATGCAGATGCCAAACCATGAACACCACCTTTTCACCGTCCTGGCCTTCCCCTGTGCTTAAGGAGGTGGGTAACATGACACATGGGTGCATGTATATCCACAGACACAGAGCATGCATCCACATATATTGGCACACAGAGCAAACCGTAAAGCTGCAGTAATAGGAGGTTGTGAAACCCACAGTGATTGCGCTGACAGCTCCCATTTCTGGCTGCATGCTCTGGGCCCAGCTGCGGGGTCTCGGGGTGAAGGCGGAGGAGGGATGAGCGCCAGGGGGAGGGGGTCTGGATGCTGACATCCCCCATCCTGGAGACTGGAAAGGAAAGCCCCCACCTGCCCCCACCCTGTGCAGGTTGCCTCATGACCGCTGGGTGCATGGCGTGGAGGGAATGAGATTGGGAAGACTACAACTGGACCAGAACTACAAGCCTGGCTGCCCTGTTTCTCTGTTAAAGTCACGCTGTCTCCCTGGCCTCCCTGCTTAGTTTGGGTGTTCACTGCAGAGTTAATAAGATTATAACTCCAGTGTTGCTGGTAACTTGTGTCTCATCCACACCCACACCCCTATAAATCAGAGATGCTTTTTGACTTGAACTGGCTGACCAGCCAAGGAGATGGGCTAGAGTACAACCCCAAGGCCGCTGACATAACCGCTCTGCAATGTGGGTGCAGGCTAGCCCCTCACCCATGCTCCTAGTCCTCCAGGGGCTTCCTACAATCCACCCCCTTGCTCTGGGTCAGACATATGTCTCTCCTCCCACTTCTCTGGGAAAGGCCTTATAGAGCTGTGCAGTTTTCCTGCACAGCACTCTTAGCTGTGGGATAAGACCCCAAAAGCATGTAGGGGAGCCAGCAAGGCAAAAATCCTCTCTTGCAAAGTCGGATAGCTTGAGAGGGGAGACTGGAGGGTAAACTGCATGGGAACACCTGACCGTGCAGATGAACCCTTGCTGGCATAAACCCTGCTCATCATAAAAGCTGGCTCCTGCAGTAGAAGACCTAGGGAAAATCTGTCTGTCCTCTCGCCCTGTGCTGTCAGTCCTGCTACTATTCATTTCTCCTTCCTGTACAGTTTGGTAGTAGAGATAGAAAACGTTTTTATAATAGTCTGTTTTCTGGGTGGTGGTGGTGTGGAATTCACTCCTGTGCAGAGAAAGTCTCACTAGGCTGGAATCTACTGGAATCTCACTTAGACCCAAACCATTCCCGATGTATTCAAAGGGAGATTTAATAGAAAATTACCCTTGTGTTATCCCTCCGCACCACATGAGTGTCAGTCTAGTATATTCCCCTCTCCCCCTGTCTACTGCCTGATTTCAGTTTTGGTAGGACAATGCCACTGGAAACCTCTTAGCAATAGCTCAGCTCTGAGAGCTTCCGGTGTATCCACTACTCCCGGTACCCTTGCAGACACGTGTCACTCTCACCACTATGCCGTGCTGCTGTTTGTTTCCTGACCAGGGAATAAGGTGGGAGAAGGGATGTGATGAAGTCACTTGGTCTTGATTCTCCTGTCTGGGGGTATTAGTGAGCATGATGAAGCTTTTAGAAAGGTTCACACCTCTTCTCTAGAAGACCTTTTAAGTCTCATTATAAGTCACTCCCCCAAAATGAATTTGCTGGTACAACTCTGGCCCTGGCCCTGCAAGGAGCAATTTGTGGGTCAACTTTGGAGCCCCTGTCAGTTAATGCGGCCTGAACGAGACCCAATGTGGCTCTCCTGGTACATAGCCTGTGTGAAGTATACAGCACCTGTAGCAGAGAGGAGCTTCATGCTCCAACTCAGGAAGAAATAATCCAGGTACTTTGCTTCCTAAGCTGCCTTTGTTTTTCCTGTGCTCCACATCTATTCCTTGCAGTCCTTCTGTCCTCTGCTTCCTATAAGGAGTCCGTGGTAGTTTGTTAAACTTTTTGTTTCTGCTTGCCAGTGAAGAGCCCCCACACATCACTTTCTCTGTGCTCCACTCAGTCCTTGGCAAATTCACTATTTAGTTCTCCAGCACTGCATGGTGCAACTCTCAGTGCCTCCATTTGCCTCTATTACAAATACACCACTGAACAGTTTGGAAGCAGGAGGTGCTGGCTGAATTTTTAGCAAAATTAATTCATCATACTAGTGTTAAACAATCCTTTATAGTGCCCTGACACTTGGAGAAACCTGGGACTGCTTGTTTAATGAAATCTCTCGCTGATTCTGGCTTGACTTACGGAAAGCCTGTAAAGCTCTGGCACAGAAAGGCACTGTCAAGCCTTGGTCTGTTCTTGCCCTTTTTCCCACCCTAATTCCAGCCGGGGTGTTGGAGGCTGTGGTCCCACGTGCTGCCACACTGGAAACACTATGTCCTCTAAGCATGACCTTGTGAAGCCGCCTGCTGCTGACCATTACTCCTTTTCTTGATGTAGTGAAAGGATGCAGAGATGAAACCACCCTTACTCAGCCTCGTGATCTCAGCTCAGTGAGTATTCAAGACTATTTGGTCGAAGCCTTACTGGTACTGCATAGGATTGCACAATCCCAGCTTCAGGAGCTGCCATGTGGGTGTGCGTACACTCTCCGCGCTGGAAGAAGCACAGAGAGTTCCTTGTAATAGCCTTTGTTTCAAGGCTCTGGGGAACATCTTAAAAGCCTGTCCCTCTCCTATGTCAGCTGTAACTTCCTTTGCACGTCACTGGAACACACACAGTGAGTGGGAGAGGTAATGACAGTGGAAAGAGAAAGTACTCACAATACAAACACATGTTCACCTTGCACAGATAGCTAAGAGAGCCCAACAAATGGCTCTGCCAGGAAGGGAATCTCCTTCCAGCCTGGCGTCTGCTTAGGGGAAGGTCACAGATGAGGCCTGCACAGACACTACATTTTCTGTAGGGCAATGTGATGCCGCGAGGAGTGCTGCCTCTGATGCTGCACTTGTTTACTGTGGCGTGGTGTGGCTCTGGGAACTGCAGCACAGATATGTCCAAAAGGTTTTATACTTGGCACACATCACACAAAGCTGTGGCTTGGAAAACTCTGGCTGGCCTATCTTTTCTTCCAAATATTCAAGCAAAATGCTTGGAAATATCATTCTGCAGAAAGTTTTGATTTCTTACTCTTCCAATTAATTTTGGGAGAAAACAAAGGTCCTGGAATTTCCCACAAAGCAAAATTTCTGTTTTTCAGCCAGCTTGACTCAGCAAGATTTTTCCCCACAGGAATTTGGCTATAAGCATTCCTACCAGCTAGGCAGTTTGTATGAATCTCTGAAGATGGTGAAAGCAACAGAAAAGTATCTCATAAGTCATCATGATGTTGCTGTTTCATAGCTGTGTGTACAGAAGATCATCTCACCTTTCTCTCCATCCCCCCAAGCAAGTTTCCTGAGAACAGCCTGTGCAGATGGGTATGGGAGTGAGGGTCTGCAGAGGGTCTGAAGGGCCAGAGCTGACTGAGCTGTGCTCTGTGAATTGTTCCTTGCACACAGCTTCCCCTTTTGTTTCTCTTTATGAATGAGCTCAGTTTTTACAACAGTTTCTTGGTTGCAGTTACACAGAGAGCTCAGCCTTCTTTTCTTTTCTTTTTTTTTTTTTTTTTTTTTTAATATTATTATAAATGTATAACTGCCCTTCAGAAATAATGTTCTTTTGGGTATCATTTGTGCTCCTGAATTCACCAGTGGGGAAGGACGAGAGGCAGGGAAGTGCTCCAGTGACTGTGCACCAGACATGGCTTGGGAGGCCTCATCCCGAGCTCGGTACTGAGACCCAGGAGAACAGATGGATGTGGTCTGGTCTGTCCTCACCTGGATGGGATGTAATGGAGATGATGGAGATTTTACCATGCTTCTGTCTTTGTGTTGCTCTCTCTCTCAAGGTCAGAAAACAAAAAAAAAAACAAACAACAACAATGACAAAACCCAGCCAATTAATACCTGGCTGCTTCTTTGCTGAAAAACAAAAATCTTGTGGATTCTCCTGGCACTGCTAACAGATATTTGCTGAAACCAAGTATAGCTCTGGAACTGCTGAAGTCTGTGGCCTAGGGGCAGCTGGAGGTCGGAGTAGATGTTCTGGCTGGCCCTCTATGGCCTCAAGAAGCTGTGAACCTTCGATAAAACAATGTTACCCTGAGTCAAGTTCAAAGTCTATGAATTGAGAATTCAAGCCTGAGCCTAGCTCAGTGGAAAGGAACAAATCCATGGTATTTGATGACAGTGCAAGATGTTACTCGGAAGTTTCCCTGCATACACTTAGCAAAAGCCAAACAACTGCCTGTGTTCATGGCCAAAACATTTATTTTCTTTATGGAGTGAAAACAGAACCTGAAGTGCAATAAATAGCTTCTGAATGTGCCTTCATCTCTGGGCCAGTGCAGGAGGTCTGACACTTTTAAAAGCATGCTGGAAACTTGGGCTTAGATTGCTGCTGTCAGAATAGCTGCTGCCTCTTCTGTGGTTTCATCAGGGATGTATCCCCTCAACTTGTGCCTGGGCCTGAGCCTGCGCTTGCAACCAGTCTTGTCTGGTGTCCACCTGGTTTTCCTCATACCCGTGATGTGGTTTCATCAACTCTGGGGTGTTCTGCATATGGCCACGCATGTGCTGACCTGCAACTGCTCTGCAGCTGCGGGTGGGGATGGCTGTGTGGAGCAGGGCGCAGGGAGTTTGCAGGGTTCAGATCTCTTCCTGGCTGGGCTTCCCTCGAGTGGTATGGATGCAACCAAAATTCATCCAGGTGGCTACAAGCAGGAACACAGTCCTTTAGGCAAACGTATATGAGAACCAGTAAATTTGCAGTGGTTGCTTGTATATTAAGGTCAGTGTGATAGCAGAGAGCTGATCGTGGCTGCCACACTTTTTAGTTATTTTTTTTTTTTGATAAAGAGCATAGTCAATAATTATCTGGAGCTTCCCATATGTTTGGTATTTATTTATTTATTTATTTATTTATTTATTTATTTATTTAGTGCTTTGGAAGTTAGTACACTTTTACATTTTTAATGCTGAAAGATTGCAGGGCCTGAAAATGGCAAGGCGTGTTGTGATTTTTTTTTTTTTTTTCCCCCCATAGGCAGTTTAGTTCTCCTGTATAGACAATGAATTGTTTAGTTCTGTTCTTGCTTGCAAGATGACAGAAAACATTGCGGCTTTTTCAGAAGTGGCTTCTGCAGAATGACACCTTGTTTTCTTTCAGACTCTCAGGCAATATTGAAATGACAGCAACGGCTATGCTGAAGGGCACAGGTAACTTCAAGACTGCTTTGCTGAACTGTTTAGAACTGTTCAGGGACACAAAGGATTCACCTTGTTTGCAGATCCATTTCCAGCTCAAGACTGAACCTTTTGTTAACTTTTTCAGAGGGGAATGAGATTTTGCAAAGGACCCCACCCTGCATCATTTTTAGTGTCTGTTGACTGATAGACGCACAGGACCATAGGAGGGCTTGGGTTGGCTGTCGTTATTTGAAATAGTTTCTGGAAATATTTGTGGGCATAGTTTCTGGACATATTTATCTAATTCATCTGAGCAGTGAAAACAGTGACGAATTAGGCTATCTAGAACATCTGTATCGTTAGTTTAGGTCACAGAAAGGAGATCTCCTGGCTTTGATCAGGAGACCTGTCCTTCCTTCTTGAAGAAAAATTTGTTCCAAGCTCTTTCTAAAAGCTTTTTAATCAGCTACGCCACAATTAACTGTCCCCACCACATGCTTTCCTTCATTTCTGTCTGTCAAACAGGCTGTGGGTGAAAGTGACATCAGGATCAAATTTGCTCTTAGCATGGAATATGGAACAGCCCATGGCTCTGCAGGGAGATCAGCCAGGAGAAGTTTGAGCCATGCAGGCCATGGACAAGAAGAGGATATTAAGGTCTGCAGCTAGTGGAAAGGTGAAGCTCAGACCTGGAAGGGATGAAGGTGTGGTATGAAGAGGTATCAGATGAAACCCCTCTTCACGGTGCTATTTCTTGTCTCTGACCCCTGGAAACAATTATCACTGAAATATAGCTTTGCAAGGCTGCGAGAGAGGTTGTGAACAAGAAAATCTCACCTGTAAGAAGTCATTTCCAAAAAAAAAAAGACTCCAGGAGAGGCTCAGCTATGTGATATGGCACGTGTATCAGTTTTACCAAATTAAAATGGACTAAAAGATTAGAAGGGCACACTTTTAAAACTCTTCATTTTTTTTAGGATGTTCTTCAGGCTGTTTCTCCACAGCTCTAAAAGCGTATTTTTGTTTTACCCCATGCTTTGTGAACTTCTGAGTGCTTTTGCTGTCCAAATAGAGAATTATAATTGTGAGCAGTTAGATCTGATTCAAATCTTCTATACGTTTAGGTGTAATTAACATGCCAGCCTCAAGAGACTGGCAAACAGCCAGCATGCTCCACAGTACTGCCAACATCTGGCACCCTGGCTTGTCAGGAATCAGAGATGTTCCTCTCTCCGGAAGCAGAAGGGCTTTTTTGGCGTCAGGACTCTGTGTGGTCCAGGAGGGAGAAACAAGTCACCAAGATTGGTCATTATTTTCTAGGACATCATTTGGTGGGGTCCTCTCAACTTTCTTCCCACCCAGTCTCTGCTGCTCTTCTGCTCTCATCACAGGGCAAAACAGAAAAGGCAGAAATGTTTCTCTTGTGTCTGAACTCGCAGAACATTTAAGATTTGGATGAGTGCCTAGATGGGATGGGTTCGGGATGATCCCATTCTGCATTACGATTCCAGGCAGGGCAGTGTATGCGCTCACACTGCATGCTTTCCTCCATGCCGGTGTATATGGATTCACAGCTCAGAGGGCTGGAGTAATGTGGTACAGGTTGCCCAGTCTCCTGCGGCCCACACCACCAGAGCAACATGTCTTGCATTACCTGTAAGGCAGAGGAGGAGATAACAAAGGGAATCCTCATCATTAAAGTTGGGGTGTTGCTGAACCTGCATGTGTTGGCCCCTTTTTATGGGTACCTGGGGGGAAGTACATCCTTTGCAAGGTATTTCATGATGTTGCCTGTGCTGAACAGTCCCTAATAGGGTTTCTTCAGAGAGCGATGCTGACTGAGGGAGATGCTCAGGCCCTGGTGTCTCCAAGGCTCCTCCAAGGTATACAGGGTTGCCTCCTAGTTTCACGAAAGGCACCACCGGGACCACAGGCAAGTAGCCTGCTTCTCAGGAGGCTGAATATTGCTCTCTAGTACCCTCTAGGGTTCACAAGACACAGGACCTGGGAAGTCTTGGCTGTGGGATGAAGGAGTCCACAGCAGAGAAGCCTCGGGCTGGGCAGGAGAGCGAAGGAGGCACACTGACTACCTCTTGACTGGTCTCCTCCCACAGGGCTCTGAAGCACAGTCTGCCAGAGGGATGTAACTCACCCTGGTCCTGCAGGGCCAGCCCGAGGCCCTCACATCACCTCCGTCCCACCTACGGGGCCGAGCCTTGCAGCAGATGGAAGGGAGCGACTCTCCAGCCCACAGCCAAGTCACTGAATCACAGCATTTAGAGGCAGAGGCGTGGTAAGGATACTTGGGCTAAATCCCGACACTAAAACAATGAGCCCGAGGGGTCTTTATTGTCCATCACAGTGCAGACAATAATATTTTTGTTACCAGAGCAATTGCCAGTGGGATGGTGGGGACAGCAGCCCTCTACGTACCACAAGGCACAAGAAAATATTGCTCAAAAGTTGTGTCATGTTTTGGATAGCAGCTCTGATTTATTGCTTCTCCCTGCCTCTGGGGACACAATGCTGAGGCAATCCAGGAGTAGGGATGGTGCATTTTTGGAGCACAGTCAGGGCTGGACCGTGAGCATTATTTGTAAACACGGCTTAGCTCTCCTCACCAGGAATAAAAGCCACTTATCCTGCAAACAAAGCTTGTTCGACTGTAGGCCCCTTACACTGCTACTTCCCACTTCTCCTCTGTTTCCTAAGGAGAAGATAAGCTTAATCCTTTTCATATTTTAATGATAGGGTAGCTAGCTTTTCAGTCCTGCTTTCCCTTTTCTTGTGTTTGGACTTGTAGCCATGAGCCCAACTCTAAGCTTCGCTATATTCATTCCCTCACAGAAAAAGCAAGCGGGAGGTATTCCCAGGAAAAATCAGCCTGGGCTCAGGACAGTACAAAAGCTCTCTCTGAGCTGGCTCTTTTCCTTTACAGAGACTCCTGGGGGGACGTCTTTCTCTGGTCTGTGGGGAGGATCTGCTCAGAAAGGGATCTGGGGGGTGGGGGGCAAAGCGTGAGGAGGGCCTGGGAGGAGAGAGCCAAGAGACTTTGCCATGGGCTGGCAGGGATGGAGGGCACGGCATGGGTCATGGTCAGCTCCTGCTGGGGGACAACCCACATGCCACCAGCAGGACCTATTTTGATGCAGTCTCTAAAGGAGTTAGATCTGTGGGCTGTTCTCCTTGAAAAAATGGGGTTGCTGGGGTGTCCTTTCAGTGGGGTCAAGGGAAACAGGGGGGCTGCAAAGAGTCTCCTGCCCTGGGGAAAGCAGCAGGAGAGGGGAGGGCTGTGGCTTATCCCGGGGGTATGACATCTCCCATGGTTTGGGGCAGTGGAGGCGATGTGCCTCATTTATGTGAGGGGTTGCTTGAGGAGAAGGAGGAAGCAGCGGTGGGGCAGAGCAACCTAAAAACTCTACAAAAGCCAGGGTGTGACACGTAGCAAAGCAGACTGTTCGCTTCCCTGCCTTGTTCTCTCAGTGAAGGACTTGCCAAGGTGTGAAAGTACTTGCTGTGGTGCAGGAAACCTTGGGGAGGAGGCAGGGCTGGGCCCGAGCCCCGAAACCAGAGAAATTAACTGCTGAAGAGGAGGGAAGCAACGTCGAGAAAGAAAGAGCTTGAAACCATGGAAACGGGTCTCCCCCCTCCTTCCCTTCACTCCCATCTGTATTTCCCAGAATAGACACTGAACTCCGGTTTCTTTTGATGAAGCAGAGACTTGGGCCGGTGCAGCGGTAAGTGAAGTGGTCACTGTGAGGCGAGGTGAAGTGAAGAAATGAGAAGCCGAAGATCTCCCTTGGCCCTCCTCCTGAAGCCGTCTCATCATCTAAAGGCAAATTAACAGTCCCCCTCTAGGTCACCCTCAAAGCCAGAGGCAGGGATTAGCAAGGGGAGTTCTCGGCACACAGCCTACTTTCAACACCCCCCGCTTATCTTGTTCGGTGCGAGGGGTTCATTTTCTCAGCTACAGAACTACTGAGCAAAATCCTGACATCTTAGCTTGGCTCTACGATTTCCCCCAAGAATTTATTCTTAAGTGCATGCAGACCCCACTGCCCATATTGTGGATCCAGCAAGATTTCAGCAGCCGCTCCACCCACTGCTATTCACGCATGCAACATAAGGGTGAACGGCGGGAGATGGAGGGAGAGTCTTGCAGGGCAAAGCGAGATATGGAGAGCAACCGAGGAGGAAAGGAGAAGGGCTGCTGAAACTAAGGGCGAGGGAAGCAGAGGGGGAGTGTCTGAGCATGTGTTTGTGGAAGCAGATGATGCAACTGGAGATTACTGGGCCTCTCTTTGATTCAGCCTTCAGAAGCAGTGTGTTCATCCATAACTACTGAAAGGGATCAGTTACGCTTACGTAGTGTTTGAAGGAGAAGGCAGCACTGATGGGCGTCTTGCGTGAAACTGTACAAGGGGAACATTGGACTCCTGGGAAAGGCCATCTGGGGGGAGTATGGTGACTATGCAGTAACACAGCCATCCTCTTGTCCTGTGTGTTTACAGTGGTCATCTTATCGCTCCACTTTCTGGGATGAACCCATTTTCAGGGTCCCGTTTTTACTTCTGCCTGGCTGATACTAGGTGAACACCAAGCACAACAATTGATGCCCCATCACAGCCTCTATTTTACTTTGAAAAAAAAAAAGAGAAGCATCTATAGAGGTCTGTTCAGAACAACCTCTTCACAGGGATACTACTAGAGAGACAGACACATGATCCAGGTAAAAAGCTTTGTACTTGTTCTACTCTATTCCCAAGCATGAGATGCAGAGAAAAGGAATCTCCTCCCAGGGAGGTGAAAGGATGAAATAAAAGACCAATGAAACATGCTGAAGATGAAACTGGGGATATGGTGAGAACTGCGTCCATTACCAAGTACAGAGGAAATGTTACTCCAGGATGTTATTGGATGCATACATATGCATATTATGTATATTTATATAAGGTGAACAGGAAAATGCTTAGCTTTGGGATGCACCAGATCCTCCAGTGAGAACAGACAAACATCTAGAGGGGATAATTTCTAGTTAAATGGAGTTCCAAACTGAAACAAGTAGTTTTCATTGTAGGCAAGGCAGGAGCAGGCTCACAGGCTCTCTCGCTTACCTCACAGACTCTGGCACTCAGGAGAGGTAATGAGAACAAGGAGCGCTCCTGCAACCGAAGACGAACCATAGTTTTTAAAACAGAGCTGAACACACTCTGTTCTTGGCAGCGCTCATGCTTCAGCTGTGTTGAGATCAGGCTCAGCTGCACCCCTTTGCAGTAATTGCTAGCGCAGATATGCAGCATACGCAGCGCTGGGACTTCACGAGGAACACGGCCCCTTAGATGGATGCTCAGATTGCAAAACGCCATACTGAGCCCTCCCGTTGGCTCCAGGAAGTTTAGCGTACAAAGAAAGCGCTTTCAAACACTTTCATCATGATAGACACTACAGGGGGCTGAGGAAGAAGCCTGTGGTCACATTAACCTGTGCAAGCTGGGGATCTGTGGAAAATATTATTCCTGGTCTATGGAGAGGAAGCCTTCCTCTTTGCAGTGGTATTTCTGGCATCGTTACAACCCCAGAAGCAGCTGAGAGCTCCTGGCTGGAATGTTGTGGGCACCTTGATACCGGAGAGAGCAATAAAAACCAGCAAAAAAGCTCTGTTTTATGTAAGAGCAAGCATATGCTACAGGTGCCCTGCCAAGGCAAAATACAACCCGGTTTATGGCCTTCTTTGTTTGTTGACATTGCGTGATCAGGACAAGAAAGAAAAATGGGAAGAGGGGATGGTTTGCTTGTTTCTCTGCTAGAAACAACAAAGTTCTTGCGTTTGGGACCTCCTTGATTTTGATGTATGTATGTTTCAGAACCAACAGATGTCTTATATCTAAATTTACAAAGCAGCGATTGTTAACAAAGGTATATTTTCCCTATGTTTGTTAGGCACCAATAGTAAGAAAAATAAATGAATCCTTCAACTTAGAATGCCTATATGCTATTCTCTTTTTCTTATGATGTAAGAGCTGTCTATAATTCTCACATTATCTCTTGATATTTGGTTTATATGAGGCTGAGTATGAAAATAGAGAGAAATCGCTCTTTAAAATTGCCACCAAAAAAATAATATTAAACATCTGCTTCTTAAAGTCTATAAATTCAAAGAGTTTTTCATTGGAAGCCAACTTGAAAATATTCTTTAAAGATGATGCCATAATACAGAAATTTAGAAGAATTACATTTAGAGTCAATCAGCCACTTCAAATAGTTATTTTTCCCTGGTTTTGATTCTCATTATCCTTTTTTTTTTTATTTTTTTTTTATTTTTTATTTTTTTTTTTTACTTCATATCCTTTCTGTTCTGTCTTTTAATTCCTCCTGGAGGTCAGACAGTTGAGGCATCCAATTCTGATTGATTGCTGTGGAAGTAATGATGAGGCAAAAGTGAGAACGGTGACATCATGGGAGAAACAGATGGTGAGAGCTGATGAACTTCTAAGAAACAAAGACTCTTCTGCCAATAAGCATTCCTAGAGAACAAGATGAGAAAAACTGAGGAAAACTATCTTAGCGCATAATGCAAAAGGGGAGCACTTGCAAATTACCCTTAGACTGTCTGAAAATAAGGACAACTAGACACTGTGGATAGCTTTTTGGACTCCTCTAGGCCTTTGATCCAAGCAAAATTAAAGCAGCATTGACTTGTCGAAGAGCAGAGAGTAGTAGATCATGCAGAGTGAAAAATTTCACAGATAATTCCAAATGATTAGTAAGATAGTTTATAGTGACCTCACAAAAAAACCCTCCCTCTTTGCTCAGACGTTTTTGGAAAATGTGCTTTTGGAGAAGCAGAGTCCTCACCAGGCTTTTCAGTTATGGGGTGATAGTTGTGTCTTTAATGAACTTGTTGAGATCCTGATGCTGTGCAAATGTAGCTAAATTTGAACAGGAATATGGATAAAATCACAGCCAGCTCGGATATCAAGGAAAGGAAGTTGTCTGCTGTCTTCTAGTGTGAAGGACGTGAAGAAATGGTTGGTATGGGGAGGAAGGTGGCAAAGCTTTTCAGTTTCATTTTCCTGTCATGATACTGGCATTGCGATTGCTCTGGCATCTAAATGTGAGAGTACTTTGTCATTACTTGGTTAAAAGCCTGTTATCTAAGGTTGCTAGACTCTCTGGCTGCATCATCAGTGGGGGTAGCAGTTGCAATGCCTACTCCTTACAGGATTTGGAGGAGGTCTGAATGTGGCCTGCTGTCATGATGTGGACAAGATGAGGTCTCACTGCTGACAAGCTGCAAACTGTGCTGATGAAGTCAACTGAGTTGATACACCTTCTTGGTGTAATTTTAGAGATGAGGAGGAAGTATTTTGCCTTGCTTTACTTTGGGGAGACATGAGCAAGCATTATGGAAGGCTGCATCATATTGACATTGCTCGGCGACACCAGATAAGCAGCACTTCCCACAAATGGAGATTTCAGTGGAGTCATTCTTCCCCTTGCTAAGACAGGGCAATCTGACTCCACTGATGGCAGCAGAAATACTTGAACCAAAGTTTTTGGGGCTCAGGCGGAGTTTTAAGCCTAGCTGTCTTCAGGTATGTGAGTGGATACCACTCAGAGACAAGGAGTGTATGGTTTCGATTCCTTCACAGAAAATCCTCTCCCTTAGTTTCTATTACTATTTGATCATCATAGAAAACACAAGCATAGATACTACTTGATGCACTGCAAGAGACCCAAAGCCTGGTTAGTATTGAAGTGCTTTTGTATTAGGTGCTTTGAGGACCACACACTTTTATCTCACCTAACTTTTGATGTTTATGTTTGAGCTTACGCTCCAGGCAATCTTTATTGCCAATGGAGAGATATGCGCTTCCAGGACTTGGTTCATCTGAGCTTTTTCAACATCTACCTTAAAATGCGATTACCCGTGCCCCAGATTGCCTGTTTCTATCCACTAACTGTTTGAGTAAGTCTAGACGTCTAGCTCTGATGTAAATGCCAACATCTGGACAGGTTTATCCCACTAGCAAAACGTCCCCTGGTAAAATCCAGAGCAATTGCTTTGTTCTCTTGAAAGAACAATAAGCTAAATCAAGGATGAGAGCAGAGAAGGGTGAGGCCGAAGAAAAAGCCAAGGAGAAAGTGATAAAGGGATCAAATTCCCACACTACTTATGGGCTGGTAAGGAGCAGAATCAGTGTGGAGGCCCAGATCACCCCCTTATCTATGGATTTAATGGGAAGATTTTTTTTTTAGATTTCACAGGGAGGAGACAGAAGGATCTGAATGTTTTGATATGGCCTGCAGAAATCACCTAATAAGTACTGGTACTGTAGGTAAATATAGTTATAACATTAGCCTAAACTCTATGACAGTGTTCTGACTTGAAATAAAGGGAGAAAGGGAGAAAGGGTGAAAGGAAGGAAGGAAGGAAGGAAGGAAGGAAGGAAGGAAGGAAGGAAGGAAGGAAGGAAGGAAGGAAAGAGAAAGAAAAAGGAAAAAGAAAGAAAGAAAGAAAGAAAGAAAGAAAGAAAGAAAGAAAGAAAGAAAGAAAGAAAGAAAGAAAGAAAGAAAGAAAAGTTTTGTGGTGTTCTACAGACAACTGTCCTTGCTTATCCACACCAGGAGCAAAAAAGCAGGGCTAGGTGGTGTGTCACCAAAGGACACTGATTCTTTTATCAGATCTCCCAGAACAAAGGAGCCTATATATGGCTGCTTTTGAGAGTACTTGACAATTGTTTCTTTTCTTTCTTTTCTACTTCTCCATCAAACCAACGGACAATAAATTCTGTCTTGGTAAAGTTGAGCCTTTAAGATATAGTGCGACACTTACTGAACTTGACCAAGACAGCACAGCAGAGCATTATTCTGCATTCTCTCATATGTATAGATACATATGAATTCTGTTAAAATTTCCCTCTCAAACATCAAAGATTCATCTGCTTTTAAATTTCCAATATTGTTTTAAAGACAATAAAGACAATAAAGACAATTACTATTTTTTATGAGAACACTAACTGTGTGACTGCGGCATGTATTTATTATTGAGTTTTCTGCTATAAAGGGCTCAGTTAAAATTCATTTAGTGTAAGGGGTAAAGTATTAGTGTGACTGGTGGAAAACAAACCAGAAAGAAATGTCATGCATAGGTGTGTATTCATATATGACTTGCTATAAAATACAACCTAAAATACGAGAGGAAGAATGTTGCTATAATTAAAAACAAAGGACTGGAAGCAAGAATATCTGGTTTCTGCTTTTGGCTGTGTCACAGACGCTCTGTGTGGCTATGGAAGGATCACTTCTCTCTCCCTTGGGTTTCCCCATCTGGAAAACGATCTAATGATACCTTCCAAAAAGGTGCTTGAGAAGCATGACTCATTAATATTTGTAAATATCCTGGGATCAAAGGGCCCGCAGATATACGACGTACCATATGATTATGCTGCTGTTCTTTGCCAATTTCCCTTCGCTGTGAGGATGAGATCTTTGTATTTATTGCTTGACTCAGAAAAAGGCCCCATGGGACTCCGTGTTTTTATTGACTCCAGATGAAGTTTTCTCATGTTTACAAATAAAGTGATAACTTTCTGACCCCCAATGCCCACCGTGTGAGCCCAGCCTTGTATCTGGCTCCAAGAGGGGTTCTTCCTGGTGCATGGCAATAATCAAAATGCTACATTTCTGGTGAGCAGAATCGGATTTCTGTCTCACGGATGGCTCCTGTGGGGTTAGCACAGAGAGTGGGTTCCAGGAGTAAGCAGACCCAGGCAGGCACAGGGAGCTCAGCTCTCCTGTAAGGAGTGCTCATGGCTACAGATATTTTTGCAAAACTTGATGTGATGCTGTTCTAGTAATGGTTGGTCCTGCACTCCCTGTCCTGGGATGCAGACAGTTTACAGTTCCTCTTATGAGGCAAATCACCTCTGCAGCTGCTTCACGGTGGGGATGTTTCAGAGCTAGAAGAGGCAGAGAGCAGCTCCTGCAAAATATTTTCTCTAGCTGAAGGGAATGTATCACCAGACCAAAATGGTTCTGCAAATAGTTGAAAATCAGGGTTGTAAACTTGCAGTTTACACATTGGAGTGTGTGAGAAATTCTGAGTGTGTTGGAGTCCGCTGGTAGATAACAATTCCAGAGAGTGATTCTGCACAGCTGCAATCAAAGCATGTCATCAGCCCTTAAAATACAAAATTTACTCCAAAATTTACTTACAGTTACTTTGTTCTCCAGGGAAAGCTGAAAGAGTTTTCAGTCTGGTAAAATGAACAGGTAGCTTTTGGTTACTGGAACACTCTCATATTTTGGAGATGGGTAGAAACTGTGTTTTGCTTAAAATAAAGTGCTTGAGCAATTCTGACACATCTGCATTTCTCCAAATGCACCATACAACCCACTGGAGAAGAAAGAAGTGTGGTGGCCTAAAGCCAACATTTGCTAAATTATGGGCAGGAGTTTTACTCAGGGGAAAACTGCTTTAGTTTGGGGTAATTTAAAAAAATATATTATTCAAAAATGTTATCTTCATGGGAACAAGAGGTTGCAGGAGAGGCCAGGGCCGGCCACTTTGAGCAGGAAATTATTAACGATTCTTATCTTCTGGAATTTGAGTAGATTTGGTTGGTGATCTTTATAGAACAATATTTATCTTTCCCTGATGGACTTTCTCTTTGTCTCCACCAGCTATCAGAATTATAACCTGGCGTTCTGCATGAGTGTGCTTGTAACTGTGAGCCGAGGGACCGGGGAGCAAAGACAATAGAATTATGGTTACGGTTGGCAAATTGTGAAGACTTTCTGTTTAAAGGTTGGATGGTAATCACAGGAGATTGGGTTTTGTGATTACTAAAGGTCCTTCACTCCCCTTTCCCATGCAAGTCTTTGCCTGTGTAGAGCTGCAAGAAAGTGCATGGAGTGAGACTTTCATTATTATGTTTTTTAAATGCTACTAATATGAGTTAAGATTTCTATGTGTTTTTCTCTACTGTTTATGTTGTTTCTGTGTTTATGAGAGGAAAACCACAATTGTTCTTTGGAGATCTTCTGAAGTTTAAAACTCTCACTCAAATTCATATCTTCCTCAATCTCTCAACTGTCCTGTACAAAGTTTCTCATTTTCTTCTCTTCCTACACCACCTTATCTGTCCTTCCTCACTGTGCTATCTTGTCCCATTAATACCCCAGAATCTATATGTTTGTACGACTTCAACTATTTTTCTTACACTATCTCGAGCTATTCCTGCTGCATATGCAATAGTAAACAATGATAGCACAAACTGATGGTGTTTTTTACTCTTTGTATATAAATATGTCTAATCCCAGTTGTTGGGAGAAGTTGCTCTTCTCTTCCTTGCTTGAAAACTGGTTGTGTATGGGCTAACAGTGTGCAAATTGTCCTGCCCCGGAGGAAATCAGTGCTGGATTCCTTACCAGATAGGCCAGAGATACACTAAAAATTTAACTTATCACCAGCAGGGCCATGCTGTCCCTGTTACAGCCAGGTCTGTGCCCCCGTATTGCTTTATTCCAAGAGTGGTGGTGGTGGTGTGCAGTCCACAGGCCAGACCACACGCTGGTCTGTTGTATTGATAGGCATACCGGAGACCTTCTGGAGAGAAGCCTGGGCCATACTTGTCCCGATGAAACACCTTCTTCCGAAAGAGTGGGCTGGGGTTGAGGGTAGCTTCAGCAGGAATTGACAAGGTTATTTTGGCAGGCAGATATTGCCAGAGAGTTAGAGGCACCCTATGGTTTTTTATTGAGTCTCCGGCTTTCTTAGGTTCTCTCTGAGTTTCCAGCTCTCTGCAACTCAAGTATAATCCTGGTTTTCTTCTTCGGGGTTTAGCAGACTCGCCCTAAAATCCTGTACACACAAAGAAAATGCTCAGAGTAGCTTCAGCGTGCACAGGGTCAGGCCTTCTAATGGCCTAATGGGATCTGGGGAGCACAAGAAATATGAGGTGCAAGGCCAGTTGCATTTCACTCTGGAATTTTTCTATCTTCTCGCAGCTAGAATGCGTTCCCTGGAAAGCCCAACTAACAGGCTCCTCCATTAGCTGCATGTTAATTATTACCAGCTATCTCAGAAACGGAAATCTTTGCTCATTTTTCTCCTTAAACCCTATCTTCAGCAGCAAACGTCTCTCTTCAGAGGGTGGCTGGCAGGAGGGGTCAGAGGACAGAGGCCGTTCCTTTGAGTTAGCACTCCAGTAACTGGCTTCTTAGGAATAACAACAACAACAACAATACTAATAAGTTATTTATTAGCAATCTATTTCTGCTGGGGTTACGACCGCGCTGTCAGAGTGCACAGGTAATGGGATCGTGCGTCTACTTCCAGCCATGAGTCATGCAAAGCGTGAGGTAACGTTCAAGTGAGTTAATGACATTCCTGTTCACACGCCTGCCCAATGGCTCTCCGTAGCTCTTTGATGCTGTTGAGTCTTTCCTAGAGTGGCCTTTGCAGGCAGAGGCTTCCTTGGCTTGGATGACGGTGATTGCCCAGCCTTTATTTTCCTGCTAGCATCAGCCAAATGAAGAGGCATTCCTCACTGCTCCCCTCATCCAGGCTGAAAGTCATGCCCTGCTGAAGCGCACTGGGGAGGGATATTTTAATCCTGCGTGTCTCCAGGCAGGTGAGCAGATGCCATTGTGATCTTGGTCTGTATCTCACCTCCAGAATTCAAATTAGCCAGAAAACTCGGTCAGAATTGGGCCAGGCTGGAGCAAGGGCCGAGCGCCCGTGTGACCAGCAGGGGGGAGTGTGGGCAGCACGAAAATGTGGCTTTGCTGCTAGGGGAAAAACCAACCAGCGACCAAACATGGTCCAAGGGTCTGCATGCTGGTAATAGGATTCTCCTCTGTGTCCCTTCCCCACTGCCCCACAGTCCTGGGGTTTGACCTTGGCAAGCTGCTCACCTCAGGAGTTACCTCACCAGCCCCAAAGTTGTCTTTAGCTACCCAAACATTTGCTTCTGACCAAGGTCTGTGGGAGATGCAAAGCCACTCTCTGTAGCCGAGTGGAGAGTTGGGCATTTTCAGGGTCTTTCTCCAGGTACATCTCGTGGGATTACAATCTTGTTGCAGGATTGTGGAAAGTTGGGCACATGGGGATGGGCAGGGAGGCATGGAGTGCCCCGTGAGGACTTGAACCTCATAGAAAGCAGGAAGAAAGGTAATGAAGCAGCCTGCTGCTGTGGCTGCGTAGATGAGAAGGAAAAGAAGCTATCAGGAAGGGGATCACTACTGGATGTGGAGAAACAGCACTGACTGATCAGCAGAAAGGTGTGAATCCCTAACACAAAGAGTGCAAGCAACAAATATACCCACAGAATCCATCATTTTTTTTTTAAAATAAGAGCACAGATTCAGAAACATAGGGCAGAAGGGACTACTGTGACCATCTCATCTGATCTGTGTAACACCTACCAAAGGATCTTCCTGACTTTGACTCTTTTTGAGTTAAGAAGAAACACTGAAGCTCTTTTCTAGAAAAAAAAAAAGAAAAAAAAAAAAGTACGGAAAAATATCCAGCTGTCAAGAATCTTACCAGTGCTTCTTGCAGTTTTCCCCAATGACCAAATGATGGCCAAATCACCCATGACCTCCTCTTTCATCCAATGAGCAGGCTGCATCCTGGCAGCTCTGAAGCATGGCATCTTTTCCAGTGCTGCAGTCATCCTCTGGCTCTTCTCAGCACCCTCCCGGCTCCTCCCTGCCCAGCTCGCAGTGCTAGGGCTGCCCACGGTGATCCCAACAGCAGTTGTCTTGGTGTGAAAGGCTGTGATAATGCAATCTCCCTTTTCCTGTTTGATATTTTCCTGTTTGTGCCTGGGATCTTATTACTCTTGACACTGTATTTCACACTGGCACATATATCCATGACCTCCAAGTCCTCTCCAGATTTCCGGTTTGCTTTGGTAGAAATCCCCTTTTGTCAGGAGGTCTCCCGTTTTGTTCCATAGCTGTGATTCACACATTTCTGCATTAAAATGCACATTGTTTGGAGAGCCCAGGTAATCCATGTTGTTCTGCACCAAAGAGATATCCTCTTCATTTCTTTGTAGTTCCATCTTTGTGCCATCTTCAGGCTTCAGTGGGAATCATTTTGTGCATCTTTCTGAGTTTGATTTGAAGGGGCTGCACCAAAAACACCACCTGCCAAGTGGTGACTCTTAGCTTACAGTGTCATATCTTGAGATGCACTAGTTAGCCAGTGTTTAATCCAGTTAATAAGATCCATGCTTATTTTATATCACCCTATGCCTTGAACTTAGATGGCCTGAAGAAGTCCAAGTAAATTACATCAACCCTGGTAACCTCTGTCATGCAAACTTGTAATCTCACTGAAAAAAAAAAGCGGTCATCATTCTAATTAGATCCATTTTCTACGTATCTAGGCTCACTGATGTGAATTGTACTATCCCCTTTAATTCATTCTTATTAATTCTTGCTTAAGTCCATTTGGCTATGCTGCCCTGCAGCCATACACTTACCCACATCACGTTTACAGTCACAGAAATGACTGGAAAGGACACCGGAGAACTGGAGGCCAACCTCATGCAGGACCATCAGCAATGCTAGATGAGGTCGGCTTGGCTCTGTAGGTCTGAATACGGACGAGGCTGGGACTGAAGGCTCCACCAGCTCTCTGGGTGTCTTGCTGCAGCTCCTGTGTTTGCTCATTTTAACACTGGCACAATGCCACTTTGCTTCCAGACCTATTAAACCCGTTTCCCAAAACTTATCAAAGTCACTCACAGTCTTTCCTGCCAGCTCTTTTAACATTTTAATGCTTTGAAAAGTTGGCTTTTTTTTTTTTTTTTCCTTTTTTTTTTTTTTTTTTTTAATTTTCTTTTTGTCTCTTGAATCGAAATTGCTGCCTTCGGGCTTCTTACACCTCTGTTATTTTTTTTGAAGTTTCCTAAGATTCCAATTGAGAAGGAAATCTGTGTTGTCACTGTTCAAAGTCTACACTCATCATATTCATAGGCTACATCTACATTCTTTGAATCATTGCTGGATATCTATTTCGCCACTATTTCTGTGTAGATACGGACCAGAATTGCTTTATGATATCCTTTGTTTTGACTCAGCTTTAAAAAGACATCTTATTGCCCTTAAATCTACTGTCCACAAATGTCTTCCTGTCCTCCTATCAATTTTCTACAGTTGAAATCAATTAAATTAGCTGTCACATTAGTTACTGTTGTCAGCTTCTCTCTTCCCCCTCATATCTCCATATACACAAATCCATACAGAGAGCACATTACATATTTAATTTTTGCAACTGCTTTATTTTCCCTCTAACCAAACTTCTTTCTCAATTGTGATATTTCAGCACCAATAAAACCTGCAGTTTCCCAACCGTTCCTTTTCTTCTATTTGCATTTCTCTCCCAGCTGATTTATTCCAAAGCTGAATTGTTTTCGGCTTCAGAAACTGGCCCTTTTAAAACTCCATGTTTGTACATTAGCAGCTTGGACTTTATTCTGTTTGCCCATAACAAGTCACACTAGTTCGGCTCTAATCAATAACTCATTTTTAGTTCTGTAGCTAGTAGTCTTTCTTTGGCTCAGAATACCAATAGGGAATGCGTGTCTACTGAAGGAAGGTGTTTTGGGATGTCCACCGTGACCCCTCCTACGCCACTCTGCCTCAGTTTTGCCTGCAGATGTGTGGTAGCTGTTGTGGCATCACCTCCCATGCTGGTGTAAGGGTTGTCTGAGCTGCAATATACGCACTGCTCACAGTTCTCCTTGCTCACAGCAGGCTGTTTTGCTCTTAATACTGCTATGCTTTGGACTCGGACATACTTTGGTGCCTTTGGAACAGGACCGGCCAGCAAATGAACCGCCCTGGATAATTTTTGCCCCTGTTTGCCAGCAGGTGACTGTCCCCGAGATGTCAGCAATGACAGAGCTCAGGCCACCTCCTGTGGGATGACAGAGTGGCTATGCTGGCTGCCTCCAGCAGTGCACTTGGGTATCTTTGGCTAACTGCTGCCCAGCAGCAAGCAGGGACCTCCCCATGTCCTGATTCTTGTCTGGTTTCTTCTAACCAGGCCACATCCACCATAGGCTAACGCTCCTGGTGAGGGGAGAGAGACCTTCAGAGACCTTCACTCCCCCGGCAGCAGGTGGGATGCAGGAGAGAAGTGCGGACACGATCCTGGTGAGACACAGACCTGGGAGAACAGGCAGCCAACAGCCACTTCCTAAATTGCGTGCATGTCGCTGGAGAACAACGTAGCCGGCTCAGGACACCTCAGCAGCTGCTTAACGAGCCTTGACTCATCCGAGTACACCAAACTTTCGACTAGATGAAATCGGCACTGGCTGATGCAGCTCCTCCATTCCCACTGCCCAGTCCAGGGCAAAGTGAAAGGCAAGCATTTTCGACCGAAACCTGGCACAAGGCACCGGCCACCGGCCTCAGCTCTGTGTGCCATAGGATGCTGTCCAGCACTGAGGCCAGCCCACACATGGCCTGCACCTGGTCAAGGATGAAAATTATTAATGGAGACAACTCCCTTGGCAACGTCTTAGTTCTCCAAGGTGGTAGCCCTTGGGCTTCTCAGTGTCTCTGCTGTAGCACAGGTTACATTGTGTCCTGACTGGTTGTCCTCTTCTCATGAGACCCTCCAGGCATGGTCCTTTGGTGGAGGGCTACAGACCCACCACCAGCACCTCCATCTCCTCACCGTGTGTCCTGTGCCCAGCCTCGATTGCCCAAACCTCTCCTCCATCCTGGGCAG
The DNA here is from genome assembly GCA_011076525.1 of Nettapus auritus. NCBI lineage: Eukaryota > Metazoa > Chordata > Aves > Anseriformes > Anatidae > Nettapus > Nettapus auritus. Next base: position 25,288,100 of record CM021767.1, read on the forward strand.
GACAGGAACCTGGGTGCACACACAGGAGAGGTGTTCATCACAGAAAGAACCAAAGTGCATCACAACTAAGGTTTTGCTGTCAGCCCTTTCCTCTCAAAGACTTCAAAGGCACCTTCCTTTTGAACAGACAAGGCCAGCTAGATCACAGACACAAGTGCAGCTTCAGTAGAGCTCTGCAGCTGGAGCCGTTTGCCATTGCAAGGTCCTTCTGCTAAGTACGCCAAAGCCACAAAGGATCAAAGGGAACTCCCCGAGTGAAATGCAGTGAAATGGGTTGATGTGCAATGGACAGAGTGAGCAGAAGTGTCAGAGAAGGGACTGCTGGTCTCCAGAGCATGGCTAGTTAGGCGGACACAGTCTTGCATGAAGCACTCTTAGAGTTTGGTGCCTGGTTTCGTTTGCTTAATTGTTTGTTTTCACAGATAGCATTGGGTTATGCAATCATTTTCTTTGAAAACGGGATTCAGCTCACGTTATTTCACCTAACTGAGCTGATGTTGAGTGAAGCAAAAGCTGTTTTGCTGGCAAGCCCAGTCCCCATCCAGTGTCATGTACTCAGGATGTTGTCTCAGGGAATGGTTGTCTTGTCCTGAAGTCAGGCGAGTCCTGGGGCCCCAACCCAGCACTGTGCCTTGCACCTGGGAGATGTAAAAGACCTCTCTTCAATGAAATGAAAAGAAACAAAACATAAAATAAAATAAATAAAACAAAACTAAATAAAATAAAATAATAAAATAAAATAAAATAAAATAAAATAGTGGCACTAACTCAGCTGGCTTCTCTTCTCTTATATTTGCAAAGTGTCTGGCTCAAGACTTGGGCTGTCCAGGTATAAATGCATTGCTGTAAGAGATGTTTTATGGCTCACTTTCCAAGAAAACAAGCTGCTGGGTACTTCCTAGCAAGGACGAGGAAGCGTGTTTGGAGCAAGGACAGTGCTTTTTCTTTTGCCTCACATCATAACGAGAAGAAAGCACTGCCCTGTGCAGGTCTGGATCCCTGCCCTGATGGTCCTGCGCTGCCCTGGACACAACACAGACAGTAAGATGTTAGGGGATAAGATGGTAGCACACCCACAACATAGCTGTCCTGAAATGTCCAGGAAGGGGATGAGATGAAGCCATACTGCATTTTTTTTTTTTTTTTTTTGCTTCCAGAACAGAAATAATACATTAAATTCACTGGAAATTTGCAAACTCATATCCCTTCCTTTGTCCACCATGCTTTTGAAGAATTAATACGGCCCCTTAGGGAGAAAAATAATGTAAACGGGAATACAGTCAATTGAAAAGTAACTTTACTCTGTCAAACTATAGATGTCAGAAGCTAAGCTCTTTGACCTATAGCTTAGTTCCAGAAAAAAACACTTCTTTTTGGATGAACAGAAAATAAGCTGGAAATGATGAAACCGATCATATGTTTGAACTTTAATTTTGTTGATGGATGACAGTTGTATGAATAGCTGTCCCTACATTTTTTTGTTTTAAATCTTCTGGGCTTTTAATGTTGACCTTTCTGTGAATTGGTGACATCACAAAACCTATTACCCAGTTCGGATTTTGCCAAACTTCTTCAAAAGTATTTTTATTTTTGAATATCATTTTTATAAGAAAGTGGGTATTTCTGGCATCTCAGGCATCTTAAGCTCTGACTATGTTTTGTCCTGCTGGTGTAAAAGAGGTTTTCCCAGAACTGACACTAGTGAAGTGTTGTCTCGAGCTGAGGCCGTTTGGACCAAAGTTCCTGCCTCCAAGATTTGCCCTAAGAACTTTGTTTCGAAATTCGGAGAGGAAAAAGGAATTTTGGAAATTATTTCTTGCAAGAAGGAGGCTGATGATCTTGGCTGAGGGTGAGGAAGGCTGTCTCTTAAATTCTGGAGAAATGCTGCATGGGCTGCATTTCAGATCCAGCACTAAGAAGCATTCCCCCAAGAGACCGAGAGCTGGGAACTTAGGAACCTCCTCATAGTCTCTTTGCCCTTGTTTTGATCTTTTTTCTAGCTGGAGGATTGCCCGGCTGCTTTTGGGTGTGAAGGTGTGGCTCCGGGCAGACAGCCACCAAGGTGTGTGGGCATCTGTAAGGTCCAGACAGAAGGAATTTAAGAAAACTCCCCTGCTTTGAGCAACCCGATGTGCTCTCAGGAAATTGCTCACTGAACTGTATTCAATATGTTCTGCTTAAGGTCCCGACGAAACTGAAATACTATCTTGTGTAAACTGTGATTCAAAAGAGTTATCAAATTGCCATTTATCCAAAACAATTTGTTGAAGTCTATTATTTAAAAAAAAAAAAATAAATTGCATGTTTTTTGGAGTGGTGAGCCAGACATTAATATAGCTCTGAGATGGAAGCTTTACAATTGTATCTATGGTTTGTGGTTTACACGTCAGATAATAATCTAGTTTCAATATGGAACTATTTAACTGGCATCCAGTTATAGATCTGATTGATTGCAACTTCCTTCGGTCGGGTTTTATAAGCCGTGTGGTGGAGCAGGCAGGATTTCTTGAAAGGCTTGGGCAGTCACGGAGGTGAGCGTGGGACGGTCACGAGTGACTTGTGGGAACGGGGTGGGAGGAGGACATGGTGCAAGGAGGTCCTCAGTCATCCGTGGGGAAGTGGCGTCTGGGGACGGGGAGGTTCCCTACTTCACGCCCTAATTACTGGGGAAGAGGCACGGGCGTTGCTTTGGTGCACATACATTTCATGCCCCTCTGCTGCCCTGGGATGGGGAACTCCAGACAGCTGGCTGGTAGATTTCCCCAGCTTTTCACCCTAAGGAAGAAATAACTCCCAAACCTCCCCCTTTTGTTGGATGGGGTATTTGGGTCTCTGAAGGAAAAAAGAGGTTTCTGGGTTTCTTCCCTAGCTTCTTCCTTCCAGGGGAGCACTCGTGAGGGGCCTGAGCAAAGCTGTGATTTGTCACAAGGCACGTCCATGCGCCTGTTGCTCTGGCCTCAGGATTGAATCTGACTGCCAGATCTGTGGGCAGGAGGCAGTTTCTCCACGATCATGTAGATACCACCGGTTGGGGCTTGCTATCTTCGTCTTTGATGTGGCACACTGACAACTTCCGACAGTCCTGTGGGGCACGGGTGCAAACCACAGCCTGCTGCTGCCGGCCGTTGGCGAGATCCTCGTGCTCTCCTCTCTTTTTGAGGCACATCCCATTAGTGGCGTTTGGCTTTTGGTACAGCTCTGAAGAGTGGTGTGAGGTGCTGGGAGGGACTTTGTGACTCATGGCACGTGGAATAGATGTTTCGAGGGTTTCTCTGGACTGGAGACCCATTTAAATGTCCTTGCAGAGGACTGCACGTGCTGACTGTCCATCTTATGTGTCCCTCCATTACTCATTTGATGCATTGCTGGTGTGATTCTGATTTGATTGTTGTATTGGTTTATTTACTGCTCAAGTCAATATCATTAATGGCTTCTTGATTTGTGGGGAGTGATAGGCAGGCTTGAGTTTAGTTTTATTTTTCCTTAATAGTTACCAAAATGTGTAAGTCTGAATCCAAATCATGCCTTCACCAAGCAACCTGTGTCCAGCACCTGGCACAAACATCAAACGACCAACCTAAAACAGCAGAAGAGCTTTTCTGAAAAGAGCCTTTGGCTCTTTGACCCCTATCCATGAAAAACACCCACTCCCAATGCTGGGAGTGCAAAGTAAGAGCTCCAGGACAACTGATAATAAATGAGCCCAAATGAATTCTCCCCTCCAGGAAATGATTTAATATGTAAGGCTGCCCCATTGGATGTTTCTCCTGGGACTGTGATGTAAGTGTAAGGTGAAGTACTTTCACAGTAACCGTGTGCGTATTCCTACTGGCTCTATTAGCTGGGGACACATAAGCCGGGGTCAGGATGTCTGCACCCTCAGGCTGACATTACATGTGGTTCGGGCAGGAAAAAGGCTGTTTCAGCCCCTTGATCTCTCTGTGGATATTAAAACAATCCTGCTGATAGCTGACGACCTGTCCTGTTTCCTCCGCTTGTCACTGCCTCTGCTGCTTGCTGCAGAGGGACCAGATGGAGATCCTGTGATGGAGATCAGCTGGAGAGTGAGGGAAGGGGAGCAACTCCTCGCAACCTGCTGCAATTACAGACTGCAGGAGAAGCACCTGGCGTCCAGAATCAACCCGTGAGGATGACCTAAGTGATGCTGCTGCCCCTTGAGTGTTTTTGTCTTTTCAGGAGCTGAAGCTTTCTGGACAATCTCCTGAGTGACAGAGGCAAGTGAAACTGCCAGTGGGTGGTGCATGGGCATCTCTAATACTCGCAAGCGCGAGCCTTGCGCTCTGCCCGTGCCCGCTGCATGTATTCTATTTATACCACAGCAGAGGGAGCGTTGGCAAAGCATCTCAGAGGAGCTACCTTTTGTTATACCTACAGCTGCTCCCTTCCCTGTCCGTGCAACCAATGCAGAAATCATCACAATATCGCAGATCGTGTGGTTAAGCGATTTGCTACCTTGTGACCGTGCCGCCGCGTCCATACAGCCTGGTTTTCCTCACTGTGGTTTCCTGTGGGGAAGGAAGCACCTGAAATACCCTAGGACTTTTGGGGTCTGCTCACCTGCCCGCTTCTCTCTACACCCCACTGCATCCCGGCCTTTTTCTCCATGCCTGCCAGGCGGCCCCATCCAGACCTTGCGCTTCCTCGTGCTGCTCTCCAGGCTGAGCGCTGAGGGACTGTGCTTGAAATCACCGAGCGAGCTGCGTGTTAAGAAATAGCTCTGGCACCACGATGTTCAGAATTACTCTTTGTTTTCCTGACTTCTCTCCTAATTTAGATTATCCAAATCCAGATTCCCCCAAGACTTGCCCACGAGATGGAATTCTAAGAAAATATTGTTTTGTTTCATTTGTTTTTTAACGCCTGCATTTCTCACATTTCCTGTTCCAATTTCAAAGTGGGCCTGGGCTCCTCTACTAACACTGCTCTGGCTGTTATTTCGGGGACCTGAGAGAGGGGAGAAAAATAAACGATGTGCAGGGAATGTGATTCTTGGGTTTCCCCCTGTTCAGCCACAGGTTCCTCGAGGCGAGCCGGGGAAGAGTTACCGACATTCCTCCCTTTTCAGGTCAAATAGAGGGATGAGATGCAGGCTGCTACTAGCACGGGGCAAGGTATTAAAAAATGGATGCCTAAATTTAGGCTCCTGAATTTGTATTTTGAGCCCCTAAATACGGGCTTGATTCCGTGCCCTTTGAAGTCGGAGCCAAAGCTGCCCCTGAATTCAATCTGTACGATGAAGTCCTAAATTATGGTCAGGTTCTTCCAAGTTCTCCGCGCCTCACGGCTCCAAATCAGTCGTCACTCAGCCTCCTTGCAAATCACGCGTCCTACTCGCTGCAGCGCCTAAACACGGAGCTTGTGCTTTTAGGTGTTCCATATTTAAAATCCTGCCCCCTGATTCCGTCTTCCTTTCTGTCTCGGCAGCCACTGACGTGAGGAAGACACCAAGGCTCATGAAGCAGCGTAGCCACGACACGCACCGATCTGCTTTTTTTGGTGAGCGGTACGTAGCACGAGCACCACGGATTCTGTAGCAATGTCAGCATCTCCCGTCCCCGTATTTATTACGGTGTAACTCTAACACGGGAGGCACATGAGTGTCCCCGCTTGTGCCAGAATTCGTGCAAGTACATGACCGCTTGCACAAACTTCACACGCGCCGCTCTCCTGGTAGCAGGATGTTGGCAGGTGGGAAGATCACAGGATCCAGACGAAACGTAAGACGAGCTGAGCAATCCTGTAGCGGTAATTTTAGAAGCTGGGTTCTGTACATTATTTACAGTACATCGTAGCTCCATGGGGGTACGGCTCCCCCCTCTCCACGGGCGGATTTAATCTTTTCTCTTGGGTTTCTGTGGGGGACTTTCCAAAGTGCAGCAGCCGTGGGGATTTCATCCTTACCGAGGAGTGTGAAAGCTACAAGTCTTTTGCAGCAGAGCTACGTTCATTCATAAAATGTTCACCTAGCGGGAGGGAAAAAGGCCACTAGGGAAAAAAAAAAAAAAAGCCCCCTTCTACCAAATACGGGAAAAAAAGCGAATTATCTACTCTCTGCTGGTCCGCAGAGCAGAGGCCTGGCGTGAGGAGGGAGCTGCTCACAGCGGGCTGTGACAGTGGGAAGCAGCTCCTACCTCCAGGACCTCCAGCCTGGCTTTGCTTTCAGCCAGCGAAACATCCCCTCGCTTGCCCCGGGGGGAAGCCTCCCTATCTCCGGGAGGACGTTTTTGGCAGTTGCGCTCCGAATACGGGAAACTCCAGTTATTTTGGACGGATATTTGTTTCTTCAGAAACTCTTTGCAACAATTAGTTAAAAAAAAAAAAAAAAAAAGAGAGAGCGCAAAGGAAAAAAGGATTCTTTTGCAATGTTTGAACAACACCCACCATTCCTCTGCAGAAACGTGATCCCTGAGGGGACGGGGATTATATCCTTCCCCGGGGTTTTGCCTGGGCTGGATTTCTCCCCTCGCCCAGGGGTGCAGGATGAGGCCCTGCAGCCGTGGGGCTGGGTGGGAGCTGGGGTGGCTCCTTGCTCGGACCGAGCTGTCGCCCGCCTGCTGGCCTTCCTCGGGGTCAGCCGGACCCCGGTGCCTTCCCCCAGTGCCGCACGAAGGGGTGACACGAACTGGCTGAAAACAAACAAAGGGAAGAACGGGTCTGAGATGTGCCAAGAGCACAGATTTTATTCGGCTTTATTTTCACGTTTCGTGTGTTCCCCTCAGCCAGCAGGTGCCTCTATAGAGCCAACGCTTTGCCTGTATCAGTGGGAGCCTGTGGCACAGTGCTGGAATACCTGCTTTCTAACCATGATACGGCCTTTTCTTTCTTCAGTGTCTTTTCCCCCTTCCCCTTCCTCCAGCCTGTGGCGAGCCCCAGGAAGCTGCCGGCCTGGACTTCCATCCACCACCGAAGGTCCTTGGGGGACGGTGGCAGGAGGGAGACTGATACACGTTGACATGCTGCTATATCCCACACGAGGAAATTTCGCGGGTGACACAAGCGAAGGAGCTCGGTCAGGGGATGCCTGCGGTAACCCCGGGGAGACGGAGGTGTCTTTTTGCCCTTCAAATACCTTCCCAGAAAGCGGGATGGGGTTTGCCTGGCAAGATCTTCGGCATAATGCCCTTCCGCAGGCAAAGGCGGGCAGGCCCCGCGACCTAGGGGGGCTGGCGCTGGATAAAGAGAAATAAAACCCAACCGAGGATGCGCCCCCTCCCCTTTGACACCTAGGTGCTAAGAAATCACCGCAGCTGCAAAGCGAAGGGTTTGGGGGGCCGGGCGGCGGCCGGGATGGCAATTTGTCCCCCGCTGCCCCCTCCCCCCAAATGGCTCTGCTGGACTTTGGAGCGATTCCCACGGACGGAAGAGGTGAATTTTGACCCGAACTCACGCATCGCTCGGCGGGGCAGAAAGCACGCCCGTGGGGCTGCCGAGGTGGCGTGGGCTGGCCGGGGAAAAACGTGGGGGAACCGCGGGTGGGCGACGGGGCTGGGGGGACACGATCCCCAGCGGGGCGAGCGGGGAGGAGGGGGGGGGGTACGTGTGCGCGCACCCCCTTTTACCTCCGTGGCCTTTTCGCCCAAGGCCGCCGAGGACGGGAGGGGAGGGGAAGGAGGGAGGGGAATCGCCGGAGAGGGTGGGACTTCGGCGGAGCGTCTCTCCCCGCGGCCGCGCCGAGCAGTTGCAGAGCGCCGGCGAGCGGGCGGTGGGGCAGGCGCTGCGCGGGGAGCGGGCGCTGCGCGGAGCTGCCGCGGCGCCGGGGGGCGAGGAGCGCACGCCGAGGGAGCACCGAAGCCGTCCCCGGGCACCGGGACCTGCGCTTGGCTCGCCGCCTTGCTTTATCCTCCCGTTTAATTTTTTTTTTTTTCCTCCCCACCTATACTTTGGATTTTTTTTTT